>BDSI01000001.1:2022163-2623288 GCA_003117195.1 Eudorina sp. 2006-703-Eu-15 | reverse complement strand
GGCCGGGACCGCCCCGCCGCCGCCCCCGTCCTAGCACCAGCTGCCCGGACCCCGGCACCCATCCCCAGCCGCAGCGCGAACCGCAGAGCCTCCGCGCAGCCGCCACAACAGCGGCCGAGGGGGCAACCGGACACCGAGTCGCGTTGGACCGCCGGCCCCGCCGTACAGGTTGCCGAACAGTTGCTGCCGTCCGCGAACTGGATCTGCTGCAGCAGAGCGTCGGCCAGCATTTGCGCCACCTCCCTGAAGCGCCGTACCGCCGCCTCCGTGAACGGCCCCGGGGGGTGTCCCCCATCGCCGCGTCGGCGCATCCACCCAGGCCTCGCACACGTCAGAGCGGCTGTAGTCCCCACAGAGACTGTACGACAGGGCGAGCGGAGGAAGAGGAAGCGGGGGGGTTGCCTTATTGCCCTTTCACGGATTGCGCTTCCTGCAAAGCCCTTCCTGCCCTCTGCCCCACCTGCGAACGGGGGAGGGTTGCGTTGGGCATGGGGAGCAAAAACCCACGAAATCTGTGAGCCCATTTTGGGTTGCGTTGGGCATGGGGGAGCAAACCCACGAAATCTGTGAGCCCATTTTGCTTCTGTGAAACTGCTGATCCCGCGCCCTTGCTGCGTTGGTCCCCAGTCACAGGGTCTCCTGCACGGCCCCCGCGCCCAGGCTGCCCAGCAGGACGGCCACCCCCGCTTCCCCCGGCCCCGCCCCGTTTCCCCTCGAGGCCCCCCCCCGCACCTGCTGCTGCTCGCTCATCCGGGTATGGGCCCTCCCGGTCCAGGACCAGTGCGGCGGCGCTGGGGCCCAGAAGCAGCGCCAGAGGGCGGCACCAGACGTGGGTCTGCGGGGAGAGGCGGGGGACACAGGAAGGGGTGGACGGGGTGGTAGAAACTGCGGGGCCGCCAGAGCAAGGAGGGGAGGGGAAGGGAAGGGGAGGGAGAGGCATTGCGGGGGCATCAGCGGTTATCGGTTTGTTGCTCCTTTGCGGTTTCGCTTTCTTTATTGACAACAAGAGGGGCATCGCGGGGCGCACGAGTGCAGGGAGGGGCGACGGATCCGCAGATGACATCTGAGAAAGGCTGCCAGAGCAGCAGCACGCCAGGGGCTCCCTCGCGCCATGCCGCACGCCCTGCACACACACACGCACACACAAACGCCCTGCCCCTCCCTGCCCCTCCCCTGCCCCCCCTGCCCCCCCCTGCCCCCCCCCCCCTGCCTCCCCTGCCCTCCCTGCCCTCCCCTGCCCTCCCCCTGCCCCCATGCCCTGCCCTCCCCTGCCCTCCCCTGCCCTCCCCCCCCCCCCCCCCCCTGCCCTCCCCTGCCCTCCCCCTGCCCTCCCCTGCCTCCCTGCCCTCCCCTGCCCTCCCCTGCCCTCCCCTGCCCTCCCCTGCCCTCCCCTGCCCTCCCCTGCCCTCCCCTGCCCTCCCCTGCCCTCCCTCCCTCCCCTGCCCTCCCCTGCCCTCCCCTGCCCTCCCCTGCCCTCCCCTGCCCTCCCCTGCCCTCCCCTGCCCTCCCCTGCCCCTCCCCTGCCCTCCCCTGCCCTCCCCTGCCCTCCCCTGCCCTCCCCTCCTCCCCTGCCCTCCCCTGCCCTCCCTGCCCTCCCCTGCCCCTCCCCTGCCCTCCCCTGCCCTCCCTGCCCTCCCCTGCCCTCCCCTGCCCTCCCCTGCCCTCCCCTGCCCTCCCCTGCCCTCCCCTGCCCTCCCCTGCCCTCCCCTGCCCTCCCCTGCCCTCCCCCCCCCCCCTGCCCTCCCCTGCCCTCCCCTGCCCTCCCCTGCCCTCCCCTGCCCTCCCCTGCCCCCCCCCCCCCCTGCCCCCCTGCCCCCCTGCCCTCCCCTGCCCTCCCCTGCCCCTCCCCTGCCCTCCCCTGCCCTCCCCTGCCCTCCCCTGCCCTCCCCTGCCCTCCCCTGCCCTCCCTGCCCTCCCCTGCCCTCCCCTGCCCTCCCCTGCCCTCCCCTGCCCTCCCCTCCCCCCCTGCCCTCCCCTGCCCTCCCCTGCCCTCCCCCAGCGCACCTGCCCTCCCCTGCCCTCCCCTGCCCTCCCGCAGCGCACCTGCATCCAGCGCAAGACCATGTCCGCCAGCCGCACGACTGGGAGGTTGGCGGCGTCGTTGGCATCCGTTGCCGAGTGTGGTGGCCGAGAGTGGTAGTTAGTCGTGGGGGTGGGGTGGACCATCGACCGCGCGGTCGTGAACAACCAACCGTCGGTGTCGAGGATGTCCGTTGGCGTCAGATTCGAAGTAGCCCAGGGCCATCAAACAGTAGCCCAGGGCAAAGGCAGCGAGCGAGGCAGGAGCACGGACGTTGGTCCACATCATCCGGAGGGCGGCGGGAGGTTGCAAGAAGGGGCTCATGCCCAGAACGAGCGCGGACGCGGGGGGCAGGGGCGCACAGGTGCTCTCCGAAACCCAAGGGGGGGCTGTTTGGGCTCGCAGCCGTGCTCGGCTCGCCAGTGCCACCCGCCTCTGGGCGCTGGGCGCTGGGCGCTGGGCGCTGGGCGCTGGGCGCTGGGCGCTGGGCGCTGGGCGCTGGGCGCTGCGCGCTGGGTCTCAGGGAGGAGCGGTGCCGGGCAGTGCGGCAGCGGTGGCCGCTTGCGGTGGGCCCCGGCCAGCTCCGCGACACCGCGAACCCGCGCGACCCGCACCGTGACGCGTGCCAGGGATGGGACTTTTGTCTGTCAGCCTCTGGGGGCCAGAGCAGTCCCCAGGGGCCTGCGGCTGGGCATGTGCCGGCGCCATGTGCGGGGTGCTAGGGGCAACCAACATAATCGCAGGGACAGCGACAGGGCGGCGCCCTCCAGGTGGTGGGATTGCACGACACCGGCCGCCGCCGCCGCCGCCGCCACTGCGGCTGCCGCTGCCGCCGGCACCGGCAGCGCAGCGACGTAAGGCGCGCATGGCGGAAGCCGTGACCGCGGCCTGCCTCGCGGGTTTTCAAGGTCAGAGCAGTAATGCAGACCATGATGTGCGGAAGGCTAGGCCGCCCCCGGGCCGTGCGTCTTCACCCCTACACCCCACCTACCTCCTGTGTGGGCGGCAGCGGCGCCGCGGCCGCCAGCCTGGCTGCGGCGGCCGGCGCACCCGGGTGGCGGGACTGCGGCGGCCCCTGACGCAGCTGCTCCGGCGGCGGCTCCGCATCAACAGCCGGCGGGTTCCTGACGTCCTCGAAGGCCTGTCGGAGGAAAGCAGCGCGGGGCGTCGGTCAGGCTAGTGCTCCCCTCCGGGGTCCCCCGGGTTCGTTTCTGGGTCTGATTGTTGCGTCTTAATCTTTTTCTTTCCCGTTCAAACCGTACATTTCCTCGCGCGTCGTTTGCGGCTCGGTTTCCCTGCCGCGCAGCATACAACACACACAAGCGCGACGACCGCGCAGCCGCCCCAGAGGGACGGACACCTCACCCGGCACAGGGCCACGATTTTCTCGTCCAGCTGCTGCACCCAACGCAAAACGACCCGTGGGTTGGGGCGTTCCCCAGCGACGCCGTACGGCATCGCTTGTGCCTGCTGCGCTGCCGCCGGCGGCGGCGGCGGCGCCGCCGCCGCTGCGGCAGCTGGCGGCGACGCGGCGGGCGAGGCCGCCGGCGGCGCAGGCGCTGCCACGACGACGGACACGACGGCGTCGCTCCACGACGCGCCGTACTCGCCCGCAGGGGAAGCCACCGCCAATTGTTGGTTCGAGAGAGGAGCCGCATCCGGGTCGGCGGGACCGTCGTCAGCGCCGGCGGCTGAGTTGTCGCTGCAGCGGACGGCGCCGCCGCCGCGCCGCCATTGAGCCGCCGCCGCCGCTTACCCTCCGCCGCAACGCCCGCGGCAAACGCGGCTGCGTTGGTTGGTCGGGACGTGCGGGGCTAAGACACGCGACCCCGGTGGGCCAAGGCACGCAACGGCCGGTCGGACACCACGAGCCCCTCCACCCACGCACACGGCCGCACGTGGAGGCGGACACGGCCTGCTCCCAGCGCGCCAGGCACCCACCCCGCTATGGGTGCGCCAGGTGCATCAAGCGCCGCCGCATCCGGCCGCATCCGGCCATCCCATCGCGCCGCCCTTGTGGTGCCCGCAACAGCCCCACCGATATCATCTGCCGCGCAACAGCCCGACCCGACCCGCCGCAGACCCGCACTGCGTCACCACCTCGGGCTGTTTTTCTTTTCAACCACCTCGGGGACCCCACCTCCAGGGAACCCCGGGGACCACACCTCGGGGACCACACCTCGGGGACCCCACCTCCAGGGAACCCCGGGGACCACACCTCGGGGACCACACCTCGGGGACCCCACCTCCAGGGAACCCCGCACTCACCTGCCCGCAGCCGGGTGCCCTCAGCCGTCCCTCTCTCCACCGGCGAACCCGTTGGCCCCTTGGCAGCACCGCCGACGGCACCCAGAGCCATCACCGGCATCCCCCCCAACGCCGTCTGAAGCGCCTCCGCCGCGGCGCCCTGCGGCGCCGACAGGCCCACTCCGCTGGCGCGGCTGCCGCCCCCGATGCCGCCGCCGCCGCCGCCGCCACGGGTTGCCGCAGCCGCAGCTGGCGCCGCACCTCGGCCGGTGGCGGCGGCGGCGTTCCCGCGGCGCCGCCGGTGGCACGTGCCGCAGATCGAGAGGTCGGCCTCCAGGGGATGTGGATGCCACAACCTGGCGAACTCGCTGCCGCACGTCGCACAGCAGTGGCCCCGGCCCTGGCCCCGGCCCTGGCCCCGATCAAGGTCTGAGCGCGCTGGCGCCGCTGCCGCTGCCGCCTGCCGCTCCCCCGCACCCTGTGACGGATCCTCCTCGCCCACCGACGGGGCCTCCGCCTCTACCTCTCCCTCCTCCGCCTCCGCCTCCGCACTGGCCGCGCCACCGAGTCTGCCGGCAGACCCGTCTGCCGGCGCGTCCACCGGCGCGGCATCGCCATCGCCATCGCCATCGCCATCGCCATCGCCGCGGCCATCGTCCCTGCCGCGCTCCTCGCCGCATCCCTCTTCCATATCGCCCGGGTCCACGGCCCCGCCGTCCGTCGACGCCAGCCGGGCCTTGCGCCGGCCCGACCGCCTCAGCCGGTACTTCCCATGGGACTCCGCTTCGGAGCTGCCCGCCGGCCGTCGACTGACCGCGACCCGTGGGTCAACCGCCTGACCCCTGCCCTCCTCCTGCTCCCGCCCCTTCTCTTGCTCCTGCTCTTGCTCCCCGTTCGGATGGGCTTCCTGGCCAAGTGCTCCGGCGGCAGAGCTCGCGCCGCGGTCCGCTCCACCGTTCCCCGCTGCTTCCACTCGCCCACCGCGGCGCCGCTGCAGTACAGGCTTCTCAGCCCTATCCGACAGCCGCACACACGGCAGGCACTTGTACCGCCCGAACAGCGTCGGATGGAGCCGCCAGTTACGGGCGCTGGTGGCGCCGCACGCCTCGCACACCCGGCCGCCCGCGCCCTCCAGGTTGCGGGTGCCGGGGGGGCCGTAGAAGCCCATCGATGCCTGGTTTTTGATGCAGCAGCCGTGGCAGGTGTAGGCGCGAGTGCCCCGCGCGAAGAAGCCGGGGGGTCCCTTTTGGCGGCCGGTGTAGGGCACCCGCAGTTGCCGCAGTGCGCATCCGGAGGGATGAGGGCCCGCGGCGCCTCTTCCGATTGTGGGTGGAGCCGCGGCTGCAGTGCGGGTTGAGGCGCCGTCTGGGTCTGCGGCCGCAGTTGCGGTTGTGAAGCATGCTGCAGCTGCTGCGGCTGTGCCTCCTGCGGCGGACCCGGCTCCAGCTGCACCACCAGCTGGCAAACAGGCTGCAGCGCCATTTCCTGCTGCGGTGCAACCTGCGACATCATAGCGGGCTGTAACACAAGCTGCAGCTGGGGAACGGGCTGCGAACCCGGCTCCCGCTGCAACTCTGGCTGCAACAACAGCTCCGGGGCAGGTAACACCGGCTCTGATGTCCGCACATGTTGCGACACCGGCCCCAAAGGGTGCACCGGCGGCTCTGGTTGCGGCATTGGCAGCGATGAGGGGTCCGGCTGCTGGACAGGCTGTGACTCCGGCTCCGATTCCAGTTGCGGCACCAGCTGCTGAACAGGCTGTGACTCCAGCTCCGATTCCGGTTGCGGCACCAGCTGCTGAACAGGCTGTGACTCCAGCTCCGATTCCGGTTGCGGCACCAGCTGCTGAACAGGCTGTGACTCCAGCTCCGATTCCAGTTGCGGCACCAGCTGCTGAACAGGCTGCGACTCCAGCTCCGATTCCAGTTGCGGCACCAGCTGCTGAACAGGCTGCGACTCCAGCTCCGATTCCGGTTGCGGCACCAGCTGCTGAACAGGCTGTGACTCCAGCTCCGATTCCAGTTGCGGCACCAGCTGCTGAACAGGCTGCGACTCCAGCTCCGATTCCAGTTGCGGCACCAGCTGCTGAACAGGCTGCGACTCCAGCTCCGATTCCGGTTGCGGCACCAGCTGCGGAACAGGCTGTGACTCCAGCTCCGATTCCAGTTGCGGCACCAGCTGCTGACCAGGCTGCGACTCCAGCTCCGATTCCGGTTGCGGCACCAGCTGCTGAACAGGCTGTGACTCCAGCTCCGATTCCGGTTGCGGCACCAGCTGCTGAACAGGCTGCGACTCCAGCTCCGATTCCGGTTGCGGCACCAGCTGCTGAACAGGCTGTGACTCCAGCTCCGATTCCGGTTGCGGCACCAGCTGCTGAACAGGCTGTGACTCCAGCTCCGATTCCAGTTGCGGCACCAGCTGCTGAACAGGCTGTGACTCCAGCTCCGATTCCGGTTGCGGCACCAGCTGCTGAACAGGCTGTGACTCCAGCTCCGATTCCAGTTGCGGCACCAGCTGCTGAACAGGCTGCGACTCCAGCTCCGATTCCAGTTGCGGCACCAGCTGCTGAACAGGCTGCGACTCCAGCTCCGATTCCGGTTGCGGCACCAGCTGCTGAACAGGCTGTGACTCCAGCTCCGATTCCGGTTGCGGCACCAGCTGCTGAACAGGCTGTGACTCCAGCTCCGATTCCGGTTGCGGCACCAGCTGCTGAACAGGCTGCGACTCCAGCTCCGATTCCAGTTGCGGCACCAGCTGCTGAACAGGCTGTGACTCCAGCTCCGATTCCGGTTGCGGCACCAGCTGCTGAACAGGCTGTGACTCCAGCTCCGATTCCAGTTGCGGCACCAGCTGCTGAACAGGCTGTGACTCCAGCTCCGATTCCGGTTGCGGCACCAGCTGCTGAACAGGCTGTGACTCCAGCTCCGATTCCAGTTGCGGCACCAGCTGCTGAACAGGCTGCGACTCCAGCTCCGATTCCGGTTGCGGCACCAGCTGCTGAACAGGCTGTGACTCCAGCTCCGATTCCGGTTGCGGCACCAGCTGCTGAACAGGCTGTGACTCCAGCTCCGATTCCAGTTGCGGCACCAGCTGCTGAACAGGCTGTGACTCCAGCTCCGATTCCGGTTGCGGCACCAGCTGCTGAACAGGCTGTGACTCCAGCTCCGATTCCGGTTGCGGCACCAGCCGCTGAACAGGCTGTGGCTCCAGCTCCGATTCCAGTTGCGGCACCAGCTGCACGACCAACTCGCTGGGCGGTGAATCCGGTGCTGGTTGCGTCTCTAACTGCAACAACAGCCCCGGTTGCGGCATTGGCGTTGACCCCGGCTCTGGCTTCAGCATGGGTGGCGACACCAGCTCTGCTTGCAGCACGGGAGGTGGCGCCAACGCCGCCTGCGGCATGGGTGGTGGCGTCAGCTCTGCTTGCTGCACAGGACGCAACACCAGCTCTAGTTCCTGATCTGACTGCCATACCAGCTCCGGCTGCGACATGGGTTGTGACCTCAGCTCTGGCTGTGGCATGGGTGGCGACACCGGCGCTGTGTTCGGCACGGGTTGTAGCAACGGCGCTGGTCGCACAATCGGCTCAGGCTCCGGTACAGGCTGGAAAGCCATCTCAGGCTGTGGAAGTGCCTTTGATGCCTGGTCCAGCTGCGCCTCAGGCGCCTGCGCCCGCAGTGGCAACAGCTCTAATTCCTGCTCCAGATGCGGTGGCGACTCCACTGGCTGCAGCGGTGCTTCCGGTTGGTGCTGCAGCTGTGGTTCAGGCTGCAGCTGTGGGCATGGCTCTGACTGAGGCTGAGGTTCTGGACGCAGTTGCGACAGGACATGCTGCTCATGCAACCGCTGCTGGTGTAGTTGCTGCGGTTGATGCCCTTGCAGTGGATGCTGAAGCTGTTGTAAGGGCCCTGGCTGTACCGGCAACAGCAGCTGTGATGCCGCCTGCTGCTGAGGCTGCTGCAGTAGCAGCTGACTGACCAACTGCGGATGAAGTGATGGCTGCGGCTGCGGCTGCGGAGGTTGCAGTGGCTGCTGCTGCTGTGAGAACTGAAATAGTTGCGTGGGCGCGTGACCGCGAGGTGGTTCTAACTGCTGCTGCTGCTGCTGTTGCTGTGATGGCTGCTCCTGCGGATGTAGTAGCAGCAGCACCTCAGAGGCTGGCGGCTTCAGCGATACTCGTTGCAGCTGCTGAGCCTGTGGCTGCTGTTGTTGCTGCTGTGGTGGCATGAGTGCCATTGACTGCGGCTGAGGTGGCAGCTGCAGCTCCGGTGCCCGATGATCCTGAAGTTGTGGCTGCGGCTGCAGCTGTGGTAAGAGCTGGAGGTGCAGCAGCGGCACCGACTGCAAGGGCTGCAGTAACAGTGGCGACTGCAGCGGCTGCGGCACCTGCAGAAGCTGTGTCGGCAGTGGCACCTGCAGTGGTGGCAACTGAAGGAGGTGCTGCTGCACGGACGGTGATGGCTGGCCGTGCACCTTCACCGCCATCAGCCCCGGTGCGGCTCCTGAACTTGGCAATGGCTGCGGAAGCGCCAAAGGTAGCGGTAGCGGCAGCGGCAGCTCTAATGGCAGAGGCTGCGCTTGCATCAGCGCCAGGGATGGCTGTCCCGACACAAGCAACCCACCCCAACCGGACATCCTGTCCGCGGCCACTGGCCATAGGGCATTCCCGGGCGGGCAGCCTGCCAGGGAAGCAGAGGCTGCAGCGGTGCCTGCAGAGATGCCACTCGCAGCACCAAGGCCCGCCGACAGTTGAGGACCGAACGGCCCACCAGCTGATGAGGGCGACACCACCTGCAGGCCAGTTCCCAGCATGGCGGCAGGTGCCAGCAGCATACCGGCAGTAGCCAGGGCTTCCCACGCCGCCGCAGCTGCTGCCGCCGCCTCCGCCAGAGCAGCCGTGTCATAGCTGCCAGCGGGTTGCTCCTCGGGATTCAGCTCAACCTGTGGGTTGGCTGGCGCAACTGGTGGGTTCGCATCCGCAAGAGTACTCGGCGCCAGGGATGTCAATGTGGCCGGTTCTACCGGGGCTACAGCCGGCAGCGACAGCAGCTGCCCTGCTGCTGCGGTTGCTGCTCCTGTGTGTGCCGGTGGTTGTGATTGCAGTGCCCTTGCTGATGGTGGCACACCGAGTGCGCCTCTTCCTCCTCCTCCGTCTCCTCTGCCCGCTTCTGGAGACCCGTCTGCATCCAAGGGATCTGGGGCCGTACACCGAACCGCTTCCGCCACCACCGCTGCTGCACCAGCTGTCACCAACGCCGCAGGCACAATGTCTGCTTCTGCGGCTGCAACTGACGTCGCTGCGGGTGTTGTCTCCGGTTGTGCAGCCGCCCCTTCCCCTTCCCCGTCCCCCGCCCCAATGAGCTGCACCGCAGCGGCGGTGCAGGACCCGGGCAACGGGGCCGAAGGCAGTGCTGATGTTCTGGCGCTTGCCGTTGTACACGTCGCTAACGGCCAGTCACGTGAACGGTAAGCGAGGTCAGGCGCCTGCTGGGTCTCGTCCGCCACCGACCCCGCAGTTGCCGCTGCAACCGCAACCGCAAAAACAGCAGCGGCACCCGCCGCCGCCACGATGCCGTCCATGTTGCCGCATGCCAGCTCGGCGTCCCTCGGGGCGTCATGGCTGACGTCATCACAGCGCGAATCCGCACAGCTCTCGCCAGCAGGACCCGACCTCGACGACACGCCACACGGAAGGGACAGCGTGTGTCCACCTGCGCCGCCGCCCTGCTGCACGCTTCCCCGCCGCCGCAACATTTCGCCGCCCCCGCCTGCCGCGGCATCCGTGCAGCAGCCGGCAGCGCCCGCAGGCGGTGCTGCCCTGTCATCCGCCGCGGGGATGGCTGGCGCGGCCGCCAGTGCGGCGGGAAGCGCCCCCTGCCGGATCGCTGCCCCAGCACACGACGCGTCCGGCAGTGCGGCTGCCGCCATGCCCCCCGATGGCATCGCCGGCGCTGTCGGGCCCAACGCCCTCCTCGCCGCCGCACCTCCCGCCACAGCTGCTGACGGCACTGCCGCATCCGGCTCCGCCGTCGCCACCGGGCCCGCCACCGGCACCTCAACTGCTGCTGCATTCGTCCAATCTGGCAGCTCCGTTAGATCGGTCACCTCCTGGGCCGCGGCATGCGCTGCCATCCCCGTCATCTGCCTGGGCCCGAGCGCTGTAATCGCTGTGTCGTCCAGGACCAGGACCAGATCCGGCACCCCGGCCCCCGCCAGCAGCGGCGCCCGTGACCCCACGTCTGCCCGCGGCACGTAAGGCCCCGCCACCGCTGCGTCTGCCAACGGGGCCAGAGCTGCGTCCGCCCGAGGAGGAGCCGGAGCCGCTCCCACCAGGGCCGCGTCCGCCGCAGCAAAGGCAGTGGCCACAGACCCGCCCGGGGCTTGTGTTCCCGCCCAGCCTGCGCAGTCCTCCACCCTCGCCGCGGGCCCTGGCGCCGCCACCTGCTCGGTGCGCGGTGTCGGCTGCGGCTGCCGCCCGCTTGGGTCGTGTGGCCGTGGTGATAGTGCGCCCACCGGCTGCGCCTCCGCCTGCTGCTCCTGGGCCGTTAGCCGCGGCGGCGGTGACTCCGCGCTCTGCTGTGGCCGCGGCGACAAAACCTGCGGCACCTGCACAGTTTGTTTCAGCGGTGGCAGCAGCGGCGGCAAGGACACCGCCTCCGGCTCCACCTCCTCTGCCCGCACCGCCTCCCCGCCCCCGCGTGCACCCCTCCGCCGCGCCACCACCAGTGCTACTGTGACTGGCGCTGCTGCTGCTGCTGCTGCTGCTGCTGCCGCCACCGCCCCTGCCGTTGCCCCCTCTGCTGCAAGTGGGGAACCGGCCGCCTCACCACCCTTGCCAGCAGCCGCGGCAGTGCCCAGGCACCCGGGCCCCGCGCGGCGCGCCAACGGTTCCCCCTCGTTGGCGCGGCCCCGCCGTGTCCCTTGGCCACCGGACCGCCCGCGCGCTTCCGACCCCCGGGTGAGCGGCACACACACGTCCCCCTCCTCGTCTGCATGGCCGTCGTCGATGACGTCGTCGTCATCGGCTCCAGGGGCGCCCAGTCCGCTGCCGCCGCTGTCGCGACCTGTAAGGTCGGGGTCGCGGTCGCCCTTGGGACACGCAGCGGTGGGGGCGGCGGCGGGTGCTGCAGCCTGCACTGTTGGCTGGGCCCCCGGCCAGGAGGAGGAGGAGGAGGGCCCGGCCGGTGCGGGAGCCGCCACGGCGGCTTCAGCGGCAGCAACACCCTGCGCACTGCCGGCCACGCCGCCGCTGACGCCGCCGGAGCCAGCGCGGGGGGACCGGCCATGTCCCGACAGCCTGACACGCCGCAGGCTGCGGACTTTCTGCAGCGATGGCGGGGGAAGCCGTCGGGCCGGCGGCGCTGCGGACGACGACCGTGGCGGCTGTGTGGGGGCGACCGGTGACGCTGCGGCGCATGTTGACGACCGGCGCGGCCGAGTGGGGGCCTCAGCCTCGGCCTCAGCACCCGCAGGTGAGGGGTCGTTGGGGCTGGTGCCCGCAAGGGGCCGTCGGGGTCGCCGCCCACCGCCCACACCCACTCCTCCCAACGCCGCCTGTTCTTGGTCCTCCTCCTGCTGCTGCTGCTGCTGCTGCTGCTCCCCTTCATGCCCCTGGTGGTGGTGCTGCTGCTGCCGCTCCACTTCTTCCGGCCTCAGCGACTTCCTCTGCCAGTTCTGCTCCTGCCGCCGCGCCGTTTGCTGCTTGGGCTCCAGGCATGGTTCCGTCGGCTGTCCCGCCACCTCCGCCCGACCCGACTGCCGCGGCCGCTTCCTTGGGACCCCAACATCCACCGCCGCCGCCGTTGCCGCTGCCGCCGCCGCTGCCGTATCCCCGGCCCGCTTCCTGGCGCCGCTGCCGGACTGAGCGGATCGGAGGCCCAGTGAAGTGGCAGGATCCTCGTCACACGCCGTCTGCCCCGCGGCGACGGCGGCGGCCGTTGTGACCCGTGGGTCGACCCCGTACGACCGTGTCCTCATGTGCCGCGCCTCGCATGCTGCACACACATAGCCCCCAAGCTCAGTCGCGTGGGGCCGCCACCTGCCGGACCTGGTGGTGCCGCACGCCTCGCACACCCGCCCGCCCGCCTGCTCCAGGTTGCGGGTGCCGGGGGGGCCGTAGAAGCGATGGGCATTGACGTTCCGAGCGCAGCAGGCGTGGCAGGTGTACGCGCGGGTACCCCGGGCGAAGAAGCCGTTCGGACGGCCGGGCCGAGGGCGGTACTCTGCGTCGCAGTGCCCACACCGGGGCGGAGCCGGCGGCGGTGGCGCGGGGACCCCGACGGTCCCCCCATCGTCCTGCACCTGATGCTGCTGCTCCGCTACCCGCTGCGGCCGCTGCTCCTGTGGCTGCGGCCGCTGCTCCTGTTGCTGTTGCCGCTGATGCCGCTGCCCCTGTTGCCGCTGCTGTCGGTGCCCCGGCGGCGCCGCATGCCCGCCCGCGTTGCCGACCTCCTTGGCTTCAGCGCTGTTGGCCTCTGACATCCTGGCCGCGGCAGCAGACGCACCAGTGTTCGCTCCCGGGAAGGGGCGCGGCCGGACAGCGGCATCAGCAGTGCCGGCGGCGGCGGCGGCGGCCTTTTCGCCTTTGGCCGCCGCGCCCTTCTTGCCCTCCTTACGCGCGGCGCCGGCGCCCTGGGAAGCCGCACTGCTGCCGCCGCCACCATCACCGCCGCCGCCGCCGACTCCGCCGCCGCCGGCGGCGGGAAGGCTTTGGCTGCCGATCCTGGAGGCGGCCAGCAGCGCAGCGGCGCGGGGCGGCGGACACCAGACCACCACACGCGGCGGCGGCGGTGGCGGCGACTGTGACGGTGACGGCCGAGGGGCTGCCTGCTCCGCTGCACCACCGGGCCCACCCTGCGCAGCGGCTTCCTGGCCGCCGGCCAGGTCTGACACCGCTCCGGCTGACACCGCATGCTGCTGCTCGCCCAAGCCTCTGAACCACCCCTCGACTGACGACGGCCCGGTCGCATCCGTCAGCGACGGCTCCTGAGCGTCCACGGCAGCAGCTTCCACCGCAGCGACCTCGGCAGCGCGCGCTGGCTGCCCCACCTTCAGCCCCAGCTGGGCGACCTGCTCGCCCGCCGGCGTCCCCTCTACCCGCGCGACGGCTTGGCCCTCGACACACCGCCGCTGCTGGTCCTCCACGGGGGGTGCGGAAGCGTCGACGGCCTCCTGCTCCGCCAAAACACCATCCACCGCGTCCTGGGGTGCAGCGGCCCCTTCGATGTGGGGGAAGCCGCCGGCGGGGGGCTGTCGTGCCGGTGACAGTCGGGACTGAGGCTGCTGCTGCTGCTGCTGCTGCTGCTGCTGCTGCGGGGGCGGCGGCGGCCACGGCACCGTGCATGGGCCTGTCGCGTCCGGCTGCTGTCGCGATGGCGGCGACGGCCGGGTGCAGGCGTCCGGTAGTGCGGAAAGCACCGCAGGGGCATCACAAACGGTGGCCGGTTCCTCGGTGTCCGTTGCCGCGACGAAGACGCTGACCTCCGCCGCCGCCGCGGGGCCCGGTTGCGACGCGACGTGAGGGTTGCGCCCCAAGGGCTGGAGCATGCACGCAGCGGCGTCCTTCGTTTTGGCTGACCCCACGTTTGAATTTTCAGCAGGTGTGAACGTCGGGGCGCCAGGGGTCCACTGTCGGGCCGGGTGTGGGCACGGGTTTCCTAACGCCGTATCGAGGCTCGCGGAAGGCTCCAAGCACAGTAGGGATTGCTCCGGTGCTTCCATCACACCACGGACAACTCCTGATCATGCAGCGTCAGCGGTTTCTGGGCATTATCGCGCAACGGTTGAGCCGTCCACTGCACTCCGCGCTAAATGAATTTGACACTCCCGGTTCAGACGTAAACACACAAGCACTGTTTGCAGAGTTGAAATAATCTTGCGCCCCAAGCGCGTCTGCAACTTTCGAAAGCCCCCAGCGTTCGCATCACGATTTGTGGCTGCCGCACAAAGAGACATTCCATGATATCGGATTCCAGTTTCGTGTGGCATATCCCCACTTGCGTTCGATTTACGATAATATTGAGCGTCGTACACAACTGCTGGTATAAACGTACGATTTAGCTAGATTATTCAGCAGCAACAGAGACGCATTCATGTGCTCCAATTTACATCTGCCCGAAAAGATAACAAAATCTGTCGCGTTTTGAAGCTAGGTAGGTCATTGGTCGTCGGCATGTTTGACAAGTTCATCGAGCATCACGCAATGAGCCCACCACAGCTTCATGCGGGATCCATCACTGAACCTATTCAGTCGCTTCAAAGGATTGCGGGAGGTTGAGAGCAGGGTCCTGCTCTTGTTATCAGAGTTGGCAATGGACTGCTCTACACAGACATCTGGTCCAGGGCTATGGAAGTGATGCCTGTAGGAGAGCGCGACCGGGGGACTATGGGCAGATGGCCCAATGCCGCGTGTGTAGGGGAAACCGCACACGAGACGAGTCCCCGCCGACGTTTCTCTACCCAGTCAATGCATTGGCTTCCCTAGTGGAGCTTGGCATTTGTTGAAGGTAGCAAATAGAGGGCGATATTGGCATGGGCAGGTGCACCAGGGCGCACCCTGGTGCACCCGGTCGAGGCCCATGTTCAGACAACGTTGACTGTTCCGGCAGAGTGACCGGGAAACTTAGTTATTGGAAACATGTTACGAACGAGGACGCCGATGCCTCCCAGGTCCTTTCGTTAAAGTGACCAAGTTTCCTATTTTACAGTACGGCATGCACCGGACGGACGGTTGCGATGCAACATGACGCCTGCACTGCCATACATCATACATATCTGATAATCGCAGTAGACGAAACTAAATACGTGGCTGCATAGGGCACGCTTTGCTCATTCGTTCCGATAACTTGTGTTGACGTGGGCTCGTTATCCGTCTTTGTATGTCGATGCAGCGCTTAATTCAACTTAGACGAAATTAGGAAAACTTTAATTTAATGCGCCTACCCGGGGAGGAACAAGAGCTCTCTAGCAACGGCTTCAACGGCGCGTATACGTTGCCCAGGTACCTGAGCTTGGTTGTGCATGCGCATTTGAATAAACAAAGTCGCATACATCAGTCCGAGGCCGTCCTTTGCTATCTAGGTGGCGAAGCACGAAACCCTTTCCGTTTGGGTCGTATGGTAAATGCCCTGAAAAGGCGCATTGGCACCGTTGTATGTCGCTTACCATCGACGCACCTCTGTGCAATGATGAAAATGGTCATTCAGCGGACAACGGGGCAACTTACGACAGGGCAAGTCCATCATGCCTGGCTGCGTTCCTGTACACACGTCCTGATGCATATATACATTTACTTTTTGACCACAAGCCTGGTTATGGCCTCCGCGCTGGTGTCGACGTGCGCCGGTTGAGTGATTGGGGCCCAAACCCAAGCCCAGAATGACGCCGGCGGGAGCGCATCGCGTCCCACCACCCTCCCCCCATTCCAGCGCGTCCACCGCAACACCCCAGCCATTCCCACAACCTACCCAAGTCCCACCCAAATCAGCCCCGCGCAGCCCAGTTCTCTAAGCTCAAGCTCTGCAGCCAAGAGCACCCCCGATCCCGCATCCACCATTCCCCCGCCCCGGACCACCGGAGGCGTGGGCAGCCTCCACGGCCCCCGCCTCGCCTCTCTCCCCCCCCTTTGCGACCGCGCCCTCCTTGGCCCCCTCTCTCTCTTTCTTCCCCTCTTCACCCCCTTCAGTGTCGCCGAGCTGGACGACGATGCGAGCCTCCAGCTGGAGACGCCGCTGCTGGTGGGCGGGGAGAGCTACGAGTTCGCGGCCATTGCCAACCTGGACCTCTTCTTCACGCGGGTGTACAGGTGTGCGATTTAAGCAGGCGGGTGTACAGGTGTGTGTGGGGGGGGGGGGAGAAATAGGAAATTGGTAGACATTTCAAACAGGTGGGGGGAACACCTCCGTGGAGGCACGCTGATGCACAGCCGCACAGGCAGCCAAGGCGGCGGGCCCGCAACGTTGACGCTGCTGCCTGGGCTGGGCTGGGTTGGGGTCCCCGGAGATTCCCCGACCTGGGGCCTTTGGGAGAGCGCGGGACGGAGGACGGCCTCTGCGGGTCGAACTGGGGTGTTGGTGTCACACAGGGTCACAGGCCAATTCCGCTTTGCGTTTGCTGCGTGTTGACCACCACAGCCACCCTCACCACCACCACAGTTCCTTTCCGCCATCCCGCAGTACCGTGCACTGTGGTACACTGGGGGCGATCGGGCGCAGGCGGAACAGATCAGTCCCTAGGGCCCTATGCATGAGGCGGCTAGATCGGGATTCCCCCACCGCCCGCGGCCCCCACCGCCGCTGCCTACCCACCCACCCACCAGCTGTTCAACCACCACCCGCCAGGTACTGGCACGAGCGGGGCCTGAGCTCCATCCTGCTCGCTGGGGCCCTCAACTTGCTGGCCCTGGCCTTCACCGCCGCCTTCTCCACCTTCCTGCTGCTCTTCGTCGACTGGCGGGCCCTGCACGCCGAGTGCCTGGCCCCGCGGGCCGGCGGAGGCGACGGCGGCGGTGACGGCGGTGGCAGCGGCCGCAACTGCGACCTGGCAGCGGTGGCGCTGGACCGGCGGCCGCTGCTGGGCCGCGGGCTGGCGGCGGACATGCTGGCGATGTCGTACATATCCGTGTGTGTCGTATACCTGGGCTGGACGGCGGCGCATTACGTGATGGACGCGCGGGACATGCGTGAGGTGGCGCACTTCATGGCCAACAAGCTGGGCATCAGCGAGAGCAAGGCGCGTGCCGGCAACCGGGGTTTCGGAGCGCATCGGCGGCGGGGGGTGCAGAGCCCTCGAGGGAGGAGGCTCTTGATTTTTTCGCGATTTCGCTGTCTCCATTGACAGAGAGGGAGGCTAATGCGGTGGGGCAGCAGCGGGGACGGGGCTGGGAGCGGAGGAAGGGCAGGACAAGGGCGCGTCGGGAGGGCCGTACACGGTCGTGCGGTCCAGGCTTTAGGAAGAACATTACGGGGATTACGGTTTGGATCTTTCGTACGGCAGTGCTATCGTACTGCCTGGCCAAGCGGCGTGTACCTCGAGGCCACCGCCGCAGCTGCATACCTAGACTGCTCTGCCATCCCACTTCAGGAGGACCGACCCCTAGCACGGATTCTCTGTCCCTGAACCCACCCCGCAAACGTTTCGCACCCGCGCACAGCACACTCAGCACGCTCAGCACACTCAGTTCACGCAGTTCACGCACGCACTCACACTCCAGCCCCTGCCGCCACGCCCCGGCCGTGACGCCGACACACACACACACACACACACACACATACACACACACACACACACACACCGCGGTGTTTTGCTTGCAGGTGGGTATCAACGCGAGGATCGCACGCACGCACAGCATTGTGGTGTGAGTCTGTGTGGCCAAGGCAGCCGACCCGCACCAGCTGGTCGTCTTCCGCGACGGCGCGACAACAACTAACAGCGTGCCAAATCGAGCGCGTTCTTCCGACACCGCAGCCTTTGTTTATTATACGGGTCGGGCGATGGGTATATTACATGCGCATACGGGCAAACTACTGGGCGCCACTTGGCCCCTCGCATGTCACGCATTCCTGTTCTGCCTGCTTAAATAACACACACCCCGCGGCGCAGTTTACACCAACACACAGCCTGCGAGCCCCCTGTAACCCACAGCCCCCCGCCACCCCATTCGCTCTGGCAGCAGCTCAGTGTAAATATGTCTACCAATTTCCTACACCCCCGCCACACACCCCCCCTCCGTCCCGCTGTCAGGTGCTGACCATGACCTGGGCGGAGGTGGTCCACCGTCTGGTGCTGGTGCAGCGGACCACCCGGCTGTGTATCGCCCGGGACCTGGACGAGCTGCACATTGTGTCGCGGATCATGCGGAAGGTGGGGCTGAGGGGCGGGGGGGGGCCTGAGGGGCGGCGTGTTGTACCCGAGGGGGGGGGGTGCAGCGAGAGGAGGGCAGCGAGAGGGGGGATTGGGGCCGGTGTGGACAGCCTCCCCGGCAGCGCAGCACGGCAAGTCCGGATTCCCTGCTAACGGTCATGATCTCTCCCGTCGTGCTGCCCTGCCGTGGACTCCCTGCCGTGGACTCCCTGCCGTACATCGCTCGGGAGCAGCGCGAGCCGCGCCGGCTGTCCCCCACGTCCGGCGCGCCCCGTCCGCCCCGGGGATTGTCGCGCGTGCTGCCCTGCCGGGGATTGTCGCGCGTGCTGCCCTGCCGGGGAACCCCTCGCCGTGCGCCCTCAGCCTAATAAGACACCCTCAGTACCTTAATGCGGAGCCTCGCGCGCCCCCAGCAAGTCTGGGCTGTGTCTGGGCTGTTTATTTTTAACCCCCAGCAAGTGTGTCGCTCTCGGCCCCTTGAAGCCGCGCCTTTCGCTTTGCCGACCGCACCCCCCCTGCCCCCCAAGGACAACTACCTCATATCCATGATCAACCGGGACGTGCTGCAGCTGCACCTGAAGCCGCCGCCGGACGCGCCGCCGCCGCTGCGGCGCGCCCTGGGCGCGGCGCTGCGCCTGCTGGGCGGCGGCGGCGGCGGCGGCGGTGGCGGCGGGTGCGGCGGCGGGCGCGGCTCTCCGCCCCAGCTGACCAAGACCCTGGAGTGGAACCTGCGGTGGTGCATCCTGGACCACATGTTCGATGAGCGCTTCCGGATCCGACCCGAGTTCTCCGACGTGGAGGCGCTGAAGCGACGTGGGTGCCGTACCTACTCGTACTCATGCCGTACCCGCTTGGAGGGAGCGAGGGGCTGGCTGCGGTCCGCGGCGCGCGGGCAAGATGTACACACGTGGGGGAAGGGGGGATGGACACGTGTGCAGCACGCGGCGGCGGGTAGGGGCCCGACAGCAGCTGTCCCCGCTAGGCCGGTGTTGCGAGGCGCAGCAGTAGCCGGGGGGGGAGGACACGAGCCCGCGCCCCGCTCGCGCCCCTCGAGCCCGCACGCCCCCCCTAGGTTAGAGGGCCCCTAACCGGGCCCCTACCTCGAAGCGGCCCCCGCCGCAAGAGCCCGCCACCCCCTCAGGTTTGCACCCCTTGACCCACATCGGATACACCTGCTGCTTCCCCGGTCCCCGGCCGCCGCCCCGGCCCTCCCCGGCCCCGCCCCCGGCCCCCTCCCCCCGCAGGCCTGCGCCTCGTGGCCGTGGCCAACCTGCTCCTCTCGCCCTTCCTGTTCATGTTCCTGATGGCCTACTTCTTCATGCGGAACGCCGAGCGGCTGTACCACCACCCCGCCGCGCTGGGCTCTCGGCGCTGGTCGGGGCTGGCCAAGTGGCGCATCCGGGAGCTCAACGAGCTGCCCCACTACCTGCACCACAGGTGGGGCAAGGGGTGGGAGGCCGGGTCGATGGAGGAGGGGGATGGGAGGATGCGCAGGGCTCCGCAAAGCAGCGGGTGGCAGGTCCTAGGACAGCTAGGGGGCGTGGTCAGAGGTCCGGACAGGGTGTCGTACCCGGCGCCCGGCCTTCGCCACGGGGCGGTCTGGGAGAGCTCGGCGGTCCGGGAGAACTCGGCTAGGCGGCGTCTGGGGAGGAGGTCAACCGGCAGGTGGGCGCGGGCGGAGCGGAGCGGAGGCGCACCTCCCCGGCGGACATCCCATGCTGCCGCCGTTTCCACTACGCACCTGTGCCCGCCCTCAAACCGCCTGCGGTGTTCCTTGCGGGCGGGGGGGTGTCCTGCCATCCCACCCCTATGTCCTCCCACCCCTATGTCCTCCCACCCCTATGTCCTCCCACCCCTATGTCCTCCCACCCCTATGTCCTCCCACCCCTATGTCCTCCCACCCCTATGTCCTCCCACCCCTATGTCCTCCCACCCCTATGTCCTCCCACCCCTATGTCCTCCCACCCCTATGTCCTCCCACCCCTATGTCCTCCCACCCCTATGTCCTCCCACCCTATGTCCTCCCACCCCTATGTCCTCCCACCCCTATGTCCTCCCACCCCTATGTCCTCCCACCCCTATGTCCTCCCACCCCTATGTCCTCCCACCCCTATGTCCTCCCACCCCTATGTCCTCCCACCCCTATGTCCTCCCACCCCTATGTCCTCCCCCCCCCCCCCCCCCCCCCCACCCCTATGTCCTCCCACCCCTATGTCCTCCCACCCCTATGTCCTCCCACCCCTATGTCCTCCCACCCTGTCTACCCCTCGCCAGGCTGAGTGCCAGCCACCCTGCGGCGCTGCGCTACGTGGCGCAGTTCCCCTCGCACACGCTGGCGGCACTGGCCAGGTTCATGGTCTTTGTAACGTGAGGAGAGGCGGGGGGGGGGAGAGAAGAAAGGACGGCAGAGAGGGAGGGTGCAGGGAAATTGGTAGAGGGAGGGAGGGGGGCTGGGCTGCGGGCGGCAGCCAAAAGAAAGCGGTTGGGCATGTGTACGGACCTGCGAATTCGTCTCACAGGTCCCGGCCTGCTCCCCTCTCTCAACCATTTCCCTGTCCCCATCTCTCTCCCCATCTCTCCCCCCATCTCTCTCCCCATCTCTCTCCCCATCTCTCTCATGTAGCGGCCCCTGAAGGTCCTCCCCCCGCCCCCACCCCTCCCGTGCCACCCCCCGTTGGGGCCCCCCTCGGCAGCGGCTCCTTCGTAGCGCTGCTGCTGCTCGTCACCTTCCTGGACGACTCCCTCCTGGAGCGACCGCTGCTGGGGAGACAGGTGCGGCGGCGAGGCGGCGGCGGGAGAAGGGGGGGCGCTTGGGTGTGGGGGTGATGCGGTCTCGCTTCCTTGGCGGCGACCAGACGGGTGGACCGGCACGGGGCCGGTGCTCTGAAGGGGGAGCGGGGATTGGGGCCAAGGCGGGGGCACTGTCTGGACCGGGGGGCCGGGCCGTTGCTTTGGTTTCGGGCTGCTGAACCGGGGTTGCTGAACCGGGGTTGCTGAACCGGGGCCGCCGGGCTCCGTCAAGAGGACGTCGCGGAGGGCCGCGGGAGGGGGGGCAGCCGTAAGTATGCTGAGTTGTGCTGGGTGTGCCCGGGTTCGTTCTTCGGGTTTATCAATTCTATCCCCCTCCTCCCTCCTGGCCGACCTCTCTTTCCGCTAGCCCCCTCGTGACCACCTCGGCCCCTCACGACCCACATTCTTGCGGTCGTGTTTGCTGATCGGCGGGCCTGCCTGCCTGCCTGCCTCCCCGCCCGCCTGCCCGCTCGCCTGCCCGCCCGCCCACCTGGCCGCTCCGCTCCTCAGGTGGTGTGGTGGCTCGGCACAATGACGGTGGTGCTGGCGGCGTGCAGGTGGGGCCCTCTTACAGCGCATGCAGCCCCCCAACGGCTGCATCCCGGGGGGTGGGGGGTGGGGATCGTGGGAAAGATCTGGCGCAGACAGGCTAGGCCCGGCAGCGGCAGGCGCTAAAACGGTTACAGCAGAGTCATGCCTCCCCACGTCAACGGATTGAGAAGCACAGATGCTGTACAAAAGAGTACGGCACATACCCACTGAACTCGGAATCGACGCGGGGGCTGATCCGCGGTCCTCGCGAGGCGCGATGCGGAGGGCTGGCGGGCCCGGGCCTGGCCTGGGGACCCGTACCGCGTGTGGAGGCTGCAGGCGAAGGCGCTCACGTGTTTGGGAGATCTCAGCCACGTCGTGGAAGCGCCGGGCAAGGCGTCGCCAGTGGAGACGCAGCCGGCCAAGGGGGGGCGGGGAGGGCAGGGTGGGCGGAGGTTTCTCGCGGCAGGACGCACTGGGCCCGCTGCTTGTGGGCGGCGGCCCGCAGTGCCGCTTGCCGCTGCCCGGCCGGGACCTCCGAGGGGGCTGAGGGCTCCCGGATGTCCCCATTCTGGACTTGCTCCGCACCACCTCTACCGCGATCGCCTGCGTGGCCCCCCCCCCCCGCCCGACGGCTGCCGCCCCCCCCCCCGCCCTGGGGTCCCCCGCCTGCCCCCCCCGCCCTGGGGTCCCCCGCCTGGCCCCCCCCGCCTGCCCCCCGCCCTGGGGTCCATCCCCCCCCCCGCCCCGGGGTGCTCTCAGGACGCTCGTGTCGGAGGAGCCCGTGGCGTACGACCCCGAGCGCGCGCTGGCGGACGTGGTGTCGTACACGCACTACCTGCCGCGGCACTGGCGCGGTCGGGCGCACACGGCGGAGGTGCAGGTGGGCGCCAGAGGGGCGGGGGGGGGGGGGTAGCGGGGGAGATGTAGGAAATTGGTGGACATTTTCTAGCTGCGCTGCTGCCAGAGCGACGGTTCGACCGGAGAAATTCGTACGGTACCATAGCGGTGGTAGCGGGGAGGGAAGGGGGAAGACCGACGCAGACAAGATTCACGTCTTCTTTTGTTTGCGTGTGTAACGAAACGGAGCCGCGGGAGAAGCTAGGAACCCGCGCGTGCAATGCCGACAGGGTGTCGTCCGCGACACGGCCCCCCCTCTCCCTCGCCTATACCTCCTCTCCCCCTCCTTCCTGTCCCCCACCCCCCCCTCCCGCCCCCCCCCCCGCAGGCCGCCTTCCTGTCCCTGTTCCGCCTCAAGGTGGCGCTGTTCCTGGAGGAGGTCGCCTCGCTGGTCACCACACCGCTGGTGCTGGCCTGCTCGCTGCCGGCGTGTGCGGGTGGGTGCGGGGGTGGGAGGGTGGGAGGTGGACGGGTGGGTGGGTGGCTGGGTGTAGCATAGGAAATCGGTATGCGGATTGAAGTGCGATTGGGTGGGTGGGTGAGTGGGTGGGTGTAGGAAGTTGGTAGACAGTTGAAAGCGATTGGGTGGATAGGTGGGTGGGTGGGTGGGTGGGTTGAGGAGGGGGTGGAGGGGGTGGGGTACGTGGGCGGGTGGGCGGGTGAACCCGGGGCGGCAGGCGGGTCTCGGTTGGCGGGGCGCTGGAGGAGGGGGCTACCGCCGAGTCCGTTGTGTGTATGGGTGGCAGGGTGGGTGGTGGTCAGTGAGGGCTGTGGGGCTGAATCGGTTGGCATGTCCCGGTCGGGGCCGGGGGGTGAGGACACGGAGTGGGGTGGGGTGGGGTGGGGTGGGGTTGGGAGGACTGGACTTCAGTGGCGGGTTTGCCCTCACGGTCGACTGGTCAGGCAAGGCGGGCGCGCGCATCCCGTCCATACGAACCACCCGCTAACCGCCACCCGCTAACCGCCACCCGCTAACCGTCACCCGCTAACCGTTAACAGACTCTATCGTGGAGTTCGTGTCAACGTTCACCGCCCACGTGGACGGAGTGGGGGACGTGTGCAGCATGGCCATGTTTGACCTGGCGAGGCACGGCAACTCCAAGTACGGATCGCCCGTACAGGCCGAGAAGGTACGGCGCGGGCGCCGGCCCCAGGTTTTGAGGTTGAGGGGAATACCTACTACACTTGGGGGAGATACCCCAGCGATGTTGGCCGATACCCCGTCGCCATGCCGTACATGCCATGACACCCAAGCAAAACTCCCAACTTGAACGCGTGTCCCTTCCGTCGCCGCCTAGCTGCTGGGTTTGGTGGAAAAGGAGACACGCTCCTCGCCACACGATTTGTCCACGCCCGTCGTACACACCCGCTACGGCCGTACCCCTGGCACCCCCGTCGGCTGACGGCTGAGAATCATACCGTTACCGTTGTTGGTTACCGTTTGTAATGGTTGGTTATGACACCCGAGTCGCCCACCGGTCCAACCGCAGGCCTTCCGCAGCCGTCAGGGCAAGCTGGAGAAGTCCTTCCTGACCTTCGTCGCCACCTACCCTACCTGGCAACCAGAGGAGCAGGGCCGGCGGATGCTGGCGGCACTAGCCGCCAACGGCGGCGGCGGTGGCGGCACTGCTGCAACCGGCGAAGTGCCCGAAGATCCGGCGGCTGCGCCGCCCCGCGGCGCTCCGGAGCCGCGTCCCGCCGCGGACGCGCTGCCCTTCCATCAGGACCCACCGGCGGTGTTTCCGTACCAGGCGGCCGGCAAGGCGGCCGCCGACGGCGGCGGCACCGCCGCCGCCGCGGCCTCGGCGGCGGCGCTGACGCGAGGAGTGACGGCGACGGCGACAGGGTTTCGACATGCGGCGCCGGCGGCGGCGGCCAAGGGCGGCAGCGGCACCGCGGCGGCAGTGGGGCAGCGAGTGGACGATGCCGTCGGTACCGCCGGGACCTCCGCAGGTACCGCGGCGGCGGCGGCGCCGCCGCCGCCGCCACCCCCGGGGCGTCTGCCGGCCGGGGCCAGCCCTCGGGGTGTACGGCGTCCGCCGCTGCCATTACACTTGCAGCCGTACCATGGGGTCAGGTCTTACACGAGTAACGCTTCCGCCAGCCAGTTGTCCGCCGCAGGCGGCGGCTGGCCGTGGCGGCTGCCGGGACATATCTCCAGTGGCGGCGCCGCCGCTACAAGTGGTGGCGGCGCGGCGGGCATGCCCGCGGGCGGCAGTCCGCCGCCGAGCGTCGCCTCGAGCCAGTTCTCGAATCTGACGGCGCCGTACCTTCAGTACTACCCCGTCCCATTGTACTACGCACGGCAGCAACAGCTTCGGCATGTACGGCAGCAACAGTACCAGCGAATGTACGATCACTTGATGTACGGCGCGGCGCCGGGCAGCTCTGGGCCCATGGGCCGGGGCATGGCAAACTCCACAGCCTCCGCCGCCGCCCCCGGGGCAGCGGACTGGCAGCACCACTCGCTGCCGCAACCGTACGACATGTACGGGTCGGCATATTCGGGCGGCTCCTTCCACCCGTTCCCGTTCCATGCCGCGGTTCCCATGCCGCCGTCGCCAGGCCCCCGGGGGCCGCCGCTGTTTCCGCACTCGCACCTCAACGCGCAGCCGCGCTCGACGGGGGCGTTTCGTAGCCCCGCCGGCGGTTCGCCCGTGGGCGCATCCGCGGGTGGTGGCGGCGCATTGGGTATGCAGCGTCCCATGGGTCGCTCTCAGCCGCCGGCCGCCGCCGCCGCCGCCCAGGCGCCCGTGCCCGCGGCCATGCCGGTGACGGCTCCTCTCGCCGCCGTCACGGACGACGTCGCCGGTGGTGTGTTTACCAGTGTCAGCGGCACAGGGCCCGAAACCCATGTACGGCATCGCGGCGGGTCGTCCGGCGGCGCTGACGGCCAACAGCCGCAGCAGTCAGAAGCGCCGCCCCAGCCGCCGGCGGCGGCGGCGCCAATGGCGGCAACCCTACCTGGAGTTGAAGGCAATGAGGGGCGGCGGCATGACGGCATGGCGGGCGAGGAGGACGCCGCTGCGACAGTAGCGGCGGCGGCGGCGGCGGCGGGGCCGGCGGTGGCGGCAGCGCGGGCAGGCGGCAGCGGGACCCCGGAGGCGGTTGCCGACGGCTGGGGGAGCGGCGTTAGCGGTCTTAGTGACAGGACAGGCGCCTCCAGGGAGGCAGCCAAGCTGTCGTCGGCGGGCGGCAGCGGCAGCGGCGGCAGCATCACCGCCGCGGGCGGCGCCGCCGTCGGCGTCGGGACGAACGCCGACAGCGGCAGCGCGGGCGGTGGGACGAGCAGCCTGGTTGTCGGCAGCGGCAGCGCCGTCGGCGTCGGGTACGGATCCGACATCTTGGACATGCGAGGAGTGGAGCTCGCGCCGCCGTCGACCGACGTCGAAGGCGACGACGCGGACCCACTCGGCGTCGGCGGCGGCTTTGTCGAGCTCCCCGCCGCGGCGTCGCGGCCGCCACTTGCGGAGGACGCCGCGGCGGCGGCGACGGCGGCGGCGGGCCCGGTCCTGGGGCAAGCCGCCGGTGCCGTCGGTGTGCTGGAGGAGGCGGACGGCTTCAGGCTGGTGCCGGGAGCGGCGGCGGGGAGCTCCAGGGACGGGTTGATGCCGCGGCGTTGGGGGCCCGTGGGCGGTAGCGGCGCGGCGTCGCGTGTGATGACGGGTAGCGGAGCGGCGGCGGCGGCGTCGCCGCCGCCGCCGCCGGCGGCAGCGGGGCTGGGTCAGAGCGCGGCGGCGGCGCCGTGGGTGGAGGATTGCGAGGGCGCCGCGTCGGGAGTGTGGTACGACAGGGATATGCCGTGCGGGGAACCGTACGACCCCCGCCAGCACCCACAGCACTACCCGGAGCAGGAGCCGGGGCAGGACCAGGGCGACCTGGACCAGGAGCAGCCGCCGCCGTACCCCCACGTGACGGACGCGGATCCCTCCAGCTCCCAGATGTACTACAGCACGGACTTTTACGGGACGAGCCCGTACTACGGCATGGATGAGTACGGCATGTACGGATACGACAGCTCGATACCGTACGGAGGACAGGGCCCGCCGCCGCCGCCGCCGCCGCCCGTGCTGCTGGCCGCGCCGTTGCCCATTCCTGAGCCCCCCGGCGGTGGACGACAACACCATCCGCCGCACCCGCTGCAGCCTTCCCACCTGCAGCACCAGCCGCACCAGTCGCAGCCTCTGTCGCAATCGCACTTGTCGTACCAGCAACAGCACATGTCGTACCAGCAACAGCAGCAGCAGCAACGGCAACAGCATCAAGCCTGGCGTCAATCTGACGCGGATGCTGCTACTGCCGCCCTCTCGGCGGCGGCGCTGCGCGCCAGCTTGTTCGGTGGCGGCGGCGCCGCCGCCGCGCCCGCCGCCGCCGCCGCTGACTCAGGGGCGGCGGCGGCGGCAGCTTCGCAGCCGGCCCAGAGCTCCGGGCTGCTGCCTCTCAACGAGACTTCGGAGCTAAGGGAGCGGGTGGCGCAAGGCCACTCCCTGCTTCAGTCCCTCTACGAGTCCAGCGACCTGACAGTGCAGCACCGGATGATGCAGCAGCGGCACGCGCGGTCCATACACGCCGCCGCGGGCACCGCCGGCGGCGCCAGCGGGTACGGCAGCGGCGCTGGCGCCGGCGGCAGCAGCAGCTTCATGGCTGATGGGTCGGAGGGCTGGCGCAGCGGCTATGGTGCTACGGGCTGGTGAGGCTGAGAAACCAATGCCGGGGAGACCGATGCGGACAAGCGACCGATCAGCGACGGAGTGCTGATTTCGGAGTCGCTGGTAACCTCCCTGGGGGCGGGGAGGGGAGGGGAGGGGAGGGGAGGGGAGGGGTGGTTGCAGCGCTGAGTGGTTTCCCGCGGAACGGTGTGGCGGGGGTGTGGGAGGGGTTGGGTCGGTTGGCTCTAGGGGCTGGGGGCTGGGGATGGGGGCGTGTTGCGCCGCATACCGCTCCGGGGAGGGGCACACACAGCCTGGGGGGGTTGGGCATAGATGACGTGGAGAGAGGCGGGTTAAGCGCCTGGGGGCTTTTGCTTGTACGGGCCTCCCACTCTCGACCTGATATCGATCATCTTGATGTACACACACGGGTCGAGGGGTGCCTGCTGAGCGGGGTCGGGGTTTAGAAGAGAGAGAGAGCGCGGGCAAGCAAACGCGCTGGGCAGCAACGTGCCGGACGAACGAATGTACGGCAGCGCATGTCGGGGATGGAGTAAGGTAGTGTTTTTTGAGGAGTGCCGTACTGCGGTGCGGGTGGGTGGGTGCTGTGGCGGGAGACCGTCGGGGCGGTCGAGGGGGGGCCGGGGCGGCTGCCACCTGCGAGGCCTCGATAGGACGGCAGGGGAGGGGAGGGGCGGTGTCCCAATGAACACCTGCGGCGCTGCGCGCCGGCCCGGTCGGGATCGGAGGCCGGTGGGGTCCGGTCGGGGGTCGGGGGTCGCAGGCTGGGACTGGGGCGCGGAAAAGAGGGAGGGAGGAGGGGGTTTTGCGCTGTGTTCCTGATGGTGTTGTCGGCGACAGCGGGAGTTGGGAGTCGCAGCGTGTGTTTAGTGAGAGAGACCCGGTACTGCTGGTGGTGGTGGTGGTGGTGGTCGTATTGAGGTTGCCGTACCCCGTACCCCATTACGGAGGGCCACGTGCGGGGCGGCCGTGTGCGGGGGCTACAGCTGCGTTCAAGACCCCGGAGAGGCCGCGCGGGTGTGGAACAGAAGCTGGACCACCATCGCGCGGGTGGCAGGGCGCGTGCCACGAACCCCAGTCGTACCAATGAAGCTCCCCCTGAACGTTGTCGGCGTGGCACAGTGTGGGGAGCATCTTCGTCGTCCGATTGACCGTGGAGGAGAGGACCAATCAGACCTCGTTGCTCGGGGGTCGTGGGAGTGGTTGCGGCGCGTGCTGACGTCACGTTGCTGTTGTGGTGGGTGGGCGTTGCGGAGTGTTGGGCTACGGTTACGAAGGATACAGAGACCTCCTGGACTGACGGTACTGAAAATTTCTCGTTTTAAATTTGTTCCAGGACAAGTAACATGTTGGGGCTGTGGTCGTTGGGGACGTGTTGTCCTCTGCTGTGGACATCTGCTGGCGGTTGGGGGGCGTGCGTGTGTGTGTGCGCTCCGGAGGGCGCACGCCCCGCACAGTGTCGTACCTGATCTGGACGAGCGGGCCGGCAGACCCCCATACCATCGTTTCCATTGTGGAGCGATGGTGGGTGTGCAAACAGGAACAGGCCTGAGGGGCTGTGTTTAGCGGGGAAACGTGCCCGACAGTGCACATGCGCAGCCGGGCATCCGAAGACGCAAAAGACCGAAGACCCAAATGGTTGGGTTGGGTTGGGTTGATCGGGGCGACGGGTACTGTCCGGGGAGGGGTCTCGGCGGGACTGCTTCGACGCAGTGTGGGAGTGCTCCGGGAACGACAGCGTGGGAGGGGGAGGGGTGCTCCGGGGACGTTCCAAGGGGAGGGGGAGGGGGCCCCGTCACCCGGAGGACGATGATCTCGCCCTCGCCTCCGAGACGGCGCCTGGAGACGATGTGTGCGATCGGGGCGATAGGCACCGGCGGCCACCCAAGGGGTGCGGCCTGCCGTCGGCCGGGCGCGGTGCGAGCAGGCCCCTTTGCAGGTGGAGGAGGAGGAGACGGAGGAGGAGGAGGAGGAGGAGGAGGAGACGGAGGAGAAGGAGGACGGCGGGTTTTCACCGGATGCGGGTTGGGAGGCCTCGTGCGCTGGCGCAACCACGGCTGGAGTCGTCGGAAATCTAGGGAGATCTGCGCCTCCTTGCGGCAAACCTCTGATGCGGTTTTCATGTCGGATGCCCCCTCGAGACCACAACCACACCGCATTGGCTGCAGACGAGCTGGAACCGCGCTGAACGCATTGGGCCGTCCCGCATTTCGAACCTTTTTAACATCCTAATAATAATAATAAACGATGTGTGCAGCTGTGCCCGCACACGCGCATCCATCGATGCACTCACTCAGATCATCAATCCACCGTCCTCCTTTCCAAGTTCCCATGCCGCCGTGTCAGTCAACCAGTACCCCAAGACGGCACTATGCCCCCCTCCCCCCCGCTTGGGTTGCGTGTCCGCGCCACCGAGGGCACCCGCGCAGCCAGCAGCACGACCAGTTCAACAACGCCTCTGTACGGCATTCCGTGTGCAACAAACACGCCAAGTACGGCAATGTGAAGGCAAACACGCGACCGCACATCCAGCTGCTGCTGCTGCGGCCTTGTCCCCCGCCCATCTCCCCCCCGATGGCCGTCTGGGCACATACACACCGGAGGCTTCTCAGATTAAACACACCGGGGAGGGGGAGGCCGCGGTGCAGCTGTCGCAGGCACCGCACCGCACCGCACGGCGCGTCCCCGTCAAAACCACACAGGACCATGATCTGCCCTGCCCTGTGCTGCTTTGTTCGCTTTCTGCTTCCGCTTCTACGGAGACCTTCAAACCAAAAACCATGACCCCCACGATTTGGGTCGGTGCCCTATTTCCCATGCGGTATACATCCTATACTACTGTCAAACAAGACAGCGAGCCCCCCCTTCGCGGGTGGCCTCCCCCCTCCCGCCCCTGACGTCGATCCAGGAGCCCTAACACCCCCTACACCAGGTGACGATAGCGTACAGTGCGATTAAGTTGCTACGAGGCGATATTCGAGCGACACGCCGGCCTTCCAAGCCGATGTGCCCCTTGCAAGTGCCGGTGCTGGCGGATGCAGTTCAACGGATGCGGTGCAACATATCTCGTATCAGATTCGTATCGTATCTTATCTGTTCTCGTTATCTGCATTTGGCGGTGGCTCTACCCTCCCACGTAGGTCGGGACCCAAGAGCCGAACGTATGGCCGTCCGTGCGCCATGAAACCTGCAGCGCCAAACACACACACACACACACGGGCGACTGCATTCCGCCCCTCCAGCTGTGCCAGCTGCGTCCGTTCGTTGTCTCTGCTGCTGGAGGCCGCCTCCCAACGGCCAACGGCCAACGGTCAACTGCCCAAACCTCATCATCCGTCACCCTCTCCTTCGCAAACTCCTTCCCCGCTTGGAACCCAGCTGGATCCCCTGAAACGTGCCAGAGCGGAACTACCCAGGGCCGCCCAAGTACGGCAAAACACACACACGCACGACGTCCCCCCTTGGGATCGTGACCCACCCTCACGGGGGCGTCCGCGCCTCCGCCTCCGCCTCCGCCTCCGCCTCGTCCTCCTCCTCCTCCTCCTCCCGCCCTTCGGAGTGCCTAGTCCACCTCCGGGCCCCGTCGCCCTCTCCCAGCTCTGCTCGCCGTCTCCCACCCCCCAGGCCAGCATCCTCCTCTCCCCTGCCGCTGCTCTCATTTCCCTGCTGACCTGCACACACACACAGACACTGCCCAAGTTCGTCACACCACACAGCCCTCAGGCACCCCTTGAGGCCGCGACCTCTCAGACCCCTCCGCCGCCCCTCCACCGCCCCGCCCGCAGTGTCTTCGCCGTGTTGTCCTGCGTGCTCCTGGGTGCGCCTTGGGGACGCGCGCGGCCCCCCAGCACAGGCCGAAGCTGTACGGCACTGTACTGCGGCCTGCGTCGGGGCACCTTGTAGCCTACGGGGCGGTCGCGCCGCGGCCTGTGGCCGTTACCGTCGTCGTCGGCGCTTTTTATCATTCTTCCTCCGGCGGGCTATCCGGGCCAGGACCTGCAACGTCTCAGCCGCCGCATCTACGGCCGCACGCACCACTTCGGGACACCACTCCACGCGCACCTCAACCGCCCCAACCGCCACGCTGCGTCGCTCGCCGGCGGCGGCCGTGCCGGCGGCGGCCGTGCCGGTGGCGGCCGTGCCGGTGGCGGCCGTGCCGGTGGCGGCCGTGCCGGCGGCGGCCGCCGGCGCGGCACTCCCGTCGGCGGCGGCGGCGGCTGCGCCGCCTCCGCCGCCGGCCGGCCCTACGCCGATGGGTCCGTGCGTGGTGAAGGCAGCACATGTACGGCAGACGTGCCGGCCGTCGGTCCGCACGCACCCGGCGGGCCTCGACGTCGAGCCGCACACCAGGCAGGGTTTCGGAGCGGACCTCGACGGATCCTCACAACCCGCCGCCGCTGGGTCCGCCTCACAACCCGCCGGCGGCGGCCGTCCGACGCCGCCATCCGAGCCCACCGCCGTCGCCGCCAGCGCCACTTCAGCGTCTGTGACCCGCACCGCCGCCGCCGCGGCCGCGGACCTGGCCGCCGCCTCCGCGAGATCCCGACCCGCCGCCGAGGCCACCGGTGGTAGGAAGCACGGCAGCGGCTTGGGCATCAGGCGCAGCACCCTGTCCGGCAGCGGCGGCAGCACCCGCAGCTCCCCGCCGATCGGCGGCGCCTCCGTCGTCGCGCGCCGCCGCTCCTGCCGCTCGCGCCGCCGGCATTGCCGCCGCAGCTTCTCCAGCTTCTCCAAATGAGCCTTACGACGGGCTTCCTGCCGCAGCAACTGCCGCCGCGCGGCGTCGCGCGGCAAGGTGGCGGCGTCGGCGCCGCCGCCCTCGGCGGCGCCGTCGCCGTCGCTCTCCCCGGTGGCGGCATCGGCGACAGCTACGGTCGAGCCGCCTGCTCGGCCATCCGCCCGCGTCGTGTACAGCCAAACCACCCCCTGCAGCGGCGCGGTGACGTCAGCGTACGGCTCCGCGGCCAGCGCCGCCGCCGCTGCCGCCTCAGCCGCCTTTTTGGAGCCCTGCCCGCTCACCCCAACCGGTGCGGCCGGTGCCGTTCGCCTGGCGGCCCCGTCACCTCCACCTTCGGGCTCCACGCCAGCGCCCTTCCTGGTGATTCTGGCGGAGCCGCCAGCTGGCCCGGCTTTGCCTGGGGATCTGGTCTTGGATCCGGTCTTGGATCCGGACTTGGATTCGGAACTGGGTCCAGTTTCCGGTGATGCGCAAGCCGTGGGCCCCGTGGCCGCCGCCGTCGCCGCCAACAACAGCGCGCGGCGCGCCGCGGCTTTCCGCCTGCCGTGGCAGGCCCCACAAAGGTGGGACCCGGGCGCTTCCGGGGGGCGACACCACTTGCTGTGGTTGACTATACGGCAGTCGATACAGATCCGGTCAGGAGCTGAGGTCCGGACTGTCGCCGCCGCCGGCGACCTCGTGGCGGCGAGGCGCTGCTGCTGTGGGTGTTGTTGTTGCTGCTGTTGTTGCTGCTGTTGTTGCTGCTGGTGGTGATGTTGCTGTTGGTGTTGTAATTGCTGCTGTTGCGGCTGCTGCTGCTGCTGCTGTTGATGCTGCTGTTGCTGTTGCTGCTGCTGCTGCTGCTGTTGTTGATATTGTTGCTGCTGCTGCTGTTGTTGCTGCTGCTGCTGCTGCTGTTGTTGCTGTTGGTGTTGGTGTTGCTGTTGCTGCTGCTGTTGTTGATATTGTTGCGGCTGCTGTTGCTGCTGTTGCTGCTCTTGAACCCGCGTGCCCTCCGGGACCGCCTGTACCGCCTGTACCGCCTGCTGCTGCTGCTGCTGCTGCTGCTGCCGCGCTTGCGGTGATTTCCGCTGTTTCCGCTGTGTCGGCTGCTGATGCTGCTGTTGAGAGGAATTCGGCAGCAGCTGCTTCTGCATGTGCTTCTGCTCTCTGTGCGGCCTCAGCAACTGCTGCCGTTGCGCCGGCTGCTGCCCCGGTGGCGGGGCTGGCAGAGGCGCCGCCTGCCGACTGACCGGATGCTGCGCCGCGGTCTGTGTCTGGACCCACGGGTCGGTCGCCTGCTGCTGCGGTGCCGCTTTCGGCGGCGCTGCGGCATCCGCCGCTGTTCCCCCGGGGCCCTGTGCCGGCCCCGGCCCCGGCCCGGGCCCATCCAGCCGGGGACGCTTTGCGGCTCTGTCGGCCGCTCCCTCACCCAGCGTGTGTGACCCGGCCCCGTCAGGCGCCCGAGCCTCGCCTCGCATTGCGAAGCTGGTAACGCCGCGGGCAACTGTGGGAGGTCCGGGACCCAGGGTCTCCGTCGCGGGCTGCGGCGACGGCGGCGGTAGCGGCGGTGGCGGTAGCGGCGGTGGCGGTAGCAGCGGTGGCGGTAGCGGCGGTGGCGGCCCCGCCTGTGGTACCCGGAGGACACCCGGCCCGATCACGGCTGCAGCCGGGGCTGTGGAGCCCAGCTCACCCGGCCCGATCGCGATGCCGCCGGCAGTGGTGGCGGCCGCCGTCTGTACCGCGACAGCTTCGGCAGCGGGAGCAGCGGCGCCGCCAGCCAGGGCAACCGCGCCGTTGCTGGACGCGTCAGCCGCAGCATCGCCGCCGGCAGCGGCAGCAGCGGCGCCGCCAGCCGTGCCCGCAGCGGTATCGCCAACGCCCGCCAGCCGGGCGGACCTCCGGACCCGTAGCTCGGAGGCTCCATCGCCGCCGCCTTTCCTCCTCTTGCGTCGACCGCTGTCAGAAGCAGCAGCAGCAGCAGCATCACGCCCGTCGAGCCACCCGCCCGCCGCACCGCTGCCAACGACACATCCGCCTCCGCCAGTGCCATCACCGCCGCCGCCGCTGCCGGCCTCTGCAGCCCAGCCGCCGCCGCCGGCCTCAGCACCGCCACCGTCGGTCCCAGCGCCGCCGATCACCATCTCCCTAGGACACCGCTGCCCCCTGCCTGCACCCTCTCTGGTTGCCGCCTGCTGCCCACCACCACCACCACCTGCTGCGCCTGGCTCCGAGACCAACCCTATCCCCCTGCACATCTCACCCGGGCGCCCGCACCCGCGAGCTCCGCTGCCGAGGCCGTGCGTTCCTGCACCTCCGTCGCTGCCGCTATTGCCGCCACTGTGTGTGCCCGTGCCAATGCCCATGCAGCCCCCCCCGGGCGCCTGCGCGGTCGAGGCCGGCAGTCCGCGGCAGGCGGCGGCGGTTAAGCCAGCTGCTGGGCGGCCGGTATCGGCCACGGCTTCCCGTGCCACGGCCGCGACTGGGGGTGCCGTCGCGGCGGCCGCTGGCCGTGCGGCCGCTGCAGCAGCTGCGGGTGCCGGTTCGGTCGCGAGCCTCCTCCCCCGCAGCCTGGAGTCCCCACTTCGGGGATGTGGCGTGAGATTCATGACGGTGACAGCGGGCCCCACGCCGCCCTCCACGTCCGCGTCACCGTGGCCGTTGCCGCCGCCCGTGCACTGCGGCTCGGGCGGGCAGGACGCAACGACACCCGAAGCGAAAGGCGCTGGGGCGCTGCCGCCTAGGCGGTCATCGGGCGACTGCAGAGGCGGCGGCGGGGCGGGCGCTTTTGATGGTGCCGCGGCCGCACTGCTCGTGTGGCCGCCGGGCGGCTGCGGTCTGGCGCCGGACAAGGACGAGCCGTTGCGGCCGGGGGCGGAGCAGGCAAGCGACGACTGCGGCTTGAGGGATGCGAAGATGGGGGTCGGTAACTGCAGTCCGGGGAAGGCTTGGAGGGGCTCTGAGGGCGAGGAGGGCCAGTCCGTGAGTGAGGCGCCAATGTCTGTCAGCTTCGCAACGCGCCGACAGTCCTGAGGCTTTTGCTGCTTGTCGCCGACAAGAGCCTCAGAGACGCGCTTGGCGCCTTTCATACGCTTTTTGCCAGTCTGCGCGTCGCCCGCCGTGCTCGCTGGGAAGCGAGGTCAAGGAGTTGCAAGGGCGTCGCGTGGCATCGCCACCCGCGACACTCTGCCCGTCACGAAGGCCTCCCGCTCGCTAGAGTGAAACGGCATGAATAGCTCAACCTGATTAAAACTTGTAGCCCTAGGCGCATTCTTGGCCCCAACTGGTAGTAAAGGTCAAAATCTGCACACAGCGAGGCGTCTTGCAGAATGAAATACCTTGGAAATAAAAAATCAGCGATTACTCTATGATCGTCGGTCTTTGCACTTGATCCCCGTCATCTCCGATTTCAGAAGAACGGTGATGGCAACCGTTCTTCTTGCGCATCGCTGCGGCACCTTGCGTAGCCTCTTAATCTTACAAAAAATCATCTAACCATTTTTTGATTATTTACGTCGGAGCCCGGCTGTTACCTGAGACCCGCGGGCCACCTCCACCCAAAGTTTGTGTCGTAACGCTAGCGCTTTTCACGAGCATATTGCTCACCACAACCACGGTACATCGGGGGTATAATGTAGCGCGTTCCATTGCACCGCCGCATTTGGGATCTGGTCGATGTAAATTCAGAGCAGCCTGGAGCTGCCAGAGCCAATATACGTCCTCACGTCTTGACCCAAATGATCACGTGCCAGCTTGTGGGAGCACTACTGTGCTGAGCCCTCCGTGCAGATCAGGGAAACAGGTGCCCGTCCTGCCGACGCCCGGCGGCTGGTGACAAGGGCCTTGCCTCTGGTGCTTGGCTGAGCCCTGCACACGGGCGCACACCGCCGCCCCACGCACGTACTTTTCCCAACTATCCCGTCGACGCAGCACTGTGATCGGTGGTTGCGCACGAGGATATCTCAGAACGGCGCCGCGCCGAGTCGGACGTCGTCTCATTGGGTGCGGATGTCGGGGGCGATACGCGATTCGTGGGGAGGGAGCGAGGGAAGCGACAGGACAGGAACATGCGGCCGAGCTCCCTCTCAGGCTGTCAGGCTGTCAGGCACAGCGATGCTGCCCAGGCGTTGCGAGACAATCCCCCCCTGAGCTGCCTCTTCACGGCGTGGCGCCACGCCTGGCACGGCTGAGCACATCTGCCCCGGGGCCCGGGCACGAAGCACCCCCCGTACCCCGCGTGCGTCATACACACCTTTCCCAGCGTCCAGGCACCCAGCCAAACCCCTGAACTGGTGCGCGCTCGCCGCCAGCTGCATCGATGCATCGATGGTTTGTGCGACCACAGCGGAGGTGGGTACCCGCGCTGGCCCCGCCGGCTCCCCACACAACGCTATTCACCTAGGGATGGTGCAATGGTCTCAGCTGCAGCAGTAGCAGCAGTAGCAGCGGCAGTAGCCGCAGCTGCATAGGCAATCATGGATAAGAGGGGATAAGCAGGACACGGCGCCTAGGTCGGCGCCCCTGCCATCGACTGGAGGCAAGGGTTGTTGGGCGCCTTGACACGGGAACAGTTGATATTCATTGTGACTGAGGTAGAAAGTGACAAGATTACGTATGTCCATGCATTCGGCACAGTTGAAAGTCTGAGTGCGTCTGTGCCGTGTCGCGTTAGCCCCATTACCGTGCCGATCGTGCCGACGGCCCACTGAGACCCGGCATACGTGGCATGGCATGTCAGACGGCATGTCAGGTGGACGCGGCATACGGGGCATGTCGGTGTGCCAGGCGCTAACACCAGTTTGCGCCACTGTACCGGCAACAGTGGCAACGGACATGCCTATTTTTGGAGATGCCGTATGTTCGAACGGTATATACCCAAGTAAGCCGGTCCAAGGGATATGTATTGTCGCAGTATTCTTATCACCGTAACGCTAACCTCTAGGCGTAGAGTTTCGTCATAGCCCCGCATTGCCCAAACCTGATTCGAACACTTTCCTGTACGACTGTCAGACTGCGGTGCGCGGCTTGGCGCCTTAAAAAAAAACATAACGCTCGCCCTGGGCAGAACGGGACAGGAAGGCCGAACCGGCCGACACGTGCTTAAGGTTTTGACGGGGTGTTGAGAAGCCGGGCAAGGGTTTTGGGGCCGTGCATGAACGTCGGCCGGCGGTATGCCGATGCGAAACTGCAGATTCGGCGCCCTGACGATGTCAGGTTGTGTCCGCCAGGTGCAGAGCGCACTTAGCTGAGGCACATCCGCACGTCAGGCCGCGGTTCTTGACGACCGCGGCACTGTGAGAACTTAGCAAATGCACAGCGACTAGATGGAATGCGAATGGCGGCGACTGCGTGGCAGTTTGTCGACGGTGCCACCCTGCGTGTGCCACCAACAGGCTTGCGTTTCAAATGCATCACGCGACCTCCAGTCATGGTGTTACCGTTTGCCTGCGCGCGTGTGCTGCATGTCATGTTTCGGCACATCCGATACATGGCGACTGGAGATGTCACGGTTGATTTTCGTGCACGACTGTGCAAGCAAGCCAGGGTTTTGTAAGTCTGCGGCTTTCAACCTTCCATAAAAACTTGATGACAGACCACCAAACAAGATTGTGACAGATCGAGTTGCATGTGGTTGATGTCCGCGTGCTTGGCAGCTTGCAAATGGACCTGCGTGAAGGTCACAGGTTTGCGAGCGCTACGGGTATAGCGTCCTGGAGGGCAACTGCAAAGGGTTGATTCGAATTCAAATGGCTACGACGTCGAAGATTGCACTGATGGGCTATCATTGTCACTTGCTGATGGAACTTGCGAGTGCCGGCACGAGGAGCCAAGTGCTAACGGCAGGCGGGCGGTACAATGACAAAGGACATGCTGTCCGCAGAAGGCCGTCAAATTTCTCAGTTCGTATAGGCAATTTCCAACTGTATATGAGGATATAAACACTATGTCGAAGGGGCGGGTAGGAGCGCTTCGGGCAGTGCGCCGTACCAAAAGGCGACATGCATCCGGAACGGGTCATGAAAAGGATATATCAGCCACGATGCATTGTGGTAAGGGAAGCTGCTTCACTGTAGTTGAGTGGACTGGATGATTTAAGACAGACTGTTGATAGTTGGTGAATCCAAATTGTGGAAGCGACCGAGTAAGTGAACCTCGGTGTCACACATTCTGTCACTACAAGGGATGACCACAGCTTCATTACGATATACTTGTACAGAGTAGTGTCCGGCAACAACTTCTCGTAAACCCGCGCAAGGATATCGATTCGTAGATACATTTAATCCACGCACGTACATTCTGCAATCTGCAAGATACGCTTGCATTCAATTCGTCATAACTATCAGACATTCTTTAAAATAGTACTTTCAACAAAAATGTCGTCGGGTCGCACCGATGTCGCGAAAGTACCAGTCCCGGCCGGCGTCGGAGCGGGTCAGCTTGTCGGCCGAGGTGGACACAACACAAAATGGCTTCATATTCATTCTGGTGGAGCCCACATTACAGTCAATGATTTGGAGGTCACCATCCGCGCTAAGGACACGCAAGTCCGCATGCGCGCCGTGCAGTTGGTCCAGCGACAACTGGAAGCTATGCTGCGCTTTGGTAAGCAATTCTCCACATGGTTATCTGCCTGAAGACTATATGCACTTATGCCAATTTTAGGTCGCTGCGGCCTGGCGCATGGCCAACTGAATGCTGCAGCCTAACCGGATTACGGGCGCATTCTCCATTAGCGGTTTATACGTTATTCAGTTGTTAGCAGCAATCTTATTTGATGTTATATTCCTCCATCTTGTCGCTTCGCCGCAGCAGCTGCGCGTCTCACTCATTACCACGTCGCATAGGTCTCATCGGGGTGTATCGATCACGCAACCCAGCGTTGACGTGCCGCCCAAACCATACTTAATGAATTAGTTCAGTCCAAATGGGTAGTCGGCGGCATTGCTACCGCCGCCGATGTTTCCATCAGTGGTGGCGGTCCATGTTGCGAACATGTGGTTGCTTCGATGCCAACGAAGAGGCAGCCAGGCCATGACACCGCCATGCAAGGATTCATCCGTGCACCAAACGGCAATCCCTAGAAATTGATAAACGCCAGCGTCGCAAGGCCTGTCCTCATAATGTATAATGTAACCGTTACAAGGTGGACCCGTATCCCGACCGGGTGGGGCCCAGATAGCTCGTAGGTGCCTCGTCTCACCAACCCCTACCAAGGACTGCGCACCCATCCTCCATCACCCACGAGGGGGTCACGCAGCCATACCGGCCACTACTCCAGGTTACCAGCGCGCCAGGATTGCCTCTCCTGGAAACCGCGCCAGACCCGCCTAATCACACGGCGGTGAGGGGACGGGGATTCGAACCGCCGATCTCTGGACAAATGCCAGCGTCTTTCCCATTAGACGACCCCCCCTGTCCTCATATTTCCCAGTTGGCTCGACACCATGATCCCGACTATTCGGAGCGCCTCCTCCTTGGCGTGACATGGCCCCCGTACTCAACCCTAACCCTTCCGTCTCCTTCTCCTTCTACTTCCAGGTACCCATGAAACGCTGTCCCCGTGCCGCCTCGACTACGTGCTGCTGGAGAGCGCGTTCGGTTGTGACCCACGGGTCCGCTTCACCGCCAGGAGCGGTACGTGAGGGGCTGCCAAGGGCAGCACGGGACCTCTCCCGGCAGCGTTTCTGACTCTGTGATAGAGAAACTGATACCCCGCTACAGAACCCAAATAGGGCCCTCAGGGGCAGCGGGATGCGCTCAGCGACCATAGCGGTTTTGGCTACAGCCCGCTGCGCAAAGAATGAATGGTACCACAGGACCCCCGGCGATAGCGCGGACGCCTTCTCACTGCCATCCCCGACCACATCCCCGACCAGCACAGCGGACTGACCCGTGTCAGTCGATCGGTCCCTCTGCGCAGACGAGGTGGCAGCTGCCGCGCACAAGAAGGACAAGCTGTTCCAGCTGGTGCCGGTGCCCAGGGACAGCCGCAGCGGCAGCAGCTGTGGGGGGATCGAGGGCGACGTACGGCACACTGGCGAGGACCACCTAGCCGAGCGGGCGCCCCGCGATGCAAGGCCGCCGCTGCTGGCGGAGGTGGACTGCTGGATCGTAGCCACAGCCGCCCCCAAGGGCCTGCGTGGCCCCGCGCCACCGGCCTACGCCAAGGCCCGGAACGATCTGGAGGCGCCTCCCTCGCCACCGGTAAGGGGCTGGCTGCTGGCTGGGTGCGGGGTGCTCGTCGGGGACTGGGTGCTGGATGGGCCGAACGCAAACCGTAGGAAGAGACACAGGCGTGGCGAAGGTGGCGAAGGTGGCGAGGGTAGCGAGAGGTCTCCGGCCGGCGTGGGCACTAGTGTGTGGTGGTTGTTGTGCGCCACCCGGGCACTCACGGTAATCTGCGTTCGTCCTGTACGGCAATTCAACCCATCGGACCCCGTCCAGGGTCCCTGCGCCCTTGGCTGTGCCCAACCTGCTCGGCCGCGTCCCTCGAAACGCCCTGGCGTGCTCCGGCCGTCTGTACCTTCTCGCCCCTTGTCCTCTCGCTGTCCCCCGGGGAGCACAACCTTAGGAGGTGGCCCCCGCGTTGCTCCGTCTCTTCCGATCCCTTCGTCCCTTCATCCCAGGACTATTTGTGTCCTCGCGACCAGGACCCGGCGCCGGGCCCATCCAGCCCAGCGTACGAGGGCAGCACTGCCGCCACCCTCCGCTTCCACGCCGCCAGCAGCCGCACCTCCGGCTCCGGCCTGCCAGTCCCGGTGGCGGCCGCCTCCCGCCCGCACCTGCTGCTTACTCCGGCTGCTCGCACCCTGGCGGCGGCGGCCCGATCGGCGGCGGCGGCAGCTGCGGCGGGGCACGACCAGGGGCTGGACGTGATCAAGATCCGGTTTCATCTCGGTAAGTTCGAGGAAAGGACGGAGTGGTGGGCTTTTTTCCTGCTGCCAGGATGCTGGTATGTTATCGAGGCACACGGTAGGGGTGCTCAACGCGGCCCGCCCCGAGGACGGCATCTCGCTTCAGTGGCTGTCGTTACATGGCTGTCCGCAGGAAAACACCTGTTCCGCAACCTCGGAGCGCGGGGCTCTCGACCGGAGCTGTCGATCGCCGATCTGGAGGTGAGTTGCAGCCGCGGCAGTAGCAGGCAGTAGCAGGCAGGCAGTAGCAGACAGTAGCAGACAGTAGCAGGCAGTAGCAGGCAAGCAGGCCCAGACTCCATGCCACCCCATCGCCCACACCGGATCCATCCAATGATTTCTCTTTCAATCTGTCCTACAGGGCGCTGGCGCCGGCCGCGGCGCGTACCAGTCTGTGTTCAGCAATTTCGTCCCCGCCTCCGCCGTCCCACGGGTCACTTCCTGGCTGGCATCGTTGGGCTTCAGCCTGGTGGACACCAAGACCACCGCCACCCTCCACGTCATCAACCAGGAGCTCAACGTCCACTACTCCATCGCACTGGCCATGGACAGGGGGTGAGTCAAGGGGGCCTAGGGAGGGAGGGATGGGGGAGGGTCAAGGGAGGGGAGGTCCAACTCGCATCACGAGGAAGCGTGAGCAGGCGGCCCGCAAGGGCTGGTAGCCAGTCAACGGCCGCCAACGCTGCGCCAACCCCTAGCCGCCCGAAGCTGCGCTGAGTTAAGTTGCTGAACCGCCACCTCCTCGTGGCTCTGCGTCCATACTTACCTTTTTTATGCCCTGACCGCGTATCTTTACATGATTCCTCGTACTGCACCTGTACAACTACTGCCTCACAGCGACGACTCCACGTCCACCCTTCGGAAAGTCAAGGCGGGCGGCTCCCGCTTCCACTCCGTTGCGCTGATGGCGGCACCCCACCAGCTGGACCTGCGGCTGAAGCTGGTAGCCCAGTCAACGCACCGGGAGCAGCCGGTAAGGGAATGAAGGGCAACTCTGGTGGAATTGTGACAATGCTCTTCTCGAGACATCTAGCGATTAAAAGGCGCTGGTTTGATTACGAAGGCAGTTGAGGGTGGTGACGGAGCCCATGGCTCACACACACCGCGGACTGGTTTGGGCCGGGCGGGTTTCATCGCAAAACACACACGACGCTGTACTGCCCGCCGTACTGCTCACAGGGCCCGGCGTACGACGCGGAAGCGCACACCACCGCCCGGCGTGTCGCAGCTGCCGTACGAACCGAGGGCTTTGACGGCTTCACGCGCAGCAAGCGGGGCCTGCCTCGCAACCGGCACCTGGAGTACGCTCGGCGCAAGACCAAGTTCGTGTACGAGGGCGTACTGCCGGTAAGCCCGGGCCCCACACTGGTTGGGGGACCAGCGCGGGGTGCCGCTGCGAGAACCCACTTCACATGCTTGCTTGCAACGGGTGAAGCTGCAAGACGACAAGCGATTGCACTCTTCTTTGACCCTCCATGCCGCCCCCGGTTGGTCCCGTGTCGGTCGCAGGCGGGCGGCGAGGGCGGGTGCGGCCAGCGGCTGCGCGTCAGCGTCACCCAGGTGCAGGACGACAGGGGGACCCACTACGAGGTGTCGGGGTGCATGCCCGAGCTGGACGCGCGGCTGGCATGCATGCTGACCTCGGCTCAGCAACACGCACGGCAGCAGCAGCAGCAACAACAGCAGCAGCAAGCCCCTTGCGCGTCGTCGTCTGGGTGCTACGTCCCCGAATGGCGACGGGGTCGCAGCAGCGGCGGCGGCGCCGGCGTCGGCAGCACCGGCGCCGCCGCAGCGACGCGCCGACTGCACGACAGCGCCAACTGCAGCCCGGCCCGGGCTCCCGGGGTGCGCCCGGCCTCCGCCGCCGCGTTTGCCAGTGCAGCGCTGTGCCCGTCCCCCGCGGACGCGGATGCCGACACGCCGTGGGCTGCGGGCGTGCTGGTGTGCCTATCGGACCTCGTGGAGGGCCTGAATGTCCATCTAGGCGAGCCTGAAACCCGGTGATGCGCAGCCAGGATAAGGGTGGTGTGGGTGATGGGTGATGGTTGCTTTGCCGCCATTCCGTGACGGTTGTCTGTATGATGTATGTGTACATCCGGAGGGCCGTGTGGGCCCCGCGGAGGTTGAGATCGTCACCTTCTGCAGCCCTGCACGACATTGGTGCCAGGGGTGCTCGCAAATGTCCAAGTTTCCAGCACTGCGCCAGTGCGTTGTCAACCGGCTGCGGCCGGGCACGCTGCAAAGCACGCGTGTCCGCGTCATGCATGGTTCCGGCGGGGCCTCCACCAGCGCGCCGCCGAAGAGCCGACGCTGCCCCCGGGGGCCCCTGTCTCAACCGCCTCGCCAGAGGCTATTCATCCGCGCGGCCGCGCTCCTGACGGTGCCGCGCAGCCGCGGCTGCGGGCTGTGTTGACAGCCGACGGCCGAGCACCGGGCCAGCCGGTCATGGTGGCCAGGTCCAAAAGTCAGGAATTGCTGACCTGTTCCGACGTCCCTTACACTTACACGGGACATCTCCACTTACATGGACCCAAACCTCCGAGTGCCATTGTTATCACGTAATGATGAGTACGGAATGTGCTCGAGTAGGATGGTTTGCGCATCGTTGTCAGTGCAATGTGCAGACGTGTGCAGACGAGCCGGAACGTTTGTGGGATTGCGTACGCATCTGGTCGTAATCGTTTGGCGGCGCGGTTGGACTGGCCGCCCTGGACGGTGTGTAGTTGTACCAGTGGTAGTACCGCTACAGTGTGGATAGGCTTCTGTGCCCTGCCTACGCTCCATCGCGTTTCCCCTAATTGTTTTGAAGCTACAGGTCGCCTTCTGCAATCATCAAGCCGCACCGACGGTTACGAAATGGGGTCCCGGGCGATTGGCCCAGCCAACCAAGGAGGATGTGCCCGCCAATCTACAAATGAGGATTCGAATGATCTCGTGCAAGCAGAGATGCATGGGATTGCTGTCGCTTTGTACTTCTCTATTTGATGTGTGCCGGGTTTCATATTGGATGACAGCAAGAGGACAGCAGTCGCCCGAACACGACGCCCGCCAAAGGGCGCGTTGATCGGCGGGCTGCCGTCGGGCGGCTCTAGACGCGGTGTGTGGACGTGTGTATGGTACGGTCCTCTCTGTCCGTAAATCCGTGAATCTGGTTTTGTAGCGTTGCTGTTAGTTGCGCTGCGGAGTGCGCTTTGCTGCACGCGTTGCGTCAGCCAGTGATGACGTACGAGTCTGCCGTTCCGTTGGGATAGAAGCGCTTCCCCTCAGCCGATTCTGCTGAGTGCCATTGATTTTTACAGACAGACTGGACCCAGACGCTGCGACCGACCGGCCGCAGTCAACGAACGCGCATGTGCCCCGTCGCATAAGACGATACAAACCTAGGTCGCATACGTACCTGCGCTATACGTACTGTTGCTGGGCCCTGCGCCCGGTGGCGCACTGATGAGTGGGCCGGCTTGGGCCGGATGTCTGTCGTACAGTACCACACGCATTCGTACTGACGTACTCATTATTATTCGTGCACTTACGCTGTGCGGTGCAAGTGAATGCCATTGCCTGCATGTATGCGCGTGTGCGGTGTGTCTTTGTTTGGCGGCGTTGGCGCTGCTCTGCTTCTGCGTTGGCCACTATCGCATCGGTACTGACAATACCGGAGCTATGGTTGGTGAGCACGTGAGTTGTAACCGTTACAAGGGGGTGGACCCCTCGTGCGCCCTTGTGGGTTGGTAGCTTGGCCATCTCGTGTGTGTGTTTAGAAATGCAACCCGCCCGCCCGTGTGTGTATATGTTGTTCCAGTTCGTTGAACTGCGCAGTTCGGTTGCCCTGCTTGTCGACCTAGCTACCCAACCTCGGCAGGCGGGGACATACATGCAGGCTGTCATCACGCACGTATCTTATTTTGTGTTCATGTCGACGACCGCCGCGACTCAGTCGGTCGGTCTTTCGCTCACCAAACAACCTCGCGCTTCGGCGTCTGGGTTTCTATCGGGGCTGCCTGCAAGTCATGAATGTGTGCAGGGCAGTGGCCAAATATGGGGCAGCGGCCAGGGAGGGACCGCGGCAAAACGTTTGGTTTTGTTGGGTTCGGTTGGTCCGCTGCTGCCCGCACGCAAGCGGCCCCTCGGCTCGCCGTTGTCTGTACGGGGTGTTGCTTGTCGTCATGTACTCCTTTCTTGACGTTTTGCGTACAAAAGTGCCGATACCGGTGATCAGTTGTGGGCATCCGGGGGTCCTGTGGACGTGCCCGTAGTGCCCGCAGCCCGTCCGCAAAGTAGGACCGGCGGCAGGGGCCGCTGGGTGCCCATTGAGGGCTGGGCGGCGGATGGCCTGTCGGCAGTGAAACAGGCTAGCTGTCCTTGGTGGACGTGTCGTGCAGTAGTTGTGGTAGGCCTCACAAGCTTCACGTTGTGCCAGTGGTGACAGCTGTGTCGGTGTGTTTGCGCGATGTCTTCCAGGTAGACCCGAAACGTTGTTCATTTCGGATAGCCGGGGTAGGGCCGGGTGCTGCCAGCACGAAGTCGGACGTAATCATCAAGTCGTATATGAAGGGCGGCACCGGATGATGACCGGGTGTGCCCCGCGAAGACCCCCCCCCCGCCGTGTCACGAGCGAGGAAGCCCTCTCGACGGTGTGGAACTGTGTGTGCCCAAGCCGCGGGTGATGACGATGCCGTACGATGCTGTACTGTACGAACAGATTACCGTACTGACGAGGCACACATCCGCCTCGGGTCCCGGGGAGCACCTCGCCGTCTTCACGGTTGGGCGGCGAAACCCTTCGTGCTCAATCCGACGTAGATGTAGAACCAGGGGACTTCGCACAAAGCGTGTGCTTTGGGAGCCTGGTATGGACGACAGCAGACAGGGGTGTAACACGCGCAGCCAAAGGCTTCTCGAGATGCTGTGCAGGGTCAATTGTGGGGTCTTATACTGTAACCCAGCGTTACAAGGGGCGTGCCTGCATGTACCCGGCCTGCGTGCCGTAGCTGATTATTCCACTCTGCAAACAAGCTTGCCCGCTGCCCTGATCATCCCCTTCGACTCTTCAAATCGTGTTTTTGATTTAATGATCATGCATGTCCCGTCGTGTATGCCGCAGAAGCGAGTGGCGATTCAGTGGTGGACTCGTACATACGTATGTGCTATGGTTGCTCATGCAGCTGCGGCAATGAAGCCGCATTCCTCCCCGTTCTGTACAGTGTTGGGCTTGAGCCCCGACATTGGAACCTCCAAGACAGGCTGTATGTGTAACGAATGAACGGTGGTTCGCTCCTAGCTTTGCGTCTGCTGTGTCCGTTTAGATCGACGCACATGAATGAGTGAACGTTACAGCGGACCCCGGAAAGGGATCAACGGGCACATACATGTCCGGTCGCACAGGCCGCATACCACCAGCAGCTGAAGCTGAAGGCGCCGTTCTGCCGGAAAGTATCCGCCGGCGGCGGGGGTACTGCTGTGCCTGTCACCGACGACTTACGGTCACATCATTAATACTATATGAGACAGGTCCCTTGCTTCGGACGCAGCCACTGGTCAGCACCGCTGTCATGTCGTGTTATTACTGGCTTCGTCGGGTATCACAGCCGTATCGCACCAACACTAATCGAACCGTGAGAGAGAATGAATTCCGTCGTGCGTCCCTCCCAAACCACTGCCAACCAGGATGGAGGACTGCGAAGAGCGTGTCTACGTAATAATGAGGATGTCTAATGTGAACATGGCTGATTCGGGATTAAAGGTCCACCTTGTAGCGGGGGTTGTATTCGCGTGGGCTCGCGCTTGGCTGGCATCTCTGTAGCAGCCCACGCGAGCTAGTTGTGACCCGCCGGGTGGGGCCGTACTGCGCGTACGGCACGGTGCGGGTACGGGCCGTGCGCCCGAGTTCCCCCTCTCCTACGTCTGCATTTCCCGGCCTGAGTAGACTTCGGTATGAGCCTTTCGTTGGTCTGTAACATGTGTGTGCCCTCAACCGGGCTCGGATCAAAATGGCTGATTAGGGACTTAGGGTCCACCTTGTCACGGTTACAAACATGGATGCAAGGACACCTTGCGACCAACCAAAGGAGTTTATTTGTTGTGGAGGATGTAGTAACGGTGCTAGGCGTGACGCGCCTTTACTGTGCACGTGCGTCCGTTGTACTGTTAGCTGCAGACGCGCACGGCAACCGCCGCCGGCAGCCGCCGCTCGCTGAGTGCGCTGATGCTCCTTCAGGCGTCGATAGACACATACCGGCCTATGCTGATATGCCTTTCAGACTTGAGATTAATGGGCGGTACAGCAGAGGTGCGATCAGGGGTGAGTCGAACGAAGCAGGCCATGTGCCCGTGCTTTTGCAATAGCACGCACTCAAGCCCGTTGCAGAGAAGTATATTTTATAGGCGCTTTCTATACAAATACAGTAGTGCAGTTGTAATAAGTGTTAGGGACTGTGCGCGGCTTGCTGCTGCGGGTATCCGAGCCGGGCGGCGCACGCTGGCAGGTGCCTCACCGCAAGCCTGCACGCGCACCGTTGGAACATTTCAACGCAATACAATAATTTTATTTATATGCCCGTTATTTCGTTGGAACATTTCAACGCAATACAATAATTTTATTTATATGCCCGCTAATTTGGGCTTGCAAATTCGTGGGCAACCTGCAGCTGGACGGTCGACGCTAAAGATTATCATCTTGTTTTCAATTTGGTTAAGTATTTATTTTGCGAAACACTGTCAGCAGGGTTATGGGACAACTGTGGCGGTGCTCGCCGGGTATCACACTTCAACGGTTTGGTGCTACCGTATACATGCTGCCTGCGCTTGAACACACGTGTTGTGATTGCGCTTCGCCTTGCAATGTCAGACACATCAGAGCTCTTTCAACGTCTAGCGCACGAATGTCTCAATCGTTAATTAGACGCGACATGCAGACAGGGAACAGAGTCGAACCAAGAAACACACGTCCGAGCGAGGGCTTTTGCCTGTAAGAAAGACGCGTCCGAGGGGTTTTCTGTTTGAGCTGGCGAAGCTATGGCGGCTCTTCATGCCGTACGTTACATAACCAATGAGACGGCGACACGACGACGCGGTCGATCGCCGGCGGGCGGGGCCGTGGCCCCTGCGACCATCTTGCGATGGGACCTCTAGACAAACACCCTGGATGAACCACACACAACGCCAACCTGCCAGCCACCAGCAACGAACACTGCAACGTCCACCGTTGCACTACAACGCTAGCGGCCCTGCGGCCGCCCCCTGCACAACTGTGAACCACGGATCATGGACCACCGCACTCCCGCCGTGCGCTACAACTTGCTGATGTATCAAAACCAGCAACCCCTATCAAGGTGCGCACGCACCACAGCGGCACACTCACGGCTGCCTACCTTGTTACGGTACCATTATAATAAATGTGACAGTGGACCCCGCGAGGTTTGGTGGACCCCGCGGGTCATCGGTGACAACCGTAGCTGTGACATGCAATAATCTAGCCAACCAGCAGCCTATAGGATGCCCTGCTGCACGTTTGTCGGGCTGCTGGGTTCGCCCCCAACGAACGCGCCTCGCCGGCGTTCCTGGACAAACCCCAAGCACAGCCCGCCTCCAAATCACAGCAGCTGAGGGGCAAAAGTTCGACAAAACCAAACGAACCACCAGGACACAATTTCAATGGCCATGCATGCATGAGCTCTGCTCCGTCGTCCTTCCAAACAACACGCGAACGCTGCACCCGACAGCCGGAAACGCACAGCTAGCCGAGGACCCCGCGGGTAGGTCCTGCATTTCAGCCAGGACCGCGGCAATGGTCCGTTCATCATCCCGCTGTTGGCCGGCGGAGGGCAAACCTGGCGGCTGGTGCAACCCAGCCAGGTAGCAGCCCTCCATGAGGCCAATGACGTGGCAGCATACATCAAAGCGCATCTTAAAACCTGGCTCACTCACTCACAACATCGCTCTAATAAGGGCCGAACAGCATAAGCTACGCGTACGGCAGGTGTTATTCGTACACCAGTTCCGTGTCCAGCGCCGTACTAACCCTGTACAACACGGCTAGGTCGCATGTACAACGGTGTGGGCTACAACATATCATCACAGCGCCCGGCTACAGCTGGAGCGCTTTACAACAATGACAGTTATGTGGCTCTCCACATCACTGGTCTTCGCTGGCGTCATTCGTTTCTGTTGGGGTGCGTGGCCGTTCGTTCGCCTCTCGGGGTCGGTCCCCTCAATCGACTAAAAATAGGGGTCAGTCGCTCCCTCAACTAATCCAACACTAATGCACAATCCAACTCCAACATCCATCTGCCGTCCCTTACGCAGTGTACGACACACAGTCTCCATGATGCAGTCCGCAAACCACGCACGACCGTTGGACGACCATCTAGTCCCGCCCCAAATCAGGATATGGAAACCGCTGCCTGCCGGCGCCGACCCAGTCGCAGCCCTCGTCCCGCAGCGCCAAGCCGACCAGCCACGCCTCGGCTTGCCTCGGGTGTGTATACCCTACACTGTCTCGTGGCCGCCCCGCTATGAGGGAGCGAGGAGACGAGGCGGCGCTCCGCCAGCCAGCTGGCGCTTCAAGTCGGTGCGTCGACCCTGGGTGTTGGTCGGTGCCTTGCCTTGCCTTGCTAGTCCGTGTCGCAACAATGCGTTGATGCCTACCGTACATGCACTCATCATCCCTGCCTGCGGACTAAGAATATGCCTCTCTGCAATCCATACGAGATAGAGCAATACCGATCCGAGTTCAAACCGATCCAACCCCCCCCCAAAGCACATCCCAGGCTGCTGCACCCCTCGGCGGGTGCGCGCCTCAACACGCACCATCCGGCACGCAGCATCTCGGGACAACGCTCGCGGGAGGCGCGAGGTCCGTCTCCACACCCGCCCACCTACGTAGCCGGTGTCGCTGTCATGACACACTGCGTGCGCTGCACGGCACGTACGGCAGGGAGAGACTGAACATTGAAACCGGCAAGCAAGCAGCCCCGCTATCTAGGGCGCCGTGCGCGCCACAAGAACGCCCAGTTGTTGCCCCTCGTAAAGCGGCCCCAGGTGGCCGTTGAGCTGCGCCACGAACTCCGACAGGGACGCCAGCGCCCCCACCGCCCAGCCCCCATCGGGGTCCGTGTCGGGCGTGGTGGCCCGCGTCCGTGCGGGGCTGCTGCTGACGCTGTCGTGCACCCGACGGCACCCGCCGCCGCTGCTGCGGCCGCGGCGCCACTCAGGGATGAAGCCACCGGCGGGGTCCGTCCCGGTCGCCTGCGCCTGCTCCTGCGCCTGCGTGGTGCTAACCATGGAGCGCAGCCGCGCGTCCACCTCGGGCATGCACCCCGACACCTCGTAGTGGGTCCCCCTGTCGTCCTGCACCTGGGTGACGCTGACGCGCAGCCGCTGGCCGCACCCGCCCTCGCCGCCCGCCTGCGACCGACACGGGACCAACCGGGGGCGGCATGGAGGGTCAAAGAAGAGTGCAATCGCTTGTCGTCTTGCAGCTTCACCCGTTGCAAGCAAGCATGTGAAGTGGGTTCTCGCAGCGGCACCCCGAGCTGGTCCCCCAACCAGTGTGCGGCCCGGGCTTACCGGCAGGACGCCCTCGTACACGAACTTGGTCTTGCGCCGGGCGTATTCCAGGTGCCGGTTGCGAGGCAGGCCCCGCTTGCTGCGCGTGAAGCCGTCAAAGCCCTCGGTTCGTACGGCAGCTGCGACACGCCGGGCGGTGGTGTGCGCGTCCGCGTCGTACGCCAGGCCCTGCAGAACGTTGAAGTTTGATAACATCAAGTACCGAGCGAAGACAAGGCCAGAACGGAGTGGACTACTTCAAAGCCTGGCATGGAGCCTGCATGCGTGCATGTGTACCGAAGTCCCCGAAACCCTGGATCCGCTTCAGCATTGCCCCCTTCTGCAAAGCTTCCAGCTTGGCACGACGCCCTACCGGAGTCCTGCCACAACACGGCCCCGCTGACCCTGCCCCGACTGCCCGGTCCGCACCTCCCAGGCACGCGAGCTGAGCAGCACCGCCCCATCCTCCGCCCGCCGCCCCGTCCTCAAGCCCTGCTCTGACCCCCGTCTGGCCCCAGAGCCCCCCCCTCTCGCCGCCCCCCCTCCGGGAGGTCTCACCGGGTGCTCCCTAAACTGCGTGATGAGCTTGAGCCGGAGGTCCATCTGGTCGGGTGCAGTCATGAGGGTGACGGAGTGGTTCTTGGAGCCGCCCGCCTTGAGCTTGCGGAGGGAGGCGGTGGAGTCGTCACTGCGAGGAGCAGCCGGGCGGGGCGGGGCGGGGAGTTAACATGTCTCCAGCCAAATATGTTTTTTCCAGGTTGTAGCCAAGGATATGCACTTGCTCACAGTATGCGTGTTACCCTGTAGGCTGGGACGCACCGACCCGCCACTGCTTGCGCTTCCGCTACGCAGGAGGGTATGGCTCCCCGTCCTTCCCCTCCCTTGACCCTCCCCCATCCCTCCCTCCCTCCCTCCCTCGGCCCCCTTGACTCACCACCTGTCCATGGCCAGTGCGATAGAGTAGTGGACGTTGAGCTCCTGGTTGATGACGTGGAGGGTGGCGGTGGTCTTGGTGTCCACCAGGCTGAAGCCCAACGACCCGGTCAGCCAGGAAGTGACCCGTGGGACGGCCGAGGCGGGGATGAAGTTGCTGAACACAGACTGGTACGCGCCGCGGCCGGCGCCAGCGCCCTGCGGGATAGATTTGCGGAGGCAAAGCCACGTGCATCGCTTTAGCTACATTGGGGCCCAAGTCGGGAACCAGCTGTAGCTTCATCCATGTCCCTAAACCCTAAACCCAAACCAAAACCAAAACTGGTAGCGATACGGGAAGCACGTGCAAGGGCAACCGAGCCGGAAGGACGTGCGGGGCTCGAGCAAGCTGACCTCGCACCCGACCTTGCTCACGGGAAACCTTCAATTGAAACCCTGAAACCCACCTCCAAGTCCGCCACGCTGAGCCCGGTCTTGCCGGCCCGCGGGCCCAGATTGCGGAAGAGGCTCTTCCCTGCAGACGGGGGACCGGGGGACGGGGGACAGAGCATCGCGGCGCTGTTGCGGTGGGTGGGTGCGTGAGTGCCTGGCGCACAACGCTGACAGCTCCAACGCCGCATCGGATTCCAGGGGACGGTGGCTCATCGAGAGGTAGAGGACATCGCGGGGTAGCTCATGAATCCAGTCATGATTGCGCCACATCCGCCCCCTCCACATGACATAGGTGCGTCCATCTACAACACCCAACCCTCACATTCCCACACTACTCGTTCGCTCAGCTGCATCGACTCACCCAGCTTGAAGCGGATCTTGAGTGTATCGTACGACGGCTCGCAGCACGCCGCCTTGCTGACCGCAGCCGCCAGCGCGCGGCCCGCGGACGCCAGCAGCGGCGGGCCGCCGCACCTCGGGAGGCCACTCGACCAGGCAGAGCCGGAGGCGGAGGCGGCATGGAAGCGCGTGGCGCCATCCGCTGCGTCGTCTGCCGGCTGGCCGTCCGCGCCGAGCGCCTGGTCCTGATCTCGAACCTCATCTTGGTCCTGAACGCAGCGAATGTAATTCATCCATCCATCCATCCATTCATTCATCCATTCATCCATCCATTCGTCAAAGACCTCGCAGACAAACAAACGGTATCATCAGCCCCACCGGCACACGAGCGCAGGCGGTCCGGCCTCCGGCGGTCGGTCACAAGCCGCAGCAGCGACAGCCAGAGCCCCTTGCACACACACGGGCACGCACGCCTCACGCGCGCGAACTCCTTTCTGTCTTGCCAGCCAAACGACGCACAAGGACCGCATGCCCGCCCACGTCCGTGCCGCAGAAGCCATGCATGCAGTCCCGTCACGTCTCCCGTGTCGAGGCGACACGTTAAGAGGAGACACTAACCCCAAGGAATGCGGAGGCGGTCCCGAACCAACTCGACCCGGTGGGAGAGCTGGTGGGAGAGCAGGCGGGGCTACAGACTTGAGCCCTCCGGCATCTCACCCGTTGGGGAGTGGAGGCGGTGCTGGCGGCCCTGGAGTCCTGGGTGGCCTTGCTACAGCGGTCGGAGGGCGTACACGTGTCGTCGGAGATGCGTCGGAAGGGGCACGGCCCGGGCGGCTGCTCCAGCTCGCCTGCCCATGGTTGCGGTTCCGGAGCGAGCACGAAGAACCGGTCCTTCAGGCCAGTGGCGGCCGTCAGGGCGTCTGTAGAGGGGATGGGGGTGAGGGGGGGGGGAGCCAACGGGGAAAAGGCCACGGGGATCAAACCAAAGGTTGGGAGAGGCTGGTATTGTTGTGTGCGACATGTTCGCCAACCTCGCCAGCTGTATTCGGCGCGTGTCGGCACGCTGCGATCTCAACACGCCTCGCCCACGTCCACGCCCACGGTGCCGTCGGTGAGACACACGGTACACGGCGACGGACGTCACAACAGTGCCTCCTGGCTGAAACCCCGAGAGACCATCGGTCGCCGCGCTTCCTCACCATTTCGGATGCAGAAGCGGACCCGTGGGTCGGTTCCGAAGGCCGGCTCCAGCAGGATGTAGTCGACGCGGACCGGCACCGCATGGTCGTGGGTTGCTGCGGGTTTTAGGGATGCATTGCCCAACAGCAGTTGCAATGGGGCTGATTTGATGACAAGGAATTGGTAGAATGTTCTTGGTGTAAGCAGTTCAACAGGTCTACGTCCATGGCAACTGTAAAAGCGAAAGGCGATGCACGATTGCACAGCCTCGATTGAAACAACTTGTAGCGCTCCTATGACGCACGTCCATACAGATGCTCCCAGTAAAGGAAGGGCTTTATCTTGGATACGATGCGGCCTTGGTGGTTGCATACGTGTACTCACCAAACTTGCCCATGGCGTCGAGCTGCCGTCGGACGAGCTGGATGGCACGGGCTCGGACTTGGCAGTCCTTTGCGCGGATGCTAATTGCTGCATCATTGACTGTGATGTGCGCTCCGCCCGAATTATAATGTAGCCACCGAGAGTTATGCCCGCCGCGCCCCACAAGCAGCCCAGCCTTGATGCCGGATGGCAGAGGCAACTTTACGACGTCACTCCGGCTTGAAGACATTATTAAGCGTTCAATAAATCGTGATAGCGAATGTTTGGTCTTAGGCGTTATCCTGTTTTATCTTACGGGGGTGTCACTTGCGACAGCGCTTGCAGGCGCCTATTCGTAATCGTGATTGTGCCAAAACTCGCCGGCGCAAAAGCATCAAATGTGCAGTCGACAAATAATCAAAAAGCAGCACGCTTGAGTTTGTTATCGCGCGCAAAGAGCACTTGTGGAATATACGTTATTCGGTGCCTGAACGCAGAAGCACTTCCGCGCCTCGAGGGAATATCGAGGCCAGCTTGCGGAATCCTCAATCAGTTGCAGACGGTAAGCGCAGCGTATGACTTTCCCAGCTAACGCATGAGAGTACTTGAAGAGTCGTCCCCGACCTTAGGTTTCGGAGCATGTAAAAATGCTAGCAATGCTAGCAACCGACAACCGGCGCGCTAGCCCCACGCGGCTCTCGCAATTGAGCATTTCCGTTGCTGCTGTGTATTTTGAGTACTGATTTCAAGGACAAACGTTTGAGATCTTCTCATGCAATCTCGGCGTTATCCATAAACGTCCGTAAAAAACACAGGTACACCATCGGCCACCATCTGCTTTTCATAGCTCGTTGCAATCACAACAACGTCGCTTTATAATTCATATGTTACATAATTATATAGATGCCCGGTAAGCAAGCTTGCAACTGGAGTTAGCCAGCAAAGCCCTGGAACATTCATGTCGTTTGGACTCCAACAAGACGTTGATGTCTACAAACATCCTTACTCAAAAAAGACCATGATCGTATTAATTGGTTGCCTATGTGTTGTGTGAAATTATATTACACAAAGCTTTACTGTCACCTATATGCAGCTTCTATCAACTCACACTCTTGAACGGTTGTGTCCACAGAAGTTCACACCTTAAACTGAATTCAATTGCAACTCAACGCACACCATTAATGGATGTATCCGCAGTGTAGGGATAATGATTTGTAATGTCGTATCATTGACATTCGTAAAGGCAGGTAAGGGGAGCGTTGCCCTTGAAACTGGAAATTTATAATTGCTGCATTGCATGACATTTCTAGGCGTATACATCGTGAGTTAGATCGCCGATATTTGGCTCGAGAACAAGAAAAGATGCATAGTGAATACATCATAAATTTGTAATTTGTTTATGCTATGTAGAGCAGGGCTTCATTGCGACGCATAGTAATAGTGACGAATCGCAGTAGCACCTAGAACGGAACGTAAGAGCTAATGCTCATATTATCATGTCTTCCATTTATCCTTATTGAAAGCAATATTACGTGTCACTGGTGTTGTCGGTTTCAATGCCGTAGAGAAGAGCGTGAGGAGCTGAGGACTGCGGAGTCGAAAAGCCATGTAGTAAACCGACGAGCACAGGCAATCGGCATCTGGCATACTTGCCAACCATTTCTCCTCTTACTTGGCGCCTGCATATCTGCTCAGGATTATGGATACCTTTGGCAAGGTCAACGACGGTCAACGCCACGGTGAACAGCGTTCATTGTGCAGATCGCGCTCATAGCGGATCTGACTTGCATGCGGCTTCCAGCTTGGTAATTCCACCAAGCTAAAAGTTAGGATGTCTGGTCATCGTCCGAAGCTTTTGAGTCCGGACGCGTGTGCGTATATCAGGGGCTGCTAGGCGTGCGTTGCGTGCACCTGGGCTTTCGGCTCAAACAGGTATTTGTACTAATGTACAGGTATGGAGCGCGTGCGCACGCATGCACACACGTCAGGGGCGTCCCCATGTTGCTATCATGCTCATAGGACAGAGTACGGGTCTACAGGACCAAGGACGAAGAATCGCCTTAACAATTCTTGCACTTTAGGCAAAAGCTGGACCGCACGCCCGTGTGAGGAGATGAGGGCCGGAATAGTGAAAATGTGCGATGGGGAACTGATGGCGATGAGGACTACGTGGAGGGAGGAGCTGGACTGGTGAACGGTGTCGGGAACAGCATCTCGTCCCTTGTCGTACTTCGTTCGTGTGCCACAAAACCGATGCGGCCTACCGCACTACCGGTGCAACGGTGCCTGACACGCTGACAGGTGGAAATTACGCAACCTCGCAGTTGGCTCCAAGAAATGATGTGCATCCCATCGCATCACATCCTAACGCATCCCACATCAGAGCACGAGGAAGGAAAAGCTGAATCACTGAACCGCGAATGTGTGTGTAATTTAAGCAGGCAGAACAGGAGTGCGTGACATGCGAATGTGTGTGTGTGTGTGTATTACATGGTTGGGGGTGCATAAACCCATACGTAATACCTGCACAACTACCCGTACGAACCGTATGCCCAAGGGCACGCAGAGAACGCCTAAAAGCACGCGCATGACGATGCACCAGCAGGAGAAAGGAAACTATTATCGTCCGGCGCTCCGGCCCCGGGCAGTCGGGTGCACAGAGCCCTGATGGCCGACCCGACCCCGGGACAGCGTGCGGTGGCCCCGGCCGACCCCTTCCGGTCCCGCCAGTTCTGGTCAGGTGGTCACTGGGTGATGAACACGAGCGGACCCTGCAGCCCGAAGTGATGGAGCAGATCGCATGTTAGCGTTTCAAATGTTCGCAGGAGACGCCATCAGAGCTTGGGAGTGCGACATCTTGGGAGAGCTTGGGAGTGCGACATCTTTCAATCACGATTTCTTGCGGACATTCGCTACCTCGCGACCGAAGCCCCTGTCCAGTCAAATGGCAAATCGTAAATTTACATATGCTGGATGGATGAGGAACCACCGGCTGTCACTTACTACTAAGACTAGCACTATTATTAACGCTTCCGAACGTTGCATGCATCCAGTTGCTTACATTGAGCTTTTGCATCAACCGCTTAACTGATATCCGATGACGCTGTGCGCGAGGGTGCGCTCAACACAGCATCGCACTCAGCCGCATGACCCCTACCCTTCCACGTACTGCACGGCGTCACGTGCAAAAGGTGAGGTGTATAGGGACGTGGCTACTTTGTTAACAAAGTTGCTTACACTGTTAGGAAGCACCGGTGCGCGCGTGGGATTCCACAGAGATTCCCACTTAGGATGGCGCCTTTGGCGCCAACCCATCAAGACTGACAAACATCTCGCCACTGTCATTGAACGGTCTTCAGTATAGTTTTTCAACATGAGAATAGTTTATCATTTCCAGTTGTTAAAGAAATTATGCGTTTCGTGAATCCGTCCGTACCTAGTCACGTTGGTCTAAATATTCAGCTGGATTAATCAAAGCGCTTTGAAATAATATATCCTCTGCCTGATCAAGTAAAATGTACAGGCGGGCGCGATTGACGGGGCCACCCGCCGCGCTCGTCGAGGGGCGTCACGAGCTTCACGACGAGTCTTAAGTATGTACATGATGGATAAGCGCATGATGGAGTCAAAACGGGCTGCCACGTTACCAGTCTAGTCTTCTTTGCGGTCCAATATCGCGTAGGCGAAAGCCCCAAACCCTCTCCATCACGCTCTCCATGTAACGCCGCCACCGCAGGACAGGGCAGGACTAAACCCGTATGTACAGGTCAGTACAGGTCGCGACGCGCGAAATGGTCATCGCGGCTTCTGGCCATCTGCACTATCTATTTTGGTAAATTTGTTAAGTTCAATTATGATGTTAGATGATGTTAGGTTAAGGATGATGCAGTTGCTGCGGCGGATGTGATTCTACCTTTCGTCTACCCTGACTCCCGAGATGGCCCCGTCAATTTCATTATTTTCCCATTAATAGACATTATATCGCGTAATTTTTCTACATGTTACCGTTGCATTCGGATAAGAAGGATCATTCCCGGGCATCGGGCGCTCCGGTTCCAGAGCCGAACAGAACCACGGCGCATATTCCCCGTTAACCCGCCCATTGCACCATTATAATACACACATTGGCTTAGAGAAGGTGTCGATTAATTACGTGTCCATTCAAAGTTATCTATATGACCAAGTTTCCTTGTTGAGTCCAAGTTGACTTGGGCTAAACCTGAGCCTAAGCACGTGTCTCCCATTAACACAATGGAGTCCACTTGTCGGCCTGATGTTGTGAAGCTACCGCTTCCGCCAGGTGTCAAAGCCGGTACAGTCGTCGGGCGCGGAGGGCACAACGTGCGATGGCTTCACTTCCACTCCGGTGGCGCGCACATTACCGTGAATGACGTTGTCATAACTATACGGGCCAAGGATGTGGGCGTGCGTCAGAGGGCCACACTACTTGTCCGACGTCAGCTGGAGGCTGCTGAAAGATTAGGTGCGTAACGGTGGAGGTCGCAGGCGTTCGGGTTTGTTATCGTGTTTCTGTTGACTTGATATCCGTTGGCGGGGTTTGAGCGCGCCCTTTCTTATCCACGACGGCATGTTTTGCGGCATGCGTTTTGCTTTCCATTGTAAGGTCGCTTAATTTACGTGTACGTATTTCTATAAGGAAGTGACGCAGCCGAACCCGCAGTGACGCAGGCTATTGCGTTGTTATTGTAAAAGCGTGTCAGAGTGTATTTTTGCAGAACACATACTATTGATGGTTTGTTGCCGAGTCTGAATTCAATTGTGCTTAGTTATTTGTTGGACATTTTGTGTTTACGTCGTCTTGTTTTGCCGGCAGCGTACCTCGGATGCCTACCTGCCTTGGAGGTTCCCTATGCCGGTCTGATACGACCGGCGATTTCATGTCAGTATGCTTTCTCTGTTTTGAAATGCAGTCTGCGAGGTGGAAGTGCAATTGCCAGCCGGTCAACTTGCCGGTCACTGCCCACGGACACGAAATCTGCGACGACCTCACCTGATAGTCGCGGGCGCTCCCCCTCTCAGCGTGCTCTGTCCTCCTCGCCCCCTGGTGGTGATTGCAGCGCTGACGCACGGAGACGCCCTTTCACTTGTACGGCTGGAATACGTCCTCCTTGAGACCGCTTTCGGTTCCGATCCGCAGCTCCGCTTCCGCCAGCGCCAAGGTAAGAACTCTCTCGGCAACGCGATTACGAGCCGCTTGGTCATGGGGTTCGCGTGCGGAATGCGGCCCACGAATGAGGCTGTGGTCTAGGGTTTGAGATCATGCGCGCGCGCGCACACACACACACGGTGTGTGTGTTCTCTTTAACACACACACGGAGTTTTCGCGGCTCGGTTTTCTAATACGCACTGAGTTTCCTTTTACACACACACGGAATGGCGTTATCGGGGCCCACTGAATTACGTTGTTCACGATTTACAACGTGGAGGCTCGTCAAGTTTGTCGCGCGCAGCCCGAATCCTAGCAGGCCCGTCTTGTTGCCCGCCTACCTGCTCTTGTTACCTGCCTTCCTGCCCTGCCTGCCTGCCTTTGTTACCTTCCTGCCCTGCCCTGCCTGCCCTGCCTGCCTGCCTGCCTGCTTGCCTGCCTGCCTACAGATGACTCGCTCCAAGCAGTCGGGGTCAAGGACAAGCTGTTCGAGCTCGTACCCGTCATGTCGGGCTTCGACAGCAGTGACACGGCTGACAGCCTCCTGTCGGGGGCAGTGCCGGCACGGCGGGTGAGGCAGTCGAGCGCTGAGAGGCCACATCCCCCTTCTTGCGCTGGAGCAGCGGCTCCTCCTCGGCAGCCTGTGCCAATCAAGCATGCTCAAGCGCACGTTCCGAACTCTGGCTCTAGCACTCCTCTCCAGTTACGAGACACAACGCCCCGCTATGTCAGGCGGGCGGCGAAATCCACCAATGCCACGCATAACCCGCTTCGCTCCGCGCCGCGAATGCCTTCACCGCCCGCGGGACAGCCAGCCGCTGACATGAAGTCCATTACTGTCTTTGCCCGAGAAACAGGAACGCCTAACGGCTTGTATATCCAACCACCGTCGTCCACAAAGTTCCCTGCCACATGGTTGTGTAGCAGACCTGATGGTTGGGGACCTGCGCCGGTGTGCCCGATCAAACTCCCTGCCTCTGCCCCTGCTTTGTCTGCTGCCGCTGTAGGTTGTTCGTTGCGGTCAGGACCAGGACCAAGAGGGAGAGCGCGACCAAGGCCTGGCGGCCAAGGGCTGGACCACCGGCGAGCAGGGCGGCGACGGTGCGGTACGTTTCCACGCAGCCACTGCGTGCAGCCCACGGAAGCCGAGCGGCTGTGGCGGCGAGGCGGTGCTGATGTCTGCTGCGCACGGGCTGGCGGCTGCGGCGCGCCAGGCGGCTTGCTGTGAGCCGGCGTTCGACGTAATGAAGATCCGCTTCAAGCTGGGTGAGATCGATGTGGAGCAGAGGTACTGGGCGGAGTTGTGAGCGTGCCATGCCACCTTGTTTGCCGCTGGGCACTCAGTAGTTACACAAGGCGGGTCCTTCTGTGGCAGAATCCTTCTCTTGGAGCGAAAGGCTGATCAGGATCAAGATCAGGATCAGTGCTTGGACCACTATGGCTTCTTGATTGAGGTCGTCCGGTGTCTCTCTGTCGCGTCGTAGTGGACAAAGAGTGCGCCGCTCCGATGCGCCTTCACACACGATCAGATCGTAGAGGGGTTGTGTCGTGGGTGAGCCATCTCGCGAGGACTCCAAAAGCAGTGGGTGTTCCTTCCCTCTGTGTGTGTGCTCGGATGTGTCGCAGGCAAGACGCTCTTCCGCAACGTGGGTCCACGAGCCGGGAAGGCGGAGCTCCGCCTGGCAGACATCGAGGTACGACACATGGATGCACGTCTGCCGACGGCTCGAACGCTTGGAAGCAGGGGAGTCCGCAGGGCGGAGGTTGCTGACGTGGGGAGATTGCGGACGTGAAATGCAGCCGCCTGGTCTGCAGCTGAGGCGCACCCATCCGCCCGAATGTTGATTTTTTTGGCTGTGTGTGGGATCTACCTGTCTTGCAGGGCGCTGGCGCCGGCCGCGGCGCATGTCAGTCCGTGTTCAGCAACTTCGTCCCCGCCTCGGCCGTCCCACGGGTCACTTCCTGGCTGACCGGGTCGTTGGGCTTCAGCCTGGTGGACACCAAGACCACCGCCACCCTCCACGTCATCAACCAGGAGCTCAACGTCCACTACTCCATCGCACTGGCCATGGACAGGGGGTGAGTCAAGGGGGCCGAGGGAGGGAGGGAGGGAGGGGGGAGGGTCAAGGGAGGGGAAGGACGGGGAGCCATACCCTCCTGCGTAGCGGAAGCGCAAGCAGCGGCGGGTCGGTGCGTCCCAGCCTACAGGGTAACACGCATACTGTCCACAAGTGCATATCCTTGGCTACAACCTGGAAAAAACATATTTGGCTGGAGACATGTTAACTCCCCGCCCCGCCCCGCCCGGCTGCTCCTCGCAGCGACGACTCCACCGCCTCCCTCCGCAAGCTCAAGGCGGGCGGCTCAAAGAACCACTCCGTCACCCTCATGACGGCACCCGACCAGATGGACCTCCGGCTCAAGCTCATCACGCAGTTCAGGGAGCACCCGGTGAGACCTCCTGGAGGGGGGGGGCGGGCGAGGGGGGGGCTCTGGGGCCAGACGGGGGTCACAGCAGGGCTCGAGGGAGGGACGGCGGGCGGAGGATGGGGCGGTGCTGCTCAGCTCGCGTGTCTGGGAGGTGCGGACCGGGCAGTCGGGGCAGGGTCAGCGGGGCCGTGTTGTGGCAGGACTCCGGTAGGGCGTCGTGCCATGCTGGAAGCGTTGCAGAAGGGGGCAATGCTGAAGCGGATCCAGGGTTTCAGGGACTAGGGTACACATGCACGCATGCAGGCTCCATGCCAGACTTTGAAGTAGTCCACTCCGTTCTGGCCTTGTTTTCGCTCGTTACTTGATGTTATCAAACTTCAACGTTCTGCAGGGCCTGGCGTACGACGCGGATGCCCACTACACCGCCCGGCGTGTCGCAGCTGCCGTACGAACCGAGGGCTTTGACGGCTTCACACGCAGCAAGCGGGGCCTGCCTCGCAACCGGCACCTGGAATACGCCCGGCGCAAGACCAAGTTCGTGTACGAGGGCGCACTGCCGGTAAACCCGGGCCGCACACTGGTTGGGGGACCAGCTCGGGGTGCCGCTGCAAGAACCCCCTTCACATGCTTGCAAAGGGTGACACTGCTGTACGACATGTGATCACACCTTTCTTGACCCTCCATGCCCGCCGTGGCTGGTCCCGTGTCGGTCGCAGGCGGGCGGCGAGGGCGGGTGCGGCCAGCGGCTGCGCGTCAGCGTCACCCAGGTGCAGGACGACAGGGGGACCCACTACGAGGTGTCGGGGTGCATGCCCGAGGTGGACGCGCGGCTGGCATGCATGCTGGTGTCGCAACGCCAGCAGCAGCGCGCGGCCGCAGCCCCGGCGGAGCCGTTCATCCCTGAGTGGCGCCGCGGCCGGGGCAGCGGCGGCGGTGCACCCGTCCCCGCCAAACCCACATCCGACAACCGCACGCACCACAGCGCGGGCAGCAGCCCCCCGCGCCTCCGTTCGACGCCGGCAGCCCCCGCGCCGCCATCCGAAGCGGAGAGTCGCTGGGCCCTGGAGGCCTTATGCTCCTTGTCCGATTTCATACAGCGGCTGAATGGTGAGCTGGCGGCGCCGGTGCCGCCCACGACGCCGCCGGGATCACCGGGGGCGTCGGACCGCCGGCTGGCGCGCGCGGCGCAGCTGGCAGCGGCGGCTGCCGGCACACTTTGAGAGCTTAGGTCGTGGCACGGGGCGCTGGCATCTGTGCGGCACTTCCTAGGCCGCGTGGGTCGTGGACGTCTCTCAGCTGAGGAGCTCGGCTGAGATTTCAAATGCCCCAACCCCCGGCCGGGTCTTCAGGCCTTTCTCTGGCAGGGACAGCAGGGAAGACCCAGTGGGCGCGCAGGCTGTGGGTAGGACACGTTGCCGGGTGTAGGGCAGGTCAGGGTTATTATTCTTCTCATAGAGTTAAGACCCGAGGGGCGGGCGCTTTCTGGAGCGCCAGCTTTTCGTTTTTATCCTATTTTTCTCTTTTCTTTGTTTTTTTCTCTAATCTGATGTGATGCTCTCCGATTTTAATTTCGCAGTTGATTTCTTTCTCCATAGCAGGTCGACACGCCAACGCCGATCCCGGCAACCACGTGTGGGGGTCATTGACGAGCTGGATAGGTTGCAGGGGACGGTTGGGCGACATAGCGCGATCTAGGTGACGGATGAAGGGGATGTGGCGCTTAAGAGGGGGCTGGTGGATGGGTGAAGGAAATTGGGGTGGGGTGGGTTGATTCTCCGGGGAGAGGAGAGACGCAGCTCCGAGAGTTGCCATGTTGAGTTGCCATGTTAGGATGCCCGGCGAAGGCCGCGGTCCAGTGTCACTATCTGGATGCGATGGCGTGTATGAGTGTTGCACTGCTCAAAGCCGGCAAGGCTGCTATCCTGGCGGTGCCGGCGCAGCCAGTTGCTATGCCAGTTGCACATAAATTCAGGCCGGGTGGATTCTTCCAGGGCCGAGGGCCAGGGCAGGGCTGGAGGGGAGGGTCTAGGGTAGAGATTCAGGGCCCAGGGCCAGGGCCGGGCCACGCACGGGAGGCCGCGCAGCGTGGGGCAGCCAGAGTGTTGGGCTGCCCGCAGCTCTGCTGCTGGACAGTGGACACCACACAAAGTGAGGACATGAGGACGTGATTCACACGTTCGTGCGGTGAATGTGTGTGTGTGTGGGGGGGGGGGTGATGCGTAGCTGCCAACTCGGTTTGTACTATCATACATCACGCATGCACTGTGTCACTAAAATGGGGGCGGTCGAGCCGTCGACCCGGCACCCAGCCCGACATCAGCAGACGCATGATTGAGCTTGCGGTCTGTCGGGCAGTCGAGGGTGTGCGGCGGCGGCGGTTGTCGCAGGCGGCGGAGAGGGCCGCCACTGCCGCAGTCGTCGGCGGGCACTGTCTGTCTGGGCCAGCGGCGCGCTCGCTCTGGCGTGGCAGCGGTGGGGCACGGAGGAAACCGATTGATTGAGAGTGTGAGAACGGGAATGGTGTCGTGTCTGCGCCGCTGCCGTTGAGGGCAGCCACAATGTGTTTTTCCGCACCCGCGGTGGATGGACGTTCGAAGAGAGGCGCCCGAGCACATGTGCACCTGTGGGCGGGGCAGGGGCGCGTGCGCGGTGTCGTCGCGGCGCGGTCTTGGCGGTGTACTCGTTGCCTCCACGTTTCTTCTACTCATGCATGCATGCGCTTGTGTGCGTGTGTGTGTGTGTGTGTGTGTGTGTGTATCGTTACATATCTGCGGGGCCGACGCTGGCCGGGGGCGCTAACCCGCCCCATTCGGGAGACCGCCGAAGCACTTTTCTGATGAGGAGGGGCGTAGTCCACTTAGTCCACACTGTACCGCCCATCGAGGGGGGTACTCACCGCCTACCGTAATCGTGTGTGTGTGTGTGTGTGATCGGGGCCCGGGGGCCCCGTTCTGGGTGTACCCGTCTTGTCTGTGGCGAATTACAGACGAGCAATCACATGGGTGGGGTATGATGAGGCGCTTAAAATGACTGCAGCGGCGGGGGAGGGGAAGGGAGGGGAGGCTCATAACCGCCAGGACGCTGTCACTTAGTGCATCACAGCCGCTGCGGGCAGCATACTTGAAAGCCCATGCGGGTGCGGCGGAGGGAAGTCGGTGCCTGCGATTTGTTTGTTCACTGTGAGTGGGACGTTGGGACGTAGTGCTCTGGACACGCCCAGGTGTGGTGCCTTTCCGCGGCCGGGGGCGTTTCAGTGGTTTCGGTAGCTGGCGGGTCCCGCGGGAAGGCAGGCCGCCGCGACACTTCGTAGTCGTGCGCACCCGGCTTTTATCGCGACGGGGCATGGGCGATGGGCATGGGCGATTACGGGGCCCGGGGGCAGACGGACGGTGATGAGCATCGCACTGGGCAATGGGATGGCGACGGCCTACGGTGCCCGTATCTTTGCGGAGGGTGTCACCACCACTCCAACCCAGCTCGCAAAGAGGCATCAGGAAACAGGCGCCGAACCGGCACCGCCGGAAAACGATGTATGGTATTGTTTGTTCGCGAAGCTACTGAGTCGAAAATGGTGTGTAGGACTGGGCGTGCCAGGAAGTGTGCACGGCCCCACTTCCGACGTGCTGGTTATACGTGATGTATGGTTAGGCGCTGCGGTACCGCGCCCCAGCATGGACACGAGGCAAGGCGCCGCGAGGCACGACTGCACGAGGCGGTCGGGTGCAGCCGTTGTCCTCGCGATGTTGTGCAGGGCTGTCGCGGCCCGATTGCAAGAATGCAGTAGGCTGTTGGCGGGGTGCCGGCGACCGCCTCGCCCCCGCCGTGTATTTGTGTGTGGAGCCCTGCGCTGTCGGCAGCACCGTCGAACGCAAAGGTTGCGGAGCGGTTCGTGGTTGTATGATTTCCAGCGCGTCGATGGTTGGTGGTGGTTGTTCGGGTGGCGGTTTTCTGTCTCTGATCGCGTCGATGGCGGCCCCGGTTCGGAGCGCGGGGGGCAGCATATGTCCAGCTGTGGTGGGCCGTGCGCACACTGTGCACGGGATTGAGATACGGTGGCACGCCGTACGGTGATGGTACCTGAAGCGATCCGCGGCGGGAAGGAGAGGCGTTGGGTGGGTGTGTACGGATGTGTACGGGTGTGCACGCGATGCAGGATGGGACGGGAAGGGACGGCTTGCGGCGGTAGTTGCAGCAGAGCGGCGAAGACTTTGTGTACTTAAGCTGTTCAAGACACAGCCACGCCTCTCATTGGACCGAGGGTCAACCACGCCTAAGAAACCGACATGCATGATGCCTCAGAGCTGTTGTGGTGCGTGGAGCCATTAGCCGCTCCTGTCGCGCAGGCGTTGAATCGTTCGAATGTTTGCGTGTATCGGTGCGCGAAGTGGTCGCGCCATGCTCCCGGATTGGGTAGTGGTGTTGCACTGCTGCCGCTGCTGCGGCTACTGTTGCAGGTGCGGCGAAGATTCTTACTTGTTGCGGATGCTGATGTGTGCCTGTGGCGGCGCCGGTTGGCCGAGACGTTCTCGAGACCAAAACGACACCCCCCGTGAGGCCTACGGCGCCGGGGCCGGGGATACGGACCCGTGGGCCGGCAGCTCGGCACCGCTTGAGCTGGTGTTGCGGTATGTAAGTTGTCCATGTGCGGTGTAATGCGGTGCCGCAGCCGGGCGTTCTGCGCGCCGGTGTGTGCTGCTGCTGCGCGCCGGTGTGTGCTGCTGCTGCGCGCCGGTGTGTGCTGCTGCGCAGCGCACGTCAGGGCTGCTCCACCAGGGCGTGGTCCCCGAGCGATCGACGTCGTCTGTTACGCAGCGCGCTGCTGGCCCGGTTCGCGTGCCGCGCGCACAGACGCGCGTTCGCGTGCCGTTTCTGTGTTGTTGTTGCAGTTTGTTTGTCGCTCGTTGGGTCGCTTGGAAGAAAGTCCGTTGGTACTGGTTCGATGTGGATTCGCTGCTGCTGCTGGTGTAGTCCGTGATTACAGTCGCGCCGGCCGTGAGGCGCCGCGACCCGATACCGATGAGGCGTACGGCAGGCGTACGTCCCACTTCCGCGCGTTTGGGAATGCTCAGGTCTTAAGCGCTCAGCAGGCTGCGTGTGGGTCGTAATCGGAGCAGATTGCTGCTCACCCCTCCGGGCCGGGCTCCTGGCCCAGACGGTCAGATGGTCAGACGGTCAGACGCCCCTTCGCGTCAGAGGGCGGCACCTGATTGGTCGGCGTTGGGCCGAGCTTGGCGCGCGCGGCGCGTTGCTGTCTGCGCGCCCTGGCGTTAGTTCTGTGGATGCTTGGTCATGTTTGTTTGGATTGCGAGCCGGGCCCTCGCTGCTGGGCAGAGCGCTGGGCAGAGCCGCTTATAAGTCGACAAGGTGCATATACTTCTGGAGCACAACACTGTTCTGGCCGACGTACCCCGGTGCTTCGTGGCTCGACGTACATGTACGTTGTGATGCCTTTGGTGAAGATTTAGCGCCGGTCAGCGCGTGCCTAGTTGTTTCAGACGGGTTGTGGTTCCGCGCGGGCGCGTCGAAGAGCGTCGCGCACCGCACTACTAGACATCGCCGGCATATATGCCGCATATTGTTGGGAGTTGAGTTGTTGGGAGGAATTTTAATGGCGTTATTCGACTGGTGTTGTGATGCATTTGTTCAGGTCCGTCGTCCACGCGCTGCTGTAACACGCGGCGTCAGGGGCACGCGCGGGCTTCTGTTGGGAGACGGCACATTATGTGCATTAATATGCCTATCCGCTGCTGTAACACGCGGTGCTACCTCCCCAAGCCGCCGGGCTGTTTTCACTTCCTTCTGAATCTCCCAAGTCGCCGTCGGATCCTGGCAGAGGCAGCCGAGCAGATGGCCGCCACTCTTGAGGCTGAAGCCACACGGGGGCTCCTCCCATGGTTTCCGCGGCTCCACCGATACCAAGACGGCGGGTGGGCTGAAATGTCTGAAGGGCCGCCGGGAAACCAGCCCCGTACACGGAACAACATTTTTCCGTTCCCCCGTACATCTACGGTACAACTACCAAGGTCGTGTCGCCCTCAGCTGCCCAGCAGTTCCCATGCGGACATGCGCCGTATTATGCCACCGGAGCCCCCCGGGGTCGTCTTCCCGCGCGACAGGATGGATGTGGGGTTTGATGCGTGTGAAGTGTTTACCCTGAACTTGTGTCCTCTTGAGGGTTCACCGCTGTGTCCTCAGTGTCCCCTACGGACCCTTCACACCTCCCCGTCTCCCAAGTACTGCGTAAATGAAAGATTTGGCCTGGCGGCTGCGTAAGTGCGTGTTTGAGTGTTTAAGTGGGTGGGGCAGTAGGCGGCTCGGCCGACGCGGAGTCCGGGGAGTGGCCTTCAGTGCGTACCGGTGGCGCTGACTTGGTGCGCCTTCCGGCGTTCCGGGTGCGTAGGTTTTGTTTCCATTCGCGGTGTGGTGTGGTGTGGTGTGGTGTGGTGTGGTGTGGTGTGTGAGGGAGGAGGAGGCTTGGACTCAGACTGTCACCGATGACCCGCGGGCGGGTCCACTGCAACACGAATTACGAACCTCCGCTCCTCACGAATGACCGCTCCTCACCGAGCGCTGCTGCAACTGCCTTACCGACTCTCCTGCCGTACAGGACACTCAGGAACCCTTCTTCTTCGGAGAAGCGACACGGTCGCACGGCTAACCAGCTCACACCGCGGCAAGCACCGTTGTGCGCAGCGGGTCAGGCACAGGATGTAATGTAAGCGTTACATATACTGCGCTGCTGCCGAGCAAAGGTCCGGTCAAGGAACAACAGCACCAGGATCGCCAGCGATGTACAACGGCGTCCAGCGCTTACAGGTTACTGGCTACAACGACTGACAACCTAATCCCTACGGCATTACAGTTTGCTAAACTACGCAGGAGTATTAAGCCTTAGTCACTAACCAGCAGACCAATGAGCGTAGGCGCAACGGCAGCTGTTTTGAGTAATCACCGCCAGGGTCGAGCCTCGAGCGCCCGTTGGCCACCAGGGAAACGAGACCCCACACCGTGTTGGGCTTCCTCACGAAGGAGCCGGGAACGAGGCGGCCGAGGACCGCCCGAGTCCGGTTGCGGTAGCAGTAACACCAGTTGCCCCCCGGCTGCCGCCGCTGCCCCCAGCCTGTCCGGCATCTGATCGCTCAACGTAACGAGTCCAACTGCACACCGAAGCCCCGGCTTCTCCTCTCATGGTCAAGGACAGCTGACGGTATCCATGCACTGGTTCCTCTGCAACCATCTGGTGACCCTGCATCACCCTCCAACTACTTGTACAACAGCAGTACGGGCATATCCGTACACAAATGCACCTCCGCGCGAACATGCGTGCGTTACGCAATGTTTGTAACCTTGGGACCTGCGAGGGCCACGGCCGCGATCCACCGAATCAACTTGAGGAGGGCAGGGTCGCGTTTGAAACTGTGAAGCCCCGAGTACAACGATAATAACAACAACCACACAGGCTGCCGGCGAACCGGAATCACCGACCCCAACTTAATTCCTGGAGCCAGGTTGTGCGTGTAGCCCTACCATGAATCAGACAGACTTGAACCAGACTTTTGTGTATTAAAATACAACAGGGCTGACAACTCGACACTCCGTGCTCACACGACCAATGGCCATCAACGACATACTTACGAGAGCCGTGCGCACACGTGCCGTACAACATACGACATACATACAGACATCATCCGTGGCCAGTGCCGCCGCGAACCAGTGCCGTACGGCGAACGCCGGGCCCCCGATCTGAGCCCTCACTCGGCCCCTCGAGTGTCTCCCTCGCTGCTCATCGGCGCCGCGGAGCGGACGATTGCGCATCCAGCGACGCACCGCAAGCCGGCCGGCCCATCAGACGGCAACCACGCGTACAGCATTGCGTAGGCAGCAGCAGCAACAGCTGCTAAGGGCAGCTTGTGCACACACCAAGAGCCTCGCCTCAGCACCTACCCGCCACATATCACAACACCAACCGCGGTGAATACATCCTAACGCACCTTGCACAACGGCGTCGGCGGCACCGGTAGGGAGCTTCACACCCCTCAGGGGCGAAACTGATCATCCTTTCTTAACACCGTACACGGCTCCACCATTACTCGAGCACTGCCGAAACCAACCAAATGCCTTTGTCTCGAGGACAACGTGAAACACCAGGAAGGCCGCGCCGCAGCGCTTCCCGCACCAAACAAGACGACGCCGCAGCGCATGTCGCGGTCGCAGCAAAACCCAACCGCCGCAGCAGCCGGCGGTCATCCGAAACCGACGTGCACGGCAGCCCGGTCGCCCATGGAGAGACAACACCGCCCCCATGGAGGGACGCCACCGCCTCTGACGGGCGCAGCCGCCGCCGGCCCAACGCCCCGATGACGGCGAAAACGGCGATACAAATACACACACTCGTACAATGTTGTACATAAGCCAAAAACGCCCCGGGCCAAGCCTGCCGGCATGCCCGGGTAACATGAAGACGTGTAGACAGCAGTGTGGGGCCGCGCATTGCGACACCCGAACTCGAAGCAAGCGATGCGAGTACAGCGCCGAACTAGACTTCCTTCGAGCAGTAGCTCCACCCACCACTGTCCACCGGAGTCACCAGCGGCAGTCCACACGAGCGTCAATCTCCTCACAGCTGGAACTGTCTTCACTTTCATCCCTCGCCGCCGTCGCTTCCGCTCCGAGCCGGGCTGCGAGTATCATAACTTCACGCCTCCATTTCCTTCCGTCCCTTCTCCACTTTTTTCATTTTCAACGTATGTAAGAAGAATTGCTGCTCCTCTGACTCGCATTGGATGCTCTTTCAAGCCCCGCTCCTTGCTCTCTCGAAGGGTTCCGTAATCACCTCTAGCGCCCCGGTTGCCTCAAAAAGAAGGCGTCCCGCCTCGCGTCGCGTCGCGTCGCCTCACTGCTCTCCGCCACAGCAGCCATAAAGCCCGCGCACCCGCGCACCTCAATCCCACATCCATAAACCCTCCAACACGCTCCACACGGGCAGGGTTACGTTTGTCGGATTACGTTTCCTCTGGAGCGAGCCCGCAGTCCACACGTCCCGTCGCATGCCCCGTCGCAGCTCACCTCAACACCTCCAGTCCCAAGACTTCCCAGGTTTCGTACCAGGTACGAGCATTCGTACACAGCTCAATCGTACCGCTCCAGGTCCTCCACCGCCACTTCGATCACGCGAATGAGGCGGTACAGGTCTCGCAGGTCGAAGCGACCCGGCGGGTCGCCCGCAGTCCGGTCGTCCGGCGGCGAGCCGGGCGACGCCAGCTGCAACTGGCGGGCGCACGACAGCATCTCAGGCGCGAAAACCCTGCCGTACCACCTCGCCGAGAGCGCCCCTGGGTGGGCGCCCGCGGCGGGCGAGCGGCCGGCGGCGGATGCAAGCGCGGCGCTCCCCGCAGCGGAACCGGTCAGCTGGCGCGCCAGCCACGCGTCATGCTGCCCCTGCAGCAGCGCCAGCTGTGCGGCCCGATGGGACAACACGTCCAACCGTACATGCAGGTCGCGTCGCAGCCGGGGGTTCAGCGATGAGTACAGAAGGAAGCGAAGCAGCACGTGTGTCGTACAGCCGCGCTGCAGGCCGCGCAGCTGCTCCAACGCCGGAATCGCCGCGGCCAGGAGCCGCCGCCGGGCGTGCCGCAGCAGCGGCAGGTGCGGCGCCGCCACCGTGACCGCCGCCGCCGCCGCGGCGGCGCTGCCGGTGACGGCGGCCGTGGCCGCCGGCACGCCCGCCGCCGCCGCCGAAGCGGCTGTCGCGGTGCGAGCCAGCGCCAGTACGACAGCCTCCTCCACGTGCGCCGCCGCCGCCACAGCACCCCAGTGCACCAGCCCGGGCACCTCCGCCGGCGGGGGCATATTCCGCCGGGCCTTATCCGCGGCCTCCGCAGCCTTGCCCATGCGCCACAGCGCCGTCACCAGCGCGCGCTGCTGCAACGACATGGCCGAGTGCCAGAGCAACATGGGCACGGCAACACTGGGTGCCGCCACGATATGGTGCGACTCACTGCCGCCGCCGCCGCCGGCGCTGCTGCTGCTGCCGGCGATCATCACAGCGTCGCCGGGTTGCGGTGGCGGCACGTGCGTCACGCCGGCAGCGCTATCCGCGGTTTCGCAGCCGGGAGAGACGCCCTGCACAGGGCCAGCAGGCAGCAGGAATCTGTGCGCGACGGGATCGATGCGGAGGCAGCTGGCCTACAGCTGGCACGGTGGCAACGCTTCCGCACATGCAAGCTTTTCATGCACGCAACTCTCGGGTCGGCCAAGGCCTGCCCTTTCCAGCCAGCGAGGCACATGCGAGAACAGGTGTGCGCCACAGATGCCCCCGTCCCGTGTACGGTATCTCCCTCGCTGGTTGGGGCACTCAGTGGCCCCCGCCCGCTGGCGCAGCGCTCTCACCACGGGGCTCCAGGGCAGGTGCGAAACCACGAGGGGCCCCACCCACAGGTGGCCGTCGTCTCCCTCGCTTTGCTGCTGCTGCTGCTGCGACGATTCCAGCTGCGACGATAACTGTTGCTGCTGCTGTTGCTCAGCCGTGGCCGGCAGCGACGCCGGTGAAGTCCTCGTTACGTGATAACCGGAGAAAAAATGGGCCATGACGATGTTGTTGCTGCTGCTGCCGTCTCCACTCAAATCAGTGTGGTGGGAGTCGGGCGCGCTGTCATGGCCAGGAGCGCCGATTCTGGTGCCTGCGCCCAAGCCCAGAGCGTGGAAGTAGGGCGCGCGATCCGAACCGGCAAGGTGCTGACTGATGGAGCTGGCTTGGTGGTGAAGATGTCCAAGAAATGAAATCAAGTATGGGAGCAAGGGATGATGGGACTGTAACGCGCTGGACGGAGCGGCCACGGAGGCTGGAGCTGTTGCGTCGGTCGGGGCCGACGCACCGACACTGTCCGGATGAAAGCCGCCTGAAGCTGCCGGCCTCACCAAACGCAAAGTTTTTGATGCAGTGGGTTGACAGCGGGTTGCGGAAGCGCTGCGAGTTGCGGGCAGGAAAGCGCCTGGGACGCGCCAATGGACAGCGCTCACAGTCATGGCTCACGCAGCAACTGAAATTTTCCGGAGTCCACAATGGTGCTGGATAAGCTTGGCTGTGCGTTGATCACTTGCGGAAGCAGGTCAGCGAGAGCCGACAAAGCCCCCTTCTCTGCGGACAAGAGGCGCGGGAGACAGGAAATTATGCGCCACGTATAGAAAATAATAAGGGCCGCAGGCGACAGCATGGCAAGCTGTTGGTAGCACAGCTCTCCGTTCAATGGCGCGCCAAAGCTGACGGGGACCGTCAGCAAACAGTTCTGGCCTACAACTGCACTCGTATCCCTGGACAGTAGTAAACCACGTATTGGGCCTCACCTTGCAAAGGCGTTGTCCCGGTGTTACTGCTAGGGCTTTCCTTTCGGAACAGTTCGCGGGGCGGGTTGCGCAATAACTGTGGCAACCCGAAGTAGTGGTAGTATGTGGTAATATATATAACTCCTGTGCAACAGAAGGGTTAGCGGCACTAATTTATCTAGTTGAAAGTTGTATCGGTGCACGATTGCTCAATCTTGCAGATTGTCTCACATCCAATCAAGCATGGACGGCGGCCCTCAAGTTCATTACACAAATGTTACGATGTGCGCATTATTTCTCCTGCCATATGCCGACACAGCATATCGCCAACTGACGTTCGCGCCTTGCTGCAGGGAGGCGAGGGGTCGGGCTTGTCACGTCAAGAAAACATAGATTGTAACACGAAACCTCGTTTGCGGTAAAGCTAGCCAATCTTTGAACTGCAGAAGGGTTATTAAGAGGCGCTGTGCTCCGGCAGCGGCAAAGCAGCAACGTCTGAACGTCGTGGCCCTGTCCCTGTCCCTGCCCCAGCCCCGGCTGGACCTTACCGCCACCAGCTACAGCGCCGCCGAGAGCTACAGCGCCGCCGACAGCTACAGCCCCCGCATCCCGGACCACTGCAGCACTGGCCGCGGCGGCACCGCCCGGGCATGGCACTGGCGACGGCGGCGGCGGCCCCTTAGCACTATGGTGCCCAGGAACCCCACGTTGCCGTTGAGATTGGTTTACAATCTGAAAATAGTTGTAACCGTTTTACAACATTTTGGCGGAACTCCTTGTGTCCGGCTCGCCCTGGCTCGCTGGGGAGAGCGGGGGTGTTCCGCCACCACCTTCGTGCCACGTGTCAAGCCTGCCTCGACTGTATGGTTCTCTCAGAGCGTGTGCCACATCGTTTTCACTTGTGTGACGGAGGCGAGTCTTCAGCGCCGCGGCCTCGTCCCGGCCTTTCCGTTCCTCACCAAACATGACTGGTCTATGGGCCATCTAGACATCGCTTGGTCTGGCTGATGATGCCCGGAGGGGCTCCCCCGACCTACCTGCACACTGTAACTGTAACTGCAACTGTGAACAGGACAGTATCCGTCGCTGTTGTTGTCTATGATGGTACGGAGGCTAGCAATCGAGCGCCAAGCAAGCCTCCACTCGGCGCGATAAGCGGCGTACCCCTCTTAAACACTGTCATCAACGGACGTATGCAATACACACACACGTACATATGGTTACTTTGTTTATGCAGGTTTTCTGGTAAGTATGTCCGCACCTGGGCTGGGTCGGGCGGGTTCTCGTTCTCAACGCAAGTCCCGTGGCTCACTCCTGCTTCAACACACACGCATGGCGTGAACAGCGGTAGGTGCCGGTCCTTGGAAGCCGCGCCCTTACTTCGGGGCCGCAGCACGGCAACTAAAACGTCAGTCCAACACGCGAGGGAACACCCGAGGGGGGAGCAAGGCAGGGCGGTAGGGGAGAGAGGACATTAAACCAGGTACATAGCGATGTTCTGAGGTGCAACCTCGCACAACCAAACACGGTCCGTTGGCTCGCCCGGTGGGAAGCTCAGGAGGTCAGGACTAAGCGTTACATGACCAAACACAGAGGCACGCCCGTCCGCACGGCGTAGGCGATAATCACTGCTGCGGTCATCCCAGCTCTAAGACCGCCTTTTTTCCGACGAGGGCGCCGTCCATCAACGTCCATCAACGTCCATGTCGCCCACTCGGCGCGGCGGCCGCTAGCACCCGCCTCACACGCCGCCCGGAGGGATGAGCGAGGAAGCATACCAGCCGGGTGGACCATCACTCCATCCGACCCCTCTACATTCGCCACTCCCGTCCGGGATACCGCCATCGTGTACCGTACAAGTGTACGACACCTGGCAGGTGGGTCCCACCGCCGCAACCGCCAGATCGCCACGACTTGTCTAAACCGAAGACACGCATGCTGGTGACGCTTTCATGGGGCGGGCGTGTACATGATTCCGCAGCGTGATCCCTTTTCGGGGTCCGCTTTAACGTTCATTCATTCAATCATGATTCCACAGCATGTCCGGGTCAAGGATATGCTGTGTGTAGGGCATGACTGGTTAATGCGCTATTTGAAGCAGGTAGTAGTCGCGCCATCCTGGCCAACGGAAAAATGGCCTGGATTCGTATGGGCATGGCCGGAGCGTGCCGGAGCTGTGCCCGGGGCCAAAACGCAGCATCAAAATTGACCAAAGTAAAACGCAGCAACGCACCCGAACGCACCTACCCGCATGAGATACTCTACCATATATAACACACCGGTGATCCCTTTGGGGTCCGCTGTAACGTTCATTCATTCATTCACAACGTCATGCATCTGTAGCCTCCTTAATAATGCGATGTACATCGCAGGTCTCTCCTCCACACTCATGTTCCTGCCCACCACAAGGATTACGCGCTCCACATGCACTGTGGGCTCCCTCACTCGTCTGCACTCGTCTGTACGAGCTACGGTCCCTCCTACAAAAACCCCAAAATGGCACTCAACGCGATGGGCATCTGCAGCTCCTCGTTCGGCTGTCGTGCAGCTTGATCGCCGGTGAGTGGCGTCCTATTTACTACAAAAATACCTGTAATCCAATATCCACGAATAATTGATCATACCATTTGGATTTCAGTATCATCATTTCGAGAATCCTCTGTACCAGATATTGCGGGCTGAGGGAATCGAACCCTCGACCTTAGGATCGCCCAAGTCATACAAATGTATGAGACCTACGCGCTAACCAGCTGCGCCAAGCCCGCGGATGACACACCTGTGGAACCGCTTGGATACACAAGGCGTGCGCGTGGGCCGACACCGGGACCACCACGGTGGCCACTTGCCGACTGGCGACACCTCGAAGCGGGGCTGTCCGGGGACAGCGCGGCCAGCTGAACTATTATTATGATCATTACCATTCAGGCGGACCTCCCTCACTGGCGCCGCATGCACCCCAGAGCCCTCATCGGTCGCCAACCTGGGCGCGAGCGTCGACTGCACCTACGGCGAAGGTTTGCACCCGGCGCCGCGGTCCTTGTCCGGCCATGCGGCAGCGCTTCCCGAGCAAGGCAGCGGCGGCGGCGCCAGCGCCGTCGCTACTCGTCGGTCGGTTGTGGCGTCGGAGCTTTCAGCGGACAGCGCCGTAGTGCAGCTCATGCCGCTGAGACTTAGCGAGAGGAGGCAGCGTTGCGGGTGGCGCACGTTTTGTTGATGGCAGTTGTGCTGGCAGTTGTCACTCTGTAGCAATTGGACGGCTTCGGCTGACGGAGCTGCAGCGCTATCGCTGCCGCCAACACCAGGCGGTGTCTCCAGCTGCTGGGATTCCGCCACAAGTGCCGCGGCGGCACCTGCCGCTTTGGTCCCTCGCGCACCAGGCGGACAAGCACCGCCGCCACCACCGCCGCTGCAGCCCGTACCGCTGCCGGCTGCGCAGGGCTTCACTGGCAACCTTACTAAGCCGACAGCAGCCAATTGCTGGTGCCGCACGCCGACCCGTGGGTCGCCGGACCCGCCCGTACCGGTGCAGAAACGGTCAGGCGGCGCCGGGACCACGGCGTCCTGAAGCAGCGCCACCGCGGCGGGGACCCGGGGTATCATGATGACGTACGGCAATGGTCGCGGTCCAGAGTGCGCCGTGACAGCCTGTGAAGCTCCGAAACCGCTGTATTCGCAGACTGGGGCGCTGGCCGGGGCACCCGGACAGGTGCAGGTGACGTCGCCGCCGTCACCACCGATATCGACATCAGTTGCAGCAGCAGCTGCAGTAGCAGCAGTTGCAGTAACAGCAGTTGCAGTAGCAGCAGTTGCAGTAACAGCAGTTGCAGTGACAGCACCAACAGCAACATCTCCGTGCCCCTGGCAAGGGCGGCCTGATGGCGCGTGCGACAACGCCAGCTGGGTGTGTGCCCCACTGCCCCACTGCCCCACTGCCCCACTGCCCCACTGCCCCACTGCCCCACTGCCCCACTGCCCCACTGCCCACTGCCCCACTGCCCCACTGCCCACTGCCCCACTGCCCCACTGCCCCACTGCCCCACTGCCCCACTGCCCCACTGCCCCACTGCCCCACTGCCCCACTGCCCACTGCCCCACTGCCCACTGCCCCACTGCCCCACTGCCCCACTGCCCCACTGCCCCACTGCCCCACTGCCCCACTGCCCCACTGCCCCACTGCCCACTGCCCCACTGCCCCACTGCCCCACTGCCCCACTGCCCCACTGCCCCACTGCCCCACTGCCCCACTGCCCCACTGCCCCACTGCCCCACTGCCCCACTGCCCCACTGCCCACTGCCCCACTGCCCCACTGCCCCACTGCCCCACTGCCCCACTGCCCCACTGCCCCACTGCCCCACTGCCCCACTGCCCACTGCCCCACTGCCCCACTGCCCCACTGCCCCACTGCCCCACTGCCCCACTGCCCCACTGCCCCACTGCCCCACTGCCCCACTGCCCCACTGCCCCACTGCCCTAGGGACCCAGGGACTCAGCGGGACGGTGGGAAGCCGGCCTCCGAGACGGGGGCCGCGCCGCAGGCGGCGAGGCGGCCGCCGCTGTCCATGTGCGACAGCGCCGCCAGCTGCTCCTCACGAGCACACTGGTCAGCGATCGCTGCCGATGGCGCCGCCGACGCCCCCGCCGGCAGCCTCCAGAGCGAGTCCGCGGAGTTTCCGCTGTTAGTGGCGAGACTCGGTACAGCCCCATCCCGCCGTCGGGCTACGGCTGCGGCTTCGGATTCCGTGTACGCTTTTTGGGGATTCACATACGCTTGGCTGAACAGCTGAGATTGCCCTGTGCAGCGCCGTCGGGCTGGGGGCGGCGCAGGGCTGCCACTGCCTGACGAGGACGAGCGCTTGCGGTTGCGAGACCGCTGTGAGGAGTTTCGCGAGGCCTCTATGGCCCCCTCCAACATTAATCTCGTTGCTTGGGCCTGAAAAATAGGAATTACGGTGGCGTTGGAAGGAATCACTCGAGTCGGCCAAAACCCACGTGCCTTTCTCGACCGCGCGCTTTCGACCCGACCTGTGCGGCCATGACCGAAAGATGAGCAGACAGCTGTTGACTCAATGAAATGCTCTCGTTAATTTTCTGAAGCGCGAATGCTGCGCGCTCTGCCGTCTCGACGTTAATACCCTGCTCCATAAGGGATTGCGACGCTGATGACGCCAGACTAAAAACAAGGATTGGCTCAGAGAATTCCCCCTAAATCAGTGAAATAAGTCGAGACACTTGTCTGCGTGACACGCGTGACATCCAAAGTTCGCGGTACGGAAAGGCGAGCTCGCGATTACTGAGGTCCGGGACGGGTGTTCACATCGGGAGCTAGCGTACTCGCGTATGGCAGCCCATTACATCGATTATTTGGTATGTGAAACGGGAGTGGTCTTGATCGATGTACGGTTACTGCGAATGCCTCGATTCACATGGGTTCTGTACGCGCATGATGAATTTCCTCATCACCCCCAGACTCATTCATCGAGAAATTGAGACTTGGAAACTTGCATGAATATACGCCCTCAGCTGTGGCACGCCGCTTTCATCAGCAGCCAACCCCACAAGCACAACCGGCAAGAGCAACATACGCCGAAACTCGTATATTCTATGCACTTGGTATTCAAAAAATTGGTGGTGTGAACTACAACAGGCGCAGTATCCACGCGCACAGACGCGCCTCTAAAACGAAGGGTCTGACGTATCATCGCACGAAGAGCGACGCTCGCGGACTGCTATTGCAAAGTGACCGAGCCCACCGGAGACTGAAGGAAAATCAAACCCCGGCTTTCGGATCGCCCCCCACGGGGCCCAAAACAATGATACATACGGTACGTGAACAACGAAAACAACATCGGCACGACAGCAACGCCGCGCGCCTCCAACCCTGCAAGAAGAATGCCGCACACAGCAGCAAACGCCACCTACGCCTACATCCGAGCAATACATTGCAAACGCAGGCGTCACACACACACACACACACACACGCACTCCTGTTCTGCCTGCCTAAGAAACACCTAGGACTTGACCCCATGGAAGGAATCAAGGGGAAACGGTCAGCGGGGGGATGTCCACAACAGCTCCCCCGCAGTATGGAGTAATGAAGATCCTGCCCAAGAAGGCCTACATGTCCTCCGTCCCTCGTCGCGCAGGCAACCCAAGGGCCCCTCCTATCATTCATCCCCTCGCCGCATCAGCCGCACCACCCCGGCTCTGATAACGGGAGCCAGGCACCGTCCCGCAGTGCCCTGCCAACGAGGCCAATGTCAGCCCCACGACGCCTGCAATTCCCATATAAAGCGCACCCTAATGCGTTGGCGAGAAGCCCGCCCGACAAGAGAGAGAGTGTGTGTGTTTCCGAACCATGAAAATGGCATGGTGGTGACCCCGTCCCGACGACACAAGGACGAGAAGGAGCGCGGGAGTCATTTCGTGACACCACAGCGGCGGAGGAGGAGGAGCGACGAGCCTTCACCCCGCGCCGCGCTGCGGGAGGGCCCTCCGTCCAGATGTTGCCGTACGCCACAGCAACGGCAAATAACGGTCAGCCCGCACCCCACCTCACGCCGCCCATTCATCCGCGCGCACCAACTACCGTGGCATGAACCAACCTGTGCCAACACAACAACCATGAGGAGCGAAATCTATGCCAAACAACACATTCTTGGTTTGCAAATCACAATCGCAATCGCTGGGTCGCCCCTTGCGTTTCCTTGCCTCAATTCCCCTGCCTACACATATCACCCATGTCTGTCCTCGGAGGGCCCCCAAGCTGACCGTTAGACCGTTAGGCTTAACCGTTACAGGTAACGGCAAAACCCTAGTCCGAGTCCATCCATTGATCCCGGCCTCAGCCGCGAGCGGCAGCTTCAAGCGAGGCAGGCCTGCGAATCCACGCTGCGGCACCGACCCGCATCGCGCACAGCACAACAAGGAGTACGGCAGCAGCGAAATCAACAAAAGCTGTGAGGGGGCTTCATCACACCCCTAGACTCAGCTCCGCCATGCGGTCCTCCTTGCCATGCGGTCCTCCTTACCACCGAGCCTCTCGACAGCATACCGGCTTTCAACGGTCTGTGCCCTACTGAGAAAACTCCCACACCCGGCCGGGCCTTTGCTGTAGCCCGCCGAAGACGTGCCTCGCAGGCCACCATTGTCGGGCAGCGCCCAGCCGCGTCTGAAACGCCCACAGCACTCGAAAGCTGGCCCGCAATCCTGCAGCGGACTGAGAAGTCCGGCCACTCACACAGTGGCGTTTGAGAAAAGCGGCGATGCCGATATGCGTACACACAACCACCACGAACCGACAAGACCTCTCGGCTTCAAACAATAACGGCAGGCCGGCGCAGACCAAACCCGCGAGGGCGGGCAAACATGCAGCGTCGCTCACGCACCACCAGTCTAAGAGCACCAACAACGTCGATGCCCGCGGAGGCTCCGCAACTCGTCGCAACAAGGAAGGAAGGAAGGTAGGTCATGGGAGGTCCCTCAAACAACCATACAGAATCCGCTTTGGGCCCGTCGCCGGGCGCAAGACGAAGCATGCCCTAACCACACACACAACCAAACCACGAAACAAAAGGAAACATGCCCGGGAGCGCTCAGAGAGACGCGACCTTAGGTCCCAGTCCAGGTGTGGAGTCAGCGCCCCGCTGCGGGCGGGGCGTGACAGACTCACGGGACTGGGAGGTCGTGCCTCGCGGACCTCCCGCCATGCCGGCGCCATAAGTTGGAACAAGGCCAACCGCCCGCCGCAAAAAGTCGATCAATAAACGCTCCTTAATCCAAGGATTTCAACTTGGACGCGCACAAGATCTGATCTGGATTCTTCATTTCACATGTCGTGCCAGTTTAGTGGTGCATGCCAACCCGGTCTTCTTGGGAAGCCCCGACCAGCCCTGGCGAGGGTTCCACACTCGTTGCTCATCTTCCAGAGGAATATCCACACACGGACGATACAGCAGCATCAGTTCTGACAGCAGCAGCCGGCAACTGCCACTTTGCCGACGGGTCCATCCCCGTCGGCGCCGCTTGCGGCTTGGCACATTTCTCACACACCGCTCTCGACGCACCGGCAGCATCACCACCGACGATATGAAGGGGCAGTAGCACAGCCGTAGCAAGCAGCCCGAGGCACTCATACCGCTGCCGCGACACCTGGCCCGACAATTATCTGCCATGTCAGTAGCAGCAGCAGCAGCATTTTGATTGAAAATACAACGCGCCACGCACCCACGCACACACGTTCACACAGGCCAGTGCCAGGCCCGGTCAGATATGTAACACACACGCACAAACACATATAACGCGGCTCAGGATTTAAAAAATAATCCCGACACCAAGCCTCGAGTCCCCGAGGCAGTGCATTTTCTTTGTCGGCAGAACTTAAAACTCCCGACATCCAAACGCAACGCACACCGCGTGCGAGTTGCGAAAGCGCGCCTGTTTCCCCTTTTTATCCTGACCACCCCTCGGCAATCGCCTTCTGCGCCTGCATGCGGCCTTCGATCGGCCTTCAAGCAACCGCACCGTCGCGCCCGCATCCCCCCTCCCCGCACTCGGGGGCGCGACCGACCCGCCCGTGGGTGTCGTGGTGCGTGGACACGAGGGCCCTACCTCCCAGGCGAATACGGGTTTCGCAACCTTCGGGATAATGAAGAGGACTGGTGCTGTCGTGTCGGCAGCCACTCTGCGCAACGACAAAACCCCAGCTCGGGAAACCATTCGAACCCCAACCCACAACCCAGCCCAGGGGAGGAAGCAGTGAAGGTGTGCCGCGCCACCGCGGACGCCTCGCTGCGCCGCGTTACCCCGCTTCGCCGATCCGGGCCGGTCTTGGTTTCAAAACAGGTGGTCTTCGATCCAAAACCTAAGATCCGCACCCGCCAGATGTCGCAGGCTTGCCGAAGCGCCCATCCGGACCCTTGCACGCTTGACCTCCAAAGCTAGCGCCCGTCAAGTAAGGAAGGACGTTGTACGAGCAGCCCGCAGCTGGCGGCGCGCTGCCGCCCCCACCGCCGCCGGCGGTATCCCAGGTCCGCTCCGTGCACGCCGCAACCTCTCCGCAGGTCGTGAATGGCTGAAGCAGTGGTTGCTGCTGCTGCTGTTGCTGTTGGTGCTGAAGCTGCGTTTGCTGTTGCAGGAAGCGCTGCTGCGGCTGCTGCGGCTGCAGGGCCCACTGCTGCATGTACGACGACCGCCGCTGCTGCAACGTCGCCTGCACTGCCGGGCAGCCCGCCTGCTGCTGCTGCTGATGCTGTGGTTCCTGCATGTAGCGCTGCTGCGTCTCGGTCCGCTGTCCTGGCGCCTGCCCTTGGTCCTGCTGCGACAGCCTGCCGAGGATGACCTCGAAGCCGCCGCCGCCGCCGCTGCCAGGGCTGGCCGAGTCTCGCAACAACGGCGCGCCGTCCTGCTGTCGTACTGCTGGAACAGGCCGGGACCGGTGGTCCAACTCCAAGGGCGGGGAGAACGGAAGCGGCAAACCTCCGCCGCTCGTCGAACGGCCCCCGCCGCCGCCTCCCTCGATCCGGAAGGTGGAGCCCGCCCCGAGGGCCCACCCTGTCGCCACTGGTTCACCTAAGCCCGAGCACCCGGGAAGCCCTCCACCCGACTCGTACTGCTGAGGCGACATCGGTGTCTGCGCCGCAGCCGCGTCAGTCGTGGAGAGGGATGCGGCCCGCCTGGGACTCAGAGACACCGCGAAATCCCGACCGCAGTTGGCCCCCGGTTGCGGTCCCGGGTAATGGCCACTCCCGGGCATTGCCGATGAAGACCCGCCGGGGGCCGGCCCAAATACCGCCCCCATCGGCCCTATGTCCTGAACAGGCCATGCGGCCTGCTGCCGCTGGTGTGCGGGCGGCGAAGCGTCATCGCGGCGCAGCTGTTGTTGTTGCTGTTGCTGCTGCCATGACGGACTCTCCGGGTTCGATTGCAGCGGGTCTTGCGGCTTCAGCGGATATCCCAACGAGTGATTTTGTAGCAGAGACAACGGCTCCTGCCGCGGCGGCGGCCGCGGCGGCTGCTCCGGGTGCCTCTGAGGCACGGATAGCGGCGCAAGGTGCTGCTGCTGCTGTAACACGAATGGAAGGTGTTGTTGCCGATGCTCATGCACTTGAAGCAGCTGCTGTTGTTGCTGCAGTTGCCACTGTTGTTGTTCGTATGTGCATCTCTGCAGCTCCTGCCGAAGCTGCTCCTGCCGTAGCTGCAGCTGCAGCAGGTACTGGTTGTCGAGTTGCTGCGGACGTCGCCTCGGTTCCGGGTCTTGCAGCTGTCCCTGCAGCTGCCCCTGCAGCAGCTGCTGCTGCGGCTGCTGGAGCTGGAGCTGCAGCTGCTGCTGCGGCGGCTGTTGCTGCGAGTCAGAGGTTTGCTGCGACTGCGATGAAGGACCGCACAAAGGCTGCAGCATGCTGCCCTCGACCTGTGGCGACTGCTGCTGCTGCTGCACTTTAGTCTGTACCCCCTGCTGTTGTTGCTGCTGTTGTTGTTGTTGTTGCTGCTGCTGCGACAGCCTCTCGTGCATGCTGGCCTGTTGTTGCTGCTGCTGCGACCGTTGCTGCTGTTGCTGCTGTTGCTGCTGCTGCACCTGGAGCTGTTGCGGCGGTTGTGGGGCACCTGTCCCGATCCCATTGGCAGTCAGCGGCTGCTCAAGAGCATCCGCAGTAGCCTGGGCCCTCAACAAACCGAACGGTGATCGCACGGCTCCTTCCGCCGCCAGCGACGGCGCCGCCGCCGCCGCCGCCGCCGCCGCCCCACTCCGAGGTCGCGGCGCAGGCCCAGCAGTGGCCGCCGCCCCACTGCCGCTGTCCTGGGCATCGTTGCTGCCGTGTTTGCTGCCATTGCTGTTGGTGCCGGGGCCACGACGATCCAGAGAGCCACCAGCGACTCCCAGTGAGCCAAGCGCCATCCCCGCCGACGCATGCTGCGATTCCGCCGAGCGGTTCATAGCCCCCGCCGCTGCTCCGTAACGCCATCTTGGCGTGCCTGGCCCGCCGCTGCCGGCACTGCCACTTACAGCGGCGCCGTTTCCGGACGCGGCTGGCGCCACCTCGGCGGCGGCGGCGGCGGCGGCGGCGGCAGCGGCGCTGCCGGGACCAGGCGCCGCGCGGCGGGGTTCGTACGCCGCCGCCGGAGGGTTCTGTTCGCGCAGGTTAGCGGACGGCGGCTGTTGCTGGTGTCGCAGGGAGCGCAGTGCGCCGGTCTGCGGGAGGTGGGGTAGCGGTGGTGTTGCCGCGCCTTGATCCTGTGTTGGTGGGGACGTCAGTGCTGCAAGTGGGGTCGTGAGGAGGGCACCGCCGCTGCCAAGCACAGCCACGTTCATGACGTCGGCCGCGTCGTTCGCAAGAACGCGGCGGCGTTTCGTGTCGTGCGGGGTGAGGCTGTTGGTGTCACCGGTGGTGAGCTGCCGCTTGGGGAAGTCGTCCCGGTCGCGTTGGAAGCCATCGTCCGCGGCCGACGAGGAAGTCAGCCGCGTGGGGCCGCTGTCACCGACAGAGTTTACCCGATTGTTGTGGAGTGCGATTTCAAGCATCTGCCGTAGGGTCACCGCCTGTTCAGGACAAAGGAAATTGGCGCGCAATTGGTCGACCCTCGCAGCAAAGTCGATATTCGGTCCTAGAAATACATGAAAATGTGAGGGATAAGCTTGCATAAGTTGGCCTTCTTAAGGTCAAAGACAAGTAGTGGCGTCCTAACTCCTACGGTTGGTTAGGCAGTGCACGTGCCGAGCAAAAGTGCACCGCAAGCACCGAGCCAGGTCTAGCATCGTGACGCTTCAATTTTGCCTCTTAGACCGTGGGACGTCAGGTGCGTGGCATTGTTTCCATCCGCTTCATCCCGTATCGTGCGTACATTCTGCAGCATGCCGGTCAGGCTCTCCGTTAGCGCCCTGCTAAGCGCCAGTTGTGCATCAAGCTGCTGCTGCATGGCTGCCACCGTGGCCGCGACATCGGCGTCTGCGGAACCGTTAGACCCAGAGCGCCCCCCTTGCTTGGTGTCGCTGCGACTCCGATCCCTGCGACCGTCAATCGAAAAATATTCAACGATGCATGGCTAGCTGCAAGTACAGCGGCCCGAGTGCAAGAACATACATAGCAGACGACTAGGGGTTCGCACCGTCGTTCACCCTGCTCTCCATGTAAGACAAACTGCATCAACAATTGCCTCTAAGCAAGCTTGATTAATTTCTTTGTTGCTGATCGCATAGACGCCGCCACTGCAAGGCCGTAAGGTAAAACTTAGTCTGACAACGCGAGACCGCGTTCTATGTCGTGACAACGCTTTCAGCATATAATTGTAGTATGTAAGCAATAGGCAGTACCCAGTTTAGGTGGTATAAATGAATAGCCCATGATATGATAGTATGAATCAGCGTTTCTGTAGTATTGCGGTTGTGTACGAACACCTACCTTGACGACAGTCCACTTTCATTGCGCCTGTTTTGATATTATGCAAATTAATATGATTGTGCATTTCAACATATTGCAAGCTACATTCTTTTTTGGCACTTCGCATTGATAGTCCACAAAATTCGCAGTTGCAGCCGCAAGCTGTACCTCCATGCCTTCCTAAGGGTAGGCTTAAGTCCAGGCATTTCTTTGGAAGGAGAAGGTTTGGAAGGAGAAGGTTTGGAAGGAGCGGGTTTGAGGTAGCGGGTTTGGAGGGTGTGGAAGTTGGGACTTCCCAGGTCCCGCACGCGACGGTTCCGGAGCTGCGGTGCCTGCTGCACGTTGACGAGTATGGCAAGCAAGAAACAGTCACGTTGGATGCCATGACCTGCACGGCGGGCTCGCTGGGTTGATGCCGGTCTTTGACGGACTTTTAGGGGCCATGCATGCGGTCGGTCGTCGTCGTCGGGTGCTGCGGCCGTCAGCGGCGCGGCGGCCAGCTGTGGGGATGCCGTACGCGGCGACCCACCGAAGAGAGTGGTCGGAGTACAGCACATGGGGCATGTGGCCAGGGGCATGTGCCTGAGGACTGGGAGTGTGCTGTGCTGCTAACGGGGAGCTGAGACGGCCTGTCCCAGCAGCACACCTGAGCGCACAGCAGCAGGGTACCGCTTCGGGCTGCGGACTCGGGCTTCGGCTGAGAGCTGCGGACACATTGAGTCGATGGTCAGTCGGGCTCGGCCTCCTGTCGGCCCTTCTGTCCAAACTTTATGATGGGCTGATGCTGAAATGCGGCAAAGGCGCGGGTCAGTGCGGAGCTGCGGACGGAAACGCAGCCGAGGGCAGCCGACGGCACTTTCCGACCGCAAGGAACTATAAGCAGTGCACTCGAACTCGACATTCGTCTCATCTTGAACAAACGGCGCCTTGCACACCCGCATTATCCGCACATATGTCATTACCCCACCGGCCGCTGGTACACTGGCGTCCCTTCCGTACACTACCGTACTGCACCCATGCCGCGTTCGTACGCGTCCCTGTCTACAAATCCCTCCTTCCGCGCTTCTCACCCGTAGCCGCGCCACCACCATAGTAACCTGTTTGCTTTCATCCTGTTTGCTTTCACCTTGTCTAGTTACTGTATTTTGTCTTGCTCCCTTCCACTTTGCCTCACAACTTGCTTCCTTCCGCGTTCCCGCATGATGGACGACCGACGCTGCTTCCGTGGGGGCTGTCACCATACATTCGTCATACATTTTACAGGTCGGTAACCAATCCGTTTGCGTGCGTCGTGCGTCTCCGTATTTAGTATTTGCGGTATGATTTGCCTTGCGGTGGTGGCGCGGCTGCCTTGTCCGCACGCCTGCATATGGTAAGTTTTTCCTCGCAGGTTCTATGGTAAGTATATTGCCACCTGGGATCGGGCGGGCGGGCGGGTTGCAATTCTAAACACACGACAAAAACGGCGGGCCCGTGTCCTCAGGACTCCACCTGCACACGCCCTGTAGGTAGATCTCGAGAGGCCAGGCACATGCATGAAACCGCAACAGCGCGTGCATGCACATGCCCCCAAAGGCATATGCACGCACTGATAACGGGCAGCGCCATCAGCAGCACCAAAAGGCGCATCCATCCCATTGTTGATGCACACACACGACGTCAAATCCATACCCGAGAAGCCCCGGAGCGATGGCTCAAGGTGTCCGCCCCGACACGGTTCCCATGCATCATCCATCCGGGCCAGAAGAGCATCCAGGACATTTGTGCCCCTTGGACATCGACATAGCAATCGTGGTAATAGCGATGAAAGTCCTGCCCGCCACCAGGTCAGGTACTTGGCCTACCCTCTGATGGCGGGTTCCTCCATGAGGGCTTCCGCACACGTACACCTTTGTCTGCACGGTCACGAACACTGCAATGGGCTCTATGCAAGTCGTGCCAGCTTGTTGAGTCGCTATATCAATAAAACAACCTGAATAGGCCACCACTACAGTGTGCAGTTTCTCCAGGCGTTCAATAATGCTCCAGACCTTCCCGTCAACAGTCAGCCAAACCCTCTCCTCAGTGTGCAGCACAACCCCTGCATGACATTCACATTACTTGCAGCAGCTACCGTATTTGAATGAATGAATGTTACATTTACTATGCTACCCGCGCGTCTTCAGTTCCGGCTGCACTCCAGCGTGCTGGCCCGCTGAGCACTAATGTGGCACTCGTCAGGCCCTTCACCCGGTCAGCCCCTCCGCTCAGCTCCATCCCGTCCAGCTCCAGCCGGGGCCAGTCCTCCCACCGGGCCAGCTGCTGCGTGGTCGCCCGTGCTACATAGACTCACACATCGCGGACGTAAATTACATGCGCAGGCATATGCGCACACAAGCCAACAAGCGCATTTGGCACAGCGTGATGTTACACACTAATGCACCAGAGCTGCCTGGCACCATCAGTAGTATGGGGTACGATTGCCAGTGCAACCACACATGCAACCCAGCCATGGGTGGGTCTACACTCCCCCTCGGCCCGAACTGGGCCCATGGAGCGAACCACTGTCTGACAGCCGACTGACAACATACAGGGGCAACAGAGGTGGAATGATCTCCCCCTCAAGATACTGATGACCCACCTGTGCTGCCAAGTGCTAACCCGTGGGGTTGTACTTGGTTTCCCCAAGGTTGAGCCGGAGCGTAGAGCCGACCTTGTCCACCTCACATCCGTGTCCACCTGCAGCTCACCAGTGTGTCGCCTGTCCAGCACGGCAGTGGCGCAGCGAACAAATAGGCAGGGCCCCCGCGAGCAGCTCCAGGTAGGCGGGGCTTGAGGTTGCCATCCATGTACTTGAGCACGCAGCACAAACATCTCGGTCGCAAGGCCCGCTGGCGCCGTACCGTCCTTCCGCCACCTCAGCACGACCAGCATATCGCATACTTGTTCTGCAGCAGCCTTGTCCTGGCCCAGCCCGCAGCACCCGGCCCGCAGCTCCTTCACGATCGTCCTGCGGATCAAGCCACCGTGGCCAGTTGTTCAAAGTTAAAGGCTTGCCCATGGCAACATGGGGTATTGGCCAATACCCAGCATGCATGCCAACATCGATGGGGTATTGGCCAGCTAACGAGCGAGGTGCACCTGCTCCCCAGTCCCCATCCTCGTGTGCAAGCGTCATCTCCACGGCGGTCAGGAAGCCCAGGTCCTGTATGTGTCAAAGCAGGTAATGTCAGACCAGTGTGCCATTGTAAGTGAAATTCAAACGCGTGGGAATTAAGTGCGCTTTTCAGCCTCGTGTAACAGCGGTGCGAATGGCAAGGAGGTTAAGGTCCCGGGGTCGAACCCCGACAGTAACGGAGTGTAGCACACGAGGCACACTTGCTTCACGCGCCTTCCCCACCTGAAGGTGGACATCCTCCGGGAAGGCGATCCTTACCAGCCCTTACAAATTAAGACCCTCCATTCGGAGTTACGATGGGTATCATAGATCGGCCTCGTGTCCTGTGCAGCGCTAGGAAGCTTGAAGGGAAGGAACCCTCGTAGATATGCCGAAAACCTTTCAGCTGTGGCCCTCGCCGCGCATGCAGATTGCATACCTTGTACAACAGAGGCACCGTGACGGCGGCACGGATATCACCCATGAGAGTGGGTTGCCGCATCCTCACCTGCTTCACCACTTCGGGCAGCGCCGGCTCGAGCATATCGCCCAGCGTTACCAGCTTCATCGCGCCCACAGCGTTACCAGCTTCATCGCACCCAAGCTGGTAACGCTGGGCGCTGGGCGACATGCTCGAGCCGGCGCTGTCCGAAGTGGTCAAGCAGGCGACGATGCGCCAACCCCGCGGTGGCGGCGGCGGTGGCGGCGGCAGCGGTGGCGGCGGGAGCGACAGTGGTGGCGACGGCGGCAGCGGCAGCGGTGGTCCCGCCGCGGGCCCACAGGGCGCAGGGCTCTACGTCGCGGCTCTTCTGGCTGCCGCTGGCGGCCGTGCGGTGCCTGCAGCCCAGGTCGGTGCCGCTGTCACCCAGCAGGGCGGCGTCGGCCTCAGCGGCGGCGTTAACACCACTGCTGCGGGCCCGTTGGGCGCAGACTTGTACATTGCGGCCCTCCTGGCGGCAGCTGGTGCCCGTGTTGTGCCTGGGGCCCACGCCGGTGTCCCGTCCACCGCGGCCGCAGCCGCCCAGCAGGGCAGCGGTGGTGCTGTGGGCCCGTCCGATCCGATTCCCCGCCCCGCGGCCCCCCTTGTGACTTCCGGCGCATGGATGTCCTTTCGGTTTTAGTAACGACACCAGCTGCCGCCAGGAGGGCCGCGGGGCGGGGAATCGGATCGGACGGGCCCACGGCACCACCGCTGCCCTGCTGGGCGGCTGCAGCCACAGCGGACGGGACACCGGCCTGGGCTCCAGGCACAACACGGGCACCAGCTGCCGCCAGGAGGGCCGCAATGTACAAGTCTGCGCCCAACGGGCCCGCAGCAGTGGTGTTAACGCCGCCGCTGAGGCCGACGCCGCCCTGCTGGGCGACAGCGGCACCGACCTGGGCTGCAGGCACCGCGCGGCCGCCAGCGGCAGCCAGAAGAGCCGCGACGTAGAGCCCTGCGCCCTGTGGGTCCGCGGCGGGACCACCGCTGCCGCTGCCGCCGCCGCCACCACTGTCGCTCCCGCCGCCACCGCTGCCGCCGCCACCGCGGCCACCGCCACCGCCGCCGCCACCACCGCTGCCGCCGCCACCGCTGCTGCCGCTACCGCCGCCGCCACCACCACTGCCGCCGCCGCCGCCGCCGCCGCCACCGCTACCACCGCCGCCGCCGCTGCCACTGCCCTGCTGGGCTGTCGTGACAATACCACGGCGTGCCCGTGGTGAAAGATTGGCTGCACGCAGCGCCAGGCCACCCCCAGGCACAGCAGTGGCAGAGAGTTGTGGCAGTTGAGATGGGGCCGGCTGCTGGCGTTGACGGCCGTTGGCGTTGACGGCGTCCTCGGCATCCGAACCGGCTGGTGAAGGACGCTTGCGACTGGACGACCGCGACACGGCACCTGCCGCGGGACTCACGTGTCCCGAACCGGGACCACCGCGTCCCCGGCCACGGCTGTGCGTGCACTCTGCGACGGGGAAGATTCCCCTGAGCATCGCCAGCTGGTCGGCGGCGATGTCCGTTGGGCAGTACTCGATCACGTGCCGCACGACTTCCTCCACCCACTTGATCACGGCGCGGATGGTGCACCTGAACTTGCAGCGACCGTTCTGCATGAAAGCACCCGACATGAAACATTCACAAGGCCGTTTGTACATGCATGATACCCCAGAGACATTTACAAGTCTTGTACACAAATAAGACAACACGAGTCAAGACCGTTCAACAAAGACGCTACCTATAGTTGAGCACCCACCTGACACTGCACACCATAGAAGCCACTGCTGTACACCACCACTCGCAGGTCGTTGCGCGCATGTGGCCTGCCGCAATCTGGATTGACACACTGGTTTGCCAAGCGGGAAAAACGGGGAAACGGGGGACGTAAAAGAAATCGGGAACCGGACAATCCACATCACAGACACATTCCCCTGTGAGGCACCGATGATCCCTTTCACGGGGTCCACTGTAACCTTCATTCATCCACGTATGCATGCATACAAACACATCAAACCGCTTCTAACGGCATACCTCGGTGAGGCGCAAAATCTCTCGCGCAGCGGGTACATCACCGGACTCCGCCCTGCCGACGGTGATGGTGGCCTGGAAGGCGGCCTGGGAGGCGCTCTCGGTCATGACCTTCGGGAACTTCGCGACCAGACGCGCAACCTTCGCCGCGGCGGCCCTGGCCTCCCGACGGGCGCTTGCCAGCTGCGTAGCCGCGTCGCTCCCTGGCGCGGGCGCGGGTGGACCGCGGAGCGCGAAGGTCTCCATCACACCCGGGAGATGGGGTTGTGCCTTCGGGCTCGCTCTTGGCGTGCCGTCGGCCTGGACAGTCGACAGCATTACGACTTCTGGCCTGCGGGGTAGGGATGAAGGGGTATTGCACAATGTGTTATTGGTTGCCAGGGGAGAACACGACAACAGCCGAGAGGATGACCCACGGGTCGGTACCAAGGTACCAGAGTCACTAACCAAGATACCGAAGTCGTCAAAACGTTGTAACCTTCGTTCATTCCTTCACATACAACTTTTGACTCGGACGAAGGGTAGAAGCACTTACCGAAATGGAAGTGTGTGAAACTCCTCGATATACTGAACTTCGCCTGTGGATGCAACGTGTCGGAACAACAACAAACGAGCCACCGATGTCATTATTATCAGCAGCTGATACACGACAAAAGAACAAGAGACATACCTGATTCCGGTCCATGGGAATCAGCCGGTGACGGCGCCGGCGGTAGCGCCGGGCGACCTTCATGGACGCCGGCCACAGCGCCGACTGTGCCAGGACAGAGAAGTGGATATGCACCACTCTTAGGTATGACGGTCGAGTTACACGCTCCAGGAACAGGGGTAGCATTACCTTGCGGCACCTGCAGGCTACCGTCTGGTTCAGTTTGGAAGCCGACATCGCTGCGCACGCTCTATCACAAAGGCAAATCCTCGATACAGAACGACGACGTATTGCCAGAGGAATATAAGTGCATGTTTCTTCACCGGTGTGGCATCACTGAGACGTAGGCGCGCATCCGTACATTCCGAAACGCGGTGAAAAGGTGTATGCTTCGGCATTGCGGCAATCTCCCAGACAAACACAATCTACCGCAGTGGCGTAATGCCGTACCCCGACGTGCTCGACGCCGGCTGTCTGGTGCGAGGGACAATATGGCCTCATGCTCGATGGCCGCGCGTTCTCGCAGCCGCACACCTCCGTTAGTGCTCGGCATCTTGCGACACGCGCAACCATGGAGCATCTGAGGGATAGTGCAGCGGCGGAAACGACCTGAGCAGGACAATGAATCCATATCGAAACGGCGTCCCTGACACGTAGGCTGTTTAGCACGTAGCACCGCCAACTGAAGTGGCTCTCGACGGGCGGCCTTTCATCCAGCCGCCGCAGATCTGGAACACCTGCGGCTGAGCTAGCCCTGTGCCCACTTGCCAGGAGGTGTCGACAGACACCGGTGCTTCGGCGCGGCGCCAAGTAGGTAGGCGCGTTGTCTCGTGTCCCCGCGCGCCGCGCGTCACTCCCCCCCCTCAACCCCCCTCCCGTCGATACGTCCTGACGCGTCTCGCGGCGCGGGCTACATCATGCGCTGAGGCACGGATGTACCCCCGTGCCATCAGGTGTTCCAGTTGGCCAGCGCCACGTTGTCGCCACGTTGCCCACGCACGCTCTGGCTCCCGCGACCGCTGATTATCCGCTTGCCTGCTCTGGCTCCAGTTAAATACTGTGACATTGTAACTATGTACAAGTGCCTGATAATGTACAAAGAAGCGTGTGGATCTGCCCGGCTGAACCATAACTCAACTAGATATACGAAGCGTCCATGTTACATATATCAAACGCAACCTTCTCCAGTCGTAGTTTAATAAGCAAAGAAAAGTTCAGCAAAAGGGGTTGTCGCGGCCGTGTAGGTTTCAGGTGGGTTTGGTCAGTGCATGAACCCTACTGTAGATTAACCGGCCAACCGGTCGTCAGTGTGCTCGCTCAATATATGCCTAAAAATATATCAGTATGCGGTGAACAGTGTCGTCCCTAATGAATACTGGCAAAGTGACGTGCATGCTCCAGGACTTTACTGCAGTAACCCATAACCCTGCATAACCCAGTAACCCACAACCCATAACACCTCAATGACAAATAACCCTAATTACTTGAACGATGAAAAATACAGCCGCGTCGCAAAAACTTCAGCTCAGCTGATCGCGCCAGCGGAGGTGGTCGGGAGTAAGAAACAGTAAGAAATGGCAAGGGCCGTAGGGTCGGCAGGTGTCTTGATGTCCTTAGGGGACTATGCAGTGCCATTCCGGGCATTAGGGATGTCAGGGTGATGGGGGTGGCCGGGGGGGGTGATAGGGGCCTTAGGGGCGGTTGGGGTGGTATGGGCCGTACTTAGGAGCGGTAGGTAGGGGTCGTAGGGGGCTAAGCAAGGGGTCGTAGGGCCGGTATGGCGGGGTGGCAGTGGTGGTGGGTGGTAGGGGCCTTAGGGTTGGTTGGGGCGGTAGGAGTGGTAGGCGGGGGCCGTAGGGGCGGTACGCAGTAGGGGTGAGAAGGGCAATACGGGTGGTAGGGGTGGTAGGGGTGGTAGGGGTTGCGGGGCCGGTAGGGGCAATGGGGACGCAGCAGTGGTGGCCTATTCAGGTTGTTTTATTGATATAGCGACCCAACAAGCTGGCACGACTAGCACAGAGCCCATTGCAGTGTTCGTGACCGTGCAGACAAAGGTGTACGTGTGCGGAAGCCCTCGTGGAGGAACCCGCCATCGGAGGGTAGTACCTGACCTGGTGGCGGGCAGGACTTTCATCGCTATTACCACGATTGCTTTGTAGGTGTCCAAGGGGCACAAATGTCCTGGATGCTCTTCTGGCCCGGATGGATGATGCATGGGAACCGTGTCGGGGCGGACACCTTGAGCCATCGCTCCGGGGCTTCTCGGGTACGGATTTGACGTCGTGTGTGTGCATGAACAATGGGATGGGTGCGCCTTTTGGTGCTGCTGATGGCGCTGCCCGTTATCAGCGAGTGCACATGCCTTTGGGGGCATGTGCTGTTGCGGTTTTGCGCATGTGCCTGGCCTCTCGAGATCTACCAGGTGGAGTCCGGAGGACACTGGCCTGCCGTTTTGGTCGTGTGTGCAAGGCGCCGGTTGTTCAAGATGAGACGAATGTCGTGTTCGAGTGCACTGCTTATAGTTCCTTGCTTGCAGTCGGAAAGTGCCGTGTGCTTTTCGTGTGCTCTTGCGCTGATTCAAAGTTCATTTTGTCGCAGTCAGATCCGTGTCAACTTGGCGCCTTTCTATACGAGGGGAGCGCGGTTGGCAGACGTGCCGCCATTCCCATCTTCCACACCCTTCAAACCCGCTCCCTTCAAATCCTCTCCGTAGAGGCGAGAAGAGAAAGAGCCCCTTGTCGCATTCACGCGTTGGGGCAATCGCGTGCAAAGTGCCCCGGCTGCTGACATCGATAGCACACACCCCCACCGCCTCCTCCTCCGCCTCCGCCACCCATCCCTCCACCCCCTGCGCCCCCGTACACCACACCCGTCGCGGATGCAAACGCACCCCCTCCGCCACCACCGCCTCCGCCTCCCCGGCCGCCGCCTCCGCCTCCAAAGCCGCCACCATTGCGTGTCGGCACCACGGGGGCGCCATCCCATTGGTCCTCCCACAGGAAGGCGCCGCACGCGTCCTGCTCGGCCCTGTCCACGTGGCTGCACTTGAAGTACGGCCGGTTCGGGTTTGCTGCGCTCTGCGACACGGCGCGGCGGCACGGCAGATTGTGCCGCGGGCACAGCGGCGCGTCCGCGCCGTCAGCGCCGCCGGCACCACGTCCACCCGTACCGCCGCCGCTGCCGCGGCCAGCCGTACGGCTGCGTCCGGTCTCACCGCCGCCACTGCTGCCGCCGCCCGCGGCGGCGGCCCGTGTCCCACGACCTCTTGCCGTACCGGGTTCGGAGCGAGACCGGGTGCCGGCGGCGCCGCTGCCGCGGCCTCCGGCACGCGACGCCGACGCGGCCCGGCGGCCGCGTCGTGCCCGCCCGCCGCCGCCGACGCTCCCCGGGTCACCTCCGTCATCAACGTCGTCATCAGCACCTGCGCCGCCTCCGCCGCCTCCATCCTCGTAGTCCGCCGCGCTGCCGTACGCTCCGGTATTCAGGGCTTGGGGCTGACGCTGATGCGGCGCTGCACCGCCTCCGCCTCCGCCGCCTCCGCCTCCGCCACGTGCGTTCGAGAGGGCGTTGCGGACAGCTGCGGCGGCGGCGGCACGGTTGCTGCCGCCGCCCCCGGGCCCTCCCCCTCCCCCTGCTCCTCCTCCTCCGCCGCCGCCGCCACCCCTGGACCCTCCGACGCTGCAGGCCTCAATGATTTCCTTGATCCTCGGGTCGCACACGAGACAGCCCGTCAAGGTGGGCTCCTGCGCAGTACGGCACAACGTAATGTGTACGGACAGCAGAAGATCATCATATGACCGTTGGCACGCCCGTACCAATGGCCAAGCCATGTACGATCCATCCTTGCCGGTCCGGCCCCCAAGTGCCTCCCCACCCCATGTTACCCCTCAGAACCCACAACCCACACCTAGCAGCCGCGGCTCCCTGCCCTGCTGTAAGCGCCTCCCTCCATCCTCCGCTGCGCCTCACTCTTGACTCATCATCATTAGCCCCAAGTCCGGTTCTTCCCCCTTCCTCCCCAGTTGTACGGCACTTTCCTGAACTTCCATTTCCTAACTCCCCCACCCCAGCCCCCGCGCACCCCGACGGGTCGACAGCGGTCCCCACCGACGTCCCCAACTGCCCTTCCTGGAGTATACCCCCACCTGGAGTATCCCCGGCGGTATCTGTGCCATCCTGAACCTGAGCTCCGCACGCATGGGGGGGCCCCCGCCGCCGCCGAGCACGCAGGCGCCGCAGGGCGTGTTGGACACGGCGGCCTCCGCGACGGCCCGCGGCAGCGCCAGTCTGCGTGGACGCGTGGGTTTGGGGGCGGGGTTGGGGTGGGGTGGGTTTGGGGTGGGGTTGGGGTGGGTGGCGTGGGGTAGGGTGGCGTGGGGTGTATGTGCAGGTTTCATGTATCGTGGGGAGCAGCGGGACACACTGCGGGGACAGGTCGGCTGGCTCTCTCTCTCAGGAGCACGTGATCGCTTTGGCAGGTGGGGGGGAGAGGGGGGGCGGGCTGCAGCAGCGGCCACGGCAGCAGCAGGCAGAGGAAGAGGCGGAGGAGGCGGTGGACGACCGGTGACCGGTGCCCCGGTGACCCCCGCACCGTCATTGTCTCGTACTCGAGCCGCTGGCATGAAGCTGCTTCGCTTCCCCAGGGAGGAAGGGAGGGTACAGGAAATGGGTGGACATGTCAGACGGGGGGAAGGGGGTGTATGGACGGGCGGAAGGCGCGAGCGCGTCCGGCCCCACGGGACGGGCACTAGTCCCCACACGCCTCTGCCGGGGCCCCATACCGTACCCCTGCCCCACGCCGCCTCCCTCTCGCCACCGACCCGGGCAGCTCCTCCCTCCCCTCCCCTCCCTCCCTGCCGCCGCGGCCCCCTCCCCCCACCTGTATCCGCAGACCGAGGTGCTTGAGCACACCGCCACATAGCGGCCGTCCTGCGCCCGGGTCAGGACCAGCGCCGCCCCGCCGCAGCTCTGACACGTTCCCAGGGAGGGCCCGCTGGGCGGCGGGCCACCGCCTCCGCCCCCACCGCCGCCGCCGCCCCCACCACCACCGAACCTGGACACGGTCGGCAGTTCAGCAGAGGGCAGGCAGCCTCAGCGTAGGACACCCGGGCTCATTGAGGCGCGTTGGGAGGACCGTTTGTTCGTTGGCCAACGGCCGTCTTGCCTCCCCGCCCTTCCACAGCGGGTGGTGCACGTCACCGCAACACCCGAACGAGGAGAGATGCCGCAAACCGATCACCGATGATAGCACATGGCAGATGGGACAATGACATCCCCCAGGACCCTCACATGCGGTGCTGTTCCCATGCACCGTACATGAGTACATGGTGGCCCAGCCAGCCACGATCCTCACTTCCCCCCACCGAAATCAACCGTCCTCACCCGGGACCTCCACCGCCGCCTCCACCTCCTCCGCCGGCCCCCGCCACCGGCAGGAACCTGGCCATCTCAGACGCCAGCACCCCGGCCCGCTGCTGAGCCGTCAGGAAATCGGCTCGGAAGAACTGGATGGCCTCTTGCAGCACCTGGGGGGGGGGAGGGGGGCGGGAGGGTATAGGAACTTGGTAGACACATTCAAACCGCGCTGGGGGCGGGAGGGGGTATGGATTGGGGAACCGATACGTGGGGGCGGGAGGGGGTGAGGAGGAGGTGTAGGGGAGGTGAAGGCGAGGCGAGGGAGGAGGCGAGTAGGAGGTGTGGGGGAGGCAACGCGGAGGACGAGTGAAGGAGGTTGGGGGAGGAGGGACAGGAAGGTGCGCATGGACACCGATATGTTGGGTCAGGGCTTCAACTCCAGGGACGGTCGCAGGCGCCTGGGCCAGGGCCAAGTTCGACCCTCCCTTGAGCTGGCTGTGGTCAGCCCGCTGTGGCAGGCGTAGCCACCCTCACCGCACCCCACCTCACCGCACCTGCTCCTTGCTCACGAGCCCCGCCGCCACGTCCCGGATGGACGCCTCGATCTTGCCCCGCAGGTCGGGTTTCCAGAGGTCGTCGAGGCCCATGCGGCAGTAGCCGCTGATGAGGGCCTCACCTGCGGCGGCGCCCAATGGGGCACACCGGGAAACCACCCCACCACGTCACCGCACCGTCGGGCGCTCAACAACAGCGCGCGGCGGGTCGCCTCGCGGGCGGCCCCTTCGCCTCCCGTGCAGCCCACTCCCCAGCGGATCCTTGCCCACCCCGGCAGTCAGCGCAGTTACCGTGGCGTACAAATGCCCGAAACCACCGCTTCCGCCATCTCCGCCGACCATCCACCCACCCATGCATCCCTAGCGTCTCTTTCATTTACACACGGCACACACACACGGGCGGGTCTGGGTGGGTCTAACATGCAACATACGGGCCCCCTCGCCCGCCCCGACCGCACCTACCCAGCGGCGTGGGCCAAAACGTGAGGGCCGCCTCGTCCTTCTCCGCGTAGCCCCGCTCCAGCTGCTTCTGTATGTGCTCGGCCACGGTCGCGTCCGTACCGATGCCGTACGCCTCCATCTTGGCGATGAGGTCGCGCTCCGAGAGGCGCGGCGGCGGCTCGGTCGTACCCTGCGGTCCGTACGGATGCGGGCCACACGGAATGGGGGAGGCCGCCGACGCGCCAGCCCGAGTGTGCGTCGGATCTCATCTCATCGGATCTCATCTCATCGGATCTCATCTCAAAAGGCTCATCATCCTGGCAGCTGGCACTCGGGTGGATGCTTTGCTGAATCCAAACCCAAATCCAAACCCAATCTAAATACAATATTGGCAGATGGGATCCCGCGCATCGATCCGCGCTTCTGGTCTGAAAACATCAAGCACATCAAGCACGCGCATCGGATCCGAAACGCCCCGTTGCGGGCGGGACCACAGCATCACACGTCCAACCCTGGGGGGCCCCCACACCGAATGGATGGATGGTGATGGAGGGAAAACCGGAGCCCAGAGCCTGGACCCGTACCGTGCGCAGCCGCATCTCGGTGGGCGTGAAGCTCTGCCCCTGCACCAGCTTGGGCAGATTGTCGTTGCCGCCCCAGCCGCTGTACGGATACACGTCCAGCCAGTTGCGCTCCAGAACCATGAGACCGGTGGTACGGAACCGCTCGCCTGCGTGTGCATGGAACCACGAGCGTGCATGCCGATTCGTAACACGCAAGTATTACGATATGAATCACAAGTGCAGTATGAATCAATCCATGAATCACAATTCAGGACAGCGAAGCAGCTTTTGATTTATACTTTGCTTGAGTTTCATCGCGCGTGCCAGCCATGCAGTATGACCCCGGGGGGAGGAGCTGGGCGGGGAGGTGGAGACTGGGGAGGATGGGGACAGGTGCCTGGGATCCGTCCCATGTCGGCAGCCCAGGCACCTGCGCCCAACCTCCCGCAGTCCAAACGTGCCTGGGATGCAGACAGCAGATCCTGCAGGATCCGCTGCCGTCATCCCAGGCACGTTCTGGATGACCATTATACACGCCACACAACCCCACCCCCCAAGGCTGTGCCTCACCGCCGCCGCCCCACCGTCCCCTGGAGCGCACCGCCAATGTCGATCTCCACTTGGGTTTCGGAGCCGACAGCATCCTTGGAGCAGCAGGCCAGGAAGTGCCGTACGATGAACTCGTACAGCTGCTTCTTCTCGTTGCTCCAGTCGTGTTCTCCCTGTTTGTGGGACGAGGGTGGAGCCGACCCCGGGTGTGTCGCGAAGGGAGGCCGACCACGGTAGGGCCGTTGCGCTTTGTTCACGCACCTCGTAATGTCGGCGCCCCATCCACACGCCGTGCCATACAATCCTACTTCCAAAGAGCACGCAATCCCCGACTGTGCCATACACTACAATGTCCAAAGGAACACACGCAATCCCCGTTGTTGCGCCAGCGTTCAACTTCCCGAGGCAGCACGCAGAATCCCCCACAATCCGCTGCTGCGTCGCTGTGACCGCGCACCCACGCCGACACGCGCACCGTGCTGTGTTTCGTGGGGTGGATGGGCGGGTGGGCCTTATCGTCATGTCCCCCGGGTCGCGGCTGCCGCCAGAGCTCCCCGCTGAGGATGCGCTGCGCGTGGCCGCCCCATCGCGGGTCGCCCGTGTGCTCGGCCACGATGCCCTGGCCGGCGGAACGACAGGTGGCGGGGCGGGGGAGGATGGGTGGGGACGTGGGGTATAGGAAATTGGTAGACACATTTATACTGCGCTGCTGCCAAAGCGAATATCGTATACAGAGGGTGAGGCGGGGTGTGAGGGAGCGGGGAAGGGCGGCAGCTGAAGCAACGGTGTCGAAGGGGAGATCACATCCCCTTTTTTTGCAACAAGCACACGCGCATTGCGGGCACATCCTGCGGCACTGCGTTGTCAACGCCTTCACCTCTCTCGGCTCAGTTTTCTTGCTACTCATGAGCTCATTGAATACCAGATGCACACCCTGGCGGCGGTGACGGGGCAGGCGGCACTGACACACGCGCGCGCGCTCTCTGGATGCCCGTCACAAATTTACACCGATGGCCAGACACACACATCGGCAGGCGAGGTGCGCCGACTCGGCATTTCGGTGACAGCTCGGTTGGTGGGTGTGCTCGTGCGCACATCCGCATATACACACACACGCACACACACACACGCACCCGTACACATTTGGGCGACCCGCGCTCCCCGCCCCTCCCCCCGCCCCTTCCCCCCGCCCCGCCGACGCCTCCGCCTTCGGCCCCCCTATCTCTCCGCCTCCGTCTGCGCCCCCGAGGGCCCTCGCCACCCACCCTGAGGTCCATGCCCGGGTCAAACACATCCGTCTCCGTACGCGGGTAGCTGATGAACCCCGCCTGGTACAGCTCCTCCGCCACCTTCATGATCCGCTCACCTGGGTGACTCCAGGAAGGGGGAAAGGGTCGGAAGTGGGTCTTTCGCGGTTCCGCTGTCTTTATTTAATTGACATTACGGGATCGGAAATGAGGAGGGCGGGCGCGTGGGGAGCACAGAGCAGCGGTCGCACCTTCATAGTCCCGCCCCCGCAGCAGCCGTGGGCCCCCCACCCGCAACCCGATAGCTGCGGCCCCTCCCCCCTTCACCGCCCCCTCCCCTAGCGCAGTTTGAAAAGTCTACCAATTTCCTCTACCCCCTTGCCCTTGGCCCACCCGACATCCTCAGCTTGGCGGTGGCGCGTTTCTGCATCTCCAGCGTGCTCAGCGGCGCCGGGGCCTGGCGGGTGCGGGTGTTGCCCCGCACCGCCACCACCACCGCGGGACCCGCCTCCTGGCACACCTGCGGGGGGCACCAAGTTGGGCGGGCCCGCGTTGCCGCATCACACTCAACAGGAGAAGCCCAGCGTCACTCCCCCCTCCCCCCGCCGCCGGTCTCTATCTTTTCGTTTGCTCTGCAGGTACCGCACCCCGTAAGTATACTGCGTTATGCTGGGTGTGTCCGGGTTCGTTCTGCGGGTTTATTTGTTTTTCTCAATTTAACCCCCGCCGCCGCCGCCGCCGCGGCGGCCGGCGCTTTGAACCTCTCCAACGTCGGCCGTCCTGTCCAAGACACAGGACGGCCTCCGCACGAGGCCCCCGCACGGGCTCGGGCTCGCGGGGTCCGGTTCCGGGTCCGGTTCCGGGCCGGCATCTCACCTCGAAGTACATCTCCGCAATCGCCTCGTCGAACAGCCGCCCCCGCGCCCACTCGAACACGCAGAAGCCGCTGGCGGGCGGCGGCTCGCGATAGGTCACGTGGACGGTCCTGCGGGCGGCAAGGGGGCGGCGAGATGCCGGGGTGGGGGTGGGTGGGCCGTTAGGATCGAATGTGCCTGCCGGATCCAAACTAACTAACCTTATGGCCCCGTGGGATCACCAGCACACCCACACCAATGCACCGAGAGCGTACGGGCAACCGTTGGGCACTGCTATGTCCCCCCCCTGCATGTCGCACTTAGAGCACCCAGAGTATCCTCAAAAAGCTCAGTGCACTCTCCTGCTCCGCTCCGCCTACGAACACATACACACACATGCACCGAGATCTGGGCCTGGGCGGTTCTGGGCGGGTTTGTCATTAAACACACACAGACACATGCACCGAGACGCACCGACACGCGTCAAGGTGCTCGAGCCCCAGCACTCAGCCGTCGGGGCCGTGGGGCGCACAGCGCGGGGGATGGGCGCCTCAGGAGGGCATAGGAGGGGCCGCCCGCTCGTCGCAGCGCCCAGAGGGAGGTGACGGAGGGGCCAGGCCCCACCGGGGCCCCAACTGCCCACCCGCCCGGGGGGCGAGCCGCCCCTTGTGGCCGCCCCGTGCGTCCGGCCCTCGTAAGCCCAGGCCCCTCAGCCCAGGCCCCTCAGCCGAACAGCTCCCTCACCAGAACTGCCCCCCCTCTCACCAGAACTGCCCCCCCTCTCACCAGAACTGCCCCCCTCTCACCAGGACTGCCCCCCCCCTCTCACCAGAACTGCCCCCCCCTCTCACCAGAACTGCCCCCCCCCCCCCCCCTCTCACCAGAACTGCCCCCCCTCTCACCAGAACTGCCCCCCCCTCTCACCAGAACTGCCCCCCCCTCTCACCAGAACTGCCCCCCCCTCTCACCAGAACTGCCCCCCCCTCTCACCAGAACTGCCCCCCCCCCCCCCCCCCCCCTTCTCACCAGAACTGCCCCCCCTTCTCACCAGAACTGCCCCCCCCCCTCTCACCAGAACTGCCCCCCCTCTCACCAGAACTGGCCCCCCCTCTCTCACCAGAACTGCTCCCGCACGTGGTTCTGCACCTCCCAGGCCCGCTGCACGATGATGCCCAACGTGGGGAACTGGCAGGGGCCGTAGCTGATGACGGGCGCGCGGTTGTCCCGCTGGATGCGCTCCCGCACGGCGGCGATGCCGGACATGTCGAAGCGGTCCTGCGGGGCCCCGGAGGGAATCGAGAGAGAGAGAGGAGACACGGGCACACACGCAATCACGCACATGTGCATCGCGGCTAGAACCCACGTGCGTAGTGGTCACAGTATATTGGTCACTGGTTCGGGTCGGCCGGGTTTCTCGCTAGGCACATGGACAGCACATTCCCCATAAGAACAGATGCAGGCCAGGGCCAGATACCGGCCCAACGTACAGGCAGCGAAACGCGCGGGGCGGGTGGATATCCGGGACCTAAACATGCAAACCAGGAAAACACCGCCCATACATACGGCACACAGATTAACCCGGTGGTGGCTCGGCTCGCTTGCTCCGTCTTCGCTTAAAATGCTAGTCGGTACGAAGGTTGTTGTTGTGGTTTATGGGCTGGACGGGCTTCTTGATAAACACGCACACACACCCCACCCGGAGCTGCTTGGTCTGGAAGCGGGTGAAGCTGGCCCCGATGCGCAGGTCGATCTCTTGCCGCGCGTCCACCGCCGCCGCGTCGTTGGCGTTGGGCTGGCCCAGCGTCGCCATCGCGCGGTGCAGCTCCCGCGGAATGAGCGCCGAGAAGCGGGCGCGGCGGACCACCAGCCGGGGGTTGATGGCGCGGCACACAGCCATTACCTGCGGTCCGCGCGGCCGGGCCCCCGGGGGTTGTTCAGATCCAGATCCAGGTTGTTCAGATTCAGATCCGGCGCCGAGGAGGGGGAACGCAGCAGCCATTACGGATACGCATGGGGGGGAGGGGGCGAACCCCAAGAGAGGGATTGTTGGACAGTCCGTAAGCCAAGCCCTTCACCTCCCCGTGCGGATGCCGGGAGCCGTGCGCGTTGGGCCGCGACGGACCGCCCGCCTGAACAGTATGAACGAGATGCCGTTCTTTAATGCGCGGCCGAACAGTACGTGAGAAGATGCCATCAACGAGGCCGTGGAAGGGTTCAAGTCATGACTGGCTGCCGTGGGCGGATTCAGGCGACGCCCGCCGCAAAGAGACTCGGGTCCACCCTGTAACGGTTATTACTACTACTATAAAAGGGACGTGACGGCACTGGCTGCGTGCGATGTGGGTTCGGCCTCCTCGCTCGCGCATGGGACGCGAGAGGTGTGTGAGAGAGCGCCCATCCCAAACAGCAGGGCGGCGAGACGGTCGCGTAGTGGTGTAGTGGCAGGGATCCAACGGCTCCGCCTCGGCCCGCCCTGACCCTCGCTCCGGAACTCAGCGCCCCCGGCAGCTGTCCGCACCTCAAAGCTGATGTTCTCGCCCTCCCGATCGCAATCCAGCCACAGCACCAGCCACTGGCACTGCCGGCTGAGCTGCTCCAGCTGCCGTTTCATGTCTTGCTTGTCCTGAGCGGCTCAGACCAGGGAAATTGGGAGGGAGGGAGGGCGGGAGGGATGAGGTGCACGCAGGCAAAGGGCAGGGCAGGAGGCGCGTCGGGGCGCGGGGATGCGGTGCGCGCAGACCGCCCGTCGTGCCCGTGGTCGGGCGCACGGGCGATCTTGGGAATGTGATGGGATACCCGCCCAGAACCGCCCAGGCCAGGGTCCATCGTGTGTGTGTGTGTGTGTGTGTGTGTGTTGTTCCCCGCAGGGCCCGTCGACGCGCATCGGAGCTGCCAGGGGGCCAGCAACGCGGCGCTGCAGGCGCGACCGACCGAGAGGCGGAGGGTCACCGACCGAGAGGCGGAGGGTCACCGGGAAACGAGGTGGTCGCTGCACACGGTATGGTATGGTATGGTATGGTATGGTATGGTATGGTATGGTATGGTATGGTATGGTATGGTATGGTATGGTATGGTATGGTATGGTATGGTATGGTATGGTATGGTATGGTATGGTATGGTATGGACATTATACAGGGTGCGGACATGCACCCCCAGAAGGCAGTAAGGCGGATGAGGAGGGAGGAGGGGCAATGACCGGTGATGCAACACGGGAGCTCTGCTTCCGGTGTGCGGGAGACCCGCCGCGACGGGAGGCCCCCTCGCCGCGGCCCTTCGGGAGACCCACCGCCGGCACCGCCTTGTCCACCGGGCAGCTGTAGAGGTCAACGTCGTTGCAGCTGTGCCACTTTCGGTACCTGCAGCACGGCAATGCGTGGCACCAGGCGAGCGCATAGTGCGGGGCCTCGGACGGTGCACACCGCGGCGATGCGATGTCATCCTGCACGCGTGTGTGACGGCAGGTAAGGCGTGCTATCTGAACACCTGATATGCGGGAGATTCGGAGGCCGTGTGGGCGCCCGAGGTTGCTGCTGCCAGGCGTGTGGCGAGGGCCGGGGACTGTTGGGCTGTCCGGAGGGGACGGGCGGCCACTGTCCCTCGTTTGCTCCTTCCCGCGCAGAAGCATCTCCATCAGAACGCTTGGTGCCAGTCACCAAGATTCACGATGCCTCAACTCGTGTCATGTCCCGCGACCGCTCAAGCCCTTTCTCTGTCAATTCCTGGCTGTATCAGCCGGATGCTGCACAACCAAGAGCTCCCTGCCTGCTGGCCGCGTCGCCTAAGGCGTGAGCTCTGTCCCCGGGCTGGCGCGCGGGGGCTGCTGCCTTCCCGCCCATCCCCGATAGGGATACCCACGTTCGAGGCGGGGCTGCTGATGCGGTCCATGGGCCCCCGGGTCACTCACGCGTCTGGGAACTCCACCTCCATGAGGTGGCCTGCCACTGACGTGAACACCATGGTCGCCTGCCGGCCCTCAACGTTGTAACTGAACTCCCAGATGGGATTGAAACGCGCCCTGTGGGGTTGGGCGTGAAAACGGTGCGTGTACGCTTGCGTGGGGGCCCCGTGACAGGTTGCGTCCGCCGTGGGGAACTGTTGGAGCCACACGCTTCTGGATGGTGGTTAAGGGTCTAATGAGGGACGATGATGAGGCAGGCGGTCAAGGGCGGGGATAGGACCGCAGGGTATTGCGTGCGTTTGTCGATGGCTGGGACATGTCGCGACGGCGAGAACTTGTGGCGCAGGTTAACTCACGGTCCGCGAGACGACCTCGCTGATCCATCGCTGAGGATCCTGGACACCTCCTTTGCGACGCTGGGTTTTTCGGCGACGTTCAGCACCCGCAAGGACATAGCGTTGTAGGTGACCGCGCAAATCTGAGCCTCAATGACGCCATGCCGCCTATGCTAAACATTTATGTCATATTCATAAGCAATTATGGACACAAAAACCGTCTTATGGTGTGTGCCCAGTGCGGACTAGTATATTTCGTCGGGTCCAAGCGATGCTGTACTCGCTGTGCACAAAGTTATAGCATCGAATGTACCATTAGAGCCGCCTAAAGCCATGTAAGTGAATTGAGAGGCAGGATCAAAGGACAACGGTACCGATGGCAAATGGAAACCAAAACTGGAGCGCGCGGGAAACGGCAAACGGGAAAATCGATCACTTTAAGCAATTCTGGATACGCTTTCCGTTGTGGTAAAGGACGTTGTGATACGATAAAGCCGTCTGCGACTATCAAGCGGACAAGGGAGACAATTTTATTGTTGTACAGGCGGGCTGTACCAAGTCGCAGCGTATTGCATGCCAGTGCGTTCACGTTTTTGAGCTGGCATTCAATACGCGGTCTTTTTATAGCAAGGAGGTCGTAATTCTGTGGTTGCGTTACATCCTTTCACCCTTTTTCACCACCTTCGGTTCTTCCGTGTTCACCCAACGCCACGACCAAGACAGACCACGACGTATACGTTCAATTGCTCGTCCCAGAGCTCACACCAGGTCAGCTGCCATCAACGGCGGAACGTCTTCCCGTTCCATCCTTTTTCGGACGGACACACAATCCACAATCACAACACACAATCCAACTTTTGAAAGCGCCGGCTTCCAGACCGCGAGCCCAAGGGATGGGGTTCGGTTGGGGAACCAACCGCGGACCCGTGCTTGAGAAACCAACAACTTAGCATTAGAACAGGTGGTCCCCGCGTCCTAAACCAAACCATATAATTAAGGCCTGAGCACTGAGCTGCGCACCACCAGGACAGCACCATAACGCACTTTCAAGAAGCCAACACTCCAGCCTGTGCGGCCGCAGCGAATCAATCGCACACCTCACCAAACACAGCACCGAATAATTTAACCTCGTGAGGCAGCGGTGCGGGGAGCTCTCTTACTGGCAACGAACAGGAACGAAATGCTCGGCGGGACAAACGTGGCATCCGACAGGCATCCGACACACCGAGGCCTCGGTACACACCCCCGGTACCCTCCTTCAGTGGGTTTCAAAGGTTTTAGATATAAAAGGGGCCCGAACAAGAAAGACTCGCTGCAACATACATAAGGCATCCCCATCGCGACAATGCTGTACAGTGGCAGTACATGGCATCGCAATCCCTGGCTGTACGCGCTAGCCTAGCCAGCTGAAGTAACTGCAAGCAGCGTTCCGCCGCCGTGGACTCAACAACGATCCTGCCTGCTGACCTGCATGACTGTCTATTGTGCACAGCGCTTCTCGCACCTGCCACCCACCACCACGACCACCACTACCAGGTGCGAACAACACGGGTTTGGTGACGTGAATCATTTCGCCACAACCTGAGGAACCAACCCAGTCAGCATTCCTTATGGAACACATTTACCTCGAGGGCCAAACCGGTCACCAACCGCAGATGGCCGCCCGAAAACGAACGAGCAAATCCCACGCACACAAAATCAAAGTGTGCACACAAAATCAATAGGAACACGGCATCAACCTCAACCCCACCCTGCGCCCCCCAAAACCATGCGCACGGGCTGTGACCGCTTCTGGGGGGCGTTGGGATATTTCTAATGAGCGCAGCTCGCTAGTAACTACCCATACCACATACACCCCGGGCGAAACCGGGTTGGTTCAGGGCCTGTCTTCCAAACTAACCCTGGCAAACGATGACGTCTTGCTGTGCGTGCGGGAAAGCGACATCTGACTCGTCCCATGAGAGCGTGCACGCGCCACATTCTGTACCGGGCCACCGACATCTCCCTGCAAACCTGATCCACTGAGGGAGCCACCCCGCAGAGCTCCAGCAGCAACGCAAATTGCTTCCCCTGCGCCCTATTGCACAGCATCAGGGCCTCGTGCAGCCCAGACGAGGCACGAGCGACAGGTTGGAAGCGTGCTGACGAGGACGCAACTCTCCTGTCGCCTCGAAGTTGCTCAGGGCAAGCGCCGATTCTGTGTGCCCGCCCCTGGCCAACCTGCATCAGCGCCCGCGGCGTGCAAGCCAGCGCGTCATCCCAGGCCAGACGAGCGCGGAGGGTAGGGAGGATTCGCAAGACCTGTCAGCCATCGTCTATACCACCAGCCACAACGACGGGCGTCCGCCGGAACACTCCCGCCGCAAGTGCCCCGTCTGCGCTCTCCTACATGGCAATGTCGCTTAGTGCATGGCGTATCTTCTTCCAGTCGCGCACAGAATCCGCTGCCGTTGGCGCAGCTTTCGACAACGGCGGTCCGTCAGTCTCCTGTCCCTTCCCGCTCCCTGGGAGAGCCGATTGGTATGTAAGGGTTCCCACCCTGGCTGGGCGCAAGGGCTCCTCCACACCGAAAGGGGTCTCCTGGGGGTCCCAACCCAATCAGCGGCGCCAAGAGCACCCTTTGGACACTACGAGCTCTCCTAGGCGACAGGCGGGAGTGCTCAACAGTTCCGCCCCTTGCGGCGGCGGCACTGCCGGGAGCACGTCCACTCCGCTCCCTGGTCCTGGGCGCAGGCAACACATTGAGTCGCCTCCACGTAGTTGCCGCACATGCAGCAGTCCGGCGCCTGCAGCGCTCACCAGAAATGTGTGCGCGGGCAGGCAAGCGTTTGGGGCACCGGTCATCGGCAGCACAGCCAACGTCTTCATGAGTGAATGCGCAAGCCGCTTTATTTGTTCGCAGTGGTCCTTGCCACAGCACCGCTAATCCGCAAAACCAACACGAAGACTATCTGCAGCTGAAAAGCCAGATGGGCGGAGCCTATCGGGATGTGAAGTACGGTAATCATCATCCCGCCAGGCTTAGCGCTATCGCCCCGCCTTCCCCTTCATTGTACCTCGCAAGGCCAGTCCCCACAGTCGCGGCAGCACCAATCCAGGAGCACGGGCGGCTCCTCGCCCTCACGCTCGTAGAAGTATTTGTCGCGCGCCTCCTTGATGAAATCCAGCCGGGCTTCGTGTCGCTCGTATGAGTCAAAGTGCGCATCCGCCATCACCCGGTCCCAGCAGACGTCGCGAGGTGCAGCGCACCATATGAATCTACGGTTGTGATTGCGGCCAGGGCATAACGCGCATCAACGCAGCAGCTCGCTCAGGCAGGCGCGCCAGGGCTCGACAAGGGCAATAACATTTATGGATATAAGAATGTCAAACAAATAAAATATCGAACATTATCATGGACGCAGATGGGTTTGCTGCGTTGTCAACGCGGAAATTGAGACTGTTGCGCACAGCTACTCGCGATGTCGAATCGATGATACGCCGTTAAATTACCGTGTGCACTAAGTCTACAACAATTACCGTGTGCACTAAGTCCACAACATCGCCGCACCTTTGTGATGTGAAAAGGCTGTAACCAGGCTTCCCTATCGGCTCACCTTACTCGGCAATCGTACTCCCTAGCGAGGTCCTCCACGCTCCTGCGCTGGAGCTTCCCTGGCGCAAAGAAAGCCTCCAGGACGACGCTCTCGTCTGGTCGCTCTTGGAGATGCTCCTCAAGCTGGTCGAGGAGGATTCTCCGTGCGGATTCTCGGCCGACACCCGGATACTGGTCATAGATGTTGGCAATGTCAAAGTACGGAAGCTTCCTAAGGAGGCCATCATTTTCGCGAAGCTCCGTCTTTCCCGAGCCGCTAACTCCTCCGATGCAGTAGATGGTTGGCATAGTGTTGATTTGCTTGCACTAACGGCTCAGACTCTCTGTGGTCATGCGCGACAACCTTCAATCTACTTGTGACCATGGAAATAACTATGTACACAAGCAGACTTAATTCCCGCCTGTCCGTTGGCTCCGAGACCGGTTTTGGAACCTACATTGTTGAGATCACCGATTAAGGTCGTCTCTGGCTGCGATCCTGGATATTTATAGGCGAAAGTTGATTACTGCGAACGGCCTAGTTTGGCACACCGGCAAGCAGGCTCAGCACCTGTCAGCACAAGCTCACTCTGCGAATCATGTGCGACACCAAGATGCACCATGTGGCTATTATCAGGTAGCTAGGCGCAGTGGTGTCTGGTGTGCACCGAACCATAGAGAAGCACCCATAGGGTTCCCTGCAGGCTTTTTCACACAAGGAAAGCACAAAGCGGGTATCGTGCCAGTGATTGCTGTGCAGTCCATTCACCAGCATTGATCCCCATCCAGCACGGCATAACAAGGCACAGCACCATCGGAGGTTCAGAGCCTCGATGCTGTAGCGGTGAATGGCATGGCGCAGGTACCGACACGATGGGGCTGGAGCCCACATGACCGCCGCAGGGTGCCGCAGGCGCTCAGTTCCCAGACTGGTTGAGTCTCGCAGGCGCTCGAGTCCAAGAACGTGGAGCTACATGTCCTCTCACGGCAGTATGGTCTGAATGTGAGGGGACATGTGGCATTGATGTTGGGGCCGTGGGGTACGGCTGAAATGTACAACACATAATCCAAATATTCTCACGCCAATCCCCACAATTTTTAGGAAAGACCTTTGTGATAGTGGAAGCAATAGGAGCAGTGCCATGTTATTTCACAGGCATACAGGCTGGACTATCATCGACATCTAGGTGAAACAAAAGAAAGCCCAGGGTAGTAAATTTACGTCTTACCTGCTCAATTAACATCTGCATATAATTGATTACATGTGCATATCTAGTAAGGTGTTCTCTTAAGTCGCTTCAGCGGGAAGCGGAAGAGGGATAACAGCGCGGGACCATGAACAACGCTCATGAGCTTGAGCCTTCACAGGTAAAGCCCATGGACGTAAGAGGCTCTTCCCACCCTATGACAACCAATTTTAACTCGACAATTTCTGCGAACACTGACTTGATCGGTTAACTGTAGTCGGCGAAAACGCGGAAGAAATACCGCGTATGCTAGTTTCCTATTTTTCTAATTGAACGACTGTATTTCTGACTATTCCCGATCATGTACAGGTTGCCGAGTACTTCCATGTCAACTTGGATGTGGGGCTGTCCGATACCGATGTATTCAAAGCTCGGTCACGATACGGTCGGAACGAGCTAGCACCGGAGGAAGGTGTGACCCGAATGACAGTGTTTTGCAGGGGTGTATCACACACGGTGCGGGTCCTGGAGGGTACGGGAGGGGGATGGCAGCGGTCATGTTGTAAACCTTCGTTACCCTCGTCTTCCTCCATTCACGTTTCGCTTGCCCTAACACCTTGACACCTGGTTCTTTGAGTCGTGCAGCAACGCCCCTGTGGAAGCTGATCCTAAAGCAGTTTGACGATCTGCTTGTCAAGGTTCGTATTGCCTCAGGGCACCACATGAGGGTGGTGTTAGCCCACTGTAGGTCCGTGGCTGTGCCGCGCAGAGAGCCTGGTTACGTGGATGCGCTGGTTGATGACGTCTGGGATGCGGGGTGGTGTTGGGAAACCGCGATGCTGTAGGGAAGGGCGGAAGGTGGGAGTGGGCGACCGCAGCGCAGACAGTAGGAAGGGCAACGGCTGATGGCCTAGCAGACAATTGTGTCGACAGACTGCTGTGGCAGACGAATGGGGAAGTCACAGCCCGGTGATTGCACGGTGCACGCTGCTGCACTACAAGTAGTCCAGAGGGCTGGTAGTAGGAATTCGCGTGAAAGCACGAATACGCACCCCCGTGCACGTTTCTGCGGCTGGTTCTTCGTTGCTGTCCCCGTGGACTTGTGCTCCATGATGACATGTCGGGATATGTCGCCGACAAATTGCACGCGCCACCCCACGCCCGTCATGCCTGCTGCAGATTCTACTGGCTGCGGCCGTGGCGGACTTCATTATTGCGTTGAGTGATGGCGAGGGAATCCTGGGGTGAGTTGCGGCAAGGTGATTCTGGCATGGGTTGTTGAGGCAGGGTGCTTTGTGGCGGCAGGACGCTGAAGCCAAAAAATTTGACCGGGGCGGCAGGGCGCTGAAGCCAAAAAACACGCTGGTAGAAAACAAGCAGCAGACCGGCGATGGGCTGTACAAGTGCAAACAGTAGGGGGCACCTGAGAGGCCCAAAACTGGAGCCCCGCACCAGCGGGGAGGGAGCAACGCGTGAGAACCGAGCGAAATGGGTTGGGAGCCTTCGAGGCTGCATTCGTCTGCGGTGGCCTGGCAGCGCCGTCACGCCTCACGAGCATGCTGGTCAATGCCATCCTGATCTCTGCGCCTTTGGATGTATGCCGATTTGGACCACTCTTTGCCGGTCACGGGCAGCATATCACCTTTGAGCAGGCAGGCCTGGTCGTGTCACCTAGGCTAGGCCTGCTGAGCTGCTGTGGGGTTCAGCTCGAGGCTATGGGCTGCTGGCCTGGTCAGTCAACCCTGCGTCGGCTTGCGTCTTTGCGCTGAAGCCACTTCCTTTACGGTGTCATTTTCGCCGATAGCCCTGTCCGAATCCCCTGCCCATATCCGGACCGACACCGCTGGCCGCTAATCGCCCTCCACCCCGTCCTCCAGGTCGCTCGTGGAGCCGTTTGTGATCGTGCTGATTTTGATTGCCAACGGTGAGGTGACGTGCTGCGCGGACTGGCCAGGCCAGGTCGAAAGTTGAAGCGGCCAGCAGCTGTCGGAAGGCGCGGATGCCTCTGGGGCTCTCCGGGGCCCTGATGCTGTACATGGAGCAGCGTCATCGGCAGAACTCGGCCTTGATTACGCGCTGCGCGCAAACCTGAGCTCACTTTCGCGTGAGCGGGATGGATGGCATGTACCCCGTGCTTGTGCTGCTGCGCATCCCTGGGTATCTGCCAGGATATGGGTTGCTCAGGAAACTGACATCGACAGACCTCGCGACACCAGCACAGCGCTGTGATGTTATGACTGCGGCCAGCCAGCGCTCACTCTGCCCACAAGCACACCCCCTCCCAAGCTCCTTGCCGGCGCGGCTGGCCGAGCCTGGGCGGTGGCCCGGTCAAGTTGCTTGTGACGCAGTCGTGACGCGCGTTCCAAATCACCCCCTCGCTGTCCACTTCCCCTCGCGGCTGTGCAACCTTACCCTGCGTTCGGTCCACACGCCCCCTACCCACCCCACCTGCCCTGAAAATGTCTACCAATTTCCCATAACCCACGTGCCCAGCCACGGTCGGTGTCGTGACCGAGCGAAACGCGGAGCAGGCCATTGAGGAGCTCAAGGCCTATGAGGTACGACCCGGACGCGTCGGGCCCATGTTGCCCCTTGCCGCCCAGAGGGTCGAGCGTCACGGGCCACCTGCGCTCCGAACGCCGATTCCGCACGGTTGCGTCGTCTCAGCGCGGCGCGCTTTGGATGAAACATCCTCAGCTCCACCATCCCACAGCGGCTGTCCGCGAGTGCTGAACCCCGCAGGTAATACCTGCAATCGACGGCCCGCCACCCCGACCCCATACCGTCCCCTGCCGCAGGCGGAGTCCGCCACGGTGCTCCGCAGCGGGGTGCTGCAGCTGGTTCCCTCGGGGGACCTGGTGCCGGGCGATGTGGTGGAGGTGGCGGTGGGCGCCAAGGTGCCCGCGGATGTGCGGCTGACGGCGCTGCTGGGCTCAGTGCTGCGGGTGGACCAGGTGGGTGCGGGCCGGGGGCAGGTGGGCACGGGCCAGGTGGGTGCGGGCCGGGCTGGGGCCTAAACAGAAAAGAAAACCCAACCCCAGGGCTGGGGGTGGCACTGGGGATAGGGATGGGATCAGGCGGTATGCAAGGTGGTAGATAACGGGGTTGGATGTGAGTGAGCACTGCGCCCCGTCCGCGAAGCTTCCGACCCCCTGATGGCATGTGCCCCCTGCGCTCCCCGCCCCCGCGCGCCGTGCCCCCGCCCCGCCCTGGACCCCTCCCCCGCGCGCTATGGCCCCCCCCGCCCTGGCCCGCCCCGGCCTGCCCCGGCCGCAGTCCATCCTGACGGGTGAGAGCCACAGCGTGGACAAGCAGGTCCGGCCGGTGCTCAAGGACAACCCCGTGTACCAAGATAAGACCAACATGCTCTTCTCGGTGAGGGGCGCGCGGGGTCGGGAAGGGTCACACACTCGAAACAAAACAACCATCTGGCAGGGTGACAGGGGGTTGGGGGGACGGGTGGGGTGAGATTGCGGAGAGGGGGGTAAGCTGGGGAGGAGCCTCAACCGTTGAGATCTGAGAGGGCGTGCAATGGGCGGGATGGAGGGGGGTCTAAGGTATTGCGGGGAGGGGGTTAGGTGTGCAGGTGTCCGGCGCGCACGAGCAGCGGACGTAGCGCCGTGTCGCAGGGGGGCGTGAGCATTGGCAGCAGAGGAAGGCGTCACCGGCATACACCGTCAGGCCGAGGGGCGCGCTCGCTGTGCGGTCGCGGCCGCCGCCGTGCCGCCGCCGTGCCGCCTCCACACTGTCGGTCCGTCGGTCGCCTCACGCGGTGTGCGCCCTCACGTCCTCCGCCCTCCGTCCTCCCTCCTCGGCCCTCCGTCCTCCGCCGGCCGCCGCGGGTCCCTCCGCAGGGCACCCTCGTCACCTCGGGCCGGGCACGCGGCGTGGTGGTGGGCACGGGCGCCTCCACCGCCATCGGCCGCATCCGCGACGCCCTGGCGGAGGCGGACGAGGAGCAGCGCACGCCGCTCAAGCAGAAGCTGGACGAGTTCGGGACGCTCCTGTCCAAGGTCATCGCGGGTGAGGGCAGGCTGCATACCTCCCTGTTCGTTCGCCGCCTTTCCCTTCGGCCTCGTACCAGAGCCAGGCTGTGTCCCAGCCAGCTCGCAAGACCTTCACGTCTGCCAAACGAAGAAACAATCCTCCTCCATTTCCGATTTGGCCGCCGCGTTGCCGTCCTCCCAGCGATGCCTAGCTGGGCACCTCCGGCCCTGCCCCTACCCCAATCCGCTGCCCCCTTGCCCTCCACCGCCCGAGGTCGGCAGCCATCTGCGTGATCGTTTGGCTGATGAACATCAACCGCTTCAAGGACCCGGCGCTGGGCGGCTGGCTGTCCGGCGCGCTGTACTACCTGAAGATCGCGGTGGCGCTGGCGGTGGCGGCCATCCCCGAGGGCCTGCCCGCGGTGGTGACCACATGCCTGGCGCTGGGCACCCGCAAGATGGCCAAGCAGGTGGGAGCGGGGCGGGGGAATGTGAGGTGAGCTAGTGAGGTGGAGCCGACAACGACCAGCCTGGTGGGCAGGGGGAGAGGGAGGGTATAGGAAGTTTGTAGCAGCGGGAAGGGGGCTGCGATGGCAGGGGCGATGAGAGGCGCACCGGGACAGCACCACACCGACGCGTGCATGCATGCATGCATGCATGCTCTCACCAGGCTGTGGTCCCGAGCCCACACCCGCCGGCCCCGTGCCTGGGGGCGTGTACAGCGTACGAAACATGCGGCGCGAACAGGCGGTGCAGCGCAGCCGCTTTCGTCAACACCTGCCCAACCACCCACTAACCTGCGCACGTGCCCCAGTCCGCCACCCATTCAAGCACGCACCCACCCGGTCCCTCATCCAATCACTCCTCCACCCAGCCGACTCCACCCAGCCGTGTACCCTCACGCCGGTCCGCACATCGGCATCTGACCGCCCCCTGTCTTTCACAAACCGCCGAAACGCCCCGCCCTGCCCCTCGCCCGCCGTACGGCACCCGCCACCTCCCACCTGCCACCCGCCACCCACGCGCGTGGTGCGGGCCCCCACACCCAGAACGCCATCGTGCGCTCCCTTCCCTCGGTGGAGACCCTGGGCTGCACCACCGTCATCTGCTCAGACAAGACCGGCACCCTAACCACCAACCAGATGAGCGCCGTGGCGTGCTCGGTGGTGCAGTCGGCCGCGGCGGGGGGAGCCAGCCTCATGGACTTCGACGTCACGGGTGGGGCCGCGGCCTGAGAGGGGGGGCCAGGGAGGGGCGGGGGAGAAGCAGGGAACAGGCGTGGCGGCCTGAGGGGCCGGGGGCGGGACGAGGAGGAGGGTGGGTGTGGGGGGAAGGTGTGGGGGGCCTGGGGGAGAGGGGCATCGGTGGGAATGATGTAGGCGACCCGGTGTTGGTGCGGGGGGAAGGGGGACTGGGGGTTCCAGGAAGTACTGGGCCGGGACGGGGTCAAGGATTGGGGAACCGATGCGTGGCACAGGATTCAATACGCCGGGACGGGGTCGGGGAGGTGCGGGGCCGGGTGGTCTTGTTGTGCGGCCTGGTCGTCTCTTGGCGGGTAAGGCGAGGCAAGCAAGCGGCCTGGTGCGCCTGTTACCTATGTCATGTCATCTGTTACCTATGTCATGTCGTCAGCTCGTGAATGAGCTCATGCGGCCAGGATCAGCGCATTCCACCGGGTTGTGCTGCACCCCTGTCACCCCCGTCGTAACCCGAGGTGTCCGACCCCATCGATGCGTCGCGTACCTTCGCCGCAGCTCGCCCCTCCGCCGATCCCCCCCCCGCCCGTGCGACTGCCCGGCTCTGCGCTGCTCCACGCCCCTCCCCTGCCTCGTCCTTTGGTTGTCCCCGGGTTCGTTTCCTGTGTCGTTTCCTGTGTCGGAGATTTCCTTCCTGACCTCTTGCGTCACCCGCGGGTCCCCACCCCGCCCCCACCCTGCCCCGAAGGCACCACCTACTCTCCGGAGGGCATGATCGTGGGCCCCTCCGGCGCCGTGCTGCAGCGCCCCGCCGACTCGCCCTGCCTGCTGCACCTGGCCATGGCCGCCTCGCTGTGCAACGACTCGGCGCTCGTCTACCGACCGGACAAGGGTGCGCGGCCGCGGCGGCGTGGGTGCCGCAGCTTGACACGTGTTGTTGTTATAGCTGTTGCGTTGTTACCTGGTCCTTGGCCATGGTCGGGACGGCGAGGCCGATGACAAACCGGTGGGGACTCTGCTTTGGGACAAGTGCCAACGCCTGACGAAAGGTGCAGGGGTTTGACCAGTGGGATCGGGCGTGAGGCGGGTGTTCCTCTGGGGCGGCCGGCCGGCCGGCCGGCCACACCGGCACCGGCAGCGGATGGGAGGAGGGGAGGAGGGGAGAAAGGGCTTGGGACGCTCCCTTCCAGGGCGGTGGCGCTGCAGTCCTTACCGCTGCAGGAATCCGGACAGAACCCGGTCGCGCGGGCCGCAGGTACCTATCAGCGCATCGGCGAGGCGACCGAGCTGGCGCTGCGGGTGTTCACGGAGAAGGTGGGGGCGGCCGTCATGGCGGCGGGGAGCGGGAGGGGGGGTGGGATTGGCCACGGCGGAAAGCAGCAAGGGAGAGGGAAGGAAAAGGGGATGTGCGTGGGTGCACCGATGGGGACGTAACGGGGCAGCTGAGCGCCGACTTCGGACATCGTCCACTTCCACAGGATTCCTCCTTTGGTTAGTCCCTCGCGATACACACACACACACACACACACACACACACACACACACACACACACACACACACGGGTCTCTTCTCTAAACACACGGGTCGGGCGGGGTAGTTCTCCGTAAGTACACTTGGACACGGGGCTGGCATTTTCTGGGGTGCGCTATGCCCCTCGCTTTGCACAGTACTCCTGCCTTGCCTGAGGAAGGACACGGTCACAAGGCGCTCGTTGCGTTCCGGCGGCCAACACGAACCCAACCCCCCGCGCCCCACTCCCTCCGCCCCGAAGGTGGGTCTGCCCGCCGCGGTGGCGGACCACCCGGGGCCGCTCTACGGGGCGGGGTCCGCCGCGGGGTTGGACTCCAGCGGCCTGCGCGGGGGGCGGCGGGAGCTGCACTGCAACGCGCACTGGGCGGAGAGGTTCAACCGGAACGCCACCCTGGAGTTCACCAGGTGGGGGGAAAAAAGAGGCAGGGAGCGGGGGGATGGGTGGGTGCGGGGGATGCGCACAGGGCTGGCGGCCGGTGGAGTGTGTCAGCCGCCGCCCCTCCCAGGTGAGCGGAGAGGCAGGTGGGGGATGAAGTGAAGAGAACGGACCCCGAACGAGCCCGCTCACACCCAGTGTGCTTTAGAGGATTAACGCGATGGCGCACCTGCAGGGCAAAATGGGCGATAGCAACATGGGTCGCGCGGTGGCGGGGGGACGCTGGGAGGGGGGAACGAAGGTGAGGGGAGGCGGGGCCCTGACATGCCTGGCGGCAGGTGGATGGACGGCCTGTCCCTCCCCCCCCCTCGATGATGCCGACCGGCCGCAGGGATCGAAAGATGATGAGCGTGCTGGTGGTGGGCGACGCCCGCAGCGTCATGTGGAGCAAGGTGGGCACCCGGGGGGGGGGGCCGGGGCGTGCGTATAAGAAATCGCCGGGGGGTGGCCCGGGGGATGAAGTTCAGCGTAACAGGCGATATAGGCGACGGTGAGTGTTGTACAAGATAACTGAGCCGCGAGAAGCGGTGAGTGTGTGCGTGTGTGGTCGAGAGGAAGGCGGGCGGATGGGTTTGGGTCACAGCTACCGGCTAACAGCTAACAGCTAACGGCTAACAGCTAACGACCGGGGTTGGGTATGTCTGGGTCGCCATCAACCATCAACATTGGCATTGGCGCGCGTCCTGTGAGTTCAGCCGCCCCCCCCTCCCGGAAAGCGAGTTGGGTTTGTCATGAGAATGAGAATTGGTTGTAGCGTTCAGGGCTTCCGGATGAGCGGTTGGACTTGAAGAATGTAATGGTTATGCGACATGGAGGTACCTTGAAAGGCTGCGCCCCGCCCGCCCCGCCCCACCCCGCCCCGCCAGGGCGCCCCCGAGAGCATCCTGGCGCGCTGCTCCTCCGTGCTGGCGAACAACGGCGAAGGCGTGGTGCCGCTGACGGACTCGGCGCGCTCCGCCCTCAATGCTGCCGTACAAGGGTACGGCAGACGCGCGCTGCGGACGCTGGCGCTGGCGTACAAGCCGATGTCGGCGGGCACCAAGACGGTGCGTGGTCTCTCTGCCGGGGGGGGGGGTAAATTGAAAAAAGAAATAAACCCAAAGAAACAGGCCCAGGCACACCCAGAAAAAACGTACTTACGTGGCGAGGTACCTGCATAGCAACGGAAATCTAGAGGCCGGGGGGGGGGGAGGGGGGGAAGGGCGGGCAAGGGAGGGAATCCCTTGTCGGCCCAGGGAGGAAGAGCCACGTGAAGGGGTGTGGTGTACATGTGTGTTTAGCCACAAAACCCGTCCAAACCACCCAGATGCATGTTACAAACAAACCAGTCGATCCGCATGATCCCAACCAGGAAGAGAGGCAGTGGGAGGCACGTGTGCGCATGTTGCCTCGTACGTTTTTTGTTATACGGCTATAGGGGCCGCTCGTATGCAGCTGAGACTGCCGCTCACCTGGCTTGTGCTGCTGCTGCTGCTGCTGCTGCTGCTACTGCTGCTCCCTCTGCTTGTGGCTCCTGCCCGCTGGTCGCTGACGGGCTGCTTCCGTCTCTGCTGCAGCTTACCACGGCGGATGAGAACGGGTTGATCTTCCTGGGCCTGGTGGCCATGCACGACCCGCCGAGGGCCGAGTGCCGCCGGGCGCTGGAGCTCTGCCAGCAGGTGGGTCTGTGTGCAGGTGGGGCTGTCTGCAGCTTGTGAGTGATGTCGAGTGGTGCCGCGGTGCTGTTGGCGATGGTGGGTGCAGCACCTTCCAGTGCGTGCGCGGCAGTGCGCGGCAGTGCGCGTGGCCGGGTGGGAAGACCAGGCAGCAGGAGGCGCAGGCTCGCGCTCGGGCCGGCATCCAGGGTGTCACCCACCCACACACCCGCCTCCTCCGTCAGCGCGTGCATGGCCGTGACGGGGTCCGTTGCGGGCTTGTTTGTTTTGCTTGGATCGCCGCCTGCTTCCGCTGGACTTCAGTCTGTGTATCCGGGGCGGCTTGTGCCGTCAAGCGTCGCTGTACTGTACTGCGAGCTCCCGCTGAAGTACGCCCCCCCTCCTCCTTCGCGCAGTTTGCAAACGTCTACCAATTTCCTGTACCCCCCCCCCTCCTCCTTCCTGCCCTCAGGCGGGTATCCGGGTGGTCATGGTCACGGGCGACAACAAGGCCACTGCGGAGGCCGTGGCGCGCCAGGTGGGCCTCTTGCCCAGCTGCGCCGGCCAGGACGACGACGACGGAAGGGCCCTGGAGGGGCTGTCGTACACAGGTACAGGGTGTCAGGCGTATATATGTATTATATCTCTGTGTTAAAATAAACCGAGAGACACGACTGGCGAGGACCCTAATTGCGCACGCGGACGAGTGAGGCCGTTGGCTGCGCATTGCCGACAGGCCGGGGACGTGTATATAGAAAAGAGGGGCGACATGCGATAAAGCAGAAGCAAAGACAGTGTGTCCCCGTAATGGAGAGTCGCGGCTGTGCGGGCGGCTTACGCGGGGCGGCGACGGACATGCAAGGGACAGCAGGACCCGACCCAGCCCGAGGTCAAACCGGTTGCTGGAGATGCAGCTGGGGAGGAACGTCGAGATTACGGTGCCAGCGTCCGGGCTCCAAGGCGTGTATGCGCGCCGCGCCGCCTCGTCGATGGGCGTGCGTGTGTGTGTGTGTGTGTGTTGGGGGGAAGGATCGTTGCAGGTCAAGAGAAAATGTCGTCGTTGTTTTAAATCGGTGCCCCGGGCTTCCCGGCGGGTGGATGGGACCACCGGCGTGCGTGTCTGTCAGGTCCTGTCAGGTCCTGTCGGGTCCGACTGCTTCGCCGCCCTCACCTTCGGGGTCACCACGCGGGTCCATATGCCGGGAACCTGACGGCTGCTTCCTTTCGATGCCAGGCTCCTCAGCTAAGGCCTCAGCAGGGCGCGCCCGTCGCGCCTGGTTGCCCTTGTCGCGCCTGGTTGCCCTTGTCGCGCCGCGCAGCGCGGTCCTCTCTATACACCGTCGAGCCGCGTCGGGGGCCGTGACGGGGCGTGACGGGGGGGGGGCGGGGCGTGACGGGGCGGGCCCAAGCCGAGCGCCTCCGGGGCCGCCCTTCTCGCCCTGGCATGTGGACTTGGTGGTACCGTACGACATTCGCGACCTGGCATCCGCCGCACCGCACCCCAGCGCCGGCCTCCCCACCACCGCGCCCATCATCACCGATGACGGTCCCCGCACAGGCCAGGAGTTCGACGCGCTGGCTGCTGCCCCCGACGGCTCCGCGGAGCAGGCCGCCGCGGTGTCCCGGCTGGGGGTGCTCAGCCGCGTGGAGCCCATGCACAAGCTGCGGCTGGTGGAGCTGCTGAGGGCGCAGGTGGGGGAGGGAGGGGGCGGGCTCATGGGTGAGTGGGTGAAGGGGGAGTGAGGGGCAGGGGCAGGGTGTTTACATAAAGGAAAGGATGACCAAACAGGGGTGGAATGGGGTGGGGAAAAGGGGGTTTTAGCGAGGCAAGGCGCCCGCGGGCGCATGCCGGGCGACGGGCGCACTTCCTTACTGCAGGGGTCGGGCAGCAGGCCCGGGATCGCCCGCGCCCCTGCCGCCCGGGCAGGAGCAGGGGCCGGTCACAGAGTCGGTAGCGTCATTGGGGGGCTGACGGGGCGGACGGGATGATTGGATCGTCCTCGTGGCGCTGACGGGGGTGGGTCGGCGGGATGGACCGGGGGGGGGGGGAGGCAGCAGCGGGGCTGCCTGCATGTCCTCCTTTGGGGGCCGCCGTGGTAGGGTCGGGCCAGCAGCGGCGGGTGGGGCGGTAAGGCGGAGCACAGAAAGCCCCTCTCCCTCGCGCGCGCTTGTCGGGGCCTACGCCATGTCCAGTAATGCAGTCACAAAGAGAGAGTTCCGTCTCCTCCGTCACTGATCTCGACAGCGTCCACCTCCTCTGTCGAGATCACCGCGTCACCGGCGGCAGTTGACGGCCCTCACCACCCTCGCGCACGCTCGCAGGGCCACGTGGTGGCGATGACGGGCGACGGCGTGAACGACGCCCCCGCACTGGCCCGTGCGGACATCGGTGTGGCCATGGGCAGCGGCACGGCAGTGGCCAAGGGCGCCGCCGACATGGTGCTGGCGGGTGAGAGCACTGGGCACAGAGGCGGGCGGAGAGGGCGGAGAGGGTGAAGAGCGCGGAGAGGGTGGAGTGGGTGGGGAGGGCGGAGAGGGTTGAAGTCCGGCGCTGCTGGCGAGTCTGGAGGAGAAACATCAATGGCAGGGAAAGGGAATCAGGGTCGGAGAGCCAGGGGCGAGGGGCGCGTTTGGATGGGTTGGGCGACGTAGGAGGGCGACGTGTGGACGCGAGGATGGACGCGGACGGGCGCGTGCTTTCCGGGGAATCGACCCGATGTAGATCCTGGAGGTCGCTCGGACTGACCACCCGGCCATACCCCCCAACCCCCAACCCGCCAGACGACAACTTCGCCACTATCGTGGCGGCGGTGGCGGAGGGCCGCGCCATCTACAACAACACCAAGCAGTTCATCAGGTGCTTGGGCTGGTCAGGCGGATTGCCAGGCACATACACACGCATGTTATGCTGGACTTCGCTCCTCGCGGCTCAGTTCTCTTTTACACACACAGCCATTGGGTCGGGCGGGTGTCTTTTTTAAACACACAGCTATTGGGGCCACAGGAGCGGGGCTGGGAGGCTGGGCGGCAGCCGGGGGTGAGGGGGTTGGGTGACCAGCCGCCCTTCGCGCGGGGCCCTCCATCTGCATATGGCGGGACATCCCGCGGACCTGACACCGTGTCGGGCGGGCAGGTCCACCTGGCTCAGCAGCGTTCCGTGGAGACTACTACCCGCCACAACCGCATCGACCCACCCATCCGCACTTCCATCCGCGCCCAACCCCGTGAGCACATCCTCACTCCAACCGCGTACACGCGCCGCACACCGACATACGCGCACACAGCCCACACACGCACGCGCCGCGTTCGGGCGGGCGGGTTTCTTTTTAAAACACGCGCCGCGCGCCGATCTTGGGTCTGGGTGGTTCGAGGGGGGGTCTCTCGCTAACCACACCCGCCTCGGGCCTTCCCCGGGCAGAGCTATACCCCTTGCATGACGCCGCACTCCAGCCGTACCACCGACACGCACTCTCTAAACACACGCGCTAAACACACTCGCGGCTCCCCCTCCCCCTCCCGTTCCGACGATACCGACTATAAGATCACGTCGGTAACGTATCTGTCCTTTCCGGGTTGGGTTGGGTTCGCAGTTTGCTTGTTGTGGCACTGCGGCAGCGCGGCCGCGCCGCCACGCGCCCGCGCGCGGTCTCTATTATTTCGTTTGCTCTGCAGGTACCGCACCCCGTAAGTATACTGCGTTATGCTGGGTGTGCCCGGGTTCGTTCTACGGGTTTATTTATTTTTTTCAATTTAACCCCCTCCCGTTCCCGTCGCTCTGGCAGCAGCAGCGCAGTTTGAAATGTCGACCAATTTCCTATACCCTCCCGTCCCCCTCCCGCCCCCCTCCCCCTCCCGCCCCCAGGTACATGATCTCGTCCAACATCGGGGAGGTGGTGGCCATTTTCGTGGCGGCGCTGCTGGGGGTGCCCGAGGTGCTCACCCCCGTGCAGGTGCGTGACGGCGGAGGGCCGGGCCGGGCGTGGGGGAGGGTGGTGGAGGTGTTGAGGTGTGGGTGTGGGCGTGGGTGTGTATGGCGGGGGGAAGGGCGCGGTTCGGGCAGCGGTGGGGGCCCCTGGGAGAGGCGAGAGGTGTCCCGCGGTGTCCAGGCGTGCCCGTGGGTGTGTTCAGTGAGAAAGTCCGGCCGAACCACCCTCAGGCCCAACATGTTTACCCATGAACCTGCAGTAAACGTTTCAAAGAGACGACGAAAGGGGGTGCCATGTGGGTGTGTGTGGGGGAGGTGTCTCAGAGAACTGAGCCGGTGTGGGTCTGTGGGTGTGCGAATTCAGCGAAGCCGCCTGGGCCAACCCTGAGTAGGTATACATGTTTGCCATCGGTACAATACCTGCCTGCAAGAACACTGTGCAACAGGCGAGGCATCGGCAAAGCATGACGACCGTGCCACCACCGGCGCGTAATGCGAACTGGACTAGACTCCCAATGAGCCAGGGTATCTGTGCACCTCGGAATACTGAGCCGCGATGAAACTAGGAATCCGCACCTGGGTGTGAAGATATCCTGAGCCGCGAGGTGCGGAACCGATGGCCATGGTGACAGCAACCAGTGAATTTGTGTGGTTAATGAAATATCTGTATGTATAACGAGAAGCCCACCTGTGTGTATGTACGTGTGCGTGTGTGTGTGTGTATCTATCTGGGCGTGCGGTGCTTCTTTGCGGCCGCAGCTGCTGTGGGTGAACCTGGTGACGGACGGGCTGCCCGCCACCGCGCTGGGCTTCAACAGGCCGGACAAGGACATCATGTCGGTGCGGCCCAGGAGGTGAGGACAGCCGCGGCGGCGGCTGCCACTGACAGGCACTGATCTCACCCAGCGAACATTCGAACTCGGCCGGTTGGGCTGGCTCTGCACACCCAAACCTCCCGTCCATGGCTCCTGCCCGTCATTGCCGACCCTTGTGTTGGATATGTCAGTTATCGCGTTCCGTGTCGGTGCGAAGTGCCCTCCTGTCCGCCGCCACCCCCTCGCCCGGGCCCCCCGGCCGTCGCCCGCCCGCCCCACCGCAGGTTGGACGAGCCCATCGTCAACGGCTGGCTGTTCACGCGGTACCTGGTGGTGGGGCTGTACGTGGGGCTGGTGACGGTGGCGGGCTTCCTCTGGTGGTTCCTCGCCTACCCGGGCGGCGGCCGCATCAGCTGGACCCACCTGACCGACTTCCAAAAGTGAGCTTGAGCGGGGAGAGGGAGAGTGGATGGGCGGGGAGCGGGAGGGTGGGTAGGCGAGGCAAGGGAAATTGCGGGGGGAGGGGATGGCAAGGGGGCTTTGTCTTGGTTGAATGACATAGGGGGGAGTGGGAACTGGAGGCGGTGGGGTTTCGGAGCGCGGGTGCGCCCAGCAGCGGGGAGAGGAGGAAAGGACGCAGTGTATGAGGGTTTAGGAGGTGCGGCCGGGGGGTTCCCCACATCTGTGTGCGACGGCCATTCTGTGGAATGATGGGCGGCGGCCGGGAGCGCAGCGCCGCCGAACGAGGGGCAGCCGCTTGGCCCTGTTGCTGCACTGCACTCGGCCGGCCCGCCCCCACTGCCCTCTTCGCTCCCCAAAGTGTCAATCGGGGGACGGGGGACGGGGTGGGGAGCCACACACCGCCTCCCCCCAATATGCCTTAGAGGGCTGCTCAAGAGGTGGTAAATTGTTCCTCAAATTGCTCCTCATATTATTGCTCAATTGCCATCATGTTGGTGATGCACCACCGGGCGGTTGGGGTGGGGCTGTTCCTCTCTCAGGTGCTCGGAGGAGGCTGCCAAGGCCGCCGGCTACAGCTGCGCCGTCTTCGAGTCGCACCACCCTCGCACCATCGCGATGTCGGTGCTGGTGGTGGTGGAGATGTTCAACGCGCTCAACAACCTGTCGGAGAACGCCAGCCTGCTGGTGGGGTTGGGGTTGGTGGGCTGGGGGCGGAGCGGGGGCCGCTGGGGATGGCGGGGTCGCGTCAGCGGCGGCTTCAGATGGCCCACCCACTTGTGGGCCAGCGGGTGTTTCATGCAGCAGCAGCAGCAGCAGCAGCAGCAGCAGCGGGTGTTTCGTTTCGTGTGTCGTCGACCGTGCGCCCGCGGCCCCGGGCTCCCCGAAGAGGAGTTGGGCGTCAAGTTTCCCCCCTCGCGCGCCATTTCCTGTGATCCCGGCGTGCAGTCCACTCTTCGGTTTCTCTCGGTTTTTTACGTTTTCTCTCCTTTGTTTTTCCTCGCGCGGACTATCTAGGCTTGACCTTTCGTTGTACCCCGGTCGCCTGCACGCCCGTCACCCCTGTCCCCAATCCCCCGGTCCCCCGGTCCCCACCCTCTCCCCCCGCACACACACACACACACACACACACATTACGCACACACGCCTGCCCCCAGGTGATTCCCCCCTGGGACAACCGTTGGCTGCTGGGCGCCATCGCCACCTCCATGGCGCTGCACTGCTTCATCCTCTACGTACCGCCCGCCGCCGCGCTGTTCGGCGTCACGGCGCTCAGCGGGCGGGAGTGGATGGCCGTGCTGTGAGTAGCTGCGACCGCCGTGCTTTGCTGTGCTGTGCTGTGCTGTGCTGTCGTGTCCATCCATCCCTGCTTCTCAGCGTCCTGGGCCTGCGCGCCTGTGACGCACCTTGCCACCAACGTGCCACTTACCTCCATTCATATCTCGTCCCCCACCCACGCCCTTCCACCCGCCCCCGCCCTCTCCCCCGCCCTCAACCCCAGGGTGCTGTCCGCCCCGGTGGTGGTGCTGGATGAGGTCATGAAGTGGGTCAGCAGGAACGTCGTGAGGCCCGGGGCCACCTCGGGGCAGGGCGTGGGGCAGCACGGGAGCGGCGCCGTGCTAAAGGTGGGTGGATGGGCGGGCGGCTGGGCCTCAGGGCTGGGCCGGCATGACTTTCAGGTCTGGCAGGGTGCTGGCGGTGGAACACGCAGTCCCCTGATTTGGGTTTTGGGGTAATGCATATTGGTTTTATGAAGGGTGTGGTGGGCCATCAGACGGGGCTCTGCGCCGCTCCGCTCGGCTCCACTCGGCTCAGCTCTGATCTGATCTGATCCCTCACCCGCGGCCTGCCTGTCTGTGGGCGCCCGAGTTGACTGGCCGGTCTGGCCACCTGAGGCCGCCGGGAGGCGGGGTCGGGTGCGTTCAGTTCCCTGCCTGTGCCCCGTGTTGGCCATCATTTCTTGTGTTCAAAGAGGGGCTTGGGGTGGAGGCAGGGCCGCACGCCCCTGCATTCCGAAGCTGCCGCTTGGGTATGCCCGCAGCCAGGGCGCCGCGCCGCTTCCTCCACCACCACCATCACCACCACCACCACCACCACCACCACCACCACCACCACGTACACCAGCCCGCGGATGGCCACGTGCAGATAGTGTTTGTCCCTCCTAACTGGCCCCCATCCGTCCCTTACAGGAGGTCAAGGTGGGACACGGAGGCAGCAGCGGCAGCAGCAGCCCCTCCTCGGGCTCCATGTTGCAGATGATGGGGCTACGTCTGGGAGTGGACAAGTCGCATTGAGGGGAGGGGACGGAGGGGGCGACGGAGGGCGGGATCCGTCGATAGCCGGGGCGATTGGCCCCGGGGCATAAATACTTCCGGGGGGACGTTCGGATGGCACTTGCCCCATGCGCCCTGCCGGGCTGCTCGCGCGCCGTGTGGGGGTGTGTGAAAGGGGGATCCAAATGAAGTGAAGACACGAGAGCCCTGCCACAGAGACGGCATGTGAGAGGGCGTGTGGGAGGCGTAGTGTGTGGGAGGCGTTCTGACGCATGTTTACTTGAAATCTGACATACCGCGTACTGTGCGTTACGTCGTAAGAGAATTCATTCGTTCCAACACCTAGGGCGACAGCAACCTGGCAGAGGGGAAGGCTTGCAGCGTGAGGAGCATTACGAGGAGCGTCGCAGTTGTCATGGCGGTAATAGGTGGCCACAGGAAGAAACGGTGGCCCGTGGCCCAACCCCACCCCACCCAACCCAACCCCACCCCACCCCACCCAACCCAACCCAACCCAACCCAACCCAACCCAACCACTGGTGGTGGCCCGTGACCTGTTTGGCACGGGGCACCACCGGGGCGGTGCGGCACAGCCTGTGCCTGGCCTACGGTACCTGCGGCTTCCATGACGGGACCTGTGCCTTGCCATGGCGACCTTGTTCCTAGCTACTCGTGCTGCCCATTGGGGCTGCGTTGTCGAGGGACCAGTTCGGACGATGGGAGGTCTGAGGAGGCTGCGAGATAGCACCGCGTTTCGGCGCACTGGGATGACGCAAGGATGAAGGACGGAAGACGGAGGATGTCGGAAGATGCTCCGGACGGACGCCTTCGCATGTCACCCTTGTGACGGGGATCAGCGGTGATGACGTGAGGTGAATTGGGGCCGGTGGGACGCGGCGACGAGCGGGCGCCGCGCATACCACCACATGAAGGGCGGCCGTCAAGAGCGCGACATTAAGGTCACGATCAAGCGGTGTACGGACACCGAAGGAACTCTGGCCAGCTGGCGCGCACTGCTCATCGTACTTCACCGCTCTGGCTGATGACGTTTTCTGTTAAGAGGCGCTTACCTTTTGAAACGCAATGTTGACTAAGGTCAAGACATGGTGGTACGGCGGACTTCCGTTGGGGGATCCATTACAGCAGGTGGGTTCGAAGAAATCTTCTTCGTCCGATGTCCAACTTGAGGTAGTCGTGTTCCGCATTGGCCATCAAAGATACACTTCCACAGACTGAAAAAATGGACAAGGGCCTATGAGGGCCGGCGGGCGCAGTCCAGAACTGCCGAGTGCCTTTCTCCCGCATGTTCGCTGCCCCGCCGCGTTGTGTGGCCCGACCCTTCGACACGCGCGACGTGCCAAGCGAACAGCAGTCCGCCGGCCGAACCATCCGACACTAGACACACCACCCGGCATAGGGCAGACAGCGCTGCCCCACTGAGCGTCGACCCTACACAACGTCGACCACTACACAACGTCGACCACTACACAAGACCCTCCAGCTCCCCGGAAGGCAATCCGCGAACAGCGCGACACACAGCCCATTGATTGACAGCCGGTCAGCACTCCCCGCCACGTTGGTTGCCTTGCCCCCACGCACCCACCACTCTACTAAGGGGGTTCGAAACCGACGATTTCACACCACGAGCAGTCTCGAGGCATTTATTACGAAGCGTGTTCAGAATTTTACCAGCAGAGTCAGCAAACGTTGCAGTTAACAGTACAATGAACATAGGCCTTAGCAATGGCCTTCCGCGAAAAAGCCACTTCGACGAAACGGAGAAAGCATCCAGCTTCTCCCACGGACAGGCACCTCAGCACCCCGCACTCCACCCCGCGCCTTCCGCGGGTCCCTCCCAACTTCCTCCCCTTTCCCACCGCACTCCCACGTTTCCTCCCCAGCCCAGGCATCATCTTCTCCATCCCACCTCCGCCTGCGGGACATCTTGTCCCGTCCCCTCCGCGCGTCCTCAGACGTCCGCCCCGAACAGCTCCCCCTTGTTGTCCACCAAGTTGTACCTGGCCCAGTCTCCGGCGATGGGCGCCGCCACCAGATGGTCCGGGATGCCAAACGAGTCCACCAGCGCCTCACACGCGGCCGGGGACATCTGCGCCACAGCGGCACGGACCGCCTCCGGAACGGAACGGCCAGCCTGTACCCCATGGTTGCAACCATGTCCGTCGGGGGAGTGAGTGGGAGGGACACGGACAGGGACAGACGCGGGGTCAGTGGCAGGGCGGGGCGTTGCCGGCGACCATGAACCACGGAGAACATAGTTGATAACCGGAACGCCGGACCGGTACGGCTTGTACGACATGCAAGAGGATGCAATGCGTGACGCACCTTGGCGGGCAGCTCCCCCTCCGAGATGAACCAGGGCAGGTCCGACTCCACGCAGCGCAGCGCAAACAGCCGAGCCACGGCGCGCATCACCGCCGCCACGCCCGAGGACAGCTGCGGCGGCGCCTGCTGGCTGGCCAGCGCCGACGAGGCGGGCGGGGTGCAGCCCAGCAGCCTCAGCATCGCGTCCAGCACTTCCCGCTCTGCGAAGGCCAGCGCCGTCGCCTGGAGCGAGTAGGGTGCGGGTGCCACCAGACTCAGTCCGGTCAACAAAAGTCCGGTCAGGACACATTTGGAATCTGCATCTTTGCAAAGCCAGACAGAAAGTGAGCAACGCCATGAGCTGGTTGACGACCACGCACCAAGCAAGGAAAGGGGGAAGCAAGATGGGACAACCGCCCCCAAAAATGGGACAACCGCGTCAGGATCAGGGCGTGTTCACGTGCATAGGGCCCCGGTGCGCACTGCTCTGCTCTGCAGGCATGAGGGTACGCACTCGCACGCGCGCATCCCTCCCTCTGAGCCGCTGCGAGCCTCGGCCCTCCCGCTGAGTCACCCCGCTCCCTTCTTGTCAGCGCCGCCTCCACCTCCACACATCTCCCCGGTCCTTCCCCCCCGCCGTTCTTCAATGGACCTCCTGGACCCCCGCCCCGCACCGACCTGCACCAGGTCGCTCTCCTTCTTCATCCACGCCTCGAAGGTGGCCTCCTGGGCAGTCAGGGCGCCGCCTGCCGCCGCGTTGGCGGCCGCCATGGCCGCCCCCAGCTGCCGCACCAGCCGGCCCTCCCGCACCGCCAGCAGCCGCTGCAGAACCATCAGGTCGCTCAGCGCCGCAAGCGCCTCGCCGCCCTGCGGCACAACTCGCAGCAGCAGCACCACCACAACCACCGGGTTCAGGTTCAGGTTCATCAGAATCGGGGTTCAGCAGCAGCAATACGGCCCATCCCGTCGAAGCACACACATCTGCCCCGGGCCCCCGAGCTTCTGCAGGACTTCCCACATTGGAGCCATTGCTCCCAGGTGCCATCGCGTCCATTGCCTGCACGTGCTACCGGCTAAACGTGCTACTGTCTAAATCAGCTGGCGACATAAGGGTCTTTCGGCCAATTCTGACTCTGTTTCAGGCGGGGACTGGGCTGCACCGTTCGCTGACGCGCTCTTCGATGGACAGCGGCCAAAAAGTCGAAACACAAGCGCTTTCAATCGTAAAGCCCTGTCCTGCTTATCGTTCATCTACGCTCTCCTTCGCACGCTACCACAGCTTCTCGCTTCTACTCCACCTCGTAGCACCCCTCCCCTCCCCACCCCCCTCGGCCCACTCTGCGCCGCACCGTGGGCCCGGCCGCCAGGGTCGCCATCAGCTGCGGCGACAGCGCCGGCTGCGTCGAGGCCGCCACCCTCTGCTGCAGCGACGGCAGCTTCCCCGCGAGGCCCATCAGCTCCTTCGCCACCTTCTGCATCAGCACCCTGCGACCACGACAACGACGACGCGACCCGCTGTGACTTCGACGCGACGTAGGATCGTGTTGTCTTGTGTGCTGTCGTGTGATGTGATGTGATATGGTGCGGCGCCATGCCAAGAGGGCACCTCGCGGGCCGTCGCCCCAAAACGTAAACCCGCACATCATTTCCGTGAGGGAGGGAGAGAGAGCTCCATATCCCGTTCCGGCAGCGGCCGTGGCCGTCTGATGCCGTGGGGCGGTACAGACCGACTCCCCTCTCAACCCTCACCCCACCCACCCCACCCACCACACCTGTTGTCTCCCTCGGCGGTCATACCCGCGTGGGCGAAGCCGATGATGGAGCCGAACCTGTGCGGAGGTGGCCGGGGACGTGGAGGGGGCGTGCAGCCAGCAGGGGACATCAGCGGGCGGCGGACAACAGGCGGCGGAGGGAGAGAGGGAGGAAGGGTCACACTGCCGCTGAACCCCATATGCGCCGTTCCGTCCAAGCCACAGCCATAACCCAAGATTGGCGGGGCGCTCAGATGAAGCCAAAAAGATGATCACACGAGGGCGCACAGTCCGCCACGTATCTGTTGTGCCCCCCGCTTGAAATGAAAAGAGCGCTTGCCAGCTGATGCCTACCAATCACGGATCAATCACAATTCACAAATCACTTCGGGACCCCTACTACCCCAGTACCTATCTGCGTGGGGTGCGTACTCAAAACATCCCCCGCCCGTCACACACTCTCACAGCCGCACCCTCTGTTGTCTCCTCTCTCTCACCTGTTACACGACAGGTAGCCCTGCCCTCCGCAGCGCTCCCGACACACGGTGCCGCACTGCTCGATGTTCCAGGAGCACAGCGGCTTGATGGCGCAGCAGAGCACAACCACCTCGGTCGCCGTCTGCGGAGCCACAGCCGCCGCACATGCAGCCGCACCAGCAGCAGCAGCAGCACAAGCAGTACGGAAGGGAGTGTGAGGTTCGCGGTTGCGGTTCTCTGGCTTCCTTGGCTGACTATGCAGGAGGAAGCGTGCTTGGACACAGATCTTACCGTCGACAAGGCCCGGCTCCTCTGATCCAGCGCGCAGCCGTCCCGTTCCCCAGGCTTCATGATGCTCAATCCCGCCGCCTGCAACGGCCTCTCCAGGTCCACCATCCACCCAACGGATTGACCTCCCCCTCCCGTCACCTGTTCCCCTCCCCTGCTCTCCGCTGGAATCACCTCATCTCATCCCACCCCACATCCCCCCTCAACTCCTGCGCCCCTCCTCCTCCTTCTCCTCCTGATCCCCCAGGCACTCACGGTGGGGTCGATCTTCTGGCCGGGCACGAACCCCGACGCCGCCGCCCACCGCTCCTTCACGTAGTTGAGCCCAACAGCCAGAGAGATGGTGCGGGCCAGGAGCGGCACCAGCGCGCGCTGCTGCAGCTGGTAGGCTAGGATGGGGGTGTCGGAGCGGCCGTCGGGGCCCACACACAGCCGGCTGCCGGCGTACCTGGAGGGGGTGTGCAGAACACAGGTACAAAATATTGAAGCCGCGCTCCTCTGAAGGTTAAAGGAGACGGAAAGAGAAGGTCATAGCAAGGCAAGCGCTTTGCAAAGTGCGCTGCGCCTCAGGACACCCCCCCCAAGAACCCACACGCAATTACCCTCCTCCCCATCCTCACCGACATCAATATCCCTGTCGGTCGGGTCGGTTCACGTGTGGGCCGCCGCATCTCTATGTCTCTCCCTCCCTCTCTCCTCTCTTCCTCTCTCTCCCTCCATCTGATCCCCCTCTTCCCCCTCCCCTCCTTCCCTGACCTGAACGCCACGGTGAGCGCCACCTTGCTGCCCGACTGCATCATGGCGGCGATGCACAGTCGGCCGCTGAGCAGCTGGTCCGCCACCCGCAGGAAGCGGTCCCGGGGGCGGGCGATGGTCGAGGAGAAGGACCCCTCGGGCGACACGGAGGAGAAGGCGTCCAGCAGCGCGGTGCGGGGCACCCTCACGTTGTCAAACCAGAGCTGCACACCGAGGCGGGCGAGGGCGGAGCACACATGAGGGACACCGAGGCGGCATGGAGGTGCGCCACGAGGTGAGCAAGAGTGCTCTGGGGCATGGCGGGATGGGGCACGGCGGAGGGATGGAGGTGCCAGGATGGGAGGTGCCAGCGCTCCCCCTTCTCGGTTGCGTTGCGGCCGTCGGGCGCCAATCCGCGCTGCTAATCCCCTGGGAATCCCGGGGCAGCTATTCATAATGCAAACGATTCAGGCTTTCCTCCCACCAAAGCCCAGCGACTCCCCGGGTACCAATAGCGGGCAGTGCTCCCCACCCCCGCACCCACCTTGCCGTTGTCCACGCCATTGCAGCCCATCTTATGGCCCATGTCCTCAACTCGCACCCCCGGACACACGCTCATGTCCGGGTTGCTGTATGTACGGCAACCAAACACAGCAACAGCAACAAGGACGGTGATGTATGAGAACAAGTTCCGTAAGTTACTCTTTATAAAATTAGTTTATTGTAATTATTGTAATTATACACAAAGAATTTGCATTATTTAATAGTTTTAAGAATTAGGGGACTGGCTACGAGCGGAGCCACGATGATTGATTAGCGATTCAATCAGCGACAGCCACAGAGCGCCAAGACATCGCGGATGATAATCAAGATACATAAACACGAGAGTGCTCAGGTGATCAAGTCGCCCGCCTTCATCTTCACCTGCCTACCTGCCTGTTGACCGGTCTGCAAGCCAACGACTCCTCTCTAATGATCCTGCCACCCTACCGGCTCGCCAGCGACCCGGCTGCCCTCCACCCCCCCCTACCTTTCCATCATCCTCTGGTGACCTCTCTGGACACTCCCGAGTTAAGAGGTCCACCGCCGCCCAACTTCCGCGCCATGATCGCCACACCATGGCCTCCGCTGCGGCGACTCGGCCAAGATGTCAACCGCCATTGCCCACCTTGACCCACCACCTTCCCGATTACATCTCCGTAGCCCCACCCCGCCCCACCCCACCCCCCAAAAGTGTCTTGTGGCCCCCAAGCCCGCCCCAGGTGCTCAACGATGAAGTACAACCTGGAATCTTCCGCATCTTCCTCTATCAGCCTGCTTAGAGGCGCCCTCCGCCCTCCCCACCTCACCGGATGCGAACCAAGAAGCCGTGGATGCCCTCCGCGCGGCCCCTCACCGTCAGCTGCGCAAACACCACCGACCATTGGGCGTGTACGGCGCTGTTCGTGATCCAGTACCTACGGTGGGCAACGGAAGGACAGGCGACAAGGAGTACAGCGAATCGGTCAGCAACCGTGCCCGCGCTTGGAAAAGCGGTCACAGCGGGACCACCAGCCATGTTCCACAGACCCTCGCCAGGTACGGCCCGGGACGTCGGCATACACTCTACTTCATTCCGTTCAATTACGGTAATTCTTCTCTCACTTCTGCGCCAGGGAGCCCGGCGTGTTGATGATAAACTCCTGCGACGCCTCATCGTACATCGCCGTCGTTTGCATCTCCACGGCGTTGTTGCCTGACGGAAAGGTGTGTTCAGCGACAAATGCGCCGACAGAAAGGCGTGTAAATCGCATGCAGCAAAGATGTGGGTGGGATGAAACAAGTTGTTCAAAAGATACAGATGATCCCAGGAATGAAACTTTCAAATGCTTCCAACCGTGTGCCCCCCGAGCGCCCGACCCGCCGACCCTTGCAGACTCCGCACTCAGATTTCGCGCCTTGACAGCTGCAACCTCGCACATCCCAACCGCGCACCCGATGGGAGCTCAAGGGTACGACGAGTTTCTCACGCAACACGGCACCTCCTTCCCCCCTCACCGAATCCAAGCTCCGTCAGCGCAAAACAGCCGACCGCGTCCAGCTGGTCAATGTCGCGGAGGAAAGGTCCGTGGTGCCGCTCGGTGCCCAGCTTGAGCACAGTGCCACCGAACTGAGAAAGGCCCAGGGCAGGGGAGGATGGCGTCATCGTGACCGACCACGGGGGAGCACGACCACGGAGGCAAGGGAGGATGGATGCGGCACAGGTGCGGCAGCGGACGTGCCGGAGACAGGCAGGTCGGCACTCGACCCGCTCGTGTTGCCGCGCGCACAATTCAGTACAGTGCTGCGCTGAAGGTTCGGGGGTTTCCGCGGGTTTCCGGGTTTTCAGGGCTTTGCGGCGGGATGGGGGGAAGCCAGAAGCGCATTCCGCGTCTCATGCTCCTCCTGTGCCGTGAGTGCCGAGTCCGCCCGCTTCCCACTGCTGCCCCGTGTTGCGCATCCGCCGTGTCGTGTCGGGCGCGTCTCCTCTTCCCGCCGACACCCACCCCACCGTGCCTGGGTTCGTTCTTCGGGTTTATTTCTTTTTTGAATTGAACACACCCCACCCACCAGGTTAAACTGGACGGTCATCTTGGTGCCCATGCTCGGGTCGCACAGCGCCGCCACCTCATGCGCAGCAAAGATGCGAAAGGGGTTGTAGCGGAAGTCCGTGACGCTGATGAAACCCGCGCGGCAGACGCGTCGCAGCCGCTGCAGCGCCAGCTCGCGCTCGTCGCGCAGGCTGACGTCGTACTGACTGCGCGAACGGGCCGAAAGCAGCCGGGCACGCGGGCGCAACACGGCGAGATGTGGGCCCGGGAGGCGTTTGGGTGCAGGAGATTTTGGTATCGGTGCCGGAGCGCAATACAGTAGTTGTGTGCATTCAGGGGTTTGCGCGCGCGTGTGTGTATGTGCTTATTATATGTCCGTGTGTTCGTAGGTGAGCAGAGCAGCAGTGCGTGAAATGCGATGGGCCCAGCTAGGCCCGGACTGTGCCCGTGTGTGCATGTACACTACAGTATAGGCATGGTGAAAACAGCAGTACATGCACGGGAGGGTCAAGGGGGAGTTCAGACATTGGAAATAGGAATGGTGGAGGGTGCACGGGTATGAGGTAGTAGTACCGTTACAGTGTGGATAGGCTTCCGGGCCCTGTCTAGGGGTTTATGTCGGGTAAGTAGACGGGTGGCTGTGGCGAGAAGAGCTCGGGGCACAGGCGTAGACGTCCCTAGTAACATGCCGTACATGCACGCGCATGCGGTTCGGGAGGAAAATGATCCCGCTCCATCTGGGTCGGCGGAAAAGCGGCATCCTCGGGGCCGGCGGCGAACCCGCCTCCGCGGTGTTGGGTTGGAACCATGCGCCAACACCGTTGCTGCCGTGTCTCGCTTCCACACCGCGGGCAGTTGGGGTGTGTGTGTGTGGGGGGGGTATTGCCACAAGGCGATGCCGCACATGCCAGGGAACTCTCATGGGTTCGGGGACGCGGGGCTTCACGGCGCCTCACGCGCAAAGACTTGGACTTGGTTCATTTTCTTTAGGTACGGAAATTGCCGGCAGATTGACAACGCTTCCTAAAGCGCCATTGTTCTCAAGGCATGACCGAATGGTGCAACCGGCCCAGGAGGCTGTCCGGAAGCGGTTCGTGCAACGGAAAGAGAGTGCCGGCAATGGGCGTTGTGTATGTCCGGATTGGTGTCTGGGAAGGTAGCCAACGCCACGGACGATCGCACTTTGGGCGAAAGAATGCGCATGTAGGCATACGGAGCAAGCCAGTCAACAGCGTGGTGGGGAGCAAGAAGCAAGCATCGTGACGTGTCACAGCTAACTCAGCGGAGTGGTCAAACTCGCTTGTACGGACCAAAGCATGGCTATAATTTGCTTTTAAGAGGCGCTCATTCCGGCCAAACTCACGGGACGTAGAGGTCGTCATTCATGAACTCCTTCATCGCTTGGCGGTGCTCGTGGTTGTCATGGTCCAGGATGTGCTGAAGCTCCTTGATGTCAAAGGGACAGGGCCCTGCCAGTCGAGGCTTCTCGACCCGAAAATGGCCCGAAACGACCCTGAGGCGCCTCGTTGCGTCGTCCATTTTGGCTAATTACGCTTACACTATAATACACGTTGTCCTTTTCAGCGAACTTCATAAAACTTTTACCGCGCGCAGATAACGTTGACGGGTGGACGGTTGTAACACGTCAGACGGTGTTTTCAATGTCGTATATCTCAACACGTCGGGCCTTGCGCAAAACTGCACAATCATTACGACAGTTGAAAATACTTCTGCAATAAGGTTTTTTGCACGGGAAATGCATCCGATGATTTGGTCTGTAATTTTTTGAACAAAAGCCAGCCAAGCAGCGCGGGCGCACCGCAACTGCCTTTCCAATGGAATGAAGTGTAGTAGCACCTTTATGCATACAACAGGAATCCTCGCCGATGAGTCACCCAACGCAATTTTTTCCAGTACGACATTACGTCCTGTTTTGGCCGCTGCGTTTGGCCTCCGGTCTTATGAGACGCCCTTAGCCAGTGCTGCGGGATGCATTATCACTTTAAGTTTGCTGAACCTTGGCACCTCGGACTCGTACACAAGGCTGCACAAGCTGCGCTGCAACAGCCTCTGTCCTAGCCGATATGTCAAAATGAACTTTTGAGTCAAACTACAAGTAGCAAATGGAAAGGCTCTTCACGTCGGGTTTGTGCAATTTGCTCTATTTACTCGTCCGTTAGGCACGTGGGGCCCGAGAAAACAACGCAGATGTACACCAAGTACCGGTGAGACTTTTTGGATCTTTCCGCAATCGTGCTTAGTGCACACAGACGAAATCTTGTCATAACGCAGCAGTCGTAACTTACCAGCGGGCATTGTCACGGAGGGGCCGACCTGTCCACTGGATGTTTTGATTCCGGAAGGTTTACTGCTAGTAAATTTTGATTTCCGACCCTTTAAGCGTGTTTGCTGTGAGCTGTGAGCACACGGCTTTCGCTACCTATCTTCATGAGCTTGCGCTTGGGGCCGCGCCGTGCCCATCGGCCTTTTGAGTTTTCAATGATGCGCATCGCAACCTTCCGTTTTGATTATTAGGTCTAGCTGCGCAGCTGTGGGACCCGAACTGGCAGCGCGTGCATGGACGGTCGTGGGCGGCACACCGCACCTAAAGCTTCAAGCGAACTCCATCGCTTGCAACGAGATGTACTCAGGTTCCACCGATGAACGCCTCTCAGGATCGGACATGCCGCCAGGTGCGTGCCCGTCAGCCTGCGGCCTGACTCGACGTCCTTGCGTTACCACCCACCGCACTGATCTTGCTCCAAAAGCCCGCTGGGACAACGTCAGGGTGCCTTTGCGCCCTGCCACAGCCCCACTGCGGCCGTCCCTCGTCTCCTCGCGAACACCCGCGCTCTCCGGGCCCCGACCCTCGCCCCGCGTCCTCACCCTCCCTCCTACCTACCTGCCTGTGAAACGATAACCCCCCTTCCCCCCGTCCAACCACCCTCCCGACTACCTCAGGCACCGCGCCGTGTCTCCGATGGATGCCCGACAACAGCAGCGCGGCCTCGTCGTGCTGTGCCGCACCGAAACCACTTCACGCGACCCATCGGCATCCCCAGCTACTAGTCAACCAGGGACGGCCGCAGCAGCCGCAGTTCGTTGCCGACTGCACACCCCAGTTTAGAAACACCGCCGCCACCGCCATCTCGGCGGCGGTGGCGGCGGCGGCGGGACCGTCGTCCGATGTTGGCGGCCACACGGACGCCGACCCCTCCCACCTGCAGGCGAGCTGCGCTGTCAGTGCCAACTCCACCGCCGCTGCGACACTCCCACCCCCCGCCGGGGCCTCACCGCGGGCGGCACGGAGCTGCCGTACCAACGTCTTGAGCAAGGAAGCAAGCGGGGGCGTCACTGACAGCACAGGCGGCGGCGGGGGCCGCTCCGTGGCCTTGGCCGCGGCCCCGACGGCGACGGCAGCTGCGCAATGCGCCGCGGGCGACTGGCTGGATGCGCTTCTGTTGGCGGTGGACAGGGTCGGTGACGGCGCCGGCGGCCTTGGTGGGGAGGATTCCGCGGCGGCGGCGGATGCGCTGTACGGCGACCCCGACGCGGACGACCTGCGGCCCGATGTGGCCGGCGTCAGCAGCATCTGCAGCTGCAGCAGCGGCACCGCTGCTACAGCCGCCGCCGCCGCCGCCGCGGCCGCGGCCGCCACTGCAGTAGCAGCGGCTGCAACGTCCTGGGGCAAGGCGGCGGCTTGCAATTCCGCTGCGGCCGTGGCCGCCACGGTGCTGCGCAAGAACCCCTTGAGTGCGGGCCCGAGCTCGAGATCCAAGGAAGCCCGACCCACCTCGACAGCCGCGGTGGCGATGGCGATGGCCAGCGGCGGCGGCGGCGCGGCCCGGGCCCCGGTGCTGCGGTCTTCGACGCATCAGCGCCGCCCCTTCGCCTCCGCGACTCTGCCCTCCCATGTGTCTGCAGTCGCCGCCACCGCTTGGAGACGAGCGACCCGCGGCGGCACCGGCACCGGCACCCCCGCCGCCGCCGCCGCGGCCGCCGCCGCCGCCGACAGCGAACCCAGTGGCGCTCTCGGCCGTCTCGGCGAGGGCGGGTACGAGGAGTACGACAACGATGTCGCGAGCGACGCGGGCTGCTCCAAGCCGTTCAGCACGCGCTGGCTCCCCACCACCGCCCGCGCCCACAACGCGCAGCTGCTGCACCTGCTGGGGCTGCCGTACGCAGGGTCGCTCCACCTGCCGGTTCCGGAGCCGGATCTGGATCGGGTCCTGGATCCTGAATGCGTCGAGTACGGTTCGGAGCTTGAGCTGTGCGAGGACGAGCACGTCTCCATCCTCAGCGTCTTGGACGACGCGTCGGAGCTGGCGGGGGAGGGACTGGCGCCGTCGGGGCGCGTCGGCGCCGCTGGCGAGTTCGGGTACGAGCTCCTGCCGTCGGCAGCGTCGTTGGCCTGGGGGCCGCCTGCGGCGGCGATGACGTCGCCGGTGGCGGTGGGCGACGGCGGTGGCGGCCGCGGTGGCGGCGGCGGCGGGCCGGATGGGAATTCGTACGGCACGGAGGACGACAGCGGTGTCGGGTTGAGCGGTACGACGTCCGCGCCGGCGCCGCGGGCCGTCGCCAGGAGGAGGTCGGAGGCGGCGGCGGCGGCGCAGCAGCAGCAGCTGCTGCTGCGACGGGCGCTGCTACGCCAGCAGCACCAGCAACACCACCGGCACCGACACCATCGGACATCCTGCCCTCCCCCCGCTGCGGTGGAGGTCTTCAACATTTTCAGGGCCGACGCAGCGGCACCGCCGCCGCGGCGTCCCGCCTCAGGCCACGCGGCGCCGTACATCGCGAACATCGCCGCACTGTCGTACGTCAACAGCCTGCAGCTGTACAACGACGCGGACCTGAGGCACCACGGCGGCTACGCTCCGAAACCCCCCGCACGCCATCTCGAGCTCCGGGGTGGGGACACGGACATGCTCGCGGTGCCGTTCGGGGAGGATGTTGCCGCGGGGGAAGAGTACGGCGCGTGGTGTGGGGGGGCGCCGTACGCTGCGGCGGCGGCGGGCTGCGAAGGCGGGGACCACCTGGAGCCCAGTTGGTACGAACAGGCCCACGGGTCGCTGATGACGTCACTGAACCTTGAACCTGCGTGGCTCTGACCTGATCTGGGTTCTGACCTGATCTGGGTTCTGATCTGATCAAGGTTTTAAACTGGGTTTTGATCTGGGTTCTGAATAAGTCGGCGCGGCGGTGGGGACGGATGCAGATGCGGTCAGCCGCTGCGGAAATCTTCGACTGTGAAACCCCACCCCATCGCCGACACGCTCAATGGCCCACAGCGTGTGCGTCCTGCCTTTGGACTCGGTGGTGGTCCCCACCTCCCACCCGGGTGGGCACTTATCGGAAGGGGCGGCCGGGTGGGTTACCCGTCTCGGTGTTGCGCGCCGCGCTTGGCGCCACCGTGCATCATGATGTGTGTAAAGGAAAACTGACCCGCGAGTAGAGACATGTGTGTATGTGTGTGTGTGTGAAACAAAAAAGTGCGTGTGTTTTGGTGGCAGGGGGCCGCGGCCTTGTTAATATGTCGCGGATGGTAGGCAGCCACCGGGTATGCATGTGTGTATTTATGCGCTTAAGTGTGTATTCATGCTTGTACGTGTGCGTACGGTGTATCTTTACGTATTCATGTAGATGTTCATCACACATTGTGGGGCCGAGATGCCGGGCGACCCTACCCCCCCGCTCCCCCTGCTCGCCTCCCCCCGCCGCACCCTTGCACCCGGAGGGGACCGGGCAGTGGTCCCAGCACCCACCCACACATTCACCCCCCCACATACACACACACAACGCCCACGGGCGGGCGGGTTGCATTCTAAACACAACGCCCACGGCTTCCGGACTGGTTCGGGCGGGGTTATCTTTCTAACTTTCAAGCACACCCGCACACCCGCACGCCCGCGCGCGGAAGGTGGAAGGGGCTAAAGGGGAATCACCCGACAACCCGTGCGTTTCGTTTTGTCGTATCTATTTGACCAAGATGCGTGCGCCACAGGACCCGTACAGTCGGTACAGGTCCGTATGCAATTTCTCGCTGGTTGCGGCGGGCGTGTTTGTGTCGTGCTATGCCACGAGGTTTCCGTTGTACAAGGGTGGCGGTGCGACGCCCGTGGACGCGGCCGTCAAGCTGCGGCCGCTGCTGCTCCTCTTCCGGGGCGTCGCAACACGCGGACGCGCACGGGGTTGTGGGTCGGCGTCCGACCGCGGGTCGTTTCTTTGTTCGTCAAACCAGCCCCTGCCGGACACGGATACACCGCGGGCCGGCTGTCGCAGCCTCGCAGCTGATTCTGACGGTGTTTCTGAAACGGAGGGAATGCACTGCATCGCGAGCGGCATGTGGGTCGGCCGGGGAGGCAGCAGAGGGGCCTTTGTACGGCATCACGTCCTGCGTTATACCTCGCCTCAGGGCGCGCGCACCCCATCTCGTCAGGAGTGAGAAGACACGGATGTTGTGTTGTTCCGTACGTTTCGTACACATGTACGATCGTGGCAGCGCGCCTCCGGGATGCTGCATGTTTCGGCGGGGCCCACGGACCATCTGTCACCAGCCCATCCCAAGCACTGCTTAGTAAGGGGGGTTGAGGTCCCGGCTGGTTCTGTCCAGGTGCCCGTGGCGAGTGGGATGGCTTCCCTAGGGTTGAGCTCCCCCGCCCCGCCCCGAAGGCCGGAGAGGAAAGGGCGAGACGGCCGGATGTGGGGCGCTGTACATTGAGGAAGAAGAAGTGGCAAGGCAGGGCAGTCGGAATTTGAAAGAGGAGACAGGAGAGGAAACGAGGCAGGGCAGTCGGAAGTGACGGAAGAGGAGACGGAAGAGGAGACGGAAGAGGAGACACGGGTAGGATGATTTGGAGCCAGAGAAGCGAGGACGAGCAGGAGGAGGAGGAGGAGGAGGAGGACGCCTCGGAGGTGGTTGCAGGCCGAGTCGTCGATTGCGGTATGCTACACATGGAGAGTGGGGCCGGAGACACATGGAGGGTGGGAATGATTACGGGGCCCACCGGTGGCCTGTGCAATCGCCGCGGAAGGGGAGGGGCTGTGCGGTTGACGGGGTCCGGGCCTGTGGTGCGATGGCGTGCCGTCGGCATGTTGCGCCGTGTGACGCGATACAGCGCGGTGCCATGCGATGCGATCGCGGTGCGGTGTGGTGTGGGTCGATGTGGTGTGGGTCGATGTGGTGTGGGTCGATGTGGTGTGGGTCGATGTGGTGCGGTGTGGTGTGGTGCAATGCCATTCGATGCGATGCACGCATATTGAGCGGGTGGGGCACGGTGGACGATTTTGTTCACGGGATGGACCACACCACACCGCACCGGTGTATCCGACGCGCATGCACGAGCCCCAACCTGTGCGACGCGCTGGGAGTTGCGAAAGGCGTGTACGTGTGTATCTGGACGTTGATGCTGCGGGCCCTTGTACGTGCCGCTCAACTCCATCGAGGCCAGCTGCTGCGCATTCGGGAGTGGAGGAGCGGAGCGGGCAACCGGGCGCGCGGCTTTGTCATGTATCGCGGCCTAATGCTTACGATAATCAAAGATGGTGGCGGTGGCCGACGCCCCTAGGGGGTGCTGGGTGAATGGAGCGCGCTGCATCAGGTGGGCGGGTAGCATCCTAGACGTGCGCGAGCCACTTGCGGTGTGTGTTTAATGGAGAACTGATCCGCGAGGAAGGAGGAGTCTAGCCCTCTGTGTGTGTATATTGTGTATATGTGCGCGTATGTGTGTACAGGAGAACTGTGTGCATGTGTTTTGCGGAGGTCATCGTCATCATTAAGTTTTTGCCTTGCAGCTGAAGGGCGGGGGCGCGTAAAGGCCGTCCCCGTTGCCTTTCCTTTCATAATCGGTGTCGGTAGGGCGGGCAGGGCCCGCGGGGGTCGCGCTTGCTGGTGGTGGTGGTCTCGGAGCCGGCCAGGGCTCACGAGGGCGCCCCCCCGGCGTTTACGTTCACCCGTCTCTGGGCGGGGCGCTGGACGGGTGATGGGGTGACGATAACCATTTTCTTTGCGTCCTTGTTTCTTTCCTCCCTTCTCCACCATTTCGTGGGCGAATAAGTAAATAAGGAATAATACTGCGGTAGGTCAGTGAAGGTGCAATCCGTCGGTCTCCACGGTTGCCCCGCGTGGGTTGAGCTCCCCTCCCCGCCGGTGCACCAGGGCCGTGGCCGTGGCCTGCCCCGGGGGCGGGTTCCCCATTCTCGAGTTAGTTCACATGATCCGTTTATTCATGTATGTGGCGTATGCTGTCGCCGTACACTGTGAAGACTTGAACACAATGTGGCCAACGGGTCGGGGGGCCGTTGCCCTCTGACATGTGTTTTGGGTGCTGCTGGCACGGGATGAGTCCCTTTTTCTCAAATTTGGGGTATCACGGCCCCCCCGGGTGACCCCCGGGTGACCCCCCCGGGTGACCCCCCCGGGTGACCCCCGGCAGCGCTCCTCACCGCCCTTGTGGTGAGGGCGGGAGAGAGGCTTGAGGGTGGGGGCTGCACCGGTGATAGGATTATTGTTTCAACCAGCTTGCGCCGCCGATGTCGACCCGACGCGACCCGTGGCTCCGCTCAGCAGGGTGGTGGTGGTGGCGATGGCGGTGATGGTGGTGATGCTGGTGGTTATGGTGGTGGTGATGATGGCGTTGTTGGTGCTGGTGGTGGTGGCGATGGCGGTAATGGTGCTGGTGGTGGTGGCGATGGCGGTGATGGTGCTGGTGGTGGTGGTGGTGATGATGGTGGTGACGATGGCGTTGGTGGTGCTGGTGGTGGCGATGGTGGTGATGGTGCTGGTGGTGGTGGTGGTGGTGCTGGTGCTGGTGCTGGTGATGGTGATGGTGTATCCCATCCACCCAGCGACCCAGCGGGTCGCTGTGCCCTCCGGGAGGCGCCAAGCACAGCCGATGATCGCACACCGCCCTCCGGGGGGGATGGCCCTCGTCCTCCGGGCTTACGAGGCAGTCGGCCCCCTCCTCTCCTCGACCGCATCACAGCCGGCCATCCACGGGCGCATTTACCTGAAGCCGATGGGTGTCTTTGCGAGCAGCTAGGTGATGCTGATGTGGGCACCTCGCGGGAGTCCCGGGGCGCGGTGTCATGCCGGGGCGGCCGGACGGTGGACGGGGGGACAGGGCGGTGTTGCGCGGTGGGTCAGAAGCACCCAATGGGTCAATTACTCCCAAACACACATAGCCACACCCACGCCCACGCCCGCATACACATCCATGTGCAGGCGAATGGCGGTAAGTATAACATGTGAACTGGTGTATGGACTTGATTGATTGCAAGACTCGAGGTTCCCGTTGAGAGAAAGGAAGGAGGCCGTGGGGCCGGTGTGTTGTGCATACGGGTGACGGCCTCCTGGCTAGGCACCATCATGGAGCTCTGGATGGAACGGCCCGCCGGGCCGGGATGGGGGCCGGGGTACTGGACTACATGGCGAGGACCGCACCCCCGTGGTGGACCAAACGGAAACATTCAAGCCCAGGGGGACATGCCCAGCCCCTTCCCCTTGCGGGTTGGCGGGGCGCGGCGGCGGCGGTATCAACCCAGCGTGAACTGTTTCTCGCCGCCGCAGCGGCTCTCTGTTAGGGCCGGGCAACCGACTGGAAGTTGTTCCCAACGGCGCCTCTGGCTGCAGCCGAGATCCTTCCAGCTTCCGGCTACTACCCATGCGTGTGTGTTGTGTATTGGTTATTTTGGTGCGGCAAGTTGGTGCGCCCGCCCCCCCACGTGGGTCACGTGCTGTTGCCTGAGTAGAACATGAAGGATTGTACGTGATGGGGCACGCTTTGTCATTGTACGATATATCGTACATGTCCGGTTTGTTGGAACGGTGCGCGCGCGCGAGGTGCCAGGCGTGCCCCTCAGTTCCAGCCCCTCCCGCTGTCGTCCTCGCAGCCGCCGCCACCGGGAGTTGTGCAGCAGCCGCGGCGCAGGTGTGGTGTTCGGCTGGCAAGTCAATGAGTGCGCGACATGCCAGGGGCACCGGCGCACAGCTCGGTAGATGCCCGCGTGCCACGATGTGGTCAGAACCGCCCTGCACCAGCCCGCGGCGCTGGTGTGTGGAAGTGTAATGTGCTCGAGTGGCGGCGGTGCGGGGGTGGCGCCGGGCAATGCAGCCGAGGAGGGGACGCATGGAACGGAGGCCAGCCGCTGGCCAGGGTGCATGCAGGTCATGGATGTTGGCCGGCCAAGCTATCGTAGGCTCGGCTGCGCGAGCCGGTGGCCGATATCTACCAAACTAGTCTGGCCGGTGGCCGATATCTACCAAACTGGGCTAGCCGGTGGCCGATATCTACCAAACTAGGCTAACCGGTGGCCGATATCTACCAAACTTGTGTGTGCTCAGCACTTGCTGGTTTCGGGGCAACGACAACGTGCTGTGCAGGTTGGTCGGTTCTCTGCTCTGAGTGAAGCACCTGAACAGCGAACCACGCTAGGGTCCTTGGTGACAGCCGCAGCCTCCTCACCGACCACTGGAAAGGGACGCCGCGCCACCATGGCGCACCGAAGCACAACCCGCAGCCTGTACCCACCCTATCATCCCCGGGTTCATTCTGCGGGTTTATTTATTTTTCTCAATTTAACCACCCTATCATCAAGGAACCCCACCCCATGCATGAGGGCCTGCCACCTGCAGCCACAGCCTCTCTCTCTCACTCTCACTCTCACTCTCTCTCACTCTCCCTCACATACTAAGCCTTTGGCGTCCAGCTCGGTTGAGCGTCTGAGTCTAGGGTTTGGGATTGGGGTCTCCTGCCATGTGCCAGCCGCGCGCCGGACGGGTGCACTCGCCGCCCCCCCCCCGGCCTGGAAAGGGACAGAGGGTGGTTGTCCGACTGGGCCGTGCAGGGGCGAGTCCTCGAGGGCGTGGCGGACGCTGTGGATCAGTAAGGAGCTTGATTAAAGGCAAGGGTTTGATTCAATGAGTCGACGCTGTTGTTTAATACGCCACCATTATGTTTCTAGGGATGGGGCGTGATGTTTCATACCACTTACCACACAGAGTGGCTCGGGCCCTGCGGAGCAGGGTGGCGCCAACTGTGTGCATCCGACTCTGTTGTAAGGGCAGAGAAGCCTCGCAAAGGACCTGGTTTTTGTTAGATACTTGCCCCCTACGAGGGCAGATCATTTCGGGCAGTTCATTGCCTCTCATTGCCAACTTGGAATGGTGAGAGATATGCTGGTTGGTTGGTTGTTGGTTGGTTGTTACATGTTGTACAGGCCTTACGGCTATAAACATGTGTTCCCCCACAACGGTCATCCGTCAAAGGGCGCACAAAAGATCAAAAGAACAAAAGGTAGCTGAGGGGGATATTGGGGAGATATTGCGGGAGAACTAACGTACGTTGGCGCAAACAGAGGTTCACGCGGCGCGGTGAACGGCAGCACTGTAGACCTGTTCTTGGCGAGCACCAGTTTGTACTCAAGGTGTAGGAGCCTCATGGTGTTCAAGCACCTGAACGAAATGTTACGCTCACGGGGAGTCGGTACGCGTACGTTCAGCGACCATCGGCTAGTGAGGCTGGAGATTGACCTGCAGTTGCGGCGCCCAGACGGAGGGGCCCTGGCTCCTCTGCGGGGGCGTAGGCGCATTCGTTTCGATGTGAAAAAATGGCAAAAGTACGCGAAGCTTTTTACGCCAGACGACAGTCCCACCCTTGCCAGGCTTGAGGGGGTGGTGCAAGGGCTGTCGGACGGCTCGCTTAATAGCACGCAGGCGGTTGAGCAAGTTGGGAACGTTCTCTATGGAGCCATGAGGAAAGCGTTTGAGGTTGGAGGGCCTGCGCAGCAGCCCGCACGGGAGCATGCGGCGTGGTGGAATGACGAGTGCGCCCGCACACACGCGGACATGACGGAGAAGTTGCGCGCAGCCTATGGAAATGGGAGGTCCATAACGGAATGGGTGGCGTTCAGAGAAGCGAGGCAGGTCTTTAACAGGGCACGAAGGCATGCTATGGCAGGGTTTGAGCAACAGGAGTGGCGTGATTTCATTAGCAATTGCCGCGGGGACCCCAGGGCCCTCTGGCAAAAGCTGTCCGGAGGAGCCCCGAGCAAATGCCCAGTTACGGATGCAGAGGTGTGGCGAACCCATTTCAAGACGCTGCTTAACGAGAGGCATAGAAATCCGGACCGTGACAAGGCTGCGCAGACACTGGCGTTCATTAATAGGATGGATGAGCAGGGGGCATGGTGGGTCGTGAGGGGGTACGAGGAGGCTGAGCACAGGAAATTAGCGGCGGACGCAGCTCTTAATGGGCCAATCACGGAGGAGGAGGTCGCTTTGGTGCTGATGAATCTGCCTAACGGCAAATCCAGCGGTCCCGAAAGGGTCTGCGGGGAATGCTACAAGTATGCGAAAAGGCTGCGGAGCGGGAGTGAGGATGAGCGCCCGGAGGTAAACCGTATGATCCCAATCATACAGGCTCTTTTGGAGCGCATTCGGTCAACAGGGGATATCCCGGATCAGTTCACGGTGTCTGACCTGGTCCCGGTATACAAGCGCAACGGGGGGGACGCTACGGACTGCAGCAATTACCGTGGGATTGCAGTTGGTGGAGTGCTAGCCAAATGTTACGCGTCAGTGCTCGAACGTCGCTTTGCTAAGTTCGCGGAGGCAGAACCCGCCGAAACACCAGTACGACACTGGTGCCAAGCTGGGTTCCGCCAGGGTATCGGTACCCAACATCATCTCTTTACGCTTCGCCATTTCATAACACGATACGCAAGACCTGGGCAAGGCGGTTTGTTGATCTGTCAGATTGATTTCGAGAAGGCTTTTGATCGCGTAGATCGTGAGCTTCTTTGGGAACGGATGAAAGAACGTGGCCTGTCTGGCAAGATGCTGGATGCCCTACGGCGATCCTACGACAAGGTAGAGCTGCGAGTGAAGGTGAACGGCCAGCGTGGCGAAGCGTTCAACTCCGACCAAGGTGTGAAACAGGGCTGCCCCCTGAGCCCAGTTCTTTTTGGTATGTTCATCAAGGCCTTTGCGGATTACATCGACGAACATGAGCGCGGGAACCCGACGGGCAGAGCTCCAGTCGCCCGGGGGAGGAAAGTGCCGGAGCTGTTGTACGCAGACGATCTCACAATGTTTGCAATGGATGCCTCTCGTATGCAATTCCTGTTGGATAGGTTGGCAGAATTTTGTGACGCTTTTGGTATGTCGTTGAATGTGAACAAATGTGAACTGCTGGTGTTTGCTGGTACCCAGAACCAGCACGTACAGCTCACAGAGGGCGCTAGGCAACTCAGGTGTGCCGGCCAGGCCATTCCGGTCAAGGAGCGCGCGAAATACCTTGGCTTGCGCTACGGTAGCAATCTCCCGTTCGATTCTTGTCGCATGGAAATCTGTGATGTTGGGCGCAGAGCAGTGTTCTCCTTGATGCGTAAGCTGGAGGCAAATCGGATTTGGGCACCAGACCTGATGCTCCGTTGTTTCGACGTTCAGGTTAGATCCTTGCTTTCATATGGAGTCGAAGTCTGGGGCCCGGACGCGATACGTGAAGTGCTCGGAACAAGAAGGCGGCAGCGAGTGAGGGAGTGGTTAAGGTGGGGGCAACGCGCTGGCACGGGCCTATCCGAGGAGGGCTCCGCACGCGTGAAAAAGTGGGGAGGTTGGGTCAGGAATGCGGGTAGCAGGGCTGGCGTTTTCGAAAAAGCCATGGCTGACCCGATGGTGGAGGTTCAGAAGATCTTTCTGCGAAAGGTGGTTGGCGCAAGCCTACCCCCAAACAGGCTTTTGTTTGCGGAGACATCACAGCTCCCGCTGCACTACTTTTGGGCTCAACAGGTGTTCGGCTTTTGGAAGCGGCTAGTCAAACAGCCAAATTCGCTTGCCAGGGCTGTGCTTGAGGAGGACATTAAGGCATGGCTGGAGTCGGACCATATGACTAACGAGCATGAATACTTTTGGGCGGGGAAGGTACTTCGGATTTTCGAAACCCTGGGGTTCGATTATAAGGCGCATGTGGAGGAGGCGCTCGGTGCGGAGGCCAAGGCAAAGGCCATTGTCGCGCTAGATATCCCTTTTGGAGATTTGCTCTTAGAATTTCGGCGCAGACTGCTCTGCGATTGGTCTGCTGATTGCCTGGATCAGGATCCCAGGGGCTTCCCTGAGTACACCATAGGGCTGGAGTGCAGGGGCCGGGCGTGACAGCATGTCGGTACCTGAACTGGATGGGCCTTGCGTACACACCGATCGATCACAAGCGAAAGCTGGAGCATATGACGTCTGATATGCCGAGAAAGCATCACACGGCGCTAATGCGATTCCGGCTTGGCCGTTGGGGTCTGGAGGTATCGCGGTTAGCACGGGGGCCCGGGCGCACGCCGCGCAGTACACGGACGTGCCGGGTTTGCAATAGTGGAGCGGTAGAGGACGAGCTACACGTGTTAATTGAATGTCCGGTCTACGAACCGCTACGTCGAGCGGTGGATCTCCCTGATGACTCGGATATGTTCGGAATCATGCTTTTGTTTGACCAGTGCAAGCTTGGTCATTTCTTATATCAGGTGCAGAAGTTGCGGAAGGAAAAGCTGCAGAGATGAGAGAGATATGCCCGAGATATGCCGTATGTACCGGGCCAGGCCAGGCATGGTTGGAACTATCAGTACACTCGTGATGGCATTCACACCAGACATCCTACTTACATGCCTGCCACCGACGCGAATTGACAGCCGTATGTGCGCAGCGCGGCTTAGGTCGAGTTTTGTCCCACGGTTAGCCCCCCCTGTATATGGCTCCCAACCAACTTCCAGTAAGATTGCGGTTGCCGGTACATAAAGCATGATCACTACTACAATGGTAGGATTCGGCCTTTGGGAAAAACGAAAACCAGCGCGGTCACAGGTATCGAACCTAACGGGAAGCCGCGAACAGCAACGTCGATCGGAGTCATCACACCATACTTTCCATGAGCTAGGTATTGATTTCATTACATGAAAGAAGCATTACGTTAGGCTCTGACAACGAAGTCGAAGTATGGGGCGATTGGTTTGCTAGGCTTAGTCAGGTTTCGTGAAGTTTACATCGGCACCTCTGTGCTTTTCGTTGATGTGTAAGACGTGATTGAAATCAAAATATTTCTTTACCAAAAATATACACCCTTTGAGGGTCGACCGGAATCAACCAGCCGTTCAAGGCCAACATATGCAAGCCGTCACCAGGTAACTTTAATATTTTCAATAAAATCTCTTTCAGTACCTTTATTGATTCGTACATATAATTGGCTTGAAAGTGTTGGATGTGAATTTCACGCTTTTGAGAAGCAGTACATGAATGACAGGGACTTTCCCAACGCTGCTACTATACATGCGTGGAAGCTCCTTTTATGTTATACACCCATGGCTTGGGTCAAACGCCACAATTGTTCATCAGGATCGCAACGGTTTAAGGTTGTAGTCTTGTAGTCTTAGGCACCAGAGACTGCGAAGGAGGACGTTGATTCAGCACTGTTTTTCCCTGTAAATGTTTCATGCGGTCGTGAATGATATTTCTCAGTGCCTACTGGAGCGCTTACTGGATACTTCGCGTGCTGCGTGTATAATCTCTTAGGAAGGTATGTCCGGGGACTACGCCCGAGAAGTGGATTTGTTTCATTTCATGAACGCAGCCTTTGTCGGGAAAGCCCTACGGCCAGTGGCAGGGCCAGGCTCGAGGACTTGCACTTTTTGCCTTTTCCGCCGGTCAATATAATTTGCGGAAATCAATATTTGAAATGTGCTTTGCAGAGTGACTAAGGCGTCTGCAACTCTTGCCCTGCCGATTTCCCGGGTTTCCTGAGTAGTTGACGTCCTGACGCATCTGGGCTGAAGAGGCCGTCACGCCTGCTGAAAATATCAGCAATACACCTGTGAGCAGGCGCGGACAGACTTGTCCGCGCGTTGTGGGCTCGCCGGCAATTCGCTGCCGAGTTCCAAGGCCGACTTTGTCAGCTGCACCGCCATCAAGCGACGTGCCGTTAATCCACTTGGAAACTGGTCCTAGGACCCAAGTCAGCAATTGCTGGCCGCGGCAGGGTCTGAAGCTGCCAGTACGAACACACCTACGCCTAAAGTGTGTCCTCCCTGCGCTATCCTATTGCATCGAGAGCCGCGATGTCCGTCAACGAGGCATCCATGGTCAACCAAAACTCTTACCTCATCGGCAAGCCCGTAAGGCTCAACGTCGAGCGGCCGAGCCGCGGCCTGGCGGCACGGCTCATTACGCGCAACCTCCACGACGGCATCCCGACAGAGCGCCGCGCCGCCAGCACCTGCAGCAACACCCCGACCAGCGTCACCACCCTGCCCTGCCTCTCCGGCGGCCCCACGGACACCTGCGACCCGCAGCCGCCTTCCACCTGCTTCGACCCCACCTCGTCCCTCCAGCTCTCTTCCTCCATCAGCACCTTCGCCGCCTCCTCCGTGCCCCTCAGCACCTGCAGCGCCGCGGGCTTCTGCAGCAGCATCCGCAGTGGCCCCGGCGGCGCCGCCGCGGTTGCCTCCGGCAACCCAGCGCCGCCGCACGCTTGCCCGCGAGCCCACTCCCGCAGCTCCCAACCGAACCTGCGGCTGCAAGGACCCGGGCAGCCGCGCCCGCAGCGGCGGCCCCGGCCCCAGGCGAGTCTCCCGGGCGATCTCAGCAGCGCGCGTGGCTGCGATCCCACCGATCGCCCGCAATCTGGCTTGAGCGCTGGCTGCGACGCGATGAGCTGCCGCGATGCGCGTGAGGTCGTACACTGTACGGACAGAGATATGAGAGGCGCTGTACGGATGGACGATCTGGAGAATTGGGTGCAGTATTTGGCGGATCAAGCCAGGGAGGACGAGGAGGAGGCGGAGGGGGATACAGGGGGTCAAGCGGCGGCGGCGGCGGCCTATGACGAGGAGGCGAGGGCCGCGGTGGCGGTGGTGGGCACATGGGTGAGCCCGGCCGTAGGGCGACAAGTGGACTGCGCCGTCGTTGAGTCCGGGGGGGACGCTGCCCACAGTCACAGCCTCTGCAACAACAGCAGCTCGTCCACGTCCGCCCGGGGAAGTGCGGTTCCTGGGCTCGTCGTCATTGCGCCCCCATCTGCGTCGGATGAGACCGCTCCATCTCCACCTTCTGGTGCTGATAATGGGAGCTCAGCATCGCCCGCACAGCCCGCGGATGCCCCCGCCACGGAGGCACCCGCAACCGCCGTCGCCGCCGCCGCCGACGTGGCGGTGGCTGTCCGCGCCGGCGGCACGGAGCCTGACGACGTCGCCGCAGCCGCCGCTCCCGCCCCAGCAAGCCCCTGCGATCGGTCGGACGTGGAAATCCGTACAATGGCGGCTCCGAAACCTGTGCGTCCGGGCCGATCTAGCCCGCCGGTGATGCAGTCGTGGCCGCTGCTGGCTCCGACTCTCCCGTTGGCAGCCGCTAGGACCGTCAGCGCCGGTGCGGTAACAGGCCCCAGCGTCGGCTGTTCCGCCGTCGCCGCTGCCGCCCAACCGACCGCCGCCGCTGCCGCCCCACCGACCGCCGTCGCCGCCACAGCTGCGGTGGAGGCTCCCGCGAAGGCCGTCCTGGATACCTTTGTCACCTCCCGCCTCACTGACATTCTGGCGTCAGCAGGGGCACCCGCCGACGTCGACGTCGTCCGCGCGCAGCAGAGCAGGATGGGGATGGATGCGGCGGTCTGGAGCAATGGGCGGGAGTCGGGCGCGGACGAGGTCGGGAGCAAGCCGGCGCCGCTGCAGCGCCGGAGATGTCAGCGCGGGTATGTGGTCTCCGGCCCGACGGCGGGTGCAGACGCCGGGTGGCAGATGTCGACAGCTGGCATGGCGGCGGTTATCGCCTCCGCTGCCGCCGCGGGATGTGGCCGGCCTGACGGCGCCGCCGCCGGCGCCGCGGCAAACACCGCAGCAGCGACCGCGCGTCCCTCTCATTTCAAGTGGCCCAGTCTGCGCATGATAGGGGATGCGATCCGACCGCGTTGCAGGGTACGGCACCACGGCGGCGACGGCGGGCGGCGTGACGGCGCCGTACAGCAGCGGCGCGGGGCCCAGCGGCGGGACGCGCCCGGGCGGATTTTATGGACGGAAGCCGGGTACGACACCTCGCGTGTCGCCGGTGGCGCCGCGACGCGCGGCCCTGCGGCGTTGTTTACGTCGTACGTTAACTACCGTCGCAACACCCAAGAGTTTCGCAGCAACTGTAACAATAACAATAACACCAACGTCGCCGCCGACGACGACGACATTGTCATGCTGGCAACAAACGGTACGGACGACACGATCGCGCTGCGGTACGACAGCTTTGGCAGCGTCCGTGTCGTTGGCGGCGGCGGCGCCGCCGGCATGAGCACGTTTGGGCTGGCGTTGACGACCGGAGGCGGCCTCCCTGTAGCGGCCCCCGGACAGATCCTGACGTTCAGCATTGCTGCCATGGCTGCGGCGGCCGCCCGGCACGACGCAGCCGCAGCTGCAGCCGCCGCCGCCGTTGATGCGGCGGCGGCGAGCCTCCGCCGGATTAGCCTGGCGGACGGCGATTGGGACAGCCTTTGGACCGGCGACGACTTCGCGGCAGTACGAGAGCCGCTGCCGCGTGTACGGCAGCAAGCAGATCCTGGAGCACCGCCGCTGATCGTCGCGTCAGGCCCGCTGCTGGACATGCCGTACGGTTGGGAGGCCGCCGTGGCAGCGCTTGCTCAGGAGCTCGGGGCCCGTGGGTCGGCGGCCGCGCCGCCGCCGGAGATGCCCGTGGATCGGTCGCGCGCGCGCCTGTACGAGCTGTCGCCGCGCTGTGCAGACGACCCACGGGTCAGTGGCGACACTGGCGGCGCCCGCAAGGCCTGGCGCAGGGTGCGGACGGGGCTGCGGGGCCTTATCCGTGGCCTCAAGAGCTGCTATTCGTGAATCAGGTGGCGGAAAGCCCCAACTCTTCCCTGAATCCGCGGTCGTGGCGTGGTGCACGCGCCGCGGTGGCGGGATGCCGCCTTTTGAACGGCCCAAAGCCGCGGGGGACCCGCCGGCCGGCAGTGGGCACCGCGCGGCGTCCCACGTGCCTTATGTGGTTGAGGTTGGGGCGGTCACATCCGATGAGGGGCAGCCTGCGAGTGCGAGTTGGGCATCCACGGAGTTAGAACTTGTGAGTCGGGAGCTCAGGACGGGTTGAGGCGGCGGGGCCGCACCGTATGGAGGTTCTTGGTCCTTCACATGCGCTGGTGTTTAGGTGGTGTTGAGGACTGAGGTACATGAGGAGGGAGAGATGGAGGAAGAGATGGAGAGGGAGAGAGAGCAAGGGAGGAAAGCGGAGGGCGCAGAGACAGGGAGGCTGAGCGCGGCGGGGTTGGTTGCGCGTGGAAGCGGGAACGGGAGTCGGCTTCCCGGAGAGTAATGACCCCGGTCCCCCGCCAGACGGACTTCGAGACACGGCATTCCCACAGCGCACCACACGGCACGGCACGGCAACCGGAGAGCGGGGAGCCGTGGGCCGGAGGGGAATGTCGCGGGAGGCCTGTACTGATGTACACTACCGCAATGCAGATTTGCTTTCGTTCTCGCAACAGGGTTTTGGTTGCGCGTGCGGTGACCGGCGAAGGCGAAGGCGAAGGATGGGGCGGCCACGATTCAAACTCGCACGGGCGTCGGATGCTATCGGCCATCCGCCTAATGGGCGCGACCGCAGCAGCAGCCAGGAGCTAGTTTGGTCTTTGATGGGCGGGGTTGGCTTCACTGCCCGATGATCATTTGGTCGTGTACAGTTTGGCTGGGGCGGGTGAGTTTGATGTTTGCCGAGATTTGAGATTTAGATTTGGATTGAATTGAATGGGTTGGTTAGGGAATCCATTCCGCCCACGGCGCATCCTTGCACACACTTCGCTGCGAAAGCACGCAGCCGGGACCTTCACGGTCACCGTTGCCGAGTGCGAATCCAAACCCAATCCATTTTGGTTTGCGCGAGATGCGCTCCAGCAGTGCATCTGTGCTCCGGGGCTCGCCCTCTGCCAGGCGATATGCCCATGGTAATTTTTGGAAAAATGAACCCAACACGGATGTCGAGGCGCCCTTTGGGAGAGGGATTTTCTCTTTGCATGGCTTTGTCGTACTGGCGGCTGCGATCGGTTGTGTCTTGCGCGATGGTCTAAGATGGTCTGGATGGTTGTCCGTTTCAAAAAGTTTGAAATCTTGACCTCGTGACTGGGCCGGCCGGTGCGTCAGTTCGACACGAAACAGAATTTTTAAGAAACGACAATCCGTTTCGCGGATTATTTACGTGGGGCGGCCTCCGCATGCCTACCTGCACGTGCGCAAGGAGGCCGGCCGTCGCTCCGGTGCGCCCTGTGCTGATACGCTCGGTGGCCCTGGTGTCACGGATAGGATCGTATTTAAATTGATCCGCAGCAGCCGGCGGCCTGCTACTCGTTTGGCACCTCGCTGTGGTCCGCAGGGTCAATAGCCCCTTGCTGGGGGCTGCGTCGCGAGGTTTGCAATCGCGATGCCGATCCGTTTCGCGGCCCTGGTTCCGCACGTCGGGGGCGCTGGCGAGTTAGGAGGCGTCTGGGGAGGGGGGGGAGGGGGAAAAGGCGTCTGGGGGGGTCTTTGAGTTTGGTCTGGTGCTTCTGCGTTCGTTTGTTGTTCCTTGCCTGTTCCGTGCGCGTCGCCTAGAGCACTTCGCGTCGCCGGCTCTTGCTCGAAATGTCGTCCTTCCCACACACGTTGTTCTGGGTGTCGTTGTCAAACGGAACTCGCGCGCGTGTGTATATGTGTGCTGTGGTGTGCTGTGCGCGCCGTACTTACACTGGCTCGGAGGCATTCTCTAGGAGAGGAGCGCCATGGTGCAAAATTGGACAGGTGCTCTGGCTTGATTTGCTTGGCAGGCTGTTGGGAAGTGTTGCTGGTATGTTTGAATTTGAATAGGGCGGGCGGGCGCTGTTCTCGTTCGCGGCTCGCTGCAGGGCTGTCCGGTGCCCAGGGACGGGCGCTGTCCCCGGAGCGCATTCCTCTCCACATAGACGTGCGCACGAAATCGTTCTGCGTGCACCCCATACACACGCACATATTCGGGCAGGTTCCTTCGCCAACACACGTACGCACACATTCGCTTCTCGCGGCTCAGTTATCTTATACATACACACACACATACGCACCTGGGCTCGTCGGGCGGGTTCCTTTTCTGAACAACACATACGCCCTCGCGGCTCAGTTTTCTTTTACATACACGGCCGCATACGTCGTCGCAGTGTGATGAACCTTGTATGTATATGTGTGTGTGTGTGTATGTGTGTGGTTTGCTCGGATGTGGGGCCCTGCATCTCCCGCACGGGTTGCGGCTGCGGGGTCCGCGATCGGGAATCGATCCGGCTGCTGCTGCCGGCGATGGCGGCTGCAACGCCCGGGCTCCCAGCCGCGTCCTGCATGCTGCCGGCGATCCCTCCGATTGCGACTTCGGGACGACGAACGACGGAATGAAGGAATGAATGAAGGAGGGTGCATCGCCGGGCAACCGCAAAGTTGTTCGTTTGCGGCCTCGGGAACAGGTCTTATCGCTTCCCTTGGCTGAAGTCTATGTACCCGAATGGAGGCAGGCCAAGAGACTCCAGGGCCGGGCGGTCCGGCATTGGAGTCCTTCAAGCGCTGACGCGCGGGGCGACCTCCGTCGTCGTCCGTTTGACTGTGGCTGCTGGATGGCGGACCGCCGGCCGTCATTATGAAGAGTTCTATCCGGAGGAGCGCCAGTTTTGGGTCGGCCATAGGGGCCGGAGGGGACGCTCCGTGGGTTGAGAACTCTGAGGTTGGGCCGCGGACGACGACGATGACGGCCGCTGCTGTTGAAGATGAGGCGGGAGCAGGCTGCTGCTGCTGCTGCTGTGGCGCCGTTGTCAAGTTTGGTGCGGGGGCAGGGGACGCTCCGGGGCCTTCCGTCCCGCTCGGCGCCTGTCCCGGCGGCGGCGGAAGGGTCATGATCGGGAGGGGGTGCAGGCTGTCGATATGACCGCGAGCACGATGGACAGTGTCAGAGTGTCAGAGCATCCGGTGGCTGGCTGGGGAGCATGTGCAGAGGTATCCTTTTGTTTGTTCTGCTGCGACTGCGATTGCATTAGGAAGTATGTCCTATGCACTCTTGGGTTCGGTCTCTTGGCTGTACCGTATTCAATGCCGTACTAAAGTTTCGATTGAGCAAGCAAAACGGCTGTGTGCGCATTCCTGAGGTACGGACGGGCGAGTAAGGGCGAGGAAAGCTGGGGTGTCCGGGCGCGTGGCCGCAAGCTGTGATCGAGGGCACCCCGGGGGGGCGGTCGTTTCCTTCGGCAGTTCGTTGACCCGCATACGTATGGCCACGGCTCTTGGCTGGGGCGGTACGGACGCCACTGCACTGCATTTGAGACCCGCGGGTCGCAAAGGGCCCTCATGTCTGTTGCCGTACAGAAGATCGACTTGATGGATGAGATTTGTAACGCGGAGAAGGACGGACGGACGGACGGACGGATATGGACAGAGAGTAGCCCCGGATGTGGCGGCAGCGGAGGACCGGCAGCCGCTGTCGACGCCAGTGGCGCCGCCCCTTGGCCGCTTTGCAGAGGCCGAGGAGCCCCGCCCCGCCCCGCCTCGCACGTGTCCGGGTTTCGCGCTTTCGCCACCCAGTCCAGCTGACTCCGGGGATTTGGGGCCCCCATCTCCGCGTCTTTGAAACGGGACCGAGTGTGCTCAGCCGAGCCGACGTCAGTCGTTTCTGGAGGCCCCCATGAAGCCGGTCCTCGTTTTGCGGCTGGTCCACAGCAGCACGTGGGAGCGCTGCCACGCAGCCGCTGGAGCGCACAACCCCTCCCTGGTTCTTATCACGGCAGCACACGGGTCGCGTACATTATTACATCACGTCATGGTTGTCATTAATATAGTAGTACTGTACCGTGCCCCGTATAGGGCGTGATCAGCTTCTGTTTTTCGCCGCACACACATTCGTATCAAAGCTATGAACCGGTTGGGACTTTGCGCGATCCGCTTGGCGCGACGATGTTGTACGGCAGGTGTACGGGGCTGGACGTGCCGTGGAGCAGTTGGTACGGGCCTGATGGGACGATCGTGGGTCCCGGCGTTGGGTGTACGGCACCGGTATCTGGGCCCGAGGTTGTGAGTGAATGGGCTGTGGTCGCAAGGGTGCGCGGGCGGCTCTTGACCAGGCTTGACGCTGACCAGGCCCTGACTTACGACAGCAGCTGCCCGTATCCGACCGCGCGTGCACAGCTGCACACATGATCGTAGCCCTGTCGTGCGCAACGCAGGAGTGCACAGTTTGGTACAGCAGTACGCAGCGCCATGACGATGTCCTCCACACCGCGGACAGGCCCCGACGATTCTCACAATCCCGAGATACACCAGTACAGAGAAAAACCTTTAAAGTGAATATCCATTTGGACGGCTCCCATGAAAGCGAGCAAGCCGGCGAGCAACCGAGCAAGGTGCGCACAGCAGAGGAGTGGGAGCGGGTGGGAGGTGCGGCGGGCCGCGACTTCGCGCCACTGTTGCTGCTTCAGCCGTTCAGACGTCCCGTTCGGCGGTTCAGGAAACCACAAACGTGGATGTAATGAATAGGTAAGCCTGAATATGCCCCCGAGGATCGCTATCGTCACTTTCCGTCGTATTCCCAATACGACGGCTTCCCAATCACTCCCCTTGAAGGCAACCGCGCTCTGGCCTGCAGCGGGGCGGGGCCCCGCCCCTGCCGGCTCGACGGTGCGGCGGTCAAACGCGCGGGGCGCGCAGAGTCCAGACCACACCCAGCAGCAGCAGCCCCAGTGCGCGGCTTCCTTGGGGGCAGCAGTTCGGTTCCGAGGGCCTCCGAGCTCCGGCGTCGCCGGACGCACTGATCTGTCCTCGGCCGCGGCCGCGACCAACAACCCAACCATACGTACAGCAAGAATGACAATAACTGGACCGCAATGGTACTACGCATACACCGCGGAGCTCCTGTAGCCCTCGCAGCTGCCGTCCGCAAAACCCTGGGGTCACTAAAACATCAAAACCCGAGCAAGTGCATCGCTATACCCCGTACACAGCCGCCCCCTCCAATCCGTCCGGCGCCTCCAGCACCCGACCACGATTGGACCCGTGGCTTGGTTCTGGTAATAGGCGGATGCGCTGCCGGGGGGATAGATATATACATTTTGACTCCCCGGGATCCAATGGCTACGGCACGTTTCATTCGGGGCTGCCTAGCCCGCGACCAACGCCAACAAGTCAGAACACCGCAACCAACCCGCAACACACCGTACCGGCACCTCCACCTGCAAATGCCCTTTGGCCGCCTCACGCCACGTGCCCCAGCGGACGCCGTCAGAGGTGCCCTCTGCGTCATTCGCATCACGCATTCGGCGGGGCCGAACGCCGCCGTGTACGCCGCCAATGACCACGACATGTGGCAGCATGCCGTACACCTGCAGGCGGCCTCTCACAACCCCCCTTGTGGACGTGGTAAGCCTTATACCCATAATCCGGACCGGTACAAGACAGATATTTTAATGTTTTGCGCGTGTTGAGGCGGTGTCACGATCGGACCCAAGGGCGTGCGTGCGGGGGCTTTGTTCGGACAGCCGCCAGCAGGACCTGGTGAGGAGATGAAGTACGGCAAATGCCGTACGATGACACATGTGTAAACGATCCATGATGACACATGTGTGTGCGCGCCGGAGGCAAACACAGCAGCAGGTGGGTGGGGAGCATGCCGAAAAGCGCAAGTTCAGTCCAGCGGCATGAGGCCGCGCCGCCGCGGCATGAGGCCGCGCCGCCGCGGCATGAGGCCGCGCCGCCGCGGCATGAGCGACTACGGTAAGTTGTTCTTGTCATCAAGCCCCCTTCTCTGCTCTGCCGGCACGACTATTGGTTTGCACGTCATCATCTAGTTAACGCCATCGACACACAGATAACCCCTTCTCCGAACGCCATCGCAATCAGCTTTGCAACAAGGTCGCCTTGACATGGCCACCATGATATCAGCTTTACGAACAATGCGGATAATGTCAGCGCAATGTTTCTTAATGCAATACAACTGTGTACCCTGCCTGCAGCTCGAGGCTGGCTGGCTCGATGCATGTCATGTCATGTCAGCTGGCTTGACCGGGGGTGTGTGTCGAGCGATCGAGGAGGCCCGGATCAACCCAAAAGTGCCGTACCGTGCCGTACTCTCCACCACGCGCGTTCGCCGTTGGATGGAAACAATCACCGCCCCTGCCGGCCCAATACCCGGCACATCTTCGTCGTCCTTCTCCTTTCCGCACACGCAAGGCCCCGACCCACATCGAACCATATCTTCTGCCGTACTCCAACACGTACATGATGCGACCGACGGAGGCCGCTGCGGCTTCGCTCTTGGGTGGCTGCACACACACACACACACACACACACACACACACACACACACACACACACACACACACACACACACACACATCCTCTGGCGCCTTTCTAGTTGTGATACCCCAGGCAATGGGGTTGGGGATGAGGATAGGAATGGAGCGGATCTGCACCTTCGCTCGTGCCACCAACTCGTGTCACCAACTCGTGTCACAGGTGCAAGCCCCCCTCCAACTCGTGTCACGGGTGCAAGCCCCCTCCAAGGCGCAACCAGCGCCGAGCTCGCCGCGGCCCGTCTTTTCTAGGCGGCTCCCAAACAAGGCCGCCGGCGACAAGGCCGCCCCCAAGTGGCCCAAGGCGATATCGCGATATCGCCACAGGGGTGGGCACCTCGGGAACAACCAGGAAAGCGACTGGGCGAGGGGAGACCAACGCTGCAGTGCCTTTACTAAAGCTGCGCCTAACAAACAAACAAAGCCGTCCGTGACCAGCGCCGCCGTGGACTGAAAGTACTGTTCCATTGGAGTCTTCCGACTAAATGTAGGCGTGTCCCACCGCCGACGGCAGAATAAATTAAGACCTGCCGGGAGACCGATCGCCCAGGTGCCTGTGCATCGGCGACAGGCCGCGGGCTACAGACGGGGCCCGGGCTACAGACGGGGCCCGGGCCCGGGTCGGTCCCGTCGCCCACTCCCCTCCTCACCACCTCACCGGCCACGTGTCCAGGCAGCCGCCATGCCGTACATCCTGCCGTACATCATGTGCGGTCGGTTGTGCCTCGCAAGGGGGTGCCCTGGGGCGGAGCGCCGTACATTTCTCCAGCGTCCGAGCGTCACGCGAAGGGAAGACGGAAGCGGCAGCGGGGTCTGACCAGCCCGCGCCTGAGCCTCGGGAGCGCACACATACACACACACACACACAAATCTACCTGGGCTGGGTCAGGCGGGTTCTTTATATAAACTAACGCATTCTAATGCACAGACAGACAGACAGACAGACAGACAGACACACACACAGACAGACAGACAGAAACACAGCCAGGCAGCTAGCTGTGCTACGGGGTGTGCCCCTCTCCAGGTCACGCGTCTCGGCCCCTGCACCTGCACCTGCGCCGACCTCGCTTTGGCCATAACGAACGTCCACCACGACCAACACCGCTTGCAACTTGGTACATCCAGGACTAGAACGGCACACTTAATCACGTGTACGGCATGCTGGAACAAGTGTACGGCACACGTAACACATGTATGCTATGCTTGAACACATGTACGGCACGCATAACACGTGCACGGCATGCTTGAACACATGGACGGCACGCTTGAACACATGGACGGGCTGCCCGGAAGCTGCCGTCATCATCTCACGGCGCTGCCCTTCCCGACCGCCGCCGCTTAAGCCGCCACAAGACACCCCAGTCCGTTCCGGCCCCCACATCCCGCGAGGACCCGAGGCAGCCAACTCTGGACTCCCCCAACGACCCGGCCCCCCGCCCGCCCCCCCCCCCCGCCCGCCCGCCCGCTGGGGAACGGCCGCGGTGCGGTTTCGGCCGGGCTGCGTCACCGCCGCGGCGCGCTCCTTCCGCCCGGTGAGATCTGTTCCGATGCCCCGTCGTCATGCCTCGTCGTCATGCCCTGGCATCATGCCCTGATAACACGCCCCGTCATTCATGCCCCGTCATCCATGAGACTTGACACTGTGAACCTGCGCACAATTTTTGGTTACCAAACCACAATTTAACAGTACTCCAGATCTCCAGTACACTAACAGTACACATATAGTAGTAGTACCGTTACAGTGTGGATAGGCTTCCGGGCCCTGTCTAGGGGTTTATGTCGCGGCTTTTATATGATGCTATAGGACACCTTCAACCATCATCACACCGAACCTACGCCATACGACCCGAGGGTCCAAGGCGGTTGATCCCGCCAACCAAGGATCCCACCTCATCCATTCACCCGCACATCCGTAGAGACAGAGGGTTCAGCAATCGCCACCGATCTAGCGTGCGAATCTCAATCCATCAACTGTGATCTCAACTCCACATCTCAGCAGCTAGCCATAATCTCATGCTCCCGAACAATGTCGGGGGTCACCCTAGGACTCGAACCCAGGACCTTAAACCGCCTAACTGCGGTACTGTCACCTGACCCGACACATATGATCAGTACAGCTACATCGGACATCCGTATTCCTAAGACGCATGATCTTCACGTCGCGCATGCGCGGCCGTCGTTTCAGGCCGTACCAGGCCGTACAGGCAAGGCAGGTGAAGGATGATCGAAACAAGACCCCGCCTTTGGGCATTCCTTGCTCATGCCACATTTCATCAGCGACCGAAAGCCGCAGGGGCGGCAGCAGCATAGCTGGCAAAAGCCGGCGTGGACCCGAAGCGACTGCTCCTGCCGGTGAGTACCGCCGCAGCGGCAATCCTCGCGGCAGCAGTCGCAGCTCCACCCCCGCTCCCCTTTCCAGCTGCATCGGGAGCGAAGGCCGGTCAGCAACGGCCGTCAAGCCCCCCCTCCCAAACACATACACAACCAACCAACTGCCTCGTCGACTGACCCCACGACCCGCGGCTCTGCAGCTTCCCCGCTGGAACAGTTCTCGGGGCGCGCGTGAACAGAAACCCCCCCGACCCACCCCATCCCCCGTGTGTACATGTGATGTGATGTGATGTGATGTGAAGGGGCCCTCATCCAGGTCGCCCGGCGCACCGCACAGACGGGGAACAGCCCCTGCGCGCAGACCGGGCACGTGACCCGTCGACTCCCCCAACGTGTTTTCCTGCCTCCCACCCCTGCCTCCCACCCCTGCCTCCCACCCCCTTGCTTCCGGGCTGGCCATGCGCGGCCCACCAACACACACACACGGGTGTCATTTACTTCCTTCGCCTACACCGCCTGATACGCTGGACTTGGCTTCTCGCGGCTCAGTTCTCTTTTACACACACGCGCACACACACACACAGACACACCATGTACCCCTAAACACACAGCCCGTTGAGCAGCGCCTCCTCGACGGCCGTGCATTCACGGCGGCGAAATCGGGACAACCCTGAGGCAATGGGAATATGGGATCCTCGACCTCGAACAGCCGGGTGTGTTAGGACTAGGGTGCCCTCAAACTCCTGCCCCGAAAACCACGCAATCATCATCCCCAGATCTGTACGGGTCCCGAACATCGCGGGACCAGAGATGTTCGCACACTGCTTATGCCGTGAAATCATGACATCCACTGCTTGGAAATTGAATTATTGTTTCGATGTGTGAGGCGTCCTTCAAGAACGGTTTGGTTTCACGAACAGGTGGTAAACATCTTCATTTATCGCCGGGGCAACAATGGTTGGCAGCGAGGCTCGAAAGCATGCATTCGACACCGCAGCCGCCGTACTAGTTCCACCACCACCACCACCATAACCACTACCACACCCACCACCACCACCACCCCACATCCACCACATCAACAGCAACAATAATCACCCACCACCACCACCACCCAGCAGACATCAACGGATCCTCGGCAACGGCAGCGCCGCCACTGTGCCCCGTCCTAGCGCGCGGCAACGTGCCGTACGTGTGTATGGCTGTGTGTACGGCAACAAAGCGTCCGTCCGTCCGCCAGCCCGAGCGCGTGCGCAACCCATGCACCTGCACAGGCGCCCTTGGGGGCGCCTTTTGGGGTGCCGTACGTACGGCATGCGCCGTAACAATCCGTGACATCGATTGCGCCGAAACCGTTGTGACTGTCTTTATTTACCGCAGCCGCTGAAGGGCCGAGGACCCGAACACACACACATGCATTTACACACACACACACACGTGCATTTACACATACACATGCATTTACACATACACAAGCATTTACACATACACAAGCATTTACACATACACAAGCATTTACACATACACAAGCATTTACACATACACATGCATTTACACATACACAAGCATTTACACACACACACACACACGTGCATTTACACATACACAAGCATTTACACATACACAAGCATTTACACATACACATGCATTTACACATACAAAAGCATTTACACATACACAAGCATTTACACATACACATGCATTTACACATACACACACACGCGCCCCCGAGTAGGCGATGCTTCGATGCAGATGCGAGACGGACGGCAAGTGTACGACAACGACGGCGACGACGATGGCGACGACGATGGCGGCGACGACCGAAACAGCACTTGACCATGAAAAACCACAAAGCAGAGCGGCAGAGCGGCGCGCAACGCGGCACGGCGCGGCACGGCGCGGCGCGGTGCGCCGGGCTCTAGGTCGGGAAGGCGTGTGTGTGGCGTCTAGGTGTGTAGGTGTGCGTGTGGGGGGAGATAACCGTGCCGACCTTTGTAAGTTACGTGATTGTACGGCCTACACGCCATGATGCGGGCCATCCTCGCATGGCACAGCTGCGGCGGAGCCGTCATACAGAACCGCCGCGGCAGAGGATACTCAACGCCCGTGCATGCATGCACGGTCGCCTGAACGCCATAAGGCCCCAATCTTCTTCCCCCAAGTCGCGCAACACAGCCTCCCCCCTCAAGACGACGACTGCCCTCGACCGGCAGCAGCAGCGGCCCCACCGAAACAGCACAGGAGCCCCGCCGCCCGCTGCCGGCGGAGACGGCGGCCGCCTTCACACGCCTCCTCGTGTGCAGCCGCCGCCGCCGCCGCGGCCGCCACCGCACCGCTGCCGATCGACGGCACCGTCGGCGCCGCCGCCGCCGCCACCACCGCCGGGGGCCCCATCAGGCGCACTTCCAGCGAATCCAGCAGCGCCGAATGCGTTCCGCCGTCGCCGTCCGCCGCGCCGACATGCGGGCAGACACTTCCAAGGCCTAACCCGGACTGGCTGCCGCCGCCGCCGCCGACGCCGACGCGCCCGCCGGCGCTGTCGAAGCCGCCGGCACGCTGCTCCGCCGCCGCCACCATCTGGGACGAGTTAACCCGGGACGAGTTAAACCGGATGCTGTATGGGAGGGTGCGCAGCGTCTGTACGAGCTTCTGGGCGGCGGCGAAGCCTCGCAGTACCGAGCCTTGGGCGCCATTGCCAGGCACGGGGACGTACCCCAGCTGCACCGCCCGAGGCCGCGGAGACAGATAGTCCTCGGGCGCCAGCATTGACTCTGTGCAGACGTGAATACAGCCGCGGCCGTCGGCGGCGGCGGCGGCGGCGCGGCCGGCCAGCGCGGCGGCGGCCTCGACGGTTGTGAAACCCGAAAAGGCGTCAGACAGACCGACGCCAGTGCCGGTGTCGAGGCTGACGTTGCCTCCCGGCGAATACGACGCAAAATTGTACGGCGCGAATTGCGCGACGGCGAGCTGGTCGGGCAGGGTCAGGAGCGGCGAAGCCGGGCCGCTGCTCAAAGGCTCAATGTACGGCAGATTGTCGGGCAGGGGCGCCGACGGCGCTGCGTCGCCAGCGACGCTGCCACAGCTCAAACGCGTCGGCAGGCCGCTGTTGCCGCCCTTGCCGCCGTCGCCGCCTTGCGAGTGGTGGAGCAACCCCGCCGCCGCCGCCGCGCCGCCGCCGCCCGTTTGCAACTGATAACCGACCTGGCGGCTCCGGTGACGGCGCAGCGAGGCGTCGGCCGCCGTCGGCTTCCGCCGCCACTGCAGCAGCCGCCGCCAGGACGACGCACCGCCGCCGCCGACGGATCCGGCTGGCCCAGGCAGGCAGCCGCCGTGGCCGCCCTGGCCGGCCGCGGCGGCGGCGCCCGCCATGTCCTGCGGCGCCGTGACCATGTACGGCATGCCGCCGTGCGCTATTGCCATCGGCACGGTCGCCATTGTCGAAAACATGGACGGTACGGCATTGTCCGGCACGCTGCAAGGCGCCAACGACGCGGATCCCGCCGCCGCCGCCGCCAGGCGGTGCCGCCGGGCCGGCGTCGTACTCCTGCCTCGCTGAGCCGGACCCGGACAGCTGCTCATCCCCTGTCGTACAGCCAATGGAAGGGACGTCTGCAGGTGCGGCGCCGGGCGGCGCGCATTCACCACTAGTTCCGAGGCGGCGGATCCAGATCCGGATCCGGAAGCGGAATTCAGCGGATCCAGCAGAGGTGTGCAGGAGCCCGTCCGCGGATCAAAGACGGCTGTCGGGGATGCCGGGCTTCCCGGGGTTTCGTGGGTCGGCGGTAAAGGGTCCGTTGCACCCCGGCCCCCAGCCAGCAGGACGGCGCGGTCCAGGGAGGTCTCCCTGGATGCCGGCTGCGGCTGCGGCTGCGGCTGTGGCTGCAGGCCTGGTGCACCCGGCGGCGGCTGCTGCGGATACACGGCTGCCCGTGCCGGGTGCTGCTCCAGGTGCTCCATTGGCCGCCGGCACTGACCCACGGGTCCTGGAGGCGGCGGCGGCGATCGCGGTGGCAAAATCTCGGCCGCCACAGATTCCGTGCCACCTACAGCAGCAGCAACAGCAGCAGCAGCAACAGCAGCAGCAGCAACAGCAGCAGCAGGCGCGTCGGGGTGCGCATCCGAAGGCGACGCCGTCGCCCTTCTCAAGTCCTTTACGGCAAGTGTCGCGCCGGCCGGCGGCGCGACGTCACATTCCTCGGCACCGCCGTGGCGGTCGTCGAGCGCCGAGAGCTTACCAGCGGTGGATGCGTCGGCGGCGCGGGGAGTCTCAGCGACCGATCCAGGCGCCGCCCTGTACGACGGCGGCGGCGGGCCGGCGGCGGGCGAAGGGCAGGTGGCGGGCGGGGGGGTAAAGGTCGTGGCGCCGGCGACGCTCGCCGGTCGGGGGACTTCGCCCCGGTAATGAGCGGCCCCGGTCGGCGGGCAGGGCTCGCAGAAACTCTCCTGGCCCTCGCGGGACGGAAGCGCCGACGTAGCGGTGTACGACAGGACCGCCAGCGGCGAGGGGGGCGACGGCGACGTCACGGACGTGTCGGGGGCTTCTGGAGGCTGTACGGGGCTGTGTGACGTCATCGCGGTGTCCGGGGTTTCCGCGGGCTCGAGCAAGTCCCTGGGCTGGACACCAGGTTCCGGAGCCGCTGGGGACGGATGCGCGAGTTCCGAAACCTCGCGCATCGACAGCGCCATGGCGGGGTGTGCTTCCCTGCCCTTCGCCGCCAGCTCGCTGGGCAGCTCCGGCCACCCGGCCGCGTTGCCGTTCTGCCGCGCAATGGCTGCTGTCGGGGAGGTGCCCGGCGGCAGTGCCGAGGCCGCCAATTTTGCCGTCGCCTCCACGACATCTAGCCAGTCGGACGTCTGGACCGGAAGCGACTGTATCTGGCTGCTCAGCCCGCTAAAAGCGCTGTCCGTATATCTGTTTGCAAAACGGCCGGGGAACGGTTGCGTGGGAAGATAGGAATCCAAGTCGCGATATCGGCGGGACGATGCCGTTTTGGAGAGCAGCGCGTCGCCCTCTGTCGCGTCACTCATCTCCACGCTTTTGCAGCAGAATATTTTAGGTGACATCCTTTCTGGCTCTTGAGCGGCTTCCATCGTGATCCCAGGTTCTAGGGTCGCCATAAACTTGCTGGTTGGGTTTCCCGAAATGAACCCGCCGCGCATTCCGCTGGACATGATCATGGACGCAGTCAGCTGCTGGCTGTCTTCTTTCCCATAGACCAGCGCCGAGTCGACATCGCCCCGCGACTGTGCTCTTGGACGACAAGCAAGCGTGCGACTGCACGACCCGGGCAGCGCGCAAATAATTGGGCTAGCCTGCATGACGCTCGCAAGCTGGCTGTGAAAAGGTGATCCTGCAAGGAAACATCGGCGATTCACGTTTCTTGTTTGCAGGACAAACTCTTTGACTTGCCATCACGACAGAACGCATCGCAAGCAGCCGCACGGGGAATACAAAATTGGCCCAGGAAATACTCGAGGCCGTGGCATCGAGCCCCAGCGCGGCTAGCGTTTTCATATCATACGTTCGCCCAAACATCAAAGGCCCCCTCACCAGCAGTTGCGTTGTATTTTTCGCATTCTTCCATTGTGCAAATCCGTTAGGCTAGTGTTTCGCTGTGAGAATTTGCTGACCTACCAGTGCCTGTAAGGTTGCAAAACTACGACCAGTTGGGAAAACCTACCCAAATCACAAGCCTACAAAATCAGATATATTAGTAGGAGATAGCACATGTAAAGCGCGCAGTTATCATAAGCCTCTTGCCGCGTCCCAGACATGCCAGGCTAACTGAAAACGGAAATGAAACCGGTTACGCCAATGGGCCAGTGGTTGTGGTCGTCAACGGATGAATTCTCGGACGTTCATGCACAATCGACGTTGTCAAAAACAGATAGAAGCGGTTCAAACCCAACCGAATTTACGGAAATATCGTAGGCATGCGGCTCATGACACTTCGACAAAGCGGAAGGGCAATACTCATGTTGCAGTCCCTTCGCACATACGTTTGGGCGAATTTAACAGCTGAATATACGACATACGCTGCGGGGTGGTCCGAATCTCGATCACTCGCATCACACTTCGCTGTTGCCGCTGTTACGGAAGAAGGCAAGAACAGGTTTCCCGCACATCTTGTACTTGCAGACATTATCAAGATTATTACTGGATAGGGCTTTACGAAGCGGATGGCAGCTTCAGGCTTGCAGTCTTGGATAGAGAAACGACACACCCCGTAAGTTCACACACTACGGTTCCGGTCCCGCCGCACCTCGCCCGAAACCCTCGCCCCATCCGACACCGAGTTAAAGAAAGATCAAGTTTTTATTACACGCCATGGCTCCTGCAATGTTACATACACATAAGACATGCACTGCAGCACCGCCGCAGACCACAGGCGGAAAGCGCGCCGGTTCGATCCAGCTTCCTTTCCAGACGGCATTCCAGACTTCGTGGCCGAAGATTGAATGTTGTCTTGAACTCCGTACTTTGCGGTAGTGCTTTCTTATAGGAACCTAACGAAAGCATGCAAGGGTCATGCTGTGCCGTGCACCGATGACGGCACGGCCATTATTCCGTGGTGCCGTCAACCGACAGCTGGTGGACGCCTCAGCCAAGGTATCAGCTCCACGCCCAGATAGACGCGCGATGCTGGGCGGCAGCACAACATTTCCGCAGGACTTCGGGTGTTTGGCGGCTAGCGACGCGCCCACCGTCCGCGCCCCCGTCTTACTTGTCCGGCCTTGGCGGCGGCGGGGTTCTTGGGCATGTGGTGCACCTGTTCCCGTTTTTCCCCGCCGCGTTTGCCTTGTGCTGGCTTTCCGTTTCGGGAAGCATAGGGGTTGAGGGGTCGGTTGCGGCAGTCTTGTCGCTGGCCCTGCGGCCGCCCTGTCGGACCGGCTCGTCGCGGGGCCTGGGCAGTGGGCAACCGCCGGCGGTTGCCGCCGTGGCGCGACGGGGATGTTGCTTGTTCGATGCCGCTCGCGCGCGGCCTGTTTTTGACTGCGCTGCCTGGCGTCGTGCCGGCAGCGCTCGCGTTGCTCGCGTGTGTTTTGCTCTCCCGCATTGTTTGTAGGGTCCATGTCAGCACTCCTCCCTTTGCCTTTGGCGAATTGCCGTTCCTTTCGTGCCTAGCGTTTTAGCCAGCAGCGAAGGGCAGCGCGGGAGTAACGAACGTGTCCGTGGACCACTTGCTAACTGCGTTTTGCTGGCATCCAAAAATTCCCCTGCCCTGCCCTGCCCTGCCCGCATCATCAAGTCTCCAAATCGGTCATCTGGGCGATTGGGCAGGAGCAAGTCTGGCATGTGCTCAATCAATAAAATTTACGTAATGAAGGGCTCTGAAGATTTCGGGTTTCAGATTCTGCTGCTCAGGCTTGGTGCAGCCTGCTGGTGTGAAGGTGGCTGGACGGGTTCAGGGTCTGGGTACGTGCCGCACGCAGCTGGGGACCGTGGCTGGTTTCAGGCTCAACAAGTCATTACCCTTGCTGGCAGGGACTCCAGGGCCCTGGGGCTCAAGGTCTGGCGGGGCCCACTGCCCATGTTCTGAAGAAAGGCTGGGATGGCGCGTGCGAACCAATGCCCGTGCGCGCCGCTGTCGTGCATGCCGGCTGGCTGGATGGCATTCCCGGCAAGACAAGCAAACCGACACCCATCACTGCGTACATACAGTATTGATTATTAGTTAGTTAGTTGGTTTGTTATTTGCATGGCGTAGGCTCTCCTCGGAGAGCCGCTAACCGGACCATATAAGGTCGACTAGAGCCATCTATAGATGTATGTACCGGCCCTTGCGTATCACTCGTGATGATGGCGGGCACCAGCCTCACACACTGTTTGGGTCGGGCGGGTCTCTTCTCTGCTGAACATACAGTTGTGGCCGGCGGGTGGCGGGCTTCCGCGATCTGGGGGCGGGGCGAACGGCGCCCCGGGGGGGTGGGTGTGTAGGGCGAGGGTCGACCAACCAGCGGTTCCGACCAGTGTTGCTATCTTCCAAAACGGGGAAATAGAATTCCGCAGGTTTCCGGCCTGTCACCAGTAACCCAAAAACCTTTGGCAGGGCAGATTTTGGGGGCCTTCCTAGGTGCCAGGAAATAAAAATCTCTGGGCAGGCCAGGAAATATTTCGGCGTGTTTCGACAGCAGGTACACTGCTACCACAGCTAAGACAGGGATTCTCAGTCTTAAAGGCCTGAAGCACGCTTTCCTGGCGTCACGGATGCATATGGGAGGGTAACCAGGAGTCTGGGACACGGCATCAGAGTGTTCTTTGGCGGTAGAAGGTGTACAACACAGGAATTGCCCCTGCGCCTGCAGATTTCCTGGCCCTTTTGGTAGTCTGGAAAATAGTTGGCAGCGCAGATTTCCGGCTCCCTACAGTGTCAAATAAATGAAATCTCGCAGGGTTTCTGGGGTTCCAGGAAATGAAAAAATTCCGGGTTTTTGGCCCGTAAACATTTATTTTATTTAAGATAGCAACGCTGGTTCCGACACACTCTGACTTCACCGTTACAAGGTGGACCCTTAGCCCCGACCGGGCCACCCCATGGGCTCAGCCCGTGGGGCCTCATAGGCGCCTCATACGCTCTGTCAGGCCCCAATGACGGCTCGGCACATGTCCTGCCACTGGGCATTCCACACCAGGCCCTTTGGGGTCCGCTGCAACGTTCATTTATTCATGCTGGTCGTACTGCGCCGGACAGATGCATTTCGCGGATGGGGAATCTTGAGAATCTTTCGGCTGATGCTATTATTAAGGATGTGTCGTATCCCGCTGAAGTGTTGGGCTGCTGCCCAGCATCGCGCGTCTATCTGGGCGTGGAGCTGTTACCTTGGCTGAGGCGTCCACCCGCTGTCGGTTGACGGCGCCACAAAAAAAATGGCCGTGCCGTCATCGGTGCACGACATCTCAACCCCACGAGGGGTCCCCTGTAACATCATCCATAAAAAAACCCACGAAATGTCATGATTCCGGCGTAATTGGGCATCCAAGGCCTTGGTCCTGTGGGCAATGAGGTGGTCGGCGGGATGATGGTGGCTGGGCCGAGTGGGGGTTTTGCCTACGGGGTTTTGCCGATGTGGGCGACTTCCCCAATGCTCCCGTGTATGGTGAGGAAGCCTCGGCTGTCGCCGGGACTGTCACCGATGACCCGCGGGGTCCGCTGTAACATCCTAATGCTCCCGTGTGCTGCTTCATCTTCATCCGGTCCTATCCGGTAAGCCCTTGGTGTGTCCAGTGAGGAACCCTTACTGTGTCGATTTTGTCCCTGTGCTTGGTGAAACGTTGAATGTTGCAGCGGACGGACCCCGCAAACGGACGGCACACCACGAAACCAGGGACGGCCCCGTTGGATTGCCCGGTCGGGATCAAGGGTGCACCTTGCAACGGTCACATTACGAAACCAGGGACATACCGGGCAACACTCCGTCGCCAGCTGCGCTTTCCGCTAGCGCAACTGCGGGAAGTTAACTGGCCGCGCATGTCGCACGTTCGGCCCCGTTGCATCTGTACGGATTGTCCTTGCTTGTCCGGTCCTCCAGATACTTGAGACAATGGTGCTCCAAATATACAGTCAGGCCAGGAGGGGCCGCGGGCAATCGAACGGAACAACCAACCTACCACCTGACCAGGGTGGCTATCTTATTTTTGGGAGTATCTACGGCCAGAGATACACCTGGCTTCGAAACGCTGAAAGTATCTGTCTATGGGGAGATATTTCCAACTGGAAACGGCCCGAAGTATCTACAGAGGGCAGCGGACAGGGCGCAACATTGATGGAGAACTTCCACGAACCGAACCCATAAGTGCTACACCTAGTCATAGATGACTGCAGACGGCGAGAACCGACCCCGGGTGGGAGATATAGGGGACGCCATCACTCGTCCGAGTATATGTCACCGGGAAGATATCATGTCCCATTCGAGGGATCAAAGTATCTTAAACTCCATGTTTTGGCAGGCCAAAAGTATCTAAATTTTCAGAAGTTTTTCGGCCGAATAGATATTTATATCTTAAGATAGCCACCCTACACCTGACTAACCTCTGTAACCCAGTTAGGACAACCGCGGACGGGTAGGGCGAGCGGTGCGCACAGCGGTGTTAGGCAGCGTTTCCCGCATATAACCATTACGCGAACTACGGACGAGTAGGACGAGCACGGCAGCGTCCGACAGCGTTTACCGCATACCGCCCGGTATGCGGTCGCACCTTGTTGAGCTGTGCGTTGACAGTGTCAGTTCATGCCGATTTTGAAGTTGCCTGCGGCGTTATGCGGTAGGTTGTATGCAACCGTAGCGGGCGCTTAAAATACGGCAGAAGAAATGTAACTGAGAAAAACGCTGCGCCAACCTGCGAAGTAAGCTATCAGCGGCCTGTCGGGCCAGCCGCACCAGGCCGCACAAGGACATGGATTCCGTTCAATTTTTGAATTATTTCGCGATGAAAACTGGACATTACCGTCAAACAATCGCTTGCGACCGCCGAAGCGAGGGCTTTCAAGTACGAGGCCGCAGCAAAACATTTTAGTCATCTCCTGCATAAATTCCATGTTGTCCTGTGGAGTAAGGTCTGGCGGGTCTGGCAGTGCCTGTGCAGAGACGCTGTGTGATCAGGTGTGATGGACCGAGTCGCACCGCGCCTCACCGCGCAATGCACGGCGTAAGCTGGAGGCAGGTGGTATGGTGGGTCCGTCGTCTTGTAATGCTGAACGAATCAAGATACAATGGCGCGTCATCGGTGACAGCTGCGACGGACAGCCGAACGAAGCGCACACTGCGAAACGAAAACCGCGCGCCCCGTTCTCAGCGACCGGCGACAAGGGGCGACACTGGCGACCAATGACACCATGTCCCGTGCTTCCATTTTTCAGCGGTCCATGCCGTACAAAACGAGGATAGAATGGGCATGCACCCACCTTTCCGCGGGCTTCCCTTTTAAGGAAACGCTTACCTGCTCAAGCCTACAAGGCAATCACCGAAGCGGCGGGCCAACAGCCCCGATGCTACCGCAGGAGCGAGTGCCACACCACCGGGGAGTTCTAATCTCCACCCGATCCGCACCGCACCGCACGACCCCAGGTTGTCCAACACTCCGACGACCAATGCTCCATCAAGGAACGTTTCTGGATGGCCGTTCTCAAACTCACGTTCCCACTTCCCAGACGGTATCCATATCGCCGCAGCGGCGCCTCCACGAGCCCCCCATCCCCTCACGCCAATCTACCTGTACCTGCCTACGCCTGCTATCCGCCAGTGCCCACCTGAACGATGATGGTGTGATCCTGGCCATTCTTTGATGACGTTGCCTGGGTACATGGGTGTGACCTACCCCCTCCCTGCATGGGGTGACGTGGCCTGGGCATAATGGGTGCGACCCACCGCCTCCCTGCACGCGCACAGTCCCTGCGCCCTTGCTTTGCATGATGATAGGCTAGCCGTCCCTCCCCACCCCCTGATACCCGTGCGGGCACCGATTCCCGCCCCGGCCCCGGCCCAGAGAGGCTCCTCCTGCGGGGTCGGCCCGGGCTGGGAGCGCATCGGTACGCGTACTTACTCGTTCAAATACATGCCCATGAGCCCACCCCGATTGGCAGCCAGAGAGTCCAACGGGTCGTTGTATGGGCAGCAACTACGATGTGCTGCGAGGGCTTCTGGCTGACCTCACACGCCGCCACCGTGTCCCAAGTTGGGCACATCGTCAGGGGGGCAAGGGGCACGACCTGGCCGACAGGAGGCCGACAGCGCCCCCTGAAGCGCCAAGTCTGGATCAAGGGGCGGCAACACAGCATGAGTTGTGGCCAGTGCGGATGTCCCGTGGGACATGCGGCTGCGCCGCACTGCGCCCAGCCCCGCTAACTCGTACGGTTATCTGGTCACAACAAAGCGGGGACGTAATACCGGTAGGCCCCAGCATATTGCTTGCTTGGGTTGATGATACGATTATCTCCAGGTTGTATTCAATGTGTTTGATGTTTGAACGGGTACGGTCGGAGCAGTTGGGCGTACTTACAGGACGCATCGTACTGAGGAAGTTACGAGATTGGTTGATTAGGTACGGGACGTGCCGCACTGATGCTCTCGATTCCTGCGCTCCAGGCAGCTCCGATGGGTGCATGTAACACACTGCGTAACGAATTTCGATGAAACTGATACATGCGAATGCCGTCTTGTTGAAGCGTGCCTTGGGAAGGATTAGACTCGCAACAGCTCGCAACCAAGTATCCAACCCGTGGCGCGGGTTGGATATCTATGGAGTCTCGCGCAAGAGTCGTCATTACAGCAGTACAGGCGTAATGTAGCCCCGACCCATGTAGTCGACCCTATACTTTGCTGAGCTGTGGCGTGTATAAGCTGGTAATTACGGCGTTTTACAGCCGTAAATTTCATTTACTGTAAATATAACCACTTTATGTAAGAATGTAAGAATAGGGTTAACAATTTTGCCAAAGCACGACGCAGCATATGTAAGCACAGCACGTCCTTTCACCCTCGTGACGCCATTTGCTAATGCATGAGGTAGTGATAAAGCATTATCAGCGTTAAATAAATATCATGGTAAACATGTGTTGAAACACTTATGCATGAAAATTGCTCGGGACGCCTAGGACGCAAACAGCGTAGTCGCCACAAAATTTCAGACTTCTTGACAAAACACAGGATTGAAGGGACAACACCTTGTCTAGCTGCCCGTATCCCTTGTGGGTCTTGATCTGCGTGGACATCGGGGACTGCATCGTCGTTTGACTGCGTTCATAGCAGAGCTCAACCATGCCACGCACATATGCAGAGGTCAGTTGTTGGGGCTGCAGGTGGCTCACTGACCTGGCTGGTGCCGCCTGTATGATACTGTCACTGCCCCGCTGCTGTCGTGGGCCCGCTTGCAACGTGGCATGTCGCATGCGGCAACGGCCGACGCATCCTGGGATGGCAACCGGCTCATGCGCCCCGCAGCGCAATGCCATGACCGGGTGGCACGCCAGAACCCTCCCCTTCCCACGCCCCCAGAGAGCTCGCTCACGGAACGCCGCAGCTGTCCCGCTACATCGGCGCTATCGCCCTCGAATTCTGCATGCCCTCCTCCCATCCTGCCATACGACTCCGCACCCCTTGGCGGTGATTACCTCCCGCGCTGTCCGCTCTCCGGACCTCGACCGGACCTCCACAGCCGCAGCCGTAAAACCCCGTCTGTCCCGCCCGTCCCGCGACTTACCCGGCGGCCCCATGCTGCCGCCACGGTGACAAAACACGTCACGCCGTCTTATCATCTTGGGCTGTAGCAGCCGATTTCTCGCCCCTCCTCGTCCGCCCCCGCATTATGTCAGGCGCGTCCCGGGGGGGGGGGCTGTTCGGCGTGCCGGCGCAACCACCAACCCACGGGCCGCCGAGATCGCCGATGCTCACCACAGGGCTGCCTCCCCGGTCCCGCTTCGGCCGTATTGGACCTACACTGACTCCACATTCCCATGCCTTCATTCCCAGGCCGGTGTGAGCGTGCCTTCCGTCGCACCACTTCGCGTGCCTTTCCTTCACAAACAGGATCGAGCACAGTGGGGGGGGCGCCAGCGCCCGGCCCCCGGCATCGGCCCCCTCCCCCGCCGCCACCGCAACCCGCCTATCCCCTATCTGCCAGGCTGGCTATGCCCAGCGTGGCCTCATGGCCCCTTGTGTCAATCAAGACAGCCAAACCGTGAGAAGTCTCATGGCCCCTCCCCACATCCCCATCCCCCAAAGGTGACCTTCCTATGACCCAATCAGTCAACTGGTTTCCTGTTGCCCCCTCCCCCTCGCCCTTAGCTTGCCACGTCACCGCCGCGAGGGCCCCAGGTCGCGCAGCTAACAGCCACGGCGGCGTTGGCCCGGCTGTCTCAACCGCTGTCCCAACCGCTGTCTCAACCGCTGTCCCAACCGCTGTCTCAACCGCTGTCCCAACCGCTGTCTCAACCGCTGTCCCAACCGCTGTCTCAACCGCTGCGCACCCACTCTCTCCTCTTGTGTCCCTGATGCCGCCCATTGCCCCGGCTGGACTGGGTGGACTGGGTACGCCCGCGCCTGCTAACCGCGCCTGGCTTGCCAGGCTTCCGGACTGAGAGCCCTAAACCCGGGCTGCACGGGAGGAGGGACCGCGACGTGAACGGTGGCGGAGGCCGTGCATACATGCGGCATACACATACTGCCGCGCAGATGCACCCACGCGCGCGTGACAGCTGGCCCCCCGTCCCCAAGCCCTCTGCCCCTGTACTCCGGCCCCCGCCCTCCGGCCCTGCTCCCTGGCCCCCCTGCCCTCCGCCCCTGCCCTCCGCCCTCGCCTCCCTGCCCTCCGCCCCCGTCCTACGCCTCGGCACGCAGCCCTAAGAACAACCACCCACCTCTCGCCCTGTCCCCGCCGCCCTGCCGCCGCCCTGCCATCGCAGGAGATGTCGTACATCCGGCAGCTGGGGCCGGTGTCGTACGAGGTGAAAGAGGGGTTCGTGCCTGGCATGCGCGTGCCGGGCATCTTTTACGTCAACAACGCGCTCAAGGGGCTTATCTTTGAGGAGCTGCAGCAGGCGGTGCATCGGGGCGAGGTGGGTATCGCAGTGGTGGGCATCCCACTCGGGGCGGGCGATGGCGTCGGTAGGGCAGCGGAGGGCGGGGCTGTGCCGATGTGCGATGTGCGGTGCCGCCCGAGTCTGCTGTGGGCGACAGCAGCAGCATCGCTGTGCCCCCTCATCTCCACGCGCAGTTTGAACGTTGACGCTGCCGCCGTTGCGGCTTCGGCAGCGGCGGCGGCGGCGGGCGGGGGACCGGCGGGTGTCGTACCGACTCAGGAGGTGGCGGAGGCGGGTGATGGAGGAGGTGGCGGAGGCGGTTGACTACCGATTTCATATGCCCCCATCTCCATCTCCACCCCCACAGCCCACGCCACCATAGTATGTCTACCAATTTCCCATACCCCCACATTGCACCCCACCCCACACCACACCACACCAACCTATCCCGGCCCCACCCTGCCCACTCCCTGGAGTTTCACGTGTTCGTGTGAACGACGAAACCGACTGTGTGGCAGACACACGGTACGGCACCTCCTCTGCATCCTCAACAACCCACGGGTCACGTACGGGCCCCTCCCCTTGCGCGCAGCACGGTGGCTTTCTCCCGGCGGTGAAGCAACTGGCCAATGTGGCGGCGCTGCCCGGCATCGTCAAGGTACGGCGTACGACGGTGTACGACCTGCAGTGGTAGCGCGCTGTGGTTGGACTGGTGCCAGGAGCGGCCCGGTGTAAGACAGTTGTGCGACGACGGCGGCGGCGGCGGTGGCGGTGGCGGTTGCTGTGACGGCACCCGCGGGGGCACATGCAGCGGGTGCGCCTGCGCTTTGTTGGGTTGGGTTCGTATCCTGAGACCCGCTCGCCCACTCCCGCCCCTCAGCGCAACCCCCCGGATGATTTGAAGTGAAAGGGTGCCAGCCGGGCCCCCAGGGGGGCACACACTCCGGGACCCACCGCATCTCACCCCACCCCACCCCACCTCACCTCACCCGTCCTCACACCCTGTAGTACTGGGTCGGGTTGAGTTCGTACCTTGAGCCCCTGGTTCGCTGGATGCACCACAACGAGGCTCCAGGGGGGGGGGACTGTACACGAGGTGCGGTGCGGTGGGTGCCGCAACACCAAGGTCACTTCGCGCTGTCCCCAACCTCTTTGGTGCCCGACCCGGCCTGACCCGATCCACGTGTTCCCGCCGCCCGCCTTGCCCCCGCCCCGCCCCCCTCCGGTCCCGACGCTGTGGTTGGGTCCCCCGATGCGGTGGTGTCGCCTCAGCGTTCCATCGCGCTGCCGGATGTGCACTCGGGGTACGGCTTTGCGAGTGAGTGCGCGGGCGGGATGCGTGACGGGTCCATTGGGGGGTGGCTGGGCGGCAGGGAGGGTGTGCGGGCGAGGCAAGAGCTTCGAGGGTGGACGGTTGAGACCCGCAGGAAATATTTCTGCTGGGCAAAGGGCGAAGCGGACTGCCCGGAACGGCCTGCCAGAGCCAAGGGCGGTTGGGGGGAAGTGAGGCGCGGGAGGGGGAGGCGGGGGATGGCCACGGCGCAAACACGAGGTGGGAGGCGCGGAGGCCGACTGACCCGTGGGTCGCGGGACCTACCCCGAGGATTGGCAGGTGACGGAAGATGCGGACCGACTCCGCCGCGTCGTCAGTTGGTGGATGAATGCGCCTGCCCGGCCCTGCCCGGCGGGTCCTCACCCGCCCCGGCCCTGCCCTGCCCTGCCCTGCCCGGCGAGTCCTCACCCGCCCCGGCCCGGCCCGGCCTTGTGCTCTCCGCCGGTTCCAGTCCTGCCGTCCGATCCGGGCCCCCTCCCCCCTCCCTAAGAAACCCGGACTCCTGTCCCCCCTCTCACACCCGCCCTTAACCCTGTCCGGCAGTCGGGAACGTGGCGGCCTTTGACATGGACAACCCCGAGGTGCGTACTGCCGTACTGCCGTACGGTGATGTGCGCGTGTCTTCAGCGAGATACCCCGACCGACCCAACCCAGTTACCGGGAGGGGGGAGATGAATAGGTGGGGGGGAAGGGGGGCAGGCGGCTAATCGCACAGCGTTGGTGCCACCTTGGTGGTACGGAGGAAGGCAAGGGGGTGCAGGGTCGGTCTGTTGTAAGGGTATGTCAGCTAGGGCTTGCAGGTGGAGGCAGTAGTAGTGGTGGTGGTGGTGGTGGTGGTTACTGATGATGGTGGTGGTTATTGATGTCAAGGCCTACAAGGTGGACGTCGTCACTTCGCTGGCAATCCTGGTACAGTCGTGTCTTTTTCGGATAGCCCCCTTAACAGCCGCCAGCTTTCCGAGGCCTACAAGGTGGACGTTGTTGCATCGCGGGAGATCCTGGTACAGTCCATTCTTTCACCGGACTTTTGCTCTGGCAGCAGCAGCGCAGTTTGAATAAATCTACCAGTGTCCTATACCCCCCCCCTCCCCGCCCAACCTGCACATCCCCCGAACTCGACCGCGCCTGCTTCGGCTCCCCCTTCCCCTCTTCTCCCCTCCCTCCCGACCTCCACAACGCCCCACCTGCACCTCAACCTCCACCTCAACCTCCGGGGGGGGGGTGTGCCGATCCTCGCCATCTCGCCATCTCGCCACCTCCTGGTGATCGGCGGCAGGCGGTGGTGTCTCCCGGGGGCGTTGGGTTCGGTGAGTCGGGCTGGGCCGGATGGGCGGGGGGGGGGGAGGGGGGAGGACCAGCGAGACGAGGCGGAGGGGGATGAAGGGGAAAGTTCGGGTGGGCGGTAGGCGGTAGGCGGGGGAGGGGGCTCACAGAAGAGGAGGGAGGGGTGATGGAATGGAGAAGGCAGGGGGCCTCTCGGGTGCGAACCGAAAGGATCACCGCCCGGGGGGCGGTACAGCTGGAGGCCAAAGGGTCCTTCTGAGTTGGAAGGCGGCTGTACCCCGCGCTACCATCCGCCCTCCCAACCCGAACCCAACCCACCTCAACCCAGCCCACCTCAACCCCCGACCTCCCTCGGTTTTCCTGGGTGTGCCCGGGTTCGTTTTTTTCGGGTTTATTTCTATTTTTTGCTCCAAACCCCCGACCTCCCTCCCCGACCGCCCTCCCTGGACTGCCTGCTCCCCAGACATCAACTGCGGCGTGCGGCTGCTGCGCACCAACTTGACGGAGGCGGATGTGGGGCCGGTGAGGGAGCAGCTGGCGCAGGCGCTGTTCGACCACATCCCAGTGGGGGTGGGATCGCAGGTGGGTGGGTGAGCGAGCGAGTGGGTGGGTGCGAGGGTGAGTGCGAGCGTGAGTGAGTGCGCGGGTGTTGGGGGAAGACGGACTGAGCTGGGCGTGTGTGTCTGGGGGCCGGGGGAGGGGAAGGGCACCATGTGCACTGAGGGGCGGCGGGGGGCGGGTTAGCTGCTGGGGGAGGGGCCTGCAGCTGTGGGAGGCTGGGCGGCCTGGTGACACCCACCCGTTCTTGGGGTTCGTTTCTTTTTTGATTTTTAGGTCAGGATAATAATTCTTCTTGTTGGCCCATTTCTCAATTAACTAACCCACTGGGTGGCACCCATCAGTGGCCACGGCGGTCGATGAGGAGGGTCCAGGGGTCCAGGGGGGGGCCCGTCGCACGGGGGAGCACGAAGAGGAAGCTGTCACCCCCGTCCCTGGAGCTCCAGCGCCTAAAGGTCCGTACTGTACCGTACGGTACCGTACGGTACCGTACCAAGGCCGCCAAGGCGTGTCGCCCCGCTTTTTTACCCCCCCCTCCCGAGTATATCCCCCTGCCGGCAGTCCCCTCCTCTTCCCCACAGCTCACCGCCCACCGCCCACCCCCACCCCTCCCCTCCCCCTCCCCTCCCCCTCCCCTCCCCCTCCCCCCCCCCTCCCCCTCCCCCTCCCCCCCCCTCCCCCTCCCCTCCCCCTCCCCCTCCCCTCCCCTCCCCCTCCGCCTCCCCCTCCCCCTCCCCCTCCCCTCCCCCTCCCCCTCCCCCTCGCCCCTCCCCCTCCCCCTCCCCTCCCCCTCCCCCCCCCCCCCCCCCTCCCCCTCCCTCCTCCCCCTCCCCTCCCCCTCCCCCTCCCCTCCCCCTCCCCTCCCCTCCCCCTCCCCCCCCCCCCCCTCCCCCTCCCCTCCCCCTCCCCCTCCCCCTCCCCCCCCCCCTCCCCTCCCCCCTCCCCCTCCCCCTCCCTCCCCCTCCCCCTCCCCCTCCCCCTCCCCCTCCCCCCCCCCCCTCCCCCTCCCCCCCCTCCCCCTCCCCCTCCCCTCCCTCCCCTCCCCCCCCCCCCCCCCCCCCCTCCCCCTCCCCCTCCCCTCCCCCTCCCCCTCCCCCTCCCCCCCCCTCCCTCAGGGTATCATTCCGACCACCGCCAAGGACATGGAGGTGTGTGCTGCATCGTACTGCATTGTCCTGATGTACTGCACCGCAGTGTACCGTGTTACTAGACCGTACCTGTTTTGTACTGCTCCCGTGCTGGTACTGCAGGTTCTGGGTTGCCTGCCGGTCCCCCGGGTGCCGTGTCCTGAAAACCCCCCTCCCGCGGCTTGCGCGGTGTCCGGCCCGCTCCGGCTTCATTCGGCCTGACCTTGGCTTTTTGCCCCAGCCACCCCACCTGCCGAGCGCTGGCCCGCCCCGCTCCTGCACCCTCTCCTGGCACCCACCACCCCCCTCCCGCCCCCCTCCCGCCCCTCTCTCGTCAGTCCGCTCTGGAGCTGGGCATGGACTGGTCGCTGCGGGAGGGGTACGCCTGGGCGGAGGACAAAGAGCACTGCGAGGAGTACGGCCGCATGCTGAACGCGGGTGGGGCAGGGGGGGCCGGCCGGCGGGCGGGGAATGGGCAGGGGCCGGGGAGGGGGCGGGGTGAACGGCGGGGGCGGGGGGCGGTTCGTTGGTGGAGAGCGTCGGGTTCGAAGTCCTGGGGGATGTGGGGAGGGGTGGGGGTCCTGTAGCTGCCCGGGCCGGGGCCAGAGGCTCCCCTGCAGTCCTTAGTGGGACAGGGTTTAGGTGGGGCAGATCAGGGCACGGTACCCACCCTTGCCTCCCCCCGCCTTCTCTGCCCCCATCCTCCCGCAGACCCCCGCTACGTCAGCTCCCGTGCCAAGAAGCGAGGTCTGCCGCAGATGGGGACGCTGGGGGCGGGCAACCACTACGCCGAGGTGCAGGTACGGCAGGGTGGCGTGGGGCCAGGCGGTGCCTTCCCCCCAATTCCCCCTCCCCCTCCCCTCGCCCCAACTTCCACCAATTCCTAGACCCCCCTACCTCTACCGCCCATTTGCTCAGATTGCAATCAGTCCAGCCACGTACCCCTAACCGGGCTTTTCCACCCACGCCCTTCTTCCCGTCGGCCCTTCGCCCCCCCTAACCCCCTCCCCCGCTGCCCTAACCCCCTCCCCGCTGCCCTCCCGCCCCCTCCCCTCCCGCCCTCCCTGCCCCCCCTCCCCCCTCCCCCCCTCCCCGCCCCCCCCCAGGTGGTGGATGAGGTGTTCGATCCTGTGGCTGCCCGGCGGATGGGTATCGACACCCCGGGGCAGGTGGTGGTCATGATCCACAGCGGCAGCCGGGGGCTGGGACACCAGGTGGGGGCGGGGGGGACGGGGACGGGGGGGTGGAGGCCCTGGACGGGGGGGGGGGCGGGGGAGAGACTCAGTGACCCCGACCGAGGAGGTGATCGACCGATCGATCGACCGGGAACCTGGCGCCCGTTTGAATACATGCATGCCCCAAGGGACGCAACTATACAAATGTCGCGATGCTGCCGTGCCACCCAGCCTGGCCCCGTCCACACCACACTTACCACCAACTAACCACCAACTAACCACCAACTGACCAGGTGGCAACGGACGCCCTGGTGGCGATGGAGCGGGCCATGGCGCGGGACGGGATCATCACAAACGACCGGTGGGTACGGCACCGCAACCCCCAGGGGTTGTGTGTGTGTGTGTGTGTGTACGGCAAGAGCCTTGGCGCGCAAGGGACGCCGCTGAGCGGTTGTGCTGAGCAGTTGTGCTCTTCCTTCCGCATGCTGAGCAGATTATGACGGATGTACAAGCGGCCACACGCGCCACCGCCATCTCCATCTCCACCTCCTCCCCCCCCCAACACACACCTTGCTCGCCACCCGGCAACGTTGTGCGGCACGTCGGGGGTGCGCCACCACACCACCCGCAACCCAGCCCAGCCCAACCCTTAGCCCTTACAATCCCCACACCGTCCCGCGTCCCTAGCCATCCTCTCCCACACATCGTCCCTAATAACACCACAGGCAGCTGGCGTGCGCCCGCATCAACAGCGAGGAGGGTCAGGCCTACCTGGCGGCCATGGCCTGCGCCGCCAACTACGCCTGGGTGAACCGCAGCAGCATGACCTTCCTGGCCCGACAGGTGGGGACGGAGGCGGGGGGGGGGGGGCCGGTGCTGAGGGGCGGGAGGGGGGCCGGCTGCGGTGCGGGGGGGGCACCGTGCGGGGCCGAGTGGGTGTTCCCGGGGACTCATCATCATGACGTCATCGCTGAGCGGGGAGGGCGCGGCATCATCGGGGGTTGGACTGGGGTCGGCGGCGATGTGGCTTGTGGTGAGGGGGAGGGAAGAAGACGGCTGGATTGGGGAGGGTGTGGGAAGGAGGGGGTGCAGGCGAGATCTGTACCGGAAGGCCACCACCACCACCACCACCACCACGACACCACCACCACCACCACCACCACCACCACCACCACCACCAGCAGCCTCGCGAGCTCGCGACCGTCACCCACTGCCCCACAAACCTCCCCCGCGGCTCCCCCCGCCTAACTGTGCGCTTCCCCCCAACTCCCGCCGCCCAACCCCCTGCCCCGCAGGCCTTCGCCAAGATCTTCAAGAGCACTCCGGACGACTTGGACATGCACGTGGTGTACGACGTGAGCCACAACATCGCAAAGGTACGGCAAACCCGCCTGATCGCCCGCCCGCCTTTCCGTCCGTCCGTCCGTCCGTCCGCCCGTACACGGCGGAGGAGGGGGGGACATGGAGGAGCTCCGGGTCCAGGGAGGGGGTGGAAGGGGGGGCCGCAGGGCAGACGCACCGCATGATCGGCTGCATGATGTGCGGGTGTGGATCCCCTCCCCCGCCCGCTCCTCCACCTCCCACACCACACCACCCGCCCCCCTCCCCCCTCCTCCCCTCCTCCCCTCCTCCCTCCCTCCCTCCTCCCCCCCCCAGGTAGAGCAGCACTGGGTGGACGGCAAGCCCATGCGGCTGCTGGTCCACCGCAAGGGCTCCACCCGCGCCTTCCCTCCGCACCACCCGCTCATCCCCGCGGACTACCAGCTGGTGGGGCAGCCGGTGCTGGTGGGCGGCACCATGGGCACCGCCTCCTACGTGCTCACCGGCACCGAGGAGGGCTTCAAGGAGACGTTCGGATCCACGTGCCACGGCGCGGGTGGGTGGGGGTGGGGGGGCGTGGGCGGGCGGGTGCGGCAAGTGGGTGGGGGTGGGGGTGGGATGTAGGAAATTGGTAGACAACTCAAACTGCGCTGCTGCCAGAGCAAATATCCTGCATAGGGGGGGTGCATTTTGGAGATGCGTTGCGGGCTTCGCTGTCTCTGGTTGGCGTCAAGGGGGGGGCCGGAGGGGCGGGTGGCGAGGACGCAGTTGTGTGTGTGTATGTGTGTGTTTGTGTCAAGAAAACTGAGCCGAAGAGGAGCAGAATCCAGCGCAGCAGGCGATATAGGCGATGGGAGTCGATGACACCCGGTGTGTGTGGGGGGGGGAGGAGGGGAGGGGAGGGGTCACCGGCGCGATCGCTGGCGGCGTCTGTGCCCGTGCCTGTGCCCGTGCCTGTGCCCGTGCCTGTGCCTGTGCGTCCCCGATCTGCCTCCCCCACTCACCTCGAGAGCGCTCTCGCCCGCTCTTCCCCACCACCCTCCCCCCCCCCCTTGCCCCTCCTCCGCTCAGGCCGCGCCCGCAGCCGCAACAACTCCCGCAACAAGCTGGACTACCAGGAGGTGCTGGACAACCTCAAGGTGGGGAGAGGGGGGGGGGAGGGGGGGGGGTAAATTGAAAAGAGAAAGAAAAGCAGAAACGAACCCGGGCACAGGGGTGGGGTGGGGCGGGGGATGGGTGCGGGGGATGGGGCGAGGGGTTGTGACGATGGGTGGGGTGAGGGGGGGCTGCGAGCTGCGGAGCGGAACGGCAGGTGGCGATTAGGGGAGCAGGGCGGCGGGCAGGGCAGGGGGCAGCGAGGGCAGGGGGCAGCGGCAGTTGGCGGCAAGCTCTGGGGGAGGGCCGCGCGCTGGTGCGCATGGGAGTGCGATATGCAGTGTGGCTTTACCGCCCTAGGGTCTCTGGCCCCCGGCCCCCGATCGGCCCCCTCACCACCACCTGGCCCCCACCGTCTCCCTCACCCCCACCCCCACCCCCCCACCCCCCCACCCCCCACGACCGGACCCCGGGCCCCTCAGGCCAAGGGCATCTCCATCCGCGTGGCGTCCCCCAAGTTGGTGATGGAGGAGGCCCCGGAGAGCTACAAGGACGTGAGTGCGGTGGTGGACACCTGCCACGAGGCGGGCATATCGCGGAAGGCGGTCAAGCTGCGGCCCATCGCGGTCATCAAGGGGTGAAGGGGGGGAAGCAGGGGGGGGGAGGGGGGGAGGGGGGGAAGGGGGGGGAAGGGATCAGCCGGGGAAGGGGGGGGGGACAGTTTCAGCAGGAATATCCGGGGGACGAGCAGGGTGGCGCGGCAGGAGGGCGGACGGGCACAGCGCAGCAGTTGCGCTGATCGGAGGGAGGGAGGCGGGGCGGGGCGGCGCCCGGTGCAGCGCAGGCGGAGGCGGAGGCCTTGGTGGGGCCCGGGATGTGGGGTACGAGAGAGGGGAGGGGACGGCCGCGTCTTCGTAAATCCCAACATCGGCTGTTATCGGCTTGTTGCTTTTTTTGCGGTTTCGTTGTCTTCATTGACAAAAGGAAAAGGGAACGGCATGGGCGCATGATTGGGTGTGGGCGGGTGTAGGCGGCGCAGCCGCTCATGTGGAGGGTGGTGCCGGCCCATGTGCGGACGTGTCCGGCGGGAGTCTGGATCTGTGGAGGGCTTCTGGACGGGTTCAGGTCAGTGATGAGGCGAGGCGCCTACCAGCTGTCTGGCAGTGGCAGGGTGGCGGTGGTGGTGGTGGTGGTGGTGGTGGTGCCGGCACAGGAGGGGGCCGGGCGGCCGCGCGGAGGGGCGACCGCGTCGTTGTGCATCAAGAGCTGGGGACCCGAGTACGGACCCGTACGAACACTGTGTGTGGGTATGTGCGTATCTGTTTGTTCGGGGCGGTGTTTGTTCGGGGCGGTGTTTGTTCGGGGCGGTGCGGGCGGTCGTTACGGCGGCGGTCGAAAGAAGACCCGCGGAAGGGGGAGGGGGAGGGGAAGGCAGGAGCTGTTCGGTGGGACCGTATGTTTGTGTCTGTTCATGGGACGCGATGGTGTTGGGGTTTGGGTTGAGCGCCGAGTGATGGGAGACGAGGGCAGGCAGCAGGAGGAGCAACAGCAGCAGGAGCAGGAGCAGGATCTAGGGGGAGACTGTACGGCACGACAGCGACAGCGGCTGAGTCAGATCCCGCAGCCGGGGGGCGGCTTCAGGGATGGGGGGCACGTGGAAACTCCGCATGGGCAGGAGGGCGCATGTGCAGGGGGGCTCACGGGGTTCGGACTGAGGTCGCAGTTGCAGCTGCAGTTTGCAAGACGGCAAACACACGTGCAACCGCTGAACCGCTGCCTCAGCACGCACCAATACGTGGGGAGGGGGACGGCTCCACCAATACGTGGGGAGGGGGACGGCTCCGCCGCTGCCGCTGCTGCTGCCTCCTCCGGGTACATCGCTGGATCCTCCGATGTGGAAGTGGGGGGCGGGGCGGGGCGGCACAGGGCGGCGCAGGGCCGGGGCGGGCCGCACTGCTGTCGAGGCAGGCACGTCGCCAGCGATGGGCAACGGCGGTGGCGGCGGTGCGGCAGCGAAGGGGTACCGAAGTTGCGTTGCGCCTCTTGCCCTGCCCGGCTGGCGGATTGGCCCGGCATCGGGTACTAGAGACCGGCTTACACGCATCATCTTGGCTTCGATCACGCTCTGTGAATTTACAACATTTGCCGACCCGCAACAACGCGGCGGCGCCTCGCACACACGCACCCGCACTGGGACGTCGGCGCCCTGTTTGCTCAGACAAGAGGCTGTCACCGACGACCCGCGGTGTCCATCCACTGTAACGTGATAAAATATCCATATGTGCCCTCTTTACGCCTGCAAAGCCGAGCGACATTGACTCCACACCACACACCAGCCTTGCCAGGGACAACAGCCGGTCACGAGTCCGTGCCATCCAGCGAGCCAGCCAGCCAGCCAGCCAGCCGCCCAACCCACCAACCAACCAACCAGTCATGCATCCGCCAAGTCATCCAACCCTGGGGCTGCCGGGGCTAGGCAGCAGTCAGCCGGGGGGGGGCGTTGCGGGAGGACCAGACCCGCCATAGGGCCCACGTGGCACCACGGACCGACCGATACCGCCGCCCCCTGGCCCCAGCACACCACCTCTTTCCCGCGGTGACTGGCCGGACCGCCCCTGGAGGGATGCCTCTACACGCCTACACGCCTTCCACAAACCGACAGCGGTAACCTGGTTTACACCATAACGAATGAAAGGATCATAATATCGCCTGTTTCATCGCACTTTATCGACATTCATCTGGACCGGACCTCTCCCAGGAGGACCTAAAAGCTAAAACATGAACACACGACAGCCGACTGCAGGAGGGGCTGTTTCTCGACCCACCTGGGAGGCTGAAGAGCTGTGCCCGCTGCATGTCACGCACTCCTCCTGCCCTGCCCGCCGAACAACTGGAGACACACAACATCATAGACACACATACCCTCTCGCTCGACATGGATCAACGCAGCACTAACGGCGAAATGAGCAGCCGGCGAACGAACAACGCCTGTCACCATGTCACCATGCTCAACCACTCAACATCCTCACCAACAACGACTCATCCTCCTCCGGATACGTACACAGGTGCACAGGTGCACAGGCACAGAGAAGAACGCGAGAGGCTGTCTGCACACACACACACACACACACACACACACACACACACACACACACACACACACACACACACACACACACACACACACACACACACACACACACACACACACACACACACACACACACACACGGCCCACTCTGACGTCCCGGTGCCGAATGTCCCTCTCGGGCTGTACCTCTCTCTCTGTCTCTCAAGGGGGGAGGGGAGCCCAATGCTTCCGTGTCCCCCTCCGCGTCCCCCTCCGCGCGGCGCCTGCTGCCGCCTGCCACCCGGGATGGCCCTCCACAGCGACCGACACCGCCGCGACCAATACAAACAAGCCATGAAGAGAAAAGAATAACGTGGGGATCATCAACAGATCACCTGCCCGAACGGGCCCCAACAACCGCGCCGCCGCACCCTCCCCCGGGGGGGCCGCGAACACGCGTACCCGAACAGATCAACATACGCACACAATAAGTACATGGCAATACATACGCGGCATGGCAAGGTGCGCGGACGAAGGACCGCGACCGCAGCTGCCATAATGAATTATTTTCATGGCCCGGCGCGAGCGGCTCTTGGCAGGCCCGCACAATGGGTGCGGCTCTCCCCTCTCCCAGCGCCGCGCGCCGCCGGTCGTCCGCCGAACAAAGGCGGAACTGCACTTCACTTCACTTCGCGCACACAGCTTTGCGCGACGTCCAGTTGTTTGCGCCCTCCGTGTCACTGTACGGCATACTTTTGTACACAAAGAACAAGAATCGTATAAAACAAGAGGGTCCCTTGCAACCCCCAATCCTCAACTCGCTCCTCGTCTCTCTCTCTCTCCCCCCCCCACATGGACGCACACTCAGTGATGTGCTGCCTCGCTGAGCTCACTCCTGTACCCGCCTCAAATCCTCTGGACCCTAAATCCTGGATCCTAAACCCTCGATCGCAGATCCTGGATCCTCTCTACCCTGGATCCTAGATCGCCGACAACACAGACAGACGACTGCGGCTCGCACCTCTCCCATCGCGGTTTGCGCACGCGGGCTCTCCCGGACTGCCTGACCTACACACCCAGCGCTGCGGCCTCCCCCGCCTCCTTCAGTACTTCTCCTTCTCCCCCGCCTCCTCTTCTTCCTTTTCCCAGTCCTCGTCGTCCTCACCGTACTCGTACAACATCGTACACCCCGCTCCGCCGGAAACTGCTCAACCCGTGACATGCCACCGACAAGAATTTCCCCCTACCTTTCCCCAGATGGATAAATAGTCTCTCCGGGCAGTGGGCAGGCACCCGGGCTGCAGCGCTGCATCCTGTAAGAAGTACTCTAGGGTTTGCGCACGTAGCACGCCCCTCCCTCCCTCCTTCTCCGGACAGCGCCGCCGCTACGGCCCGCAGCTCTGATACCGCCCCTGGAGCTCCCAACGGCGCCCCCACGCCACCAGTGCGCCTCCCACCCGCACTCCCTCGGCCGCGCAGACTCCCTCTCTGTCTCTCTCTCTCTCTCACTCTCCTCTCCTCTCCCACGGTCACGGGCCATCGGCGGCAGCCTCAGCCTCATCGCCAACCACACGCTGCGAGCACACGCGGATCTTGGGACAGCCACCACCACCGCCACCGCCACTGCCACCGCCACCGCCACCACGTCGAAAGAGGGCTGAGTAGAGCAGTCCGCGTGTGCGCGCCGGCGTGACGGCGTGGAGCACACCCGGAACGCAACACGAGGCCCGCCATGTCCAGATGCGACACGAGGCCCGCCATGTCCAGATGCGACACGAGGCCCGCCATGTCCAGATGCGACACGAGGCCCGCCATGTCCAGATGCGACACGAGGCCCGCCATGTCCAGATGCGACACGACATGCGGCACATAGAGCACAGCGGACGACCGCGGAGCTGCTGCGCACACCGCCAGGGGTCCTCCGCTCGGCACTTCAATAGTGCATGCCGCCGCCGCCGCCGTCACCGTCGACAGCCGCGCTCCCGTTGCCGCCGCCCGGCGCTCCGCCGGCCAAGGCATTATTCACGTCCGCGCCGCCGCAGCGGCCACCGCCACCGGCGCCGCAGCCTGCCTCCCCCGCGGTTGGCCCCCGGGGTCTGGACCCCGACTCCGCCACCTCCAGCAGCTCGTGACAGCTCTCGACCACGCTCGGACAGGCCGTGAGAAGGTCCAGGGCCTGCGGGCAGTGATGCGTAGTGTTTGTGTGTGTGTGGGGGGGAGAGAGCGGGCGGAAAGGGCGACAGAGCGATGGCGTGAAATCGCGCCAAGAGCATCGAGTCCTGAGTTGTTGCCAGCGGGGAAATCGACCTGCACGACCCGTCACGACCCGACCCCAACCCCAGGGAACCGCCCTCCTCAAAGGTGACCCAACAGCAGCTCGGCCGCAACCTGAGGCTCCGTTCGGGAGCCACGGCCGCCCCTTCGCACGGGCGGCAAGAAGGCTGCGCGCGCGTGGCGCCAACCCGGCAACGATCCACAACACCCAACACCAGATATACAGCCAAGTCGACACAGCCGCGGGACGGCGGACGGGTCCCGCGCTGCTGGGTGGCGGCCACAGCCCTCCCGCCTTTCCCCCCCCCCCCGATTCTGCTCCAAGGGCTCCTAGGGCTCCTAGGGTTCCCTACCTGCGTGGCGCCCGTCAGCCAGTCCGCCGCTGACTGCTGGCCGTCCAGGTGGGCCAGCCCCTCCGCCGCGGTGCCGATATCGAGGGAGTCCAGGGCCAGGGTGGAGGTGGAGGCGAGCGCGCGCCGCAGCAGCAGCAGCAGGGATGGCGGCGGGGTGGGGGGCAACGACGCGGGGGCCGCGGGGGCGGCGATCGCCGGGCTCAGCAGCGCCGTCAGGACGTTGGCCAGCTGCGCCTCGGTGGCGAGGCTGAGTGACGAGTCACCCACATGCGGCAGGGAGGCGACCGCAGCCCAGAGTCGGAGAGCGCAGCTGCCCATGTGGGCAGCAAGCAGAAAGGCTCGGAGGGTGCGCCGGAGCAGCAGCCGGAACGACGCGGGCGCGTTTGGGCCCGCCATCGCGTCGGCCAGAACCGCAGTCGCCCGTTTGAGCAATTTCAGCTGCGCAGGGAGAAAACACGTGTTGTTTGAGCATCAGAAATTTGTTCAATTGGCGAAAATTCGCGCTGACTTCGGTGTCGGCAGGGTTGTGGACGATTGGGAAACGCAATAGCGCCCGCTCAGCCAGGGAATTTGCAAACGCACACGCGTAACGTACCTGATATTCGCTCATGACCACGCCGCTGTAGGCGCCCAGAGAGACTACCGCCCGCTGGAGAGCGCTCGACAGCGATGGCGCGCTGACAGGAAAGCCGGCGTCCGAGGCTTGCTGCTTGACACGGCTTATAGACGCTGCCTCGTTGTATTTCTGCCGTTTCGCGCTATGTGTGCGCGTTCGGGGCCTCCGCGGACCCGGGACTCGTCGCAAAGCCGGTAGTTGAGCTCCGGGCGCTGTCGGCAACGCCATGACGAAGAGACTTGATGAATTGCTTGCTTTAATATGAAATGAAGTGATTGCTTGCTGCTTGCTGCTTCTCGCTGAAAGCACAAAGGTGTTGCACCGCCAGCACGGGCAGAAGTGACGAGATGACCGGGAGCAAATCAGGCGAATGTAACCTAATATTGACCTTCGCTCCTCACCTTGGGACGTTACGCCAGTGGTATGGCGCTCTGGGCAAAGTGCGTTCCGCAGCCGTGGCTTACACGAGCACTTGGGCGCCCCAATACAGGATACACGCAGAGATGAAGCTGTAGAAGATTAATTGCAAGTTTAATCGCCTTGAATACTTACACCCGAAGTTATTGTTCGGAGTCATGAACACTGTTTTAAGTACTGGCAGCTGCCTACGCATCATGCTAGGCGTGCTGGGCCTTGCACTTCACTCGCCGCAGCTCCGCAGGCCTCATGGTCGGCTATTCCCAATTGAACATGTCAAAAACGTTTTACAAACAGATACTTCCTGCTTTGTGGCAGCTATGTAGCCCCTCTTGCACGCCCAGGACCAGAAGCCGACGCCATTTTGTGGCGGCCGCACACACGCGTATCGGGAACACGCGGCGACTGGCGACCGCCTCGACCTTGGCACCCAAGACAGGGATTCGCTTGCCCCTGCTCAGCCTACAGGCGCGTTGAGGCTCGGGTACAAGTCTGTACGACTGGCGGCAGGATACTGGCGGCAGGATACTAGATCCCTCTTGGTTGGTGCAATCGCTTGCCGTACCCACCCAGTGCAGGCAAGCTCGAAATGCCAAACGAAAAAGCCCTAACAAAGATATAAAATAGCGACTCTAAATCGATTGACCCTTCTTTCTCTGGCGACTTCACTGTCCACTGCTTCGCTCACGTGGCTCGTACCGACTCGTACTGAATATGCACGCCCTCAAGCTGCTCTGCGCGCCTCCTCCTCCTCGGACCTACCCGTATCTTTCGCGCTCACGTACAACGGGCGACTCTGTACCTCTCGTAACAGCTCAGAACCAAACTCCCTTTTTTTCAACTCTCGTCCGGGTTGCCCTCGCCATTCAACAGCTCTCCTTAGGACGACTGTACAACGAAACACCGCGATATGTCCCCACATACACACACGTCCAGACCGAAACGCCCAGTCCGGGGCTCGCTGCAACCAACTCCGCGCGCACGCCATGCCACATGCGCAGCTGGCGGGCAGACGAAGCGGCCAGCCCACCGTCCTATCCGCCCCGTGCGCGCAATCGCACCCATCGGACCACAACGCTGCCGACCAAAGAAAAGAATACGTTTGCCACCGATAGCTCACCCTTGGAAGCGGGCGCCTGCCGACCAACGCGGCGTGAAGGCCTTATTTCTCCCTCCACCCCACCCCACCACGCTACCCCGTGAGGTACCACGGGGTGGAAGGGTATGAGGATATCCACGCGCCTGCCCGGACGCCCCCGAGCCTGTACGACAGAGTACGGAAAGAGACAAGGAGCGACGCCATACAAGCGGCTGTTCCTCAAAAGAATTCAGAGCAAAGAATTGTGTAAAAGAAGAGTCATGCGGTAAAAAGAAGGATCACAGCGCCCCGGCGCGGGGAATGGCAATGAACGGCAGCCAGGTCCAAGCGCCCTTGAAAAAGCAAGCAGGCAAAGCCGGGGCACAGATGCACACGTACACACGCATGAATTCTACACCTACACCAACCCCAATTCATCTTTGGACCCATACCTACCCAAGTGCCCAACTGCCTAGCGACATAGCAACAGAAACCTGCAATCCGGACTCCAGGGGGGCACGCAGACATCTCTAATTTCCATCAGCACTCTCCTCCTAACATTTATTCAGATCCACATTCAGACCCCTCCACAACGTGGGTGAACAGGGTGTCCCACCGCCGTCTTGCAAAAACACACGCACATACACACACAGGTACATACCATGAATTCAAACGCGCACACAATCAACACACAAGACACTCGGGCGCTAAAACACTCAAACACACACACTCTCTCTCTAGCGGGCGTCACATTAAACTCACTCTCTAGCCACTCCGATGCGCTGGGCCTATTGCAGTCGCCGCCAGGCATCAACGCAACCTCGGAACCTCGCGACCGCCTGCGCCACCGATCTGGGTCGCAACCCCCGTACGGCAAGGAAAGCAGGTCATCGGTCACCCCACCTTGGGCCTTCCTCAGCGCCCAAAGCCCCCCCCCTTCGCAACCCTGTCCGCGACTCTTGAGCAATGTGCTACGCAGACCTAGCCCCCTGAAAACGCCCTCGCCGTGCATGTGGGGGGAGGTTGACAAACCCTACCCTACTCTAAACCCTAAACCCCACCGAGACACTCTGGGAACCCAAGACGCTCTCGACTCAGCAGCCGACGAGCGACACAAGCTAGCTGACAGACAGACAGACAGACAGACAGGCTGACACACGAACAGGCAGGCAAATAGCGGTCGAGGGAGAACACAATGGGAGCTCCTCCGCGCCGCCCCGCCGCGCGCCACCGCGGCATTCCGGAACGGACCCAACCCACGCTTGCTTGCCATGACGTCCTCCTAATCCTCTCATCCAGCCAGCCCCGCGGCACAGACAACCCACCACACGCCGCTGCGCTGTCCTCTAGACAGCCTCCCCTAGCAAGCCATCCCCGCCGCCGCCAAACGCACACCGATGAATGGGCAGTATCCTCAGCGCCAATGGACAGGCCAGCTCCTCTCACGCACGGGCACGCGCACACGTGTCAGCCCGTCTGCAGATATCCTAAGCCACGTCGGCATGCAGAAGCCACAGCGGACTGCGCCGCAGCACTGTGCAGACGGACACACACACACATACATACATACATACACACCCGCACACGCCTGTCTGTCTCACGGCTCAGCTCTGACACCAGCACAGCACAGTAATACGGAGGACCAGCTCACAGCTCACCAGCAGACTGCGCCCGATACATATCCAGCCTTGCACGTGCGCTCTCCCCGCGGCCCCTCCCAATCAATGCCAATCTACTCTCCAACTCATCCCCTTATTTCTTTTTTCAACTCACCCCCTTGTCACGCGCGACGGCCGGCTTGCAAGCCCAGGCCTGAAACCACCGCCAGATAAATGTCAGCAAAAGAATGTGTACGCCAGCAGCATTAACGACAACGTAGCATTAGCAGAGGATAGGACGGCATGAAGCCCTGCCGGGGCCGAGACTAACGACGCTACCCAATGAACGGGGTCGTTGAGAGGAAAAGGGACCTAACCTGACACCAACCCGGCATCCGTCATCCTGTTACTCTCCCCATTACGACGGGCCCGTCCCGTACCCGAGGCGATCAGCACGCGGCGAATCTGTACAAACGCGAGAAGCAGCCGATCAGCACGCGGCGAATCTGTACAAACGCGAGAAGCAGCCGACCAGCACGCGGCGAATCTGTACAAACGCGAGAAGCAGCCGACCATCCCGACGCCCACCTCTCATCACTCCTCCCTAAAGTTGCGGCAGGCCGGCGGTTGTCAGCCGCCCGCCCGCCCCGCGCGAGAGCTCTGTCCCCCCTGCACCTGCACCTTCTGGCCAGGACCTCACTCGGAGACAATCTCTCTCTCTCTCCGGCCCTCAGCGGTCCTGCGAGCAGTCGCCGGGACCGGCGCCGCCCAGGGCCGCACCCTCGCCGGCGGCGCTGCCGTGCTGTTCGTCCTGGCAGCGGCCCAGGGCGGCAGCGACTCGCATCAGGCCGCGCCCGCTCTCCATCAGGCAGGGCCCGCTGATGGCGAGGTCGAGCACCTGTTCGGGGCAGACCCCGAGAGAACCGGCGGCGGCGGCGACAGCAGAGCAGCAGCAGCAGCAGCACCAGCAGGTCAAGCGGAATCAACGACCGGAGCATCTAGACGCGCAGTGGAGTGTAGCGAGCCGGCTGGAAATGACAACCAATGTTTTCGGCGCGAACAGGGCAACAAGAAGCAAAAAAGAAGTACGAGTCGATGACAACCAGCTACCCCGCAACCAGGTTAAGAACACTGCAACGCACTCACCGTCTCGGCGTCCGTGATGAGATCTAGCTCGTCGCAGCTAAGGTGTACGGTTGTCGTACTCAGGTTCAGCCAGTATGCCATGACGGACAGCATGAAGAGCGGCCCTCGGACCAGCAACGAGGGCGGGACCGTGGGGAGCAGAATCGTGTCGACAGCCGAGACCAGCTCGGCGTCGGCCTGCACATCGTGCATCAGATCCACATGCCCCAGGGAGGCGGCCAGTGCCCACAGCTTGATGAGAAACGTCGCGGTGGAGGCCATGGCCACTGCGGCGCGCAGCGCCCTGCGGACGAGCAGCCTGAGGGACGGTGTGGCGGCGGGGCCCAGCATGGCATCGGCTGCGACTGCCGTGGCCCGCTTCATGATCCGTACCTGAGGTGAAGGGTGGAGTGGAAAAGAGAGGAGTGGAAAATGGAGGAGACAGGGGGTGTCAATAGTGATGAAACGCTCGGCGCTAGCCCGCGCGGCATAAACGCAATAGGACTTGCTGCCTGTTTGAATAATACAGTGAAGATGTTACCTGGAATTCGCTCAGCAGTATTCCGTTGCCAGCGTCGGCGATATTGGCGGTCAGCTGCAAGGCTTCCGACAATCGGCAGCGGCGCGTGTCTTGCGCAGCGGCTGGCCCTGAGGCCTGCACAAGATTTTTAGCTGTCATGTTATATTGAATCATATGAAGAGAGCAAGAACAATTGACATTCGACCAGAAAACCCAGTGGAACCCACCGGCGTCCAGGACGGAAGGCTGACCCGCGGCCTCGCCACGTCCCGCAGCTGCCTGAGCATCGGCTTCATTGTTAAATAATGAATTGATGGAGCGGGAGGAAAGAAGGAGGCGCCAACAGTGGTCGCAATGCTGCAGCGGCAGCTGCTGTTTGGAAAGCACCTGCGGATTCCGTCTCCGACTTTGACGTGCCGGATTAGGAATAGATTTTAAAAACGATAAGTCTCAGGTCATAAATGGGTTCCGGCCAATCCTTGAGGTTTGACGCTTTGAGCGTTGTGTCTTCCGCGTATGATGGCACGCGCGAGTTGGCGATGATGCCCAGGTCCGTATGCAGCAAAATTTGTCACAATGAAAAAGCGTAATTCTCACAGCGTCAACCCAGCTATTTCAGTCGCCGAGTACTAACGGTTTTGCGTACGAGCGCATGCGTACTGTCGGCAGTGATTGGAGAAGCGTTTTCCCCCCGACAAATTTGTAACTCTTTTGAGAAAGCCCTGGAAACCCGCTGCAGCCAGTAGATATTTTCCGTGGAGATGCTCCAGATGCCTTGTTGTTTCGCTTCGCGGGAGGCTTCTCAGCTCAAGCCACAATACGTTACCCGCAATAGGCGCATCACCCCTTGACACGTGTCCATACATTTACTTCAACCTTTAATGGCCCTTTTCGGTGTTCCGAAGGTGTCCTGTAACCTAATCCCGTAGTAAATTGTTCAGGGTGTCCTATCATATAAGTAGGATTGCTTCTGAGGAATCAATATTTTCATTATTGAGATAAGAATAGAAGTCCTCGATGACGATAGCTACGGACTGTCGGCGTATTACCGGTTTGAGCGTCAAAACGACAGGAACGAACAGCCTGGCCACTGCGCCTCAAAAATCACCGTCCAGCTACATTCCCAAATATGGCAGCGTAATGCACAGAATGTCACTCTTCTGAGTATTAACGGCGGCGCGGATGCTGCTCCGTCGCGGCCGCGTCCCTGTCAGACATTTTCACAACGACGATAAGCAGGCCTTGCGGACAAGCCCTGATATCGAATGGCGCCATGTTTGTTTGTCAGCGCACCCCAAGCCCGCCCTTCATTGACCGCGAAGCGATCAGCGCGCTGTCTTGTTCCGAAGGCCATCTCCTTACAGTGGTTCAGGTTCCGTGTTGGCCCCCTTCTGGACGCAATGGCGGACGAGGGTGGACGCGCACGCCCGTGGGGTCGCAGTCAGCAAAGCCCTTACACCCGTACTGCTGACGTGCCCCCGAGCTCCGGGGAGTCCTTCCAAGGGACGCAAAGGGACGCAGCCCGGTACCGACAGCACCGTATGCCAGATACGGCAGCTGCGGCAAGCGTCCAGGGAGCCACAAAACGCAAGGGCAGCCGCCTGGGATGTGCGCCCCGTCCCGGTCCCCCGGCTGCCGACATGCCGTCGCCTCTCTTGCGCTGTCGCTCCACGCCTCGTCTATGCACCGCGAGCAGCGGGCGGTGGGGGGGGGGAGGGGAAGGGAGGAGGTCCGAAGGCGTGGAGGGCCGAGTGAGGCCTGCGGCAACTCTGGGGCCTCCCGGGCCTTGCGCCCGTTCACCAGCTGACGAGGTAGGCGGGGTCCTGCAACTGAGCTGATCATCATCTTCTTCTTCTTCTTCTTCTTGTTGCGAACGGTGAACACCGTGTGCGGTACCTCTGGCATCATGTAACCGTATGTGTGTCGGGTTCGGGGTTTTCGAATCAGCGAATCAGACACCCAGACCGACAAGCTCGGCGACCGCAGGTGGATGGGTGGGTGGTGACTTTTCGCGACTTCGCTGTCTTCATTAACCAAGGTGGGTGGGTGGTTCGGTGGGTGGGTGGGTGCGTGTGAGGACGGTCCTGGGAGGGGGTGCGCCTGAATAATGAGGTGAAGATGTGACGGAGTTGGGGATAGGGGTCACGGACACGTGCAATGAGTCAGTCCGTCCGTCAGTCAGTCAGTCAGTCAGTCAGTCCGGCAGTCCCGCAGTCCGTCCGGCCGTCACTGCACACGCGTGGGATCGATGGGAGCGCACCGCCCGGCCGTCTCACCGCGGCGACTGGGGCCCGTTGCGAGCTGTGGGCCCCAGCTCGCCGCCCTGGGCACGAGGGGAGGCGATTGGCCGCCCACACCCAACCGGCGGTAACCCCTACCCTGCTGCAGCAGGTCCGCCGTAACAACCGCTTGCTTTCGCTCATTCAACCGGTGGCAAGGTCCCAGCTCCCAGGCGAAGAACCGCCTGGAAGCCAGTGCGTGGTTCCTACCGCATGCGCAGTCGCCCCCATGAAACCATGCTCCTCGCGCGACACCACCGACAGGCGAACCGCCGCCCGGCCACCGCCTCCCACCACCGAGCGGGCACCACATGCCCTCGTCTCCTGCGCGCGCGGCGCGGCGGTGGGACCTGGACACTCCGAGCCGCCCGAAATCACACTTTTGTCAACAAAATCAGACGGTTTCCAACAAGCAGTCACAAGAGAGGTAAAACGTTAGCAACTGCTCAACATAACTCGCCCCGGTTGGGATGACATGGCAGTACAAAAACGCGGCCAAAGACGGTTTTAAAATGTAACGGGATGAACGACAGTGCAGTACAGAAACGCGGTTACGATCGGACATGCTTGTACGACAAGTTTTGACAGTACAGAGAAACGCGGTCAAGACGGTTACCGATGGCCCTCTCGGCAACAAGCAACGAGCTCCTGAAACCGTCCACAGCAGCCCCCGCCCCCGCCCCGGTCCACGCCGTTTTCATTAGTGCCGGCCACAACCCTCCCCTCAAGGCAGTGGTTTGGTTTCACCTCCCACGCGCCATGCGCGACCCCACTCACATGCGCGCACCGCGGCCCCAATGCTCGCACCCCACTCCGGCCCCCCATACATCCCCAACACGGCTTCTTTGGACATCAACATCGCCCAGATTCGTCGTCGTCCCCCGAAAGTTGTCGTCTAGACATGGCAGACCTCGTAGGTACATACGGCAAGACCGCGTAGGTACGGCAGACCCACGTATGCCCATGTGGCTGCCCCCCTCGTCCGTACACATTGAACGTTCCCCTCGCCCCACCCCACCCACAACGCGATGAGGCCGCTCCGCAGTACGGCAGACCCACACCGTTGCTGCCACCACGCACAAACACCCCCCCCCCCACACACACACACAGGACTCCGTCTCTTGTACACATACATATGCGTACGGCAACATATTGTCGGGTCCTGCATGCCGCAGTCGTGTGTCGCGCAATCACACTTTGTAGCGAGTGTGGGTGTTTAATGAGAAACACACTTTGTAGCGAGTGTGGGTGTGTGTGTGTTCAATGAGACCCCCCCCGGACCGCCCGAGCCCGTATGCTTACCAAAGCCTGCGACGTGCTTACCATTGGCATCACAACACAACACATCAGGACAGGACAAACAGGAAAGCCAAACAAGACGACCGCACCACCACCACCACCACCAGTGTGTGTGGCGCGAGTGTGTGTGGACACTCAACTGCACAATCACACTTTCTCACATCCAGCTGACGTGGACGTGTGCAAGCAGCGGGGGCGGCGGGGGGTTAACAAGAAACAGCCTGCCCAGACACACCCAGCCCGGCGACAAATACTTACCAACGACGGCGGGGGACAGGACCAAGAGGAGGGCCAGGGCGTGTTCCGGGCGGTGGGGGCTGCCCGCCGCCCACCCGCACATCCCCGCCACCGCCCCGCTGCCCTCAACATCCCCCCCACCTGGGATCGGGCGGGCGGGTGGGCGGGTTGCATTTCTTAACACACACCCACACACACCCACACGGACACAGACGTGGCCCCAAGCAGTCGATGTCGGCCCCCCGGGGACGATGCCGCGCTAGAACTCACACGGCAACGAACACTACAAGGGCGCGCACACACGCACACGCGGGCGGGTTTGTCATTACACACACAAGCCCCCCCACACGCGGCCCTCTCTCCCTCCCTCCCTCTCTCTCCAGCACAAACCCTAGCACACATACACCTCATGCCCCCTGCATGACACGCACTCCTGCCCTGCCAGTTGCCACCGACACACACCCCTCCAAGCAGGGCGCCCGGGGTTCCCCTGCCTGGAGTTGGAACCGCTGCCCTCAATAATCGCACCGGATGAAATCGTCGTATTCGGTACCCTATCGCATCGTATATATCCTATCGTGCCCTGCGCCTTCCGTACCGTATCCCCCCGGTCTTGTCGCTCGGTCGACATGCGGCCCGACCCGAGATAGCTCCATGAGGCCCGAGCTTAACAAGTCGTATGGTTGTACGGTGTCTACAGGTGTACAGCGCCCCTCACGTCCGCCTGGCCGGCGGCGGCGCCCGCGCCGCCGGATTCGACGGCCCGGCGGCCGCGGCCGCGGCAGCCGCCGGGTCCGCCGCTGCCTCCGCGCGGCTCCCGGCCGCTGCGGCTCCCGGCGGCGGCGGCGGCGGCGGCTCCAGCAGCCAGTCGTGGGCCGCCCTCCGCTCCCGGGCGCCCGCCACCGCCAGACTCACAGCCGCGGCGAAGGCCGTGTAGCCCTCCGCCTGGTGGGGGTGGTGGGGGTGTAAAGAAAACTCAGCCGCGAGAAGCCAAGTCCAGCTTGTTAGGCTGGGTGTGGGTGTGTGGGCGTGTGGGCGTGTGGGTGTGTGGGTGTGTGGGCGTGTGGGTGTGTGGGCGTGTGGGCGTGTGGGCGTGTGGGCGTGTGGGCGTGTGGGCGTGTGGGCGTGTGGGCGTGTGGGCGTGTGGGCGTGTGGGCGTGTGGGCGTGTGGGCGTGTGGGCGTGTGGGCGTGTGGGTGTGTGGGCGTGTGGGCGTGTGGGTGTGGTCACGGGTGCGGTGGCCCACAACCGGGATGGAGCCGGCGGGTGGGAGAGCGGGGCCGGAGGGATGGATGGGGGCAGCGTGCGGAGCGTTCAGAGGGCGCCAACGTACGACCACACCGTACGGCACTTCGCAGATACTACGAAGAAGACAGGAAATCACAGTATGGTACGGCAGATCGGTTCCAGTCGGTTACCACACCAGGCCACGCGATGTCGCCAACAAGGCGAACGAACAAGAGTGAAGACGAAGCGAAATGAAGGCCGAGTGTACAGGACGAACCAACCAACAAATCAACCAATCAAACAACCAGCCAATCAACCAACGTCCAAGGCAGGGTCAAGCTGGCAAACGCAGCCCCTGCGCTCGAACCCACCCACCCTGGCTTCCGCCTCCCCCAGACGCGCCTCGAACCGGCCGCAGGTCTCCGTCGCCCGCGCCTCCGCCGCCTCCGCCGCCTCCACCCGCTCCCGCAGCCCCCGCAGCTCCTGCCGCAGGGCCGCCCGCTCCCGCACCGACTCCGCCAGCTCAGCGCGCAGGTCCGCCAGGGCCGCACACAGCAACTCCACCGGCTGCTGCAGCTGCTGCGGCTGCTGCGACAGCTGCTGCTGCAGCGTCCCCAGCTGCTGCTGCGGCGCCACCGCCAGCTGCTGTTGCTGCTGCTGCGCCGCCCCCGGGAGGTCATCACGGGCGACGGGCGCAGCGGCCGCCGCTGCACCACCCCCATCGCCACCCCCACCCCCACTTCCCACGCCAGCAGCGGCAGCTGCCTGAGCGACCCGGGCTCGTCGGCTGGGCGGGTCCCGGCTCCCACCCGGATCCCGATCTGGATGTAGATCTGGATCTGAATCTGGGTGCAGCCCGGGCTGCGACCCAGGCCGACGTGCGGCCTGCCGGCCCGCCCTCCGCCCCAGCGCCGCCAGCGGCACTCCGTCGTCCTTGTCGTCCGCTGCCGCCGCAGAACCTGCCTGCGGCTCCGGCTCCCGCTCCCGCTCCAGCTCGGGCTCAGGCTGCCCCCGACCCCTTCTCGGCGCACCTGGGGCGGACGTGGCTGCGGCCCTGGTCCCCGACCCGGTTCCGCGCCCGGGCGCAGGCGCAGGCGCTGGTGCTGGTGCTGGTGCAGGTGCCGCCCGCGGCTGGTCGACGGGAGCGGCCCGGCTGTCCACCCGCCTGCTCTTGGCAGGTCTCGGGAGCGCGACCCTGTCACCGCTGGCGTCCTCGGCGGCAGCCCAGGCCACGCCGACGCCGATGCCGACGCCGGCGTCGGCAGCCACCGCTCGCGGCTCCGCAGCGACGTCGGAGGCTGCAGCGGTGTCCGCCGCCGCCGACGCCGCCCCGACTGGCCCTTGAACCGACGCCGCCGCGCCTGCCCGTGTCCGCTTCACGCCGCGCTCGACGCGCTCGCCGTCGCCGCCGCCGGCGCCGCTGCTGCTGCCATCACGCGCGCCGCGCGCTTCCGCCGCCGACGTCGCCGGCGGCGACGCCATGGCTGTACGGCGCTCCCACCGCTTCAATTCGATCGCGTTCCGTGTGGTTGCTGCGGCCCGCCGGGGTCGACCACTGCCGCCGCCGCCGCGGCCGCCGCCGCCGCCACCGTCACCGTTGCGGACGGCAATGTCATTCGCAGGCCGCTTGGCTTTGGGTTTGACGTGGGCGTCTTCGTGCTCTGTGTCACTCTCCTCTTGATCCTCGTCCTCGTCCTCCTCCTCCGAAACCATCCCCGCTTCCTCCGAGTCCTCCGCTTCGCTTTCGGCTCCTCCGCTGCTGTCATCACTCAGCACCACCTTACGACCCAGGGTTCGCCGACCCCGACCCCGACGCCTGGCGCCGCCGGCCGCCGCCGGCGCCGCCGCTGCCGGCGCGGCGGCTTCATCCCTCGCCCGTCTGCGCGACGGCGCCGTCGCCGTCGGGCCGGGACGCCGCCGCACCTGTCCGTCATCCCCGCCGTCGGCCGGCGCCGGCGCCGCCGCCTTCGAAGCCGGCTGGGCTCCATCCGCAGCGGCGGCGGCGCCGCCGCTCTTGAGCAGCCTGCGCCGCTTTGCCGCCGGAGCATGCGGTCCGTGACCGTCCGCGACGTCAGCGTCAGCGTCGCCTTCCCCTTCATCGGACCGGACCTCCGCCCCGTGTGATGGGCCGCGGGTGACGGGCAGCGCCTCGTCGGAGTCCACTCGCCTCAATGGTGGGCGCCGCGCACGATCGGCCGTGCGACCTGTGGGACGGTCCGGGAGCGCTTCCTCTCGAGGGTCGGCCGCTGCGCTGGCGACGGCGGCGGCGGCGCCCGCGCCGGCGGCGCTTCCCGCACTGCGCTCCGCCTGCCGCTGCTTCGGCTGCCGCCTCTGCCGCTGCTGCCCCGCCTCCGCGCCCTCCGCCTCCTGCTGCCCCTCCACCCCCTGCTGCTGCCGCTGCTCGGCACGCGACCCTCCGGTCGCCTTTCCCTTTCCTTCTTCCCTCACTAATCCCGCAGGCGCTCGGGCGCTGCCCGCTGCCCCGACGACGACGTCGCCGCCGCCGGCACTGTCCGCCGCGGCCTTGCCGGTTTCCCCAGGCGTATCAGACATCGCCGCGGCACCCGTCCTGGGCCGCATTGCGGCTTCCGCCCTTGCGGCTCCGGCCGCTGCGGCGGAAGCGACGGCGGTTCCTGTAGCGCCGCGCCGCCCGGCGGAGGCGCCGCCATGGGCAGTACGGATGCCGGCGTTCCCGCCGCGGCCCCGGGCCGGTGAGAGGGGCGCCGCGGCGGCGGCGCTGCGCAACAACACGGCCGCGCCGGGGGTGAAGCAGCCTGCGATCTGGGGCGGCAGCGAGGGGGGCCGCGATGCGGCGGCGGCGGCGCCGCCGCCAGCCGCCCTGCTGCCGGGCGGCTCAATGAAAGCCACCAACTGCTGCGCCAACTTAGCAGTCCGGGGGAACCTGGGCATCATCGCCATAAGACGGCCCTGTCGCCGCTCGGCCGTTGCCGCCGCGCCTGCCGGCGCCGGCGCTGGTGCCTCCGCCACCTCGGCAGCTGGCTGTCCGACATTGGCCGTTGGAGCGCCCGCTGCTGCCGATGCTACAGCCGAGGCCGACCCGGGCTGCGCGGCTTCAATAGCCGGTGGCGGCCCCACGGCGACGATGTCTTCTTCGGCTGGTACAGCCAACGATACGGGCACTTGATCGGGCACTTGATCGGGCACTTGATCGGGCGGCACCGCACCGCAGGGAGCGCCGTCCGCGGGATCGGCGACGGGCAACGGCGGCGACGGCGGCGGCGGGGGCGGCGCGGCGGCCGTGTGGGACGTTTGCGGCACTGGCGGCGGAAGCATTGGCGGCGGCGGCGGTGGCGGCGGCGCCTCCATCTCCATCGCCGAGTCCGACCCTTCGGTCGGGGCAGGGGCGGCCGCCTCCACCGCTGGAGCTGAAGCTGCTGACGCCGACGCGGCGGCGGCGGCGGCGGCGGCGGCGGCGGCGGCCTGCGCTGACGCGGACGGCAGTGGCGGTGCGATGTCGGGGGCACTGTCGGGGGCACTAGCCTCGGAAGGGTTCAAGCACGGGCCCTCCGGGTCGCCCGACCGCTCCGGCGGAGGACCCACAGGCGGTGGACCCTGTCCCTGTCCCTGGCCCTGTTGCTCCTGGCCCTGCTGCTCTTGGCCCTGGCCCTGCTGCTCCTGGACCTGGCCCGGCTGTTCGGACTGCAGTTGAGGCCGCGACGCCGGCGGCGGCGGGCTGCGTGCTGGTGACGGCCGCTGCACCGTGTTGATGACCGCATCGCAGATGACGACCTCGGCCGCATCCGCTGGCGCCGCTGCTGGGGCCTGCGGCCGCGCAGCAACACCAACACCAGCAGCAGCCGCTGCAGGCGGAGGCGCGGGCACGTCGGCCGCATCCGGCGGGCAGCCCGGCTGCGGGTCCTCCAACACCCGGGTCGCCGTCGGCAGCGCCTCTTCGACACGTTCCAGGCCCACTTTCTCCGACTGTTGTTGATGGTGTTGCTGTTGGTCTTGTTGTTGCTGTTGCTGTTGCTGTTGGTGTTGGTGTTGCAGTTGTTGTTGTTGCTGCTGCTGTTGTTGGTGGTGTTGCTGTTGTTGTGGTTGTTGCTGCTGCTGCTGCTGCTGTTGTTGCTGTTGCGGTTGTTTCTGTTGCGGTTGTTGCGGTTGTTGTGGTTGTTGCGGTTGTTGCTGTTGCGATTGTTGTGGTTGTTGCGGTTGTTGTTGCTGCTGCTGCTGCTGCTGCTGCTGCTCCTGTCCCAACTGCAGGCGGTGCGGCTGCGGCTGTTGGGCAGTTGGATCCGCGCCCGCCGGTGCTGGCTCTGCGACCGACCCATGGGACCGCGATACTCCCTGCTGGGAGAACGGCAATGGTGGCGGCGGCGAGCGCGGGGCCACCACCGGGAGGTGCGGCGCACCCACCTCAGCTGCCGCCTCGCCGGTACCCACACCCGCTCTGGCGAGCTCAAGGGCAGGAGCTGCCCCGCCGCCGCTGCTGCCGCTGCCGCCGCCGCCGCTGCTGCCGCTGCCGCCGCCGCCGCTGCTGCCGCCGCCGCCGCCGCCGCCGCCGCCGCCAAGGTGTGCACTGCAGGCTTCAACCTCGCCGTCTTGAGTCTCTGGCGGCCGACCCGGGTCCGCCACGCCGCCGCCGGCGACAGCCGCCGCCGGTGCTGCCGCCGGCGCTGCGGCCGCCGCGAGCACAACGGTCGCCCCGTTCGTCCCGGCGCCACGGATCCGGATCTTCAATCCCTGGCCGGCCCGGCGCGGCTGCTCCGACCGCGTCACGGCGGCCGCGGCCGCCACCGGCAGCGGCGGCGCCGCCGCCAATGGCAGCGGCGCCGCCGCGCACGGCGGATCGGGAAGCGGCACCCGCTGCGTCGGGCGCTCAGGCTCCGAAACTTCCGCGGGGGATTGTACTGCGGCCGCCAAGAGCGCCGCCACATCAACACCGGCTTGACCCGTGGGTACGACATCCGCTGCAACCGCCTGCTCCGAGACCATCCCTGGATCCGTTCTGTCGTCGTTGGACACGTCCTTCGGCGGTAGCGGCAGCGGCGGCGGTGGCGCCGCCGCCGGCTCCGGTGCCGCCGTCGCACTCGAGTCCGCCCGGCTCGCAACCATAGCAGCCATCAACTGCAACCGCGCAATCAAGTCAATCTCGCCGGGAACTCCTCCCGCATCGGGGACAGCCGCAGTGGCGGTGGCAGCGGCAGTAGCAGTGGCGGCGGCGTGAGCGGCCGCGGCCGTCGCCGCCGTCACCTCGCCGCGTGCTGGACCCACATGACTGACATGACCCAGGTGGGTGAACCCTAGCCCCGAGCCCTGCGAGACGAGGACCGGGCACGGCACGGCGGGGCCTGCTCCTACTGCTGCTGCTGATGCACTAGCTGTTTCGGCATCGGGGGCAGGCTCCGCTGATGCGCCCTTGGCCGCGGCGGCGGCGGCGGCCGCCGAGCTGGCGTGAGGCTGCACGGGGAACCCGGCAGCGTCGTCGGCCGCCTCCGCCTCCGTCGGGGGATACTCCACAGCGGCGGGGGCCGGCGGCGGCTGCTTGCCCCGGCGCGTCCCCCGGCCATTGGCCAACTGGGTGGCAGCCGCCGCACTGGCCGGCGGCTGGCCGGCGCGGCCGCGGCCGCCGCGGCTCCCACGGCCCCGGGCGGCGCGGCCGCCTCGGCCGCCCCCGCCGCCGCCTCGGCCGCGGCCAGTGGCACGACTGCGGTACCCGCTGTCGCCGTCGCTGCTCCAAGCCGGTTCGTCTTCAGAGACCGACCCGTCGGCCCGACCTTCCGTTCCCGACGAGTCGCTCTCCGACTCGTACGCCGCCGCCGCCACCGCGCGTGTAACGCCCGCCGACGCGCTGCGGCTGGACCGAAGGGACGGTGGCGGAGGCGGCGGAGGCGGAGGCGCCGCCGCCGCCGGTCGCGACGGACCCCGCGTCGCCGCCCGGCGCTGCACTTGCTGCTGCTGCTGCTGCTGCTGTTGCGATGGCGGCTGGTCGGATTGCGGGTGGGCCATCGCCGTGGGCCCCAGTGGCGTGTGACCCATGGGTCCGTGCGTGAAGTTGGCGGCGGCCGCAGTCGCTGCCGCCGCCGTCTGCTGCATGAGGAAGTGCTGCAGATGAGCGTGCGAGTAGAAGGCGTCGTGCGCGGTGTGTATCTGTTGTAGCTGTTCCTGCTGTTGCTGCTGCTGCTCTCCTTGCTGCTGCTGCTGCTGTTCCTGCTGCTGCTGGTTGTGTTGATGTTGGTGCAGAGGATGTGGTGGCAGTGATGGGTGCTGCGGGAACGGTGGCGGCAGCGGCATCGGGTGCAGGTGCAGCGGCAGCGGCTGCGGCAGCTGCGGCGCCGAGAACTGCGTGGCGGGTTGCAGCTGGTGGTGGTGTGGATGCTGGTGCAGGTGCTGCTGCTGGTGCTGCTGGTGATGGAGGTGGTGGTGGGGAGGAATGCCAGGCACGAAGAACCTCTGTGGCGGCTGTAGCAGCATGTGAGGCACCGGGATCATGTGGCTCATCCCTGGAGCAGCCGGGGGAAACCCCGCGGGCATACCCATCGGGGGGACACCGCCACTCCGCAACGCCGCCGGCTCCGCCCAGAGCATCGGGTCAAACGGCACTGACATGAACTCGGCGGCGGGCGCCGGCGCCGACGGCGCCGACGCGGCCGCCTGCGGCGCCGGCTGAGGCGGCGGCGACGGCGCCGCCGCCGCCGCCGCCGGCGGCCCCGAGGACCCCGACGCGAGCGCCGCCGAGGCCGCCGCCGCCGCGTCCGCAAACGCCTGCGCAGCCTGCGCCTGAGCCATGGACGTCACCTGTACGGCGGCCTCGGTATGGCGCACCGCCGCCGCGGCGGCGGCGGTGCAGTCGCCGCCGCCGTCCTGCACCCGTCCACAGTCGCGGTCGTGGCCGGCGGCGTCAGCGGCGGCGGCGTCCTCATCTCCCGCCGTCACCTCCACGGTCATCAAGGACGTGGACGCGGGCAGGAGTGGCGGCGGCGGCTGCGGCTGTGGCTGTGGTAAGTCCTGAAGCAGTGGCTGCGGCTGCGGCGGTACACATGACGGCTGTGACTGTGGCTGTGACTGTGGATGCGAGGTCGGCGGCGGCGGCGGATAGCCCTCCGCAGCCATTGCTTGCACTGCTGCGACTCCCAGACCCGGCGGCGCTGCGGCGTCTCCAGCAGGCGCCCCCTCACGTGACGGCGGCAGCGGCGGTACCGACGGCGGCAGCGGCTGCGGCGGCAGCGGCTGCGGCGGCAGCCCGCCGCCTCCCTGTTGGTCGAAGCAGTCGGGGCCGCCTCTCAGGAGTTCCACTCCCGCCAATTGGCTGGAACCCTGATGCTGCTGCTGCTGCTGCTGCTGGGCCTGCGCCTTCGGTGCCACCGGCGGCGACGGTATTACATGCGGCGGCTGGGAGCGATCGGTGCCGGCAGCAGAGTCGGGGGCCACCGCTGCCGAGGCACCCCGGGGAGCCCCCGGCGGCTGGGGCTCCACCTCTGGCGGCCGCGGCTCCATGAAAGGCGGCAGCGCCGGGTGCGGCGGTTGCTGTTGTTGTTGCTGCGGGTGCGAAGTCTGCAGCAGGGCCGGCGGCAGAGTGTCCATCGCAGGCGCCAGCGGCAGCGGTTGCGTGTGCTGCTGCGACGGGCCCGACGGGCCCAACGCTAACCCCGGCGGCGGCGCCAGCGGCGGCGTTGCCTCCCCCGAGTTGCCGCCGCCGGCGGCCCCCGGATCGAGTTCCGGATTCGGAATCGGAATTGGATTCCAGTCCGAAGGCCCCATCCCGCCGACCTCCCGCGAGGCTGCCGCCGCGCCGTCAGGCCGCCCCGCCGGCGCTGCCGCCGCCACCTCCGCCGGCTGCGGTGCCTGTGACGCCCGAGGCTCCCTGGAGTCCACCCCCGTCGCCGTCAAGGCCGGCTCCCGCAGCCCCGCCACCGCCTCCCCTGCTGCGGCGACCGTCACCGTCGCCGCAGCCTGCGTCACCGTTGCCGCCGTCACCATCGCCATCGTCGTCGTCATGGCCGGGGGCGACTCGTCCGGGTCCGGGAGTCCGCCGCCGCCAGAGGCACCTTCTCTGAGGCGCGGGGTGCCGCTCTCCGCGTCAGCGACCAGGTCCGCGGGCTCCGGGGCGTAGGCCGCCTCCGCCTCACTGGCGTCTCCGACCCCACCACTGCGCCCGGCCCCGGCCCTGCCACCGCCCATGGTCGCCTGCTGGCCCTGCGGGGGTGCGCCAGGTGGGCCCAACGCAGGGGGAAGAAGGGAGCGAGAGGGTTGAACAACACGACTACACGAGACACACATATACACACATGCGGCGGTGCGAGTGCGAGGTGTCAACAGAGTGGAGCGAGAGGACTGGCAAGAGGCACGGGCCCTGGCCCTGGCGCGCCCCGCCCCGCCCCGCCCCGGCACGGCCACATACTCTGAAGACTTTACTAGACGGCAGCTCAGCTTGAGCTTCGCCTCTGCCCGCCACATCACCCGTGCCGTCTCGCCAATTTCACCCACGTGACACTCCTTCCCGCCGCCATTCCCCGCACCACCTCCCCGCACCTCCCCGCCCCCGCCCGCCCGCCCGCCCATGCATGCCCACACGGACCTCAACGGGGCGCCGACCCGCCTCTCCGGGGGCGTAGGTCGGCGCCGCCAGCGTCGTGCAGGTGTCCGGGTCGGGGTCGGGGTCCGGATTCCCCCCCGGACCGGATCCGCGTCCGGGTCCCTGCCCTGGAGGCCATGTGGCCCCCGTCGTGCCCGCCGGGGCCGTGCGGGTGGCGGTCGTGAGGGTCTCCGTGTGGGTGGCCTCGTCGTAGAGGTCCAGCTCCCGGCACCAGCGGCACCGCCAGACGTCCTCGCCTGAGGAGGAGGAGGAGGAGATGGGGAAGGAGGAGATGGGGGAGGAGGAGGCGCGAGGAGGACCGCCACCACAGATGCACCAGCAGCAGAACAACATCGATGACAACAAATTCGACAACAACAACAACATCGACAACAACAACATCGATAACAACAACAAGAACGAGGAGGCGCCACAGCTGCCCAGAGATCAGGGCGCGTGGGCGACTGAATCTGGCGGGTGGAGGAATGGCACCTCTTGCATCCCCAGCCGCAGCCGCAACCGCAGCCGCACCTTCCGGTAGCTCCATCATGGCCGCGCACTCCAGATCCACGTAGTCCAGGCAGGTGTCGCAGACGAGCGGCTCCTCCTCTGCGGCTCCAACACGTGCACACGTGCAGGCACATGACGTCAGCAGGCGGGCCGAGTCCCGGAGGCCCTCCCTAGAGCGGGTGTTCCCACCCACCACCTCCCCCACTTGTCGCATCCTGCCTCCCTGCCTCCCTGCCTCCCTGCCTCCCTGCCTCCCTCCCTCCCTCCCTCCCTCCCTCCCTGCTCCCTCCCTCCCGTCCTCCTCCTCCCTCCCTCCCTCCCTCTCCCCAGCCCCGCCCACCCGGGGTCGCAGGCGCCTTGAAGCACTCGGCGCACACATCCGGCAGCGCCACCATCTGAACCGAGGGCGGGTTGGCGGGTGGGGGGTTCGATGTGAGGGGGCGAAAGGGACCCGAGGCGGCGGGTGGGTGGATGGGTGGGTGGATGGGTGGGTGGATGGGTGGGTGGATGGGTGGGTGGATGGGTGGGTGGATGGGTGGGTGGATGGGTGGGTGGATGGGTGGATGGGTGGATGGGTGGGTGGATGGGTGGGTGGATTCGGGGAGGCAGACGCGGCAGCGCACCTGGAACTGGTTCTTGGCCCGCCCGGGCAGGCACATCAGCTCGTCCCGCAGCCGCAGCCGACCGCCCACAGTGCGGAGCAGGCGGTCCACGAAGAAGAGGCCTGCGTGCCGGGGACGAGGGGCAGTGGGGCGTGGCAGGGCGCTGGGCCGTGTGGGGAAGTGGGGCCGAAAGGGATGTGGAGAACGGAAGTGTGAGAGGCACGGGGTCAGGAGCGTGGTGGTTTCGGGGCAGCAAGTGACCCCACTTCCCACCCGGGCTCACCCACCCCTCGGCCGCTCGAATCCCCGTCACCGTCCCCGCCAGCCAGCCGCGCCGCAGACACCCGCCACCCCAGACCCATCCACCCATCCACCCACCCCGGCCGCCGGTGGGGTCCGTCTCGTCATCCTTGTACGGCACATCCACGTGGAATACGTCACCACCTGAGAGGAGCACCTGGGGACCGGGGGCCGGGGGAGCCACATCGGGGGGGGGGCCGAGTAAGGCCGTTCCGTGTAGGCCACGCAGCTACACACCCACCCAAGACCCAACCCATTTTCCACTGCCATGCAGGTCAGGTACCTCGCCACGTACATATTCCCTCCTTTGGTTGTGCCCTAGGGTGTGTTTGATTTTTCTTTTCTTTTTGACCCACCCTACCCCCAGCCAGCCCGCCAGCCAGCCCGCTACCCAGCCCGCCAGCCAGGCCGCTACCCCGCCAGCCCGCCAGGCCGCTACCCCGCCAGCACCTGCCTAACACCGCATTTGGTGCACCATTCGCGTCCTGTCGGGGGCCTGCGCTGGTTCTCTGGACAGCTAGGACTTCCCGGGAGGGGTTTGGGGAGGGGCGTCCCGAACCCGACGGCAAGCGGTTAAGTCTCTGGCGAGCTGAGAGGCCTCCGACGGCCCCTCCCCCGCGTTTGAAGATGTCTCCCATACCCCTCCTCCGCGAGCCGATGCCGGGCCCTGCACTCGCCCCTGCACGCCAGCTCCCGCCCTTCAGGCACAGCCGTCTGGGTCCTCCAGTGTACCCTACTGTACCTACTTCGCTTCACCCGACTGGACGACTACCGCCTACACCCTATCCTGTGTCGTCATCCCCTTCCCATTTAACCCTCTAGTACCCCACCCCAGCGCAGTTTGAAAATGTCTACCAATTTCCTACAACCCACCCCACCCGCCCTACCTGGAACCACCCCGCCCTACCTGGACTCCCAGCAGCAGGTACCCGTTCTTGTTGGGGCAGGCTCCGCGGTCCAGGTGCTGTTCCAGCAGCGGGCGGTGGCCCACCCATGCCCGGGCGCCCGCGGCCGGGGCCAGGTCCTCCGGCTGCACCTTCTGCGGGGAGGGGGTGGGGGTAAGAGGGAGGAGGAAGAGGGACGAGGAAGGAGGGCGTATTAATGGGGGCCCCCGGACTGGCAGGCACTTGGCGAGGAAGCAGTAATGCGAAAGGGTGGACATGACATCAACTGCGCGGACTGCCTCAGGGCGGTAGGGCCCAGGGTTGTGTCAGGCAGCCGCCCATCGCCCCAGGAGTCGCCCCGTCATCCGCCTCCGCCTCCCGCCGTCAGCATCTGCCAGCCGGACGGACCTCAGCAACTGCGGGCCCCCCAGCCCTGCTGCCCCGCCAGCCCTGCTGCCCCGCCAGCCGTGCTGCCCCCCAGCCCTGCTGCTCCCCAGCCCTGCTGCTCCCCCAGCCCTGCTGCGCCCCAATCCTGCTGCCCCCCAGCCCTGCTGCCCCCCCAGCCCCGCTGCCCCCCAGCCCTGCTGTCCCCCAGCCCTGCTGCCCCCCAGCCCTGCTGCCCCCCCAGCCCTGCTGGCCCCCAGCCCGGCTGCCCCCCAGCCCTGCTGCCCCCCAGCCCTGCTGCCCCCCAGCCCTGCTGCCCCGCCAGCCCTGCTGCCGTGCTGCCCCGCCAGCCCTGCTGCCCCGCCAGTCCTGCTGCCCCGCCAGTCCTGCTGCCCCGCCAGTCCTGCTGCCCCGCCAGTCCTGCTGCCCCGCCAGCCGTGTTGCAACCCCCTCCCTGTTGCCCCGCCAGCCGTGCTGCCCCGCCAGCCGTGCTGCCCCGCCAGCCCTGCTGCCCCGCCAGCCGTGCTGGGCCCCCCTCCCTGCTGCCCCGCCAGCCGTGCTGCCCCGCCAGCCGTGCTGCCCTGCCAGCCGTGCTGCCCTGCCAGCCGTGCTGCCCCGCCAGCCCTTCTGCCCCGCCAGTCCTGCTGCCCCGCCAGCCCTGCTGCCCCGCCAGGCCTGCTGCCCCGCCAGCCCTGCTGCCCCGCCAGCCGTGCTGCCCCGCCAGTCTTGCTGCCCCGCCAGTCCTGCTGCCCCACCAGCTCTGCTGCCCCCCTCCCTGCTGCCCCGCCAGCCCTACTGCCCCGCCAGCCGTGCTGCCCCGCCAGCCCTACTGCCCCGCCGGTCCTGCTGCCCCGCCAGCCCTGCTGCCCCGCCAGCCCTGCTGCCCCGCCAGTCCTGCTGCCCCGCCAGTCCTGCTGCCCGCCAGCCGTGCTGCCCGCCAGTCTTGCTGCCCCACCAGCTCTGCTGCCCCCCCTCCCTGCTGCCCCGCCAGCCCTACTGCCCCGCCAGCCGTGCTGCCCCGCCAGCCCTACTGCCCCGCCAGCCGTGCTGCCCCGCCAGCCCTGCTGCCCCGCCAGCCCTGCTGCCCCGCCAGCCGTGCTGCCCCGCCAGCCGTGCTGCCCCGCCAGCCCTACTGCCCGCCAGTCCTGCTGCCCCGCCAGCCCTGCTGCCCCGCCAGCCCTGCTGCCCCGCCAGTCCTGCTGCCCCCCAGCCCTGCTGGCCCCCAGCCCGGCTGCCCCCCAGCCCTGCTGCCCCCCAGCCCTGCTGCCCCCAGCCCTGCTGCCCCGCCAGCCCTGCTGCCGTGCTGCCCCGCCAGCCCTGCTGCCCCGCCAGTCCTGCTGCCCCGCCAGTCCTGCTGCCCCGCCAGTCCTGCTGCCCCGCCAGTCCTGCTGCCCCGCCAGCCGTGTTGCAACCCCCTCCCTGTTGCCCCGCCAGCCGTGCTGCCCCGCCAGCCGTGCTGCCCCGCCAGCCCTGCTGCCCCGCCAGCCGTGCTGGGCCCCCCTCCCTGCTGCCCCGCCAGCCGTGCTGCCCCGCCAGCCGTGCTGCCCTGCCAGCCGTGCTGCCCTGCCAGCCGTGCTGCCCCGCCAGCCCTTCTGCCCGCCAGTCCTGCTGCCCCGCCAGCCCTGCTGCCCCGCCAGGCCTGCTGCCCCGCCAGCCCTGCTGCCCCGCCAGCCGTGCTGCCCCGCCAGTCTTGCTGCCCCGCCAGTCCTGCTGCCCCACCAGCTCTGCTGCCCCCCCTCCCTGCTGCCCCGCCAGCCCTACTGCCCCGCCAGCCGTGCTGCCCGCCAGCCCTACTGCCCCGCCCCTGCTGCCCCGCCAGCCCTGCTGCCCGCCAGCTCCTGCTGCCCCGCCAGTCCTGCTGCCCCGCCAGCCGTGCTGCCCCGCCAGTCTTGCTGCCCCACCAGCTCTGCTGCCCCTCCCTGCTGCCCCGCCAGCCCTACTGCCCGCAGCCGTGCTGCTGCCCGCCAGCCGTGCTGCCCGCCAGCCTGCTGCCCCGCCAGCCCTGCTGCCCCGCCAGCCGTGCTGCCCCGCCAGCCTGCTGCCCGCCAGCCCTACTGCCCCGCCAGTCCCTGCTGCCCCGCCAGCCCTGCTGCCCCGCCAGCCCTGCGCCAGTCCTGCTGCCCCGCCAGCCCTGCTGCCCCGCCAGTCTTGCTGCCCCGCCAGTCCTGCTGCCCCACCAGCTCTGCTGCCCCCCTCCCTGCTGCCCCGCCAGCCCTACTGCCCCGCCAGCCGTGCTGCCCCGCCAGCCCTACTGCCCCGCCAGCCGTGCTGCCCCGCCAGCCCTGCTGCCCCACCAGCCCTGCTGCCCCGCCAGCCTTGCTGCCCCGCCAGCCCTGCTGCCATCCGCGCGGCCCGAGGCATGCCGCAGGGCCGGCACGTCCCGACCCCTGGCACATCCATCCGCACCAACGCCGTCGTGCAGCCTCCCTCCCCATAAGCCCTGCATAGGCCTTCACGGCACGTCTTGCCCCTTCGCAGGCACCCCGGCGGCACGTGTGTCTGTGAAACCCGCGTGCCGCCGTCCTGTCGGGTCCCCCGGCGCCCCCTCCCCGGGCCCCTCGGCTGCCCGCGCAATTGACGGCCCCCTGTCAGGTCTGACTTCCTCCCCACCTCGCCCACTGCGCCAGTCCCCTCCGCTCCGCCCAATACAGATCTAGGAAACCGCGGAACTAAATCCTGCTGACCCCAACCCACCTTGACCATTATGGGCTCCTCGTCTGGACGGTCCAACCGCCCCCGGAAGCCGAACTGGGTAAGCAGTCGAGATCTCCGGTCCCGGTGGTGTGGCATCTGCCCCTGGTGGTGGTGGTGGTGGTGGTGGTGGTGGGACTGGGACCGGGAGTGGAGGTGCGGGGAAGTGGGACGGCCGCCCTCGGCTGCTGTGCTGGACAGCGGCCGCTGGGCGTGCGCTGTAACGGGCGGCGGAGGCCGCGGTGGTGGTGGCGCCGCATCGCCGCCGTTGCCTCCGCGGCCGCCGCCGCAGCCAGGGGTGCTGCCGGCGGCACCGCCGCTGCCGCTGTGGCTGCCGCTTGCGATGCGCCGCACGTCCGGCAAGGGTTGGTCTAAGGGCGCGGCGCCGCCAGGGAGGGTGTATCTGCCGGTCGCCTGCGGGGGGTGCTGCTGGGGGTACTGCTGGGGGTGCTGCTGGGGGTGCTGCAGCACGTGGGTATTAAAAGGGGCGCCACTCACAAACCCCGCTGCTGCCTGCCCTGACGCTGACGTGGATGCGGGTGCAGGCGCGCCGCATCCAAAGCTCTGCTCGTGGTGCATCTGAAGCATGGCCACAGGGGGCCGCCCCCACTCGATAGGCCACCGGCAGCGCCGACGGCGATAGCCACCGACCAGGCACGAAGGCCCCTGGTCAAGGCCTGAAGTAGCGATGGACCGTGAAGGTCTCGCCCTTCAAAGCAAGCGAACGGATGCCAGGAAGCCCTCGACTGGCTGAACGCGCGATGTCCCGCCCAGATGCCTCCACGGCACGAGCAACGGATTCAGTACTGTACACCCATAACGTAGGAACCAAGAGGAGGGAGGTTTCTAGTATCGCTCCGGCTGTTTGTCGCAGGCAAGCCTCTCTCGCAACCCTGAAATCCAGAAGATGTCCAGAGAAGTATCAAGACTATATTCAGGCAATCCACCTGATTTTATCGCTTTCCTCTCTTGGCTCAATCCAGGAGGCGCAAACATCCCCGCCGGTCGGACGATTTGTTGCAAAACCAAGACAACGCTGGCAACATGGTGCAGGTAATCCAGTTGCAATTTATCTGAAATGTCCGCAATTGTCAATCAATTCACTTTTGAGGGCAGGCGCGGTGTGCGCTGTGAACACCCAGCTTTGCGCTGCAGCATCCTCCTTGACCTCGTGTTTTCTGTCAATTTCATGGCAGTAACGTGGGCATATACATTTGTACATTTTGCTTGCGTCACTTTGCGAAACCCCAAAACTGGGGCGCCAACGGCTGCAACCGATTTCGGGATGAGACAGGATAGTTCTCTCGATGGAAGGCTCCGTCATTGCTTAAATTATTTCAGGGGCATTACATGGAAACCCCTAATTCCTCAGAGCGGTACATTATTTTCGCCCTTCACGTTAATGTTTAAAGTCGTCTTTCAGTACTTCTGTCTGGTGATTGCAGTGATCGTGACTCATATACCAAAGCATTCGTTAAACGGTTAACCAGAGCAGATTTAACAAGTCGAAATCATGGAGGAATTACGCGCGATGCTGCTAGGTAACACCGACGGAGATGGCGGACCCCCGCTCGGTGTCCTCTACAGCCGCTGCCATGCCGTCCACTCCCAGCAGGACCGCCTAGTTGCCTCCCGGGACCCAGATCTCATCGACGCCGCGGTGGCGCTGCTCGTGCGCACCCAGTCCGCCGTCGAATCCGTCGGCATCTTCAGCTCCAACGAGGACCGAGACGACCTGGCGACAGCCGACATCAAGTATCTGCTGGTGCCGTTCTACCTTGGCAGTCTACTGTCGGCTGCGCCCGTCCGCACCGACGGCGCTGGAGGCCTGGGAATCAGTGCCGCACGATTGGCGGCAGTCAACCGCGCCTTGACTTCCCTTGGGACGTTCCTCCAAAGGCGCGTAGGACCCCGGGGCACCGGGCTTCCTCACACCGGGAAACGGGTTATGCCTTTTTGCATGGGAGCGGCTCCCCCACCTCCCCTGCATGGACATGCCGCCCTTGCCTGCTGCCACAACATACATCTCCTCCCTGGGGCAGGGGTAGGGGTAGGGTCAGGGGCAGTGGAAGAGGAGGCCTTAGGGGATGGAGAAGACCAAGATGTGAGTTGGACAGAAAGGCAAGGCCCGAAACAAGCCGGGTGTAGGGTCTTGCCCTCGGGTGTAGGGTCTCGGGCCGGGAAAGGGGTGGACGCCAACTAGCCCCACCGGCACCAGCACCGGCACCGGCACTGCCATCAGCACTGACATCACTGCACTTCAGCACCCACAGCACTGGCTGGCGCGTGTAACAGAAGGGCCGCCGGGACGTCGCGCTGGTGGGCCGATGGGTCACTGGGGCCGCCGCGGGCGCCGGCGCTGCTCAGTGCGCCCTCCCGCCGCCCCCTCGCGCCCCTCAAATCCCTTTTCACACCCCTCAAGCCACCAAAGAGGCCAGTCCGCCGGCGGTTTGCCTCTGGCCATCAAGTCCGAACCGGAGACCCTGAGGAGCTCCCCCGCTGCGGTTAATGTCGTACAGGTGTGATCAGTACGACCTGCTGGGCGCGTTGGGCCGTACAGCAATGGACGCCGCGGCCGCTGCCGACCCCGCGGCCAAGCGGACCTTCAAGGTGTGTCGGGCCGGGGACCAGGCGCGCCGGGGGCCGGGGGGCCCCGGTTGTCCGGGGACTGGGTGGATGGGCGAGTGGGTGGGCGAGCGAGTGGGTGGGGTAAGTTTGTGTGGCGCGTGGATTGTTGCGCTGGCGAACCGCGGGCCATTTGGGGTGTGCCACTGGGGTGCAGCGAGTGGGTGGACGGAGGGTGTGATGCGGTCCGGTGGGGTGGCTCGAGGCTGGCGTTCGACGGCTTCCGCAGGGGCCGTACGGGCGGCAGACCTGGGGGTTGGTGACAACGTAAACAACAACCTGGTTTCGAATCGATTCAACTGGGTGGGTTGCTACTCTCGTAAACTGTGTGTCGGTGTGTCGAACAGAGTTGGGTGGAGGTTAAAACGTTGGGTGGAATTAGGGTTTGGAGTGCGAGTGTCCTCTGGATCGGATTGAGGCGCGGGCGTGTGAGGGTGGGTTGAGGTTGAGGCCCTAAACCCAAACCCATACCGCACGCACGCACACACACGGGCGTGTACGCGTGAGAGGGGCCGCGAGCAGGTTCACACGTGCGTCACGGTGGGGCTGTCCGGGCGGCTGTTCCTCACTTTTACACACACACCCTAGGGGCCCAGAGGCCACTATCTCAGAGACGTCAGAGTGTCAGTCGGCTGCCCGGGGAGATGGACAGTTGGTTCCCTAATCCCTCCCGCCCTGCTTCCCTCCCGCCCTGCTTCCCTCCCGCCCTGCTTCCCTCCCTCCCTGCTTCCCTCCCGCCCTACTTCCCTCCCGCCCTGCTTCCCTCCCTCCCTGCTTCCCTCTCTGCCCATGTTTCTCTGTCTGCGCCCCCGGCCCCGGCCCCCCGCGGCCCACCCCCCATCGTACCCGCCCAGGTGGAGAAGTTCAAGCGGGAGAAGGCGCTCAATGCGGCGCTGGGGGCTCTGGAGGCCAGGAGGCTGGCGGCGGCGGCGCAGGAGTGCGAGGTGGGCTGCTGGGGGGGGTGTCAAAGAGAAACTGCCTGGACACACCCGTTCCGGGTGGGCTCATGGGGGAGAGGGGAGGGGAGGGGATGGCGTTGGGCACTTGAGAGCGAGGTCGACCGGGATCTGTAATATCGTGCTGGGTGCGGGATGTTGGATGATGCGACGCCCGTGGGGCCGTATCTGGAGGGGGCCTATTCCGCTGTGTGTGGTGGCGCCACCGGCGGTGGTGTGGGTGGCAGGGCTGGGCTGTGCGGAGGGCAGTGGCGCCCACCAGGGCGGTTCTGCAGTCTGCTAGGACTGCCTGCTCGGGCCCCTGCCCGCCGGCCCTGGGTGCTGTCCGCGGCTGTGGGTGGGTGGGCACTTACAAACCACGGTACTTGATTGCTTCCCCTCCACTTAACGAACCGCCCACCCGCAAGAGGCACCTCTCGCCTGGCCCCGACCATCAACTGCGGCCCCCTCCCCCCTCCCCACCTGTCCGCGTCGCGGCCCCTCGACCAACAAAACCCCTATTGCGCCCAGGGCGAGGTGGGCCCAGGTGGATCCGTCAGACCCTCCACGGTCTCGGAGCTCGGGGCAGGAGCAGGGGCGGCGGGCGGCGATGCGGGCGGCGGTGCGGGCGGCGGGTCCCTGGACGAGGAAGACGAGCGGCAGCTGTGGGTATGGCGAGTGGAGCTGGCAGCGCTGCAGGCACTGGACATGCAGGCCTCCTTGAAGCAGGAGGTAGGTAGGAGCAGGGGCGGGGGTGGGAGTGGGAGTGGGAGGCGGACATTGGTAGACATATTCATGCTGCGCTGCTGCCAGTACAGTAATGGGGATGGGGTTTTGGGAGGGGTTTCGGGGGATGCTGGAGGGCCGTGCGGGGTGACTCCGGGGAGCTTGGGTTTGAGGAGGAGGGTGCTGGGCGCGATGGATTACCGTTGGGTCGGGCAGTTGGTACGGCAACAGGGTCCTGTGGTTCCAGCCACTACCTGACCTTTTGACTGACGTCATGTGGCGGGGCTGACGGAACTCAAAACGCGCGGGGCTGCGCTGCAGTGTCGACACACAGCGGCAATGATGGCGGTGGCTTGGACTGCCGTCTGTCTTAACGGTGGCCATTGCTATTGGCAAGGTTGATGACCAAATGGCAATGACTATAGATCCGGCAGCGGCATGGGAAGTTGTTCATTGCGGTCCAACTGGCTTGTGCTTGTGGTAATCTCAAATCATTCTGGCATTGGCAGCCGGAATAGGATTATAGCAGGGATGATCGCCCTGGCGGCATGCATGGGCAAATGGCTGTGGCGCACGTTGAGAGGCTCCCTCGCCGGCAGGTTGAGCTGCTCCAACACGCCGCGGCGCGGGAGGCGGCGGCGGCCGCGGGTCCGGGCCCGTCCTCGGCCGCGGCCGCCGGGGCGCGCGAGGGCGGCCGCGGGGGGCCCGGCGGGGAGGCGGATGGCGACCCCGGTGAGGAGCAGAAGGCGGAGCTGATGGCCAAGCTGAGGGCTATCTGCCGAGATCTGGACGGCAACCGGAAGGACGAGATCCGCCGCAATGTGGGTATCTCGCGCGCGGGCGGATGGGTGGATGGGCGGATGGGCGGCGGGGGCACCACCGGGCGGATGGGCGGAGGGCGGTAGGGGGTCGGAGGGGATCTCGCAGGTGGGGTGGAGGGGTGCGGAGGGGTGCGGAGGAGTCGTCTGGGTTAGAAGGAGGATAGGGTCGGAGGGTCTTGGTTTGACGGTAAGGGTGGGGGGTGAGGGTGCCGCGGATTGTAATGGGGAGGGGTCAGGGCGGCGGCAAAGAGCCGGAACCCCCGAGAGAGGCGCAGCCACTAAGGAAGCGACCGACCAACAGAGATCGCTTTCACAACCCACATCAGACCCGTGGGTCGTCACAACCCACAACACCCAGATGACGGCCAGCACCCGCCTCGGGCTCCACCTGCGGGCCCATGTCCATGTCCGTGTCCACGCAGCTGGCGCCTTACCCACCTGCCCTCACCGCCCCTCGCCCGGCCCGGCCCCGCAGGTGTTCAAGCCCAGCCACACGCTCCCGACAATGACGGTGGAGGAGGCGGGCGAGATCGAGGCGCGGGAGGCGATGGAGCGGGAGGAGTGCCAGAGGAGGGCGGAGGCCAAGGAGGCGGCGCGGCGGGTGAGGCGGCGGGGGCCGGACGGTGCGAGCGGTGGGGCGGAGGCCACCCTCGGGCGTCAGGCTGCACACGGCTGCGCGCACACCGGTTTATTCACACATTCAACGTCAGCGCACATGTATATTATATATACATTTAATTATGTACATGGCATACATGCGGGGATGTCCGAGTCCTCGCAACGCGTGCATGCCCTGCTGTGCTGCACCCTTGCGCCGCCCGCCCGCCCGGGGTCAGGCGGCCCTGGACAGCGACGAGGAGGACGCGGAGGACAAGGCCAAGCAGCGGGCCTGGGATGATTACAGGGACGCGCACCCCAAGGGGTACGGCAACAGCAAGTTGCGGCCCTGCGGCTGAGGGGCGGCTCTTCCCCCCCCCCCCCGCGCGCGCGCACGTCCCGGAGGCGGAGGACGGCTCCGGGGGGCCTGCTGATCCCCACTCATGGCGCCGTGACACCACGGGTCTGCCTCGGCGTGTGTGACGTCATCATGAATGACGCATCACACGTCATTCGGCCCGGTGGCCAGGGGCGCTGTGGAGGGCAGGTGGCCCCTGTGACGAGATGTGTGTCCTGGAGATGCGGATTGGACATGTGGGTTGGGTGGGCCCATGTGGAAGCGGCTTGGTGTGTGATTTTCGAACGTTCGAAGGCGCTCGACGCTTGTGTGGGGGGGCCGCTGGGGACTGCGGTGGTCGGCGCAGTGCACGTTGGGGGCTGTAAGACGCCGCGGAGTGCGTGGGGGGGGATTGGACCGAACCGATCCCTGATCACCCGCTACCGCCGCCGGGGCGGTTGCGGGGCGGTTGTGTGGCGAGTGCGTGCTGGGCGGATTTGCAGGGCTGTCTTTCCAAGACACGCACCCCTTTCCATCTTTCCCCGCAGCACGACTGCCGCGTCGTGTGCTGCACGAGCGACCTTGAAGATGTGTGCATGCAGGGCGGTGGCGTCTGGGAGCAGGGCGGTTGCGGCGCGATGCGGTGCTGGGTAGCGGTCCGCTTGCTCTGGCTGGGGACCCCTCAGTAGCAGCAGGCGGGGGGGGAGGGGCGGGAACTGCGAGCCTCCTACACCTACACCTAGAGCGGTGAGCACTGGAACCCACGTCCATGACACCCGGCGTTCCCCCCAGCCGCCGCCGACAGCAATCTGGTACCGCCACGCGGCCCCCCGGCCGGCGGGGCCATCGCCGCATGGGCCCAGGGGAAGGGCCACCGGAGCGTGGTGTTGGTGACGGCGAGGTCCCGGGAGCACAGGGGAGGGGGGGAACGGAGGATGCAGGGGCCAGCTCACAACATTCCTCTGAACAAGTTACAAGTAAGTTTGCGATACTTAGTTGGCGAATGTTACACGCAGCGGCAGTAGCCCAGCCTACCACCCCGAGGGGACGGGTGGCGGCGGGGGGGGCGGGGAGGATGCCCTGGCCCTGCGGCCCAGATCGCATTCGGGGCTGATGGGGGGGGCATCGAGAGCTTTTATTCTCGACCCACACCACACGCTAACGGAGTCACGACGGCGAAAACTTGAATCGTGCGGCGGGGGTTAGCCATGTGGACGGACACACTTGTCGTACACGCAGATCAGAAGAGAGTACAGTGTCGTACCAGATCTCAGCCAGCCAGACGTCCCCGCCTCCCAAGCCATTGACGCCCCCCAACTGCTGTACGGCAGGCACGTCCCAGCGCCCCGCCCTGTCTCACCGGCCGAATCGACGGCACCCCGAAGGTGCCCCCCCCCCACGCGTCAAAATAAAAATCATATAGCATAAATGTGTGTCCTCACACTTTTGATTTCTGCAGCCGCTGCTGCCCGCTGGTGCTGCTGCACACAGCCGCTTCCGCCGTCAATGCAGCTGCGGCGAGATGCACACACACGGGGCAGTCGGCGCCCACTTGAAGAGTATTGCGCCATCGTACGGTACCGTATCACCGCCGCGGCGGCCCTACGCGCCGAAGCACGTGTGGGTGCTTTTCGCCTGCCACCTTATTCGCTAGCCGCCAGAGCTCCTGTGCACTCAGCGCCCCCACACCCACACCCACGCCCCCTTACCAGTTACCACCATCACCACCACCACCACAACAACAACAACCCGCCTCCCCGGTGCGTGATTCTCCAGTCCAGTCGACTCCGGCCGCGGATTATGCATCCGCCAACTGCCGCGTCTGCCACTTTTGCGCCCCTCGACCCCCACTCTGTGAGAATGTGCTTAATCCTTAATGTACATGTGTGCTGTGATGTGTGCAAAGGCAGGTGGTGCCCTGGTGGCCCCCGACAGAGCTCTTCCTCCCAACGCAACGCACAAGCCCGTCCGCGTCCCCGAGCCATCCAACCCCCCAACCCCCTCAAATGGGTTTCCCACAGGACCCCTCCATGGCCACTCACCTCGGTTCTCGCTGTGCCCCCCTTCCAACCACACCACTGCCACACCCACCATCAATTCCCACTCGGGGGAAAACCAACCATCTGGGGAACCACCAGGGGAAAACACAAACCCTGTCGTACACTTGGCGGCGCGGAAGCCAACACGTCGTGGTCAGGCCACTTTGACAACAACAACAACAAGAGCAGCAGCAGCAGCGGAGGCAGCGATGGCAGCAGGACGCCGGTGTGTTTCATGATGAGAAACCTGCCGCCGGTGTGTGAGCACTGAGCGATCCCGTACCCTGCCGTACGCGCGCGACATCGCCGTTACACATCCACACCCCAAGGTTCTTGCCGAACACACGGAGCAGACAACCAACGTGCACAGCTAGCAGATCCATTCCACCATTTTACCGCACTTTCATTTCTAATTCTCTCGGCATCATGGACCCTTCGTTGGTTAGGTACCAGGCATGACTCCCTCCGTGTGTCTCTCTCCGCCACGTCCCTGTCGGCGAGTGCGGACCCCGCGGGCAACAGCAGCCCCCCCCGCCCGCGCCTGGGGCCCCTACGTCCCCGGCTCCCAAAGCAAACGCCCACATAATGCAAGGCTGTCCCTCCAAGGTCCTCCCCCGGGTCGTCATCCGAGACCGTACACCCCCCACTTGTCCTCCTCCCCCGGCTCCCCATGATCTGCCGTCATGAACTCATGATCCTGTGTCCCTACGGCGAGAAGAACGCGCCCATGCGCCGCATCAGGTCCTGCATCTGCGGCACGACGTCCGCCATCTGCACGCAGGGGTGAGGGCCCCCGGGCCGCCGCGGCTGCTGCATCTGCGGCTGCTGTTGCACCTGCTGCACCTGCGCCGTGTTCACAACTCCGTCCCCGGCGGCGGCGGCGCCCGCCTCGTCCCCGGGCCAGACAGCGCCCGTCAGCTCCGTCGGCGAGCGCGGCGGCGCCACACTCGGCTCCGCGCCCATCGGCCTCGCCGCCGCCGCCTCCACCTCCGTCGCCCATCCCGACGGCAGCGAGCCGCCGGCGGCGGTGCCGGTGCCCCCCATGACGGCCGACAGCTTCGCCTCCGCCGCCAGCGCTGCCGCCTTGGCGCGCGCCGCCACCGCCGCCGCCTGCGCCGCCATGGCCTCCGCTGCCGCCGCGGCCGCCCGGGCTTCGGCCGCCGCGACCATGGCCGCGGCGATGCGGGCGGCCGCCTCCGCGGCCTCGGCTTCAGCCACGGCGGCGGCGGCGGCCGCCGCCGCGGTGGCGGCGGCTGCGGCGACTGCCGCCTCAGGGCCTGGCGCCACTGTCGCTGCCGCCCCATCATCCTTATCGACGGCGGCAGCTGCAGATGCCGCCAGGATTGGGGCTGTGGCGGGCTCCGGCGCCGGGGCGGTGACAGCGGCAGCGGCCGTGCTCGCCGCCGGGGCAGGTGTGGCGGACACGGGGACGGGTCCGCGGGTCACAGCTGTGGGGGGTGCGGGCCACACAAACTTCTCAACGACTGGCTGCTGCTGTTGCTGCTGCTGGGGCAGCTGCGGCTGCGGGAGATTCGCCGCTGCTGGCTGCGGCTGGGCCTGCGGCGAGGTCGTCGGTGCTGTCGGTCGCGCGGAGATGGGCGACGAGGCGCCCACATCAGGTTCAGCAGTCACGGACGACCGCGCCGGCGCGCCGGTGGCGGCGGCGAACGAAGGGGCGGGGCCAGTCGCCGAGCCCCCGAACAAGCTCGGCGGCGGCGGCGGCCGCAGGGGCGCTGCCGAGGGCTCACTGCCTCCCGGGCTCACTGATCGCGCGGGCATCGGCGCGGCGCGGCCGCCAAACACGCTGACGTACACCTCGCCGCCGCCGCTGCCGCTGCTGCCGCTGCGCGGCGCCGTCGCTGCGATGGCCGCCATTCGGGACGCCAGGTCGCTGATGGAGGCGGCCCCCGCCGGCGCTGCCGGCGCTGCCGCCGGCGCCTGCTGGGGGGCGGCCGCCGCCGCTGCGCCCGCTGGTGCAGCCGCAGACGGCCCAGGGTGTGCCGCCGCCGCCGCTGCTGCTGCAGGCGGCTCCGGCCTGGGTTGTAGAGATGAGGCCGCCCCAGCAGCTGTCCAAGCATTGGGCACAATCGCCGGCGGCGGCGGCGGCGGTGGTGGCGGTGAGACGGGAGACATGCTGATGGCGGGGCGCCCTCCGAACGCCGACGTCGCGGCGGCGGCGGCGGCAGCGCCACCGCCAATGTCCAGCTGTGCACTCGACGAGGTCGAGGTTGCGGATGAAGGTGGCGGCGGCGGCGGCACGCTGGGCGCAACGCTTGGTGGCACCGGGGGCCACACCGCCGCCGTCGCCGGTGGTGCCGCTGGGGCAGTCGGTGAGGCAGCTGGGGACACCGAGGGAACACCGGCCGCGCTGCTGTTGAGGCTGTTGGTGCTGCTTGGAGGCGGCGTAGTTGTGCGGGGGGCCGGTGGTGGCGGCGGCGGTGGCGGCGGTGGTGCACCACCAGCCAGAGGGCTGCCCGGCGGCCACACCGCCGCCGCTGCCGCTGAGGCGCTCGGCGAGGAAGGTGGGAATACTGAGGAATAACCGGAGTTGCTGATGACGCTGGTGCTGCTGCTCCTTTGGGGTGACGTAGCTGGTTGGGGGCCCGGCGCCGCCGCCGGCGGTGGTGGCGGAGCGCCAGCCAGGGGGCTGCCCGGCGGCCACACCGCCGCCGCTGCCGCTGAGGCGCTCGGCGAGGAAGGTGGGAATACTGAGGAATAACCGGAGTTGCTGTTGACGCTGGTGCTGCTGCTCCTTTGGGGTGACGTAGCTGGTTGGTGGCCCGGCGCCGCCGCCGGCGGTGGCGGCGGTGGCGGCGGTGGCGGAGCGCCAGCCAGGGGGCTGCCCGGCGGCCACACCGCCGCTGCTGGCGGTCGTTGCGGCGGCGCAGGCGGCGGCTCCGCCGATGTCGCCGCTGGTGCTGGTGCTGCCGCAGGTGCTGCTGCTGCTGGTGGCGGCGGCGGCGGCGCAGGCGGCTGCTGCCCCATAAAGCCCAGGTTCGGCGAAATCGACCGTCCATTAAAAATGCAAGGGTTATTATTGGGGTTGTTGCTGCCGCTGCCGCTACCGCTGGTGCTGGTGCTTTGATTATTCGTCGTGCTACCGCCGTTAGCAGCCGCCGCAGCAGCAGCAGCGCCGAAAATGCTCTGGTAGCCGCCTCCGCCGCCTCCGCTCGCTGGCCTGGCGGTGGCCGCCGCCGCCGCCGCTGCTGGGCGCACGCCGCCCGCCGAAGCCGACGAGGAAGTCGACCCCGCTCTGGTGGCGGTGGCGGTGTTTGGCTGCGGCGGCCCGTCGAACACGCTCCTGTAGCCGCTCCCGCTGCGGGCGCTGCTGCCCGATCTTCCAGTGCTGGCGCCTCGTGTGGCAGCCTCTCCACTGAAGATGCTGTTGTAGGTGGTGGGGTTGCCGGCCGAGGAGTCGCGGCCACCCGGGGAGCCGGTCACGAAGTCAAAGTCGTCCCCGGAGGCGGAGGCGCTCCGACCCGAGGAGCCCTTGGAGGACCTGTCGCCCCCAGGGTGAGGGGTGAGGGGTGCGGGGTAAGGCGGCGTGCGGGTTTGGCGGGCATTGGCGGGATTTTGTACGGCCGTGTACGGGGTTAGGGTGACGTGGCACGATGGTCATCATCCATATTTCACTCACAGCAACATTCCACAATCGAGTGCTGTGTGAAGGTCGGCATCTTTACTTTACAAGTCAGATCGGTCCTTACTGCCTGCCTGCAGGGCAGGGCTGCCTGCGCAGGGGCTGCCCGCCCGCCCGCGTGGACAGGTTGAGGTCATATGCCTGGGGCGATATCCCAACGAAGGGAAGCCGATCAGTCGATGACCCTGCATGCTCGCCAGGCAACCCTCCCGCCCCCCTCCCGCCCCACCGGGTCCGGCGGACGTTGTAGGTGGCGGCTCGCCGACCGCCCGCTGCGGCTTGGGCTGCCGCCGCTGCAGCGGCCATCGCCTGATGCATTAGGTTGGGGGGTGAAGGAGAGCGAAGGGGAAAGGAATGTGGGACATTGGTAGACAGGGTCCGTTCTGAGGCCCTGCCTGAGCAAGGGTCCCATGGAAGATTGATTGTACCGGGGAGGAATCTCCAGCGCGAAAAAGGGGAAGAAGGTTTAGCACGGGGGGCAGGGACAGCGCCGCGGTGGCAATGCCGTCGCCCGCGGTCGGCCCCAAAGCTGCTGCATGCAGGGCTCGTGTCGTACTGTCGTCTCTGCTGTAAAAGCTGCAGCCGCGATGGCCTTGTGCACCACGAACCCCCAGTCAATACCCACCTCCCGCACCCCGGTCGTATGTGTGGGCATGTGTGCCCCAAGCGACAAGGACACCCCGGGCTGGTTCGCCAGTCGCCACAAGAGTCGTGGACAGCGGAAGCGGAAACCACCAACGCACCCGGCGATCTCCCCCTTACCGGCCAACAGCCCATGATGGCCGGGTCCGGGTAGCCCTCCCGCCAACGGACAACTGTCAACTGACCCCTGCCTCTCCGACCAGCCCTAGTGCCCCACTCCAAGTCCATGGCTGGGTGCCGTACCTGAACTTTGAGGTCGCGGTCGTAGTCCGCCCGGGCGATGGCGTCCGCAAGCGTGTCATACGCCTCCTTGACTTCCTGGAACTTTTCCTTGGCTCCCGGCAGCTTATTGTGGTCCGGATGCAGAGATTTTGCAAGTCGGCGAAAAGCAGTTCGGATGTCGTCTGGTGAAGCTGAAGGTTGAACTCCTAGGACCTGGTAGTGCGTTCCTGCGGACAAGGACCCAAACCTGACGGATTAGGCAGACGAAATGCAGCTGTATGTGCAAAAATTAGTATGTAGGGTTAATTGGGTTGGCAAAACTCATACTTCGTCCAGGGCTGTCTGCCCAGGAAGGCCCAGTTGGCACGCGCACAATTGCTTCTGGCATTTAAGTTCGGCTCACGTTTTGTTGCAGCAGCAGCAACCACAGTCGAGGCCGTGTAAGAGCATGTTATCGCTCGTGAGGTGCGCCGAGCGCGCTGTGCAGCTGTGGAAGCCGTTGCAGGCTGTCGCGCAAGCGACCACATTGCCAGTCGCTCGCTCAGAACTTGCTTGCGATTGGGTCAATCCCGCAGATAGGTAAGCGCATTCAATGAAAACCTCTATGGATGAATCGACGGATTGGTATTCCAGGTGGACGCTGCGCCGTAGTATACTCTTGGCAGCTTTGAACCTGCTGCGCAACAATATGGATTGTAAACTGGAAAATGGACCACCTTTCGGCTATCAGCCCATGTGCCATCGATGCATAGTTGTAGGCTTTGGCCCGTTGTTGGAGAAAATGCAAATGGTTGGTTTCGAAGCTGCGGTAGGTCTTTGCTCTCGGCGGACAAGAGACATGAAGATAGACAGACAATTGCAAATCTCTGCATACTGATTTGCGTAGCAAGGGATTGAGTTGCAAGCTGTCAAATGGCGTCCCGACCTACCCAAACCCCCTACCTCAATGGTGCATGATCGACAGCAATGCGCAAATGCAAATGCAACTGCAACTGACAACGCAATTTCCTTCGGGCCTTTTACTCTGGGCTAGATGTGCACAACGGCTGAACAGCGGCCCACAGGGCGCAGAGCACGCACACTACTCCAGCCAAACGATATTCATGACCCAAACGACAGTGAAGTCGATTGCGGTAAAATAGCAAACCCACCCAAGTATTCTAGCCTGCCTTGGGGCTGCGTGTGCGTCCCCTGCGCGCCTTTCAGATGCCGATGTTCGTCTCCGACAATACGCATAGACAACCGGCGTGAGGGAGCGCTTTAAGGCTTATATATATGAATAACAAGATTATGAAACAGATGCCGTTATGGTTTCCTGTCGGCTCGGTTGGCAGTCGGCGCTAGCTCGCCGGGCTGTGTTTCTCGCAGCTGTGGACGGCGCACCCTGAACCCTCTCAGACGAACCAAGTAACCTTCTGTCAGGGCGCTTAACGTAACCTTCACGCGACAGCTTGTCCGGGACCGCAAGCTGCCTGGGCCGTGCGTGTGCTTGTGCAGGGCCAAACGGCGAGGGCGACAGCACCTAAGCAAACCTCACCTCACAGCTGACAGTCGAAGCCTATCCGTACCGCCGTACTCGCGAAGCGCGTGCACTACACGTGCATGCTCCCCGAGCCCCACCTCGATTCCAATGTTGTCCTGTCCCGTTACAGTGCGTCTTTGGGGTGGCCCGGGTCCACGTCCAACCTACCCGCCGCGGTCCATCCCTCTGTCGCCCTGTCGGTCTGTCCGTCCGTCGGCATCGTCTGTTCGGTTGCGGTGCCGGGGCGACCGGCAGCAGCAATTCAAAGCCCAACACAGCCCAACGCACTCCAATAAATATCACATATACATACACCTACGTACACCACCGCGCATCCAAGCTCGTTCATCCATCTGGCATATGTCATATATACGGGTACGCACGCGGCGGGGTTCACGGGTCGCCTAGGTGCTCGCCTGCACGCACAGCAGCAACTGAAACCCCCGCCCGCGCTTTGCGGCTTTATTCGCGTCGGTTCAAGAGGTGTCGTACGCACGACAGTCAAAGGAGACACATGTCCTGACTCCTGAGCAACAACCCCCAAAGACTGTAAGTGACGCGCGACAGTGCTGCTCCCTGTTCCCTGTTCCGTGTTCCATACTCTTAACTCCGCACGGATGACTTCCCGCGCGGGCCGAAATACGAACAAGTAAACATATACGACGCTGTACATGGACCCGCGCGCACCCCCCACACCCAACCCCGTCCTCTCCCGTCCGCTCCCCCGCACCGCCGCACAGCACCAGCACCAGGCCCTGCACGCCGCCCTATCCAGCTGTCCCCAGCCGCAGCTTCCACGCCCCGCCCGGCAACACCTTTACCCCCACCCATTCACTACCGGGCTGAACCTCCCCGTCCCGACCGCCCGGCCCGATCGCCCCAGGGACTTACCCAACCGTGAGCTTCCGGTGCGGTCGCGTGCGGCATACAAGCCCGCCCTAGCTCACAGTGCGGCAGTCTCACTCGCGTGCCCCTCCCGGGCCGCTACCGGTACATGCACGACATGACCCGGGCAGCGGACTCGCTGGGTGGTGGCGGAGGACTCGTGGGGTGCGCCGTCCCCAACGTCCCACTGGCAGCCGCTGTGGCGCCGGTCGTGCAGCGCGAAATCCCCGCAGAAGCCTTCTCCGCCACCACCACCACCACCACCACCACCACCACCACCACCACCACCACCACCACCACCACCACCAGCATCAGTCCATTACCACCATCGATACCACCGCCGCGACCACCACCACCACCACCACCACCACCACCACCCCCTCACCCTCGCCGACAGGGCTCCAAAGCAGCGCTAGAGGACTCGTCCTCTGCAGGTTACCCGGTGGTACCGCCCGAAAAGAAAGGCAAGCCCACCGGGGGTCCCTGTGGGCAACCTCTTGCCCTTCAGGTCCCGCTGTGCGCGTCCATCATCCACATCGCAACGAAAAGTCCGCAGCCCCCGCGCAGGGCGACGCTGCGGCTGCCTCACACGGCAGCGCAAACGGGTCGCTACCCGTCATCCGGGCACGAACGCACGCGGGCAAAAGGCGACATCGCTGGAACGGGAGGGGCGCACAAATCGCGTCGCGCGCATGCACGCACCAGAACCCCATGACGGCAGGTACGATACGGTACGGTAGATCCTGACGGGCACAGAACAGCCCTCGGCAGTACCGTCTGCCGTTTACTTGTCTTCATGGCTTCTTCTGTGTTCCAGCCCCTAGCCATCCTCCTCTCTCGGCCGTTGTTCGCAGGGGATGCGCCTGCGCCGGGGCCCTGTGGAACCCCCGTGGCACACAACCTGCGAACCGGACGGGCACCGGACGTCCGTTCGCATCCCGCCAACGGTCGTCGAACGTCGAACGTCGAACGGCCCTGCCCGGGCGTTCTCCTGCCACCCCTCTTTTACACACACACACACACACACACACACACATTGCCTCCGCATTCCCTCGAACAGAAGAGATCGGAAAGGAAAGGCAACACGGTAAATGCCACCCTTCGTCGGTAAACAACACAATCTCGATTGTGCTTGTGCGTCCAATATGTACTGTATAGGGTTCGCTCTCTTCGGCGGTCCCCCTGACGCTCTCTTCGGCGGTCCCTGAGGGTGGAGACCAGGGAGGGCGAGCTCCGCCGGGGGCCGCTCACGCAGCGGCAGAGGCCAGGAGTGGATGGACCCGGGCGCGGGTCACGAGCCGACGGTCGCGAGCCTTCCAAGGTTTGGGTTTCTGTGTGGCCGCCCGGACCAGGTGGTGTGCTGGGGACAGCAGGATGGCGCATCCAGCGTCCCAGCTCGCCGGCCTGCCCTGCCCTGCCCTGCCCTGCCCGCCGTTCCCCCGGTGCTCCCCCGGGCCGTGGCGCCCATCGCCATCAGCACCCGCCCCCAACCCCGCCTCTGTCACGCCGGAGACCGACCGCGGATCCGGGTATCCCTCATGGATCGGATCCGTGAGGGGCGGGTCGTTCAGTCCATCAAATGACGCGACGCACGCCGCCCCTCCCCCTCTCCGCTCTCCGTCTTTTGAGTCGACGTCTCTGCCTCCCTCCCTCGCTTCTTCCCTCCACAACTCCCCCTTGCCTCTGACCCGCTCCTGCCCCGCCTGCGCCCGGCGCTGCTCCGAGGCCCCGCCCCTCCTCTCCGACCTCACACCACCTCCCCCACAACCTGTCCGTCCCCCTCCAGCCACCCACGCTGCCCTCCCTCACATCCCGGGCTCGTCACCCACCCACCCGGACCACCCGGAAACCCCACCCACCCACCCACCCACCCACCCACCCGTCCATCCATCAGGCGCCGCCCACCGCTCGGCCCAAGCCCTCACCCCTCCCTCCAGCAGGAACGAGGCCCCGCCAGCTAAATCCCACCCATCCACCCACGCTTCATCGGCCCCACGCCTCTCGGCGTCCCGACCCGTGGGTCTGTATGTGCACATGTGTGCTTTGCACCTCCCCACCGTGCATGTGGGTGAGGAAACGGGGCCCCCGCGCCCGCCAGCAACCGCCCGACAGCGCGCCCTCCTGGGGCCCAACCACCCAAAATATGTAACCGGTCAACGCCCCAGCCACTGAAAAGGCTGATGGTGACCGTGGCCGATGCCGACGGCGGCCCCAGTCCCCCCATCCGGCCATTATCACGGCGCCGGTGTCACCTCCGGCACCGGGTCGTTGGTGCTGGTGGTGACCACACTGCCGTCGGGGGCGGACACGGTGAGGCTGCTGCCGGACTCGCGGGCGGCCTCGCGCTGGTCGTCGAACTCGCCCTTGAGCATCCGCTGGATGAAGTCGATCTGTTTGGCCATCTGTGCGGCGAGGGTGGGCGGGGGCGGGCGGGTGTGTGGGGACAGGAAGCAGGAAAGGGGGGAACGGAACGGAACCCTGCCTGCCCGACTCCACACTCCCTGTCGGATGCCTTTGCCACAGCCCTGACACTCCGCCGCGCTCGGCACACCTCGCCCTGCCTCACCGCCCCCCCTCGCCCATCCACCCGCCCACCCACCCACCCAGCCATATACCCACCCGGATGAGCGTCTTCTCGTGCACCGCGAACCTGTCCATGACGTCCTGCTTGAGGAAGGCCAGCAGCCGGGCCAGCTGGTTCTCGCTCTGCCGCATCGCCTCGTTCAGCGCGTCAATGTCCTCCGCAGTGCGGTCGTCGCCCACGCGAGCCAGCTGCTGCTGCTGCGCCGCGTTGAGGGCGGCCATGGCGTTGATGGTGTCGGCCTGGTGCGCGGAGGCGTGGAGGAGGGGAGCGGGAGGGGTCCAGGAAATGGGTAGGTGATTAGGGGGCCAGCGACACCCTCGCCCATGCAGCAGGACTGGGCAGCAGGGAGCGGGGGAGGCGTGGTGCCAAGATGGGCCCTGTGTGCCGCACCATGTTGTCTCCCGCCGCCTCCAGCTTGCGGTGCGGGACCTTGCTGTGCTCGGGGCTGTCCGGCTCCGGCTCCGACTCCCGCGCCAGCTTCATCTTGGCCATCTCGGCGGCCAGGTTGGCCAGCGCCCGGTTCATGGCCGCCTCCACCTGCGGACGGACGGACGGACGGACGGACGGACGGGGCAGCGGCAGCGACGGCGGCAGCGACGGCGACGGCGACGTGTCAGAAACCACAGCGCACGAGGATAACGAACGCCGGTCCTAGGCAACAGCCGGCAGGCACCTCGCGCCAGTGACGCACGGACGCGGACCCGACTTCTCCGCGGACCCAACAAACCCACACCCACGCCCTTCCACAACCCCACACTCCCACTCGGTTATCTTTTACACTCCCACCCGCCTCGCCCGCCCCCCAGCCCAGCCTCCTCCCAAGACTGTCAATCGAGGCGCGGCCCTCGAGGCAGCCCCCTCCCTCCCTGGCCCCTCCCTCCCTGGCCCCTCCCTCCCTGGCGCCTCCCTCCCTGGCCCCTCCCTCCCTGGCCCCTCCCTCCCTGGCCCCTCCCTCCCTGGCCCCTCCCTCCCTGGCCCCTCCCTCCCTGGCCCCTCCCTCCCTGGCCCCTCCCTCCCTGGCCCCTCCCTCCCTGGCCCCTCCCTCCCTGGCCCCTCCCTCCCTGGCCCCTCCCTCCCTGTCCTCTGCCTTTCCAGCCCCCCGCTCCCCCGAGCTCCCATCCCCCCTCACATCGTCCAGGTGCTTCTTCAGCGCCTGCATGTCGTTGCCCATGGCGCCCACATCCTTGCCCATCGCCCGGACAAACTTCTTGATCTGCACACATACGGTGGCCGGGTCGGACAGGGGGCGGAACAGGGGGCGGACAGGGGTCGGACGGAGTTCCGGGTCCAGGATGGGGCACAACATGGGGAGGAGGTGGGCGACACGTGACGCGGTAGGATGACAGCATGACGCACTCAACGACCTGGCATGCGAGCAACCATATAGGGTTCACGGATCAGACCTCCCTACCGACTTCTTCCAGGCGCAGGGACAAGGGGGGAAGATGAAGAGGAGGAGACGGAGAAAAGGAACGGGAGAACTGGAAGGCAACAAGAGGAGCCAGGTGCCGGGCGGCCTCCCCCGCCCATCACCTCCGCTCCCGCCCTCCCGCCCTCCCTCTCCCCTGCACCTTACCTCCCCGACCCTCGCCTCAATTTACATGGTGCCACCCTCCCGGCCGCGCCTCCCCGGCCGCGCCTCCCCGGCCGCGCCTCCCCGCCCGACCGGTTTCCTGTACCCTCACCGCCACCCCCTGCCTCGTCCCTCCCTTTCCGCTCCCCTCCCCGCCCCTTCCTCTCACATCGTCCGTGTCCTCCTTGAGCGACTTGCCCTTCTTGCCGTCCGGCGCGGCGGCGGGCCCCTGCTGCCCCACCGCCGCCTGCAGCTCCTCCAGCGCCTTCTTCAGCTGCCGGTAGTCCTCACCGTCCACCAGCACGGGGTCCACCAAACCTGCGCCATCAACCCATCACGGGGAGGGGAAGGAAGGAGCCGGCGACAGGATTCGGATTGCAGGGCGAGGAAGAGGTAAGAGGTTGCAGAGGGATGCAGAGGGACAGAGGGACAGCGGCGGAGGGCACGCACACCTCAGCTTTTGCTGAAAACACATACCCCGCCCGCCACACCCCCCTCAATCGGCCCCACACCCCCGGCTGGGGTCAACAAAGCGCCCCGACTGGCCAACGCCGCGAGAGCGAAGGGCCGCCTCCATCTGTACCTCCCCTCCCTGGTGTGACAGATCCCGCGCGTTCTCCACTCGGGCAGCCCCCTCCGCCACTCCGTCCTACACCTCACCCCTTCAACCGACCCTCCTCCCGAGGCTGCCACCCACCGTCGGCGCCCGGCGCGGCCTGCTTCTTATCGGGCGGCGCGAAGCCCTTGCCGGTGTCCTCCACCACGCCAGGGCTGACGGCGATGGGGTTCCGACGGGGCCCTCCAGCTGCCCCCGCCGGCCCACCCTTAACGTCGGCGCTGGCGGCGTCCTGCGGGGGTTTGGCGGTGGTTTAATTGGGAAAACCGAAAGAATCAAACCCAGAAACGAACCCGGGCGCCCGGGTGGTGGTGGTGGTGATGGGGAAAAACGCAACACGGCAATCCGGTAGGTGCAGAGCACACAGGGTCGTGTTCGACAAGCCCCTCGGCTTCGGAAACGGGGCCATGTCAGCCCTCACGCTCACCCCTGGCCGCCCTCTGTCGGGTCCTCCGAGCGTCCTCATCGCCTCCTCCATGTCCGCCACCTTCCGCCGCAAATTGTCCACCTCGCCGGACATGTCCTTCACGGCCTTGTCCGCCTGCAGGGGGCCAGGGAGGTTCCGCAGGTCAGGGAAGGTGCAGCGGGAGCGCGGGTGCGGGGACTTGAACGAAAAACAGCCCATCGAATGCGGGGAGTGAATGGGAACGCGATGTAAATGACGAGAGGGAGAGAGAGGAGGTCGCTGGCGGGCTCACTGCCAATCGCAACGCACCGCGTCGGCCTGCTCACGAAGACTCTTATTGGCCCACGGGTCGTTGGCCGCCGCCGCCGCCCCGCCCGCCGCTGCGGCCGCCGGCACCGCCGCCGCCGCCGCCTTGGGGTCCTTGGCTGTGTCCATGCCCATGAAGGCCTTGAGCCGGTCCACGTCGTCCTTCAGCTGGCCGTAGTCGTTGGCGTCCACGAAGGTGGGGTTCTGGATCGCTGCGGGGGCACATCGGAGGCGTGCAAGGGATGGGCGGAGGGACAGAATTTCTCCAGGAGAATTTCTCCAGGGGGAGAAAGGATTTCTCCCTTGGAGGGGGAAAGAAATTCGATTGGGGGTCAAGCAGAGGGTGTTTCACTTCCAGTTCCTTGAAGTGCCGTGACCGGTGCCACGGACGGCCCAAGAGCCAAACACGGTGCGGCCGCGAGGGAGGCAGACACCCAACGGCCGCACGACTGAATAAATTGATGCATCATGTGGACCCCCGGACAGCCGGGCGTACACGCAGATATCCAAGACACCCAAACAGGCGCAGGCACGGTAAGTCCAAACGAGATTTGGGCACATGCTGAACACGGACACCCCTGACACGGTTCCCCAGACGGCCCCCCGGGCTGAACCCCGGAGACAGGCCAGGCAAGCGTCCGGACCCAAAACCCTCACACTCACGCGGCAGGCCGTCCTTGCGCGTCATGGGCGGGAAGCCCGCGGCGTCCAGCGGCCGCTGCAGGTCGCCCTTCACCACCGCCACCCCGCCGCGCTGCTTGTCGCCCGGCGGCTGCTGCGGCGGCTGCACCGCGGCGGGCGCCCCCAGCCCGTCCTTGGGCAGCATGTAGCCCATGCCAGCGCCGCGGAGCGCCCGGTCCAACTGCGGACGGGCGGAAGGGGGAAATTGAAAAAAGAAATAAACCCTAGAAGAACGAACCCGGGCACGGAAGGCGGGAACCGGAAACGTCAAGCGAAAGAAGCGCAGAGACAGCACCCGACGGACGGAAGGGTGGCCAAGGGGGGGTTGACGGGGACCGCGGGCACCGCGGGTCAGGACGCCGAGACCGGATGGAGGTCTATAGGGGCCTCAGCGGGCGACGTGGCGAGCCAAGGGCCCGGAAGGGGAGAGGGGGCAGCGGCGGGTTCCGATGCAAGGGAGCTGGAACGCGTGCAGGGGCGCACGGAAGTCCGGAGGACCGGCGTCCCGCCCTCCCTCGGACGGGGCTAGTGCCACCGAGGCGGTCTATGGCGACCGCCGCACCCGCTTGGAGTCGTCGGCCCCGAGGGCCCCCCGTCACCCGTGTGCAGTAGTGGTGCAGTAAGTGCCCTCCCTCCCTCCCTCCCTCCCTCCCTCCTCCCTCCCTCCCTCCCTCCTCCCTCCCTCCCTCCCTCCCTCCTCCCTCCCTCCCTCCCTCCTCCCTCCCTCCCTCCCTCCTCCCTCCCTCCCTCCCTCCTCCCTCCCTCCCTCCTCCCTCCCTCCCTCCTCCCTCCCTCCCTCCCTCCCTCCCTCCCTCCCTCCTCCCTCCCTCCTCCCTCCCTCCCTCCTCCCTCCCTCCCTCCCTCCCTCCCTCCCTCCCTCCCTCCCTCCCTCCCTCCCTCCCTCCCTCCCTCCCTCCCTCCCTCCCTCCCTCCCTCCCTCCCTCCCTCCCTCCTCCCTCCCTCCCTCCCTCCCTCCCTCCCTCCTCCCTCCCTCCCTCCCTCCCTCCCTCCTCCCTCCCTCCCTCCCTCCCTCCCTCCCTCCCTCCCCAGCCCCCCTGGTGCTTCCGCCGCGGCGTGTCGCTCCTCACGGCCGCATCCCCTTCCGACTCGCACGGAGCCGGCCACAGCACTGACCCACGGGACGCACGAACCCGACCCACGGGACTCACGTCGTTGAGCTGCTGCTTCACCGCCTCCAGCTCCTTGGCCGCCACCTCGCCGCCGCCCGGGCCGCCCTTCTCCCGGCCCTGGCCCGCCCAAGGGCCCGCCTCGGCTGCCGCCGCCGCGGCGCCCGCCTTGGCGGCTTCCGCCGGCGCCGCCGCCCCGGGCCCGGCGCCCTTGTCCTGCATCCCCAGGAACGCCTTGACCTTCCTCACGTCGTCCTGCAGCGCGTCCACGCGGGCAGGGAGCGACTCCGGCATGCCTGCCGGCGGGGCCGCGCCACATCGGGGGACGAACAGGGAGGATAGGGCGTCAAGTACGCGTCAAGTACGGTCGTTGAACTCCACCATTGTTGGGCCCCAACAGGGGCTGACAGGGGTAGCGCAGCGACTGCTGCCGGGCGGGGTATAGGAAATTGGTAGGCACACTCAAACTGTTCCCGCTGCTGCGGGGTGGGGTGTGCCACGGACAGGACGCGGCTGCAGCGCGGCTGGTGTGCAGGTCCGTCCGTAGCCCCACCGTCCGTAGTTCCGCCGCCACGCCTCCCCCCGAAGCGCTCTGCCGCCCCCGGGAAGCTCCCAGCTGCGGCATTCGCCTCCGCGCCTCTCCTCTCCCGCCCGGGCGACCGCCCCTTCTCCTCCTCCTCCTCCTCCTCCTCCGCCCCCTCCTCCTCCTGTTCGGCTCTCACCTTCCGCCCCGGGGCCCCGCTTGGGCGCCGCGAAACCCGTGGCGCCCTCCGGCTGCACCATCCCCGACGACACCGCAATCGGGTTGCGGCCCCGAGCGTTGGCCTGCTGGGCCGGATCCTGGGGCGACACGGCGGCCGCCGCACCGGGCGGCGGCACCGGTATGCCCGCGGACCGGAGCGCCTCCTCCAGCTGCCGCACCCGCGCCTTGGCGTCGTCCACGTCCTTCACCAGGTCGCCTGTGCACGGCAGGGACGTGTCAGGACGGGGCAGGGACGTGTCAGGACGTGGCAGGGACGTGTCAGGGCGGGGCAGGAAGCAGGACGCAGGAGGAGGTGTTGCCGCGGGGGCATACACTTCAGAGGGGCAAGGCTTGCGAGTGTTTCAGATGTGCGGGCGATAGGCCCGCGGCAGGCAGGTGCCGAGAGACCGCCGAGCAGTTTCACAGTCTGAGCGGGTCGTGTGCAGGGCTGATGGGGTAGAGGCGCCTCCGGTGATGGCGGGCGGCCACCAAAGCGGAAGACGTTCCGACAGCCGGGGGAGAGCCCGCCACAGCCGGTGAGCGGTGCGCGGCAACAGCCACGGCGGCCGCAGCGGGCAGGTGACTCACCGATGTTCCTCGGCTCCTGGCCCGGCTGCCGCGGCTCCCGGCCCGGGGCGCCCCACGGCTCAACCCCCGTGTTGCGGCCCTCGGCGGGCGTCACCGCCACCGCCTTCACGGCCTCGGGTCCGGTAGCCGGCGCCGGCCCCGCGGGGCCCATGCCCAGGAAGGCCTGCACGCGCTTGAGGTCGTCCGCCATTCGGGCCAGCTCCGGGCTCAAGGCTTCTGCAAACAGTCCGGGGGACCCGGGCGCGAAGGCGGCCTTGAGCGCACAGGCACCTTGGCGGCACCGCGACACGGCGTTTGCAGGCCGGCGGGAAACACGACGTCGCCCCGGGGTCGCCAAGGTTACACAGCTCGCGTAATGGAAATGATACCCCAGCCTCGCTCTTCATGTGCGGGGCCAGTCTTGAGCATACTGAGAAAACTGGCAAGAGGCCCCTCAGGCCCCCCAGCCGCCCTAGCCACACCGCAGCCATCCCCGCAACCCACCTTCGCCCGCTGCTCCCGGCCCGCGGCGCTGCGGCGGCGCGAACCCGCCCGTCTCCCCGGGTGCCACCATGCCCGGTGTCACCACGATGCCGTTGCGCTGCCGCTGCTGGCCCTGCTGCTCCGCCGCCTGGGGCCCGACGGCGTTGGCCTCGGCGGGCCTCGGCACCGGCACGCCCGCCGCGCGCAGCGCCTCCTCCAGCGCCGCGGTGCGCTGCTTGTACCCGTCCACGTCCCTGACCAGCTCGGCTGCGCGAGGAGCGGGGGGTTCAGTACCCGGTGGTGGGACCGACCAAAGATGGGTAGACAGCTGAGTCAACAGGACAACAACGAAAAACACAACGCGGCACAACGCGGAATTGTCGCATCAGCCCGAATGTCCATGTGTACGACAATCTGCACGCCGCCGGCATGTCATACCCTCCGTGCCGTACTCACCCAGGTTCTTGGGCTCCTGTCCCGGCTGCCGCGGCTCCCGGCCCGGGGCGCCCCACGGCTCCACTCCGCGCGCCTCTGGCGCGGCCATCGCCGCCGCTTTGACGGCCTCGGCGCTGGAGGCCGCCCCAGCTGCGGGCCCGGCGGGGCCCATGCCCAGGAAGGCCTGCACGCGCTTCAGCTCGTCGCCCAGGCGAGCCAACTCCAGCTGGGCGGGGTCATGGGCTGCAGCGGGCAAGGACGTCAAGCGGGCAGCTCACCGTCAGTTACCGTGGGTCACCGCTGGTTGCCACCAGTTTCCACATCGGTTACGGTTGTCACGATCAGTTACCATCAGTTGCCATCAGTTGCAACCAGGTAAGACAATACGGTTGTGCGTGTCACCGGCTCTCAGATGCCCAGCACCCGTCAGAATCAGGAAGGAATGAGGAGGAGGTGCGAGCGGGAAAGGAGATGCCGTCATGCTGCAGGACATGCCTGCACGAAAACTGAAGCAACAACCAAACAGCGGCGACGCAACGACGGCGTCGAGGGCAGGCTAGGAAGACGAGGCCGACAGCAACAACCCCATACAGCAGCATACATGGCTAACCGGCCAAGAGGCGGCAGCGGAACCAAGTCCAGAACAGGCAGGGGCTTCCCCGTGAGGTACCGGTACGTGACAACGGGGCCGGCCGTACCTTCTCCGGGCTGTCCCAGCTTGCGCGGCGGGGCCATGCCGGCGGCACCCTCGACCGCGGCCAGCCCCGGCCAGACGCCCACGGCGTTGCGCTGCCGCTGCTGGGGCTGCTGCTGCGCCTCGCCCGACACGGCCACCACGCCGCCTGTGGGCTGCGGCGGCGGCACCGGGATGCCCACCGCCCGCAGCGCCTCCTCCAACTGCGCGACCCGCCGGTTGGCTTGGTCCACATCCCGGACCACCTCGCCCATATTCCTCGGCTCCTGGCCCGGCTGCCGCGGCTCCCGGCCCGGGGCGCCCCACGGCTCCACGCCGGCGTTGCGGCCCTCGGCGGGCGTCACCGCCACCGCCTTGCCGCCCTCCGGGCCGGCAGCCGCCGCAGCGGGCGCCGCGGGACCCATACCGAGGAAGGCCTGTACCCGCTTGAGGTCGTCCGCCATCCGGGCCAGCTCCAACTGGGCGGGCTCGGGCAGGCCTTCGAGGGGGTTGGGGGCAACCAGATGGAGACGTCACACCTTTACGGGAATCCAATCAAAGCCACATCCGCGGTGACTTGAGGAGAGCTGCCGGTCACAAGGGACCGGCAGGCTAGGCGTCACAAAACGGCGGTGAACACTTGAGGGTTGACAAACAAGTGTGGTAATTGGACGCGACGCAGCCCTCACCCTCCAGCGCCTGCAGCTTGCGCCCGGGCGCCGCGAAGCCCGTCGTGCCCTCCTGCAGCCCGCCCGCCGTCACCGAGATGGGGTTGCGCTGCCGCTGGGGGCCCTCAGGCCCGCTGGACACCACCATCGGGGAGGCGCCGACCGGCTGCGGCGGCGGGATGGGGATGCCGGCGGCCCGTAGCGCCTCCTCAAGCGCTGCGACGCGGCGATTGTTCTGCTCCTGGTCCCGCACCATGTCACCTGGGAGGAAGGGAAGGATAAGAGGGTGACACGGAGAGCGGGTTTGACCAACAGCCTTAGTGCTGCCGAGGCAAAGAGTCGACCACCGAAAACACGGGAGCGTCTGCCGGCGTCAAAACGTCAGATAACGCCGCTGCGAATTACTGTGCCGTTGCTCACCGATGTTCCTCGGCTCCTGGCCCGGCTGCCGCGGCTCCCGGCCTGGGGCGCCCCACGGCTCCACGCCGGCGTTGCGGCCCTCGGCGGGCGTCACCGCCACAGCCTTGCCGCCCTCCGCTGCGGCTGCTGCTGCCGGGGCTGTGGCCGCGGGGCCCATGGCCAGGAAGGCTTGCATGCGCTTCATGTCATCCGCCATCCGGGCCAGCTCCAACTGGGCCGGCTCGGGCAGGCCTTTGACGGGTGAAATATAAGGACGCAGGGCCGGCGCAGCAGCGCACATGTTACTTGCTTGAAGCCCAGCACCCGAAAGACATCGGTAACTAATGACCCGAGGACATTTCCATAGGGTCTTCATGAACAGAGAGAGCGCCCGATGGGTATCAATGAGCGTCACTCCATTCCATATTGCAGACGGCACAGAAGATGACCAAGAGTGTGTTTGATGAGGAACCCGCCCAGATCCGCCCAGAGTGACCAAGAGTGGGTGCAAGCGAACTGCGGGCCAGCAAGGCGTTCGTGCGTGGCCGCCCGTGTGGCCAGGCGGCCGGCAGGGTGCTGTTAAGGCAATGCACTCCGGTGCTGGCAGCCATAGCGTGGATGGCATCAAGCTTGCACCTTGTCGTACTCAGTAGTCAGTGCATGTACTGCAGGCACTCGCAAACCCGCAGCCGCAGCCCTCACCCTCCAGCGCCTGCAGCTTGCGCCCGGGCGCCGAGAAGCCCGTCGTGCCCTCCTGCAGCCCGCCCGCCGTCACCGAGATGGGGTTGCGTTGCCGCTGGGGGCCCTCAGGCCCGTTGGACACCACCATCGGGGAGGCGCCGACCGGCTGCGGCGGCGGGATGGGGATGCCGGCGGCCCGTAGCGCCTCCTCAAGCGCTGCGACGCGGCGGTTGTTCTGCTCCTGGTCCCGCACCATGTCACCTGGCAGGAAGGGAAAAATAAGAGCGTGACATGGAGAGCGGGTTTGACCAACAGCCATAGTGCTGCCGAGGGCAAGCCATTCAGGGCGACTTGGGGATTGCGAGCGAAGGTTGGACAGGGCAGCAGCAGGGCGGCATGCATGCAAGCACTTGGCACTAATGTAACCTTTGGGAGTTGGAGACATTTTCAATAGGGAAGCGTCTGCCGGCGTCAAACCGACCGCATTCAACCCAGAGAACCACTGTGCCGTTGCTCACCTATATTCCTCGGCTCCTGGCCCGGCTGCCGCGGCTCCCGGCCTGGGGCGCCCCACGGCTCCACGCCGGCGTTGCGGCCCTCGGTGGGCGTCACCGCCACAGCCTTGCCGCCCTCGGCCGCGGCTGCTGCGGCCGGGGCTGTGGCCGCGGGGCCCATGGCCAGGAAGGCCTGCATGCGCTTCATGTCATCCGCCATCCGGGCCAGCTCCAACTGGGCGGGCTCGGGCAGGCCTTCGACGGGTGAAGGATAAGGACGCAGGGCCGGCGCACATGTGAAATGCGTGAAAAACGTGCTCGCAAAGAAACCGGCACAATTGACCTATGGCGCGTAAGGCATCATCAGCCCACAGCCATATAGATGGCACGTTTGCGCGAAACCACAGCCGCAGCCCTCACCCTCCAGCGCCTGCAGCTTGCGCCCGGGCGCCGAGAAGCCCGTCGTGCCCTCCTGCAGCCCGCCCGCCGTCACCGAGATGGGGTTGCGCTGCCGCTGGGGGCCCTGCGCCTCAGGCCCGCTGGACACCATCATAGGGGAGGCGCCGACCGGCTGCGGCGGCGGGATGGGAATGCCGGCGGCCCGTAGCGCCTCCTCAAGCGCTGCAACGCGGCGGTTGCTTTGCTCCTGGTCCCGCACCATATCACCTGGGAAAGGATGGCAGGATAAGAGGCTTTGGCCAACCGCATGCGTGCTTCCGAGCGCAGGCCAGTCGGGGCCAACGTCGGGAATGCGTGCGAAGGATAGGCAGGGCAGCAGCAGGCCGGCATGTAGGCAAGCATATCATGGCCCTGCTGTGTTGCAAGGGTCTTTTCGCGGAGACGAGCCATTCGGGATCGGAGACCCATGGAAGGGTAAATTCAGCCGCCCCAAAACGCCGCTGCGAATCATTGTGCCGTTGCTCACCGATATTCCTCGGCTCCTGGCCCGGCTGCCGCGGCTCCCGGCCTGGGGCGCCCCACGGCTCCACGCCGGCGTTGCGGCCCTCGGCGGGCGTCACCGCCACAGCCTTGCCGCCCTCCGCTGCGGCTGCTGCGGCCGGGGCTGTGGCCGCGGGGCCCATGGCCAGGAAGGCCTGCATGCGCTTCATGTCGTCCGCCATCCGGGCCAGCTCCAACTGGGCGGGCTCGGGCAGGCCTTCACGGGGGATAGCGATCCAGGATGGGCATGCAACACCTGGAACAAGTTCCTAACAATCGACTGGCAGAACATCATTTCACTATCCGTCTCAAGAGTCAACGAGAACGGCCAATGTACCAGCCGTCAATGCAGGCTCTGGGGCAAGCACACTAATCTTTTGCAAAGAATCCTCACGTGACCGCTTGTGTGGCCAGGCGGCTGACAGGTGCTGTTAGCCTGTTAAGGAAAAATGCACTCCAGAGTTGTCGCGCAGATGGCATCAAACGTGCAATTCGTCATACTCAGTACATGTTCTGTAGGTCCTTTGCAGAACCACAGCCGCCGCCCTCACCCTCCAGCGCCTGCAGCTTGCGCCCGGGCGCCGCGAAGCCCGTCGTGCCCTCCTGCAGCCCACCCGCCGTCACCGAGATGGGGTTGCGATGCCGCTGCGGGCCCTGCGCCTCAGGCCCACTCGACACCATCACGGGGGAGGCCCCGACCGGCTGCGGGGGCGGCACCGGGATGCCCACCGCCCGCAGCGCCTCCTCCAACTGCGCGACCCGCCGCGTGTTCTGATCCACATCCCGGACCACCTCGCCCATATTCCTCGGCTCCTGGCCCGGCTGCCGCGGCTCCCGGCCCGGGGCACCCCATGGCTCCACACCGGCGTTGCGGCCTTCGGCGGGTGTCACCGCCACAGCCTTGGCGCCCTCGGGCGCTGCAGCGGCCGCCGGGACCGTTGCCGCGGGGCCCATGGCCAGGAAGGCCTGCATGCGCTTCATGTCGTCCGCGAGCTGCGCGATGACTGGCGGCAGGCCCTCCGGCATGCCTGGAAACCACCGTGAAGGGGGCGCAACGGCGAGGGCAGCACATCATACTGGATGACACCCGACCGCACCCCAGTCAATCGTTCGGCTGGCCCGAGGGTTGCTGCAGAACATGCCGGATCAGAAAGTCCAGAACAGAACAGGCTGACCAGCAGCGCACGTCAAGGACCAGGAAACGCGCGGCGGCCCCAGAGCACGGTATGATGCAGGGTCCGTGAACAAAACCAATCAACGAGTAAAAACACAACAAGCAATAACTGGAGTACGGTCGTGCGAGGCACCAACCGTACCTTCGACGGGTCCCAGCTGCTTGCGCGCCGGCGGCGCGAAGCCCGTCGCCCCGTTGCCGTCGAACCCGCCAGCCGTCACGGCGATAGGGTTCCGCTGCCGTGCCTGGCCCTGGCCGTCAGGGGCGCCCGAAACTGCCATGGTCGCGACGGCGACGCCGCCCGGCGCGACGCCCTCGTTGGCCCACGGGATCTGGGCGCCCATGGCCATGAGCACCCGCTCCACGCCCTCCTGCCGCTGCTTGCTCTCCTGGACGTCCTTCACCAGGTCGCCTGCGCGGACCGGGACGCACATGATGGGTGGACGGGGATGTGGTGGGGGTGCGAGGCAGCATGGCACCGGCTGGATCCTGCCCTAACGCCGCAGCCCCGGCCACTCACTCAATCGGTCGACCCTCGGTCCCTCCGCGTCGCCGAAGCGCGGCGCCGGCGGTGCGCCCCACGGCTGCGTCGCGCCCGGCGCCGCCGGCGCGGCGCCCGCGGGGGCTGCCGCAGGCGGCGGCTCGGGGTGCGGCTGCGAGGGGTCGGCGCATGCGGAGCGCATCCCCAGGAACGCCGTCACCCGCCTCAGGTCGTCCTGCATGGCGCCCAAGTGGCCCAGGACAGGCTCCGGAACACCTGCAGGGGGAGGAGGAGCAAGGGCTCTGAGACAAGGAAACACACACAAAGAGGGAAAAAGAGAGGGAGGGCCCCGACAAGTGCGCCCACACGGGCCGCAGTGTCAGTCGGCACACATGCACGCGAAACAGCGACGCGGCCGTGGACGCTTAGCGGCGGCGCAGCTAGCCACAGGCCCGACCGTCCCCTCTCTCCTCTACGGCAAGGCAGGTGCTAAAATGGAGGACAAACCCATAAAAATCCCCGGCACATCCAGCAGCAGGGGCGCCTTGAAGCTGAGCAGGGAATCTGAAGCCAAGCAAGCGGCACGCGCGCTCTTGCCAAGGCGGCGCAGTCCCACCTTCAATGGTGGCCAGCGGCTGCAGCGGCTTCTTGGGGGCCTTGAGGCCGGTGACGTCCTGGCGCTCCACTAGGCCGGAGGACACGGTGATGGGGTTGCGCTGCGCACCGCCGGCCGCCACCACACGCACCCCGGCCGTCTATCGGACGCCCCAGGAAAGCGGGGGAAAGGAGGCAGCCCAGCAGCGGAGGCGAGGGACAAGCCGAGGGTCCACCATCACGACAGTGTGTGTGGCGCACAAAAGGGGCAACGGCACGTCAGCAGCGAGGCTTGTATGACGAGAGGCGTGACATGACTTGATGTCCTCTGCTGTGATGTGCTGTGCTGTGATGTGACAAGAAAGAAGAAACGCCACACAACCCGCACATGCACCCTCGACCTCGAGCCGCCGCACCTGCTCCGAGGCGGGAGGCGGCACCGGCACGTTGGCGGCCCGCATCGCCTCCTCCAGCTCCACCTGCCGCCGCTTAACGGAGTCCAGGTCGCGGGCCATCTCGCCCACGTTGCCGTAGCCGGTCGCCCGCCGCATCTGCGCGGGAAGAGGGGAGCGACCGACGGGTTGAACGCGCATCGTTCTGGGCGCGCTTTGGAGCGATGGACATGCGGGGTAGGAGGACCGCCGCGACGCAGGGACCGCGCCGAACGTTGTACAGTACGGTAGTCATGCAACGACGACGATACCCGTTGTGAGATTACGGTATGCGGGGCGCATTACAAGCATGGATGCGGCCATTTTCATTGAAGAGGTCCACTGCCCTCCACACAGCCGGCCCCTAGCCATTTAGCCCATCAAGCCCCGCAATGGGCAGTACAACAACTCCCCCCTTCCACCGGAGCGGGAAATGGGGGGGTCGGTATAAGACATTAAGAGGTATAGATGCGGGGGAGGCAACGGAGGAGGAAGAGAGGTGTAGGACGTGAACCGTGACGTGGGGACGCACCGGTTCGATGTCCGGTGGGTCACGGCCGGGGCGGCTCCACGGCTCCTGGCCCGCGTGGCCGCCCTCGACGCCCCCGCTGCCGCGCGCCGGCGCGGCTGCGGCCGCTCCCGCGGCCGCGGCCGCGCCGCCCTCCGGCCCGTGCATGCCCAGGAAGTGCTTCATGGCGCGGACGTCGTCCTTGAGCCGACCCACGTCGGCCTCCAGCGCCGTCGGCATCGCTGCGCAAAGAGGGGGCCGGGGCGGCGCGGGCCGGTATAGGTCGAGCAACACGCGCCGCTGACGGGTCGGGGTCGATGCCTTGGGCAATACACCCCCCTTATCATGCCGGCATGCCGGACTTCCGCTCTGCCCGACTCCCCCGGTTCGTTTAGGGCCTGTCTTGTCTTGGTTCACACCCCCCGGGACAGACGGCCCAGTCCATGGGGCCCCCCTGACCCGGTCCCGGCCCGCGCCTCACCGTCCATGCCCGGCTGGCTCTTGCGCCCTGGCGCCGCGAGGCCAGAGCTGCCGTCCACCGCCACGCCGCCCGCCGTGACGCTGATGGGGTTGCGGTGCGGCCGCACGCCCACGGTGGTCGGCTGGACCGCAACGAGACGCACAGGGGCGGCGGTAGTTAGGGAGGTGCCAAGACAGCACCGTTAGATGGATGGCCCAGTCCTCCTTGTCCGCCCGTCAGTCCAGTCAGTCATTCAGTCCAGGCTGCCCGTAAGCGCCTACCCCAGGGGTTCACGCCCGAAGCAGGTGTCGAGCAGGTTTGTCCCCATGTACTACCATCTACTCTCCTACAGGACACCGAAGCCGGTCCCGGAGCCGGTCCCCACACCACGCTCACCTCCGCGCCGGGCGCCACCGCGGCCGCCGCCGCCTCCAAAGCCGGGTCCACCACACCCGCCGCCTTGAGCGCAAAGCCCATCTGCGCCACCTGCTTCTTCAGGGCCTCCACCTCGCCGCCGACCTGCGCCAGCCCGTCCGACACCGTCACGGCGCCGCCGCGGCCGTCGCCTGGGCGGCCCGGCGCGCCCCAAGGCGGCTGCATGCCCACCCGCTGCGGCTCCGGCGAGCCGGCGGCGGCGGCAACGCCGGGCGGCAGCGGCGCCGCGGGCGATGGCGACGCCGCCGTCGGTTCCATCGGCCCGCCCAGGAACTTGGCCATGGTGCGGACCTGGTCTCGGAGCCGCTGGTACTCGACCGGGTCCAGACCGCCCGCCTCATTGAAGGCGCCTGCGGGGGCGACGGGTGTGGCGAGGGGTGCATCCATCCAGGGAGGGTCTCAGGGAGGGTCTCAGGGAGGGTCTCAGGGAGGGCCAGGGAGGGTCTCAGGGAGGGCCAGGGAGGGTCTCAGGGAGGGTCAAGAGGCGGGTCGGGCGGTAGAGGTGCGTGAGGGGTGTACAGAGAATCGGCAGACTGCAACAGGATGTGTGAGTACGGACACGTCCTCTGTCAAGCACGAGCAGGCTGGCCACGCACCAGCCTCCGCGCGGTTGCACTGCGGCCCCTCCCCCCAAGGGCGACACACGAACGTCGACGAGGCAGCGGAGCCCCCGAGCCCTGCCCCTTCCTCGGGCACGTCTCGAGCCCTGCGACGAGCCTCGCCCCGTCAGCTCGTCCGGACAGGCTCGACATCACAGACCCCGCCACCCCAACCCGGTCCCAGCCCCCAAACCAGCTTTCTACGCCTCTTCCCCCCTAGGTGTACTGATGGCCCCATTCTCCCACTCGCGCGGCGCAGGGAGGCCGCCACGTTACCTAGTTACCTAGTTACCTAGTTACCTAGGCCGCCACGTACGCTACCTACTTACCTTCGGTCTGCAGAGGCAGCGGCTTCCTGCCCGGCGCCACCAGGCTGCCTCCCTGCTGCTGCAGCTCGCCCGGGGTAACCTGGATGGGGTTGCGGCCGCCGGCGGCCGGGGCATCCTTGGCGGGCTGCACCGCCTGCTGCATAAGGGCCTGGGGGGCGCACAGCCGTCGGAGCGAGCGGCCCGCGGGCAGGGGTCAGGACGGGGCGGGGGCGGACAGGGCCGGAGACGAGCGGGGCAGAAGGCGCGGATGTCGTCCGCCCGAGTACAACGGAACGAAACGGAACGACGATTTTCACTGTTGCCAGAGGTCGATGGGCTCTCACATGGAGATTGTAAATCGCGCTTAATCGCGTGTGCGGGGACTTGTACGCGCCGCCGCGCAAGCAGCGGGCGCACACCACCGTCCCACGGGTCTCACCGGCGCGTGCTCGTTCAGGAAGCTGGTCAGGTTGTTCGTGTTGCCAATGTTTGTCCGCAGCGCGGCATCCATCTGCGGCACGGACGAGTGGGTTGCAGGCAGGCGGGGGGGGGGGAGGTATAACGCGTCGGCGGAGTGGGTCGGCGGCGCTGACTGCCCGCGGGTACAAGACGGGGGTGGCGAGTGGGACAACGGCGCATGCGCGCGTCACGCTGCTGGACCCGAGCACAGCCACTGCCGCCCCACCCGCGAGCACCCACCACCGTCCCTTCCGCACCCTACCCTGCAGCCCTGCCGCCACTGCCGCCCTGTTCGAGAATTCCATAATTCCATGTTCACTGCCCACATCCCTCCGGCTCTTCGGAACTGGGGACACAGTTCGGTGCGGCGCAGCCTACTTGCCCGCCCAACTCACCGCCTTGACGTGCTTACGCAGCGCGTCCACATCCGTCGCCACCGTCGTCACCGCGTCCTTCAGCGGCTGCGGGCCCCGGCCCGCATCCGCCCACTTGCCCTCCTCAGCCGCCGCAGCCGCGGCCCCGGCCGGCGCCACCGCCACCACCGCCGGCGCCGCGCCCTGCGGCGCCGCCGGCTGCTCCGGCAGGCCCACGAACGCCTTGACGCGGCGCAGCTCGTCCCGCAGGGTGTGCAGCTCCGCATCGGGCAGGGCCGCGATGGGCTGCTCCCCGGCGGGCTGGCCCGGCCGGCGGCCTGGCGCGAAGCCCATGGGATCGCCTGGCATGCTGGGAGCCCCCACCATGACCTGCGTGCGTGTCCGGGTTGTACATTGGGGAGAGAGGGGACGGGGTATAGGAAATTGGTAGACATTGGGGAGGGGGGGCAAGCATGTGATGACGACGACGAACCATGTCCCGCAGAGGGCAGCGGGTAGAGAATGACAGCGGGCTGAATGGCAGCCGGCTGAATGGCAGAGGACGGAATCGACAAGCAGTTGGCATGCAGGGGAAGGGATGGCGGTGCTGCTCCTCCAGGCCGTCCTCACACGCTGGGGTCCCCCGTGTGGGAGACCCCGCCGCTCCCCGCCCGACCCACGGGCCACGGCTGCCACACCCTGCCACCCGCCCAGCAGCCGGCAGCGCAGCGACACCTCACCTGCACCGCGTTGCGGCCCTGGCCCTGCACCGCCACCTGCTGTGGCGCGCCCGGCGCCACCGCCACCGTCGCCGCCGCCGCCGCCGCCTCTGGCCGCAGCGGCTGCGGCCACTCGCTCCATCCCGCCGCCTGGCGGATCTGCTCCACCTGCTTCTTCAGCTCCCCCACATCGGCCTGGACACCCTCAACGCTCTTCTTCACCTCCTGCGTCTCCTCCTTGATCGTCTTGCGCCCCGGCTGGCCCCACGGCTCCGACGCGGCGGGTTCGGCCGCGCGCGGCGCCACCGCCATCACCTCGGCGGCGGCGGGCGCCGCCGCCGCCACGACGGCGGGCGGCGGCGGCATGCCGACGGCGGCGAAGAGCTCCCGTACGGCGCGCTTGATGCCGTGTTGCTCGGCCATCAGGTTCTCGAGTTGCGGCTCCAGCGGCACGATGCCTGGGAAGGGTTGTCGATGTACAATATTTGGAAATGACGATGGTCAACATTGAGGGATAGGGCTGCGGGGCGACAGCAGCCATGAGCCCACCGAGTTCCCGGCTGACGGCCGGCGCGAGGAGCTCACGCGCTCCGGATCCGGCCCCGTGTGCTGCGCAAAGCCCCCTCCCCGCACACGCCACACGCCACACGCCACACGCCACACGCACAAAACACACACGCACAAAACACACACGCATGCCCATTTCCAATACAGCGCACGCCAATCATGCAGCAAACATTCTACACGGTCAATCGCCTGCTGGAAGCGAACCGTTCCCGACGGCCCTCCATTGCCGCTGCCGCCGGGGTTGCGGCAGCGCCGCGCACCCTCCCCTCCCCGCACGCACCGTCGGGCGCCGGCTCGCCGCGGCGCATGGGCGGCGACAGCCCGGGGCCGCCGTCGGGCGGCACCAGCCCGCCATCCACCACCCGGATCGCGTTGCGCTGCCCGGGCGCCGCCCCCGTGACCGACACCCGCTGGCCCACCACCACCGGCCCGGACCCGTCGCCACGTCCGTTGAGCTGCGCCGCCAGCGCGGCAACCTGCGCGCACACCGCAAGGGAGGTGGGCCGACACAAGAGAGCGCCGTCGGAAGGTATCGTAATCCCCTCCCTCAAAACCCTCCCCAAACGCGCGCTCCTCCGCGTCAAAACGCCGCTGCCCATTCTCCGTTTGGGCGCCTGCTGGCCGGCACGGATGGAGGTGCGGACGACGCAGGCTGCTTGCGCTATGCAATACATTGGATCCGCCCGTCGCGTCTTTACACTTCTTGCCGATAGGGTACCGCCTCCTATCTACCTGCGGCACCCAGCCATCGTCCTACGCCCCCCGCTGCTACGCCCAAGAGACCAAAGCTCGACCCAAAGCCCGACCCCTAAAACCCTAACCCCCCGTTCCCTGGAGTCGTCGCCTGACCGGTTGCGCCCCTCGGCTTCTATCGCTCTCACCCCCACGCCCCGCCTTTCCCCGCACCTCGCCGCGCGTCTGGTTGAGCATGTCCAGCAGCAGCCCCATGGTGGCGTTCTTGGAGCGCATCTCGTTGGCCAGCGCCGCCAGCCGCCGGTCCAGCTCGGGGTCCCCCGTGGGCATCAGGGCTGCGAAGGGCGGGGGCCGGGGAGGGGGGCCGTGCGGCGCACGGGTGCGGTACGGCGAGCAGTGAGCAGTGAGCAGGAGGAACAATGCGGATTCTCGAGGGGCAACCCCGGCACGCTGTGGGAGTTGGAGCGGCGCGGCACCAGCCGCCGTCGGAGGCGGGAAAACGGCCGCGGGGGAGCCGCTATAGGTGCTCCGAAAGAGGTCAGGCAGAAGGAGCTCGACACGCGACACGGGAAGGGCGCATGGCGAACCGGGTAGAGAGAAATGGCAACTGCGCCGACTACTAGGGATCCATTTCCCGGCAGAATATCCATGGCATGCCCAACGAAAAGGGCGGGCATCGGCAAAAAGGGAAGGGGCGCGGACCGGCGCGGCCACGTGACGGCGCAATCCAGGGCTAGCCGCCGCACCTGGCGCCATGTCCACGGCGTCCCCGACCTTCTCCATCTTGCGCTTGGGGTCCACTTTGAGGAAGGCGGGGTCGGGCGGCGCGGAGGCGCCGGGGACCGGCGGGGCGGGCGGCGCGGGCGACGGTGCGGTCTGCATGCCGCGCAGCTGCTTCAGCACCTCGGCTGCGGGGCGCGTGCGGGGCACCGGCCAAACGCAGAGGAGCAGCAGCGGAGAGGTCTGTAACGCGGGAGTGTAGGGCCCGTGCCAGTGGGCCATTCAGTCGAATGATTCAGTGCAGTCAGTCGATCAATCAGCCAGGTAATGACGGCCACAGCGGCGCAGCAGGACCCGCGACAGCAGGGTACAAACGTCAGCCGGACAAAATCGCGCTCCCCCTTCACGACCGCCCATACCTCCGCTTCAACGTCTCCAGCCCCGGGGCTTTCCGGCGCGCCCCGAACCTCGCCAGGGCTTCCCCTCCACCCCGAACCCGCTCAACCACCGACGCGTCAGCGGCAGCCCCAGCCCCAGCCCCTCCCTTCCCATTCTACCCACGGACGCCGCCATGCACCCTCCCTCCCCCCATACGTAAATCCCCTTCGATAATATGCCCCTCCCACGCCCCACGCCGCCATCAAACGCACCCAGCGCCTCGCCGTCCGCGTCTCCATCTCCCTTGCCCGCCGCTCCCTCCAGCACGCGCACGCGCTTGTCCAGGTTGAGCAGCAGGCGGCTCATCCACTCGCCCTGCGTCGCGTTGACGGGCTCCAGCGGGGAGATGACCCTCGGGCCCTCGGGCTCGGGCATGCCCGGCCGCCGCGGCGGGCCCCACGACGGCGCCGCCGCCACGGCGATGGCGGCCGCCGACTGGTCGTCCGGGAACACGGGCGTGCGCGTGCCCACCGGGTTGCGCTCCTTGGGCGGCGGCTCGCTCTGCAGGGAGGGGTGCGGATGCGGGTGCGGCCCAGGACGTCGGCGGCGGCGGCAAGAGGCGGCAAGGTGGCCGCACGATACCGCGCGGCGCAGAAGGCGGGAACACATCAGCAGAGGATGAACATGTGAACGGCACTGCTTGAGCAAGATGGCTCTCAAGCCATTCCGTGGACGGATCCCAACACCGCCACACGAGATTCCCGCAGCCAGGGCCACAGCCAGATCCACGGCCAGCCAGTCCCCACCGCCCGCTGCCTACCGGCGCCTTGGGCTGCATGCGGATGCTCTCGAGGGCGCTCAGACGGGCCAGCACCTCCGCCATCTGCTCCGTGAGCCGCTGGACCTGGTCCGTCAAGGGACACCGCCCCGAAACCACTGTACGGCCCTTGCCCTGGGGCACATCGGGCAGCTGGGCGCCCGGGCAGCCGGTCTGCGGGGAAGGGGTAGCGGGTGGTGGGGGTGGGGGTGGGGGTTGCGCGAGGGGTGCAAGATGACGGTGGCTGACGATGACGTCGATGCAGTCATAGGCGGGGCCCGGGACCCGGTGGCATGGAACGGAAGCAGCGACGCGTTCAGGTGCACGGTGCGGAGCCGGGTAGTGTGAGCCACGACCCCGCCTTGGTGCATGCACCGAGGCGAGCTCGTATACGCATGTATGCCTATTTATACTTTACTACATTCGAACACATGTAACATCAGTTAATGCATACCAATCGCAGTCCATACCGCCCGCCGCTCAGCAGCGCCGAGCAGCGCCCGGCCCGAGCCCGCCAACGCCGCGAGGAGGGCGCGCAGGGCACACGACGCGGGGCCCCGCATCTCCGTCTGCCCGCCCGCTTGGGCGCTCCGTCAGACCAGGTGTGCTTTAGCACAGCGAACCGGACAGAAGACGGCGAAGGGGAGGGGAGGGGAGGGGGGACGACGCGCACCCGATCACGCGCCGGCCACGCACCTGCACAGTGACCGCCGCCGCCACCTGCGCCTCCGCCAGCTTCTCCGTCAGCACCTGCACCCGTTCGAACAGGTCCTGCTCGCGCTGCTTCTGCTCCTCCACGCGGCTCTCCAGCGCCTTGACCGCCGCCGCCTGCTGCTCCACCACCTCGCGGAAGCCCTCGGGCGCCACGGCGCCCTTGCGCGCGCGTGGCGGGGCCGGTGACAGGGACGGCTCCTGTCGGGGAAGCAGCCCCCGAGGAAGGGACGTGAAAGGGAGGAACCAGCAAATCAGAAGACAAAGATCGGCCCGCTGGCAGTGGGCGTTGGGTAGGTCCTCGAGTTAGGTTTGGGAGGGGTTGCTTCCAGCCCGCCTACAACTAAGTTGCACTACGCCCCGCGTCGCCTCATCGACCCAGCCCGCCCGCCGATCCTTACTCTGCCCACCTCGGCACGTGGCATAGCCTACCGTTCCCAGCCTCTCCCATGTGCGCACCGTACACACGCTACACACCACACGCCGTACATTGTACGCCATACACACACGCCGCAGTCACCGTGAGCATTCGCCTGCCCCTACACCCCGCCTGCGCCTCGCGTCACGTCACGTCACCGCCACGCCGCGCCGCACTTGACCCGCGGCCTTCACCCACGCACCAGCGGCCCGGAGTCGGCGCTGTCGGGGTGGATGCCGTTCCGCACCATGTCCCGCGGCCGCACCGCCACCGGCGCCGACAGCACGTCCACCCGGTTGCCTGGGCCCCCGTAGTTGGGCGCATCCGCCCGGATCAGCAGCTCCGAATCCATGGACACCGAGGGCGACACGGGGTCGGAGGCGCCCATGGCGGGCAGCTTGCCGCCGCGGGGGCGCATGGGGGAAGCCTTGGCGCGCCCCATGGCCGGCTCTTCCGGCGGCACTGCGGAGGTTGCGGCAGGCGGGACAATGCGATGCGTTACAAGCAAACGCGCAGTACGAATGGAGAAGGAACCAGCGGCCAGAGAGTGAAGCAGGCGACAAGGGAGAGTGGGTTGGGCAGTGGGGGCTGCTATTGTGTCATTGTGTCAACATCATGTGTCAACAATGACACAGTGGAACGGGAGAAGATACCGGTAAAAGAGATTGTGTTGTCATCCTCAAGGGGTTTAAATTGAAAAGGAAATCAACCCCCCAAAACAGGTACTCGAGGGGTGAGCGGCGCAGGGGCGGACCACCAAGCGAACGGGACACCCCGTGCGCGCGAATTCGACGAGACATGAGTGTTCAAGGAAGAGACCAGCCCGACCCAAACCAAGACATGATCGTGTGACGCGCCTACCGCCAAACGCAGCTGCCCCGCCCTGCCACGCTCTGCGACCGTAGCTCCTATTCACTCCTTGCTTCCTATCCACACATCCCCGCGGGCGGGATGGGGGTGCGGCTCCGGCGCCGTGTACAAGACCCTGGAGCGCCACCCACCTGGCGCGACGCTCTTGCGCGGCTGCGGCTTGCGCGGGGACTCGTCGTCGCTGTCCGGCGTCTCGATGACGGGTATGCCCCGGATGTCCTGACCGCTGGTCATGGGCCCGACCCCGCCCTGGTCAGCCTGAGGGGCCCCGGGGCAGTTCATTGCCCCCGGGGTGGCGCATGGCGACACGGGGAGGCAGCGGCGGGATCTCGGGTGATCGCCATCCGTGTCGGCCGACAAACACATCCCCACTCCATCTGGGTTACGGCACCAGTGCCCCTCCGTGACCTCTTGATCCGTGTCCGTGACGTTCGGCTTGCCTCCCTACCCTAGCGATGGGCCCCCTTGCAACCCAGCAGACATGCGACCCGCAGTCCCGTTTCTGCACGCACAGGTAGTCACCCACGACACGCACGAGCACGAGCACACGACGTTTCTCCTTTTCCACACCCCAGCGCCCGCGCACCTGCATTGCCTTGACCCAGTTGGGCACACCGCCGTTGGTGGAGGCGCGCGCCTTGATGGGGGACGCGTTGGCGCGCAGGGGGTCGCCGCGCTTGCCGTCCGGCATCTGCGCTCCGGGGACACAGGCCGCGGCGCATCACATACGCGCATCGCGGTGCAACCGGTCGACGGGATCAGAGCGTCAGACAGCTTGCAGCGGTGCGCCCTTGCAATCTTATCAGGATCAGAAGCACAAAAAAAACGTGCTGTCCGCCCTCCATTACCCCTCCCCCCCTCTCCCCCGACCACTTCTCTGCCGGCTGGCTGAGCCCCTCCCTCCCGCCTGCTGGTTCGCACACAAACGCCCCGCCCCGCACACCTCGCCACCCGCCGAGGCATGCACCCGTAATCACCATGCGACCGAACCAACTCGCCCCGCCCCACCCCCCACCCCCCCGGCCGCAAACCCCCCTCCCCCCACACACAAGCCACGCCTCCGCACCTTGCCCTCCTGCATGTACTTCTCGTAGGCCTCCTCCGCCGCCATGTGCGCCCCCATGCCCTGCACCACCTCGGGCTTGGGCAGGTTGACCTCCCCCGCGTCCGGCTTGCGGAAGCCGTTGCGCAGCGGCGGCACGGTGGGAAGCTGCAGGCCCAGCCCCGCCACCAGCAGGAACACGTCACCCGACAGCTCCGCGGCCAGCGCGCCAATCACCTGCGCCGCCCGAGGGTCCCACCCACCCGCAAGCGGGGTACGCCAGGGGGGGATACCGTACCGTACCGTAACATACACATGCCGTCGGGACAAGCAGTCGGGACGGGGTGATGAAGGTGGTGCTTCATTGAAACCCCAGTCCGAGGTCCAATGCCAGGCTTCACGGCGTCCGGGGTCCGCTCCCGCTCCTGCCCGCCGTCCCTCCCTACTTCCCTACCCCCCTAACGCACCTTGAGGAACTGGTTGTACTGCAGCCGAGTGGACCCGAACGTGGCCTTACATGACGCCCAGCTGATCTGCAGGGTGGACATGCTGGCGGGACCTGCGGGGCGCGTGGCGCGGAACATGACCGCGAAACAGGATCAAGCCCTAAGATTGACTAGCATCCTAAAATGTTTCGCATGATCACAGATGGCATCGTGCCACCCCACCAGGCAGGCCGTCCGTCCCCGGGCAACAGCCAACCGAACAAGATCCCGCGGAGGCGGTCTGGAGTTGCCGCCGCGGCTGCCAGGATCTTCAGCCCTGGTCCCACCCGTCCGCCCGCCCGCATCCTCCCCCTCCCTCCCCCCACCCACCCCGATGCAGGTACCTCGCCATGTAAGCATTCTAAGTATTTTTGGGTGCGCACGGGTTCGTTTCGGGTTTCTTTCATACTTCAATTTAACAACCCCCCCCGGGTTCGTTCTTCGGGTTTAGTTTTTTTACCCCCGATGCCGCACCGTTTGGCTCCACAATGCCCGCATCCTGGCACATCTTGGTGAACTGGTTGCTGTTCATGCGCTGGTCGCCGCCCACGAAGCCGCCCACGTTAAGCTTCACGTACAAGTTGAACGCGGCACGGAGCGCGCCGCTCATGTCGTTATCTGGGCCGGGGACGGGGGACGGGGGGCGGGGAGGTAAAGGTACAGGTGAGCTGACACTCACGTGCACGCCCCAACGCGACCGACAGGTCGACGTGCACCCCCCCCCCACGGGTGCAGTTTATCGTTGCCTACCATTGCCCTGTACCCTTCACGGGTGCACCTCCCACTCGAGCCACCAGCGCCCGCCCCTGGCAAGGGCAGCAGGCCTCCTCCTCCCCCTCCGACCCTTAGCGTCCTGGAGGCTCGAGCCCGTAGAAACGTCAGAACAACACGACAGCCAGCTCACTCCCAGCACTTCGTGAGGAGGCTGAAGCGCCGGGCGGCGCGGCCCACGGACGGCCAGGACCGGCCTTCCGAGCCCCGTCCACCGGCCCGTAGAATTGGCGATGGTTATGGCCGCTCCCCCAAACCCTAGATTCCATAATCCTGTTGCGCGGCTGCCACCATTGGTCTCGAGGACCCTGACTACGTCACCCGGCTGAGCTCCGCAGCTCCGGCACCCGCCGCTGTGTGGCCCCCGACAACCAGACATGGCGCGACCACCCCTGCGCGACGCCTTGCAAGACGGCCCCGCCGACCACGCCATGCAGTGCCGTCCCACATCCATCGTGGCGCGCGGGCGGGTCGCCCATGTGGCCCGTCAGCTACAACCGCTGCTTGGGTGATCAGCAAGTGGCTGCAGAGAAACCCAGGCTATGCAATTCTCGCTGGTGAGCTAATGGGTGCGTGCGAGTGTGGGGGTATGGATTGGGGAACCGATACGTGGCACAGGAGTCAATACGCGACCCAAGTTGGAGAGTGTGGGGGTGGAGTACCACTAGGGTGGACGGCCGGGACAGCAGGCGCACGAGTGGTCTTCAGGGTGGTGCCCTGGGGTTCAAGCCCCAAATGACAAACCCGAGGGACCAAGGGTGGTGGTGACTCACTGGGAAGTCGCTTGATCTGCTGCTGCGCCAGAGCGCCGTGCAGCGCCACCATGGCTTCACACGCCGACATGAACTCCTCGTAGCTCAGCGAGCGGCGGCCCACCCGCGCCGTCAGCTGCAGCTCCGAGTCTGGCGGAGGGCGGGGATTAAATTGAGAAAATTTAATCCGCCCGGAGGGCGGGGAGAGTACCCGGACAGAACCCGGGCGCGTGAGTACCCGAGGAAGCCCCATTCCCGCGTTCGCAGCATTCGCTGTGCGTGGGCGCGAAAGCGGACCCACCCCGACCCCGGCGCGTCCGGCTGGACGCATTCTTCCAAAGCAAAAGGCCCTTGCTGCACCGGCCTAGCCGGTCCCTGCATCCACGCGGAGGTGCGCGCAGCAGCGCTCCCTCAGCGGACTGTGTCCGGGCTGTTCTCCCTTTCACCCCTCCCTCCCCTGCACACCTAGGCGGCACATTCCCCTCCTGAATTGCACAGCCCTCAGAACGCCGTTGCGCCGCACAGCCCATCCGACCCGGCGCCCCGCAGCCAACGTGTCAGTCCATCCTGGCCCCTCACGGCCGTCGGACGCCCATGTGTGTCCAACGACTGTCCATCACCGCGGGGGCCCTAGAGCGCCAGGCCCCACCACCTTCCGCGCCCCACGACCCCTTCAGGCCATCGGTGCCCGACACTCCCCCCCCCGCTTGCCGATGGGGGCTTCTCTATGGGCGTGGCTGCGATTTGCACTATACCCAGAACGTGCGCCGATGACCCAGATCAGCATTCGGTCACAGGCCATCCACTCAGGGCGCCTAACCCCTTACACGCTCCAGGTGTACCGCTGGCCATGGGACATGTGTGTTATTACACCTGTAAGGGTGCCCGAGAGTTCCTGCAGTGTCACCCTTCTCAGCACTGGCAGTCGTCAGCCATAGCCCCTAGCGCCAACCCAAGACCAAGACCAAACGCAACCCCGAACGCAGCCGCCCGGCGCCTCACCGAGCTGCTTCTGGTTCAGACCCAGCATAGCCCCCACGAGAGCCAGCGCGTAGGGGCCCTGCGACGGCTCCAACATGCCCGAGACCTTGTGCTTATGGCTGGAGAAGATGGCGGTGGCCCGCTCGCTGATCCCCGCCATGACATCCTCGCTAACGGGGCCGCGCTGCGGGGCGTACGTTGCAGCGACAGGCAGGCGGGTCAGAGGCAACCGCATGGTTAAGTTGCGATATTCGAAGAATGGGGAGGCGTTCAGAACGGGCTGTCGCTGTTCGATCCAGAAAGAAGTGCAACCCAACACTGCGGCGGGGATTCTGGATCCAAGCGACGCGGATCCAACGGGGGGCACCCATCCAAAAAAAGGAAGGCACATATTCGAACGCAACCATAGGCATTGTGTTGTTGCATGAAGCCAACAAGCTGGGGTTGGGACGGACATCGCGTGAATGGTCGGTGGGGGCCCCGGGACATGGTGCGGCGCGTACTAACTCTTGAGGGGTCGCGGGCTCGGGGGCTGCCGCCCTCGCGTGCAGCGCGTTCTGGCGGAGGTGGCCAGGAAACGGAGGAACGGGGGGCTGCTGGGTGTGCCGAGAACGGTGTGGTGGAGCCAGCTGCCAAAGGTAACCAGAGGTTCGTTCGCACGGCTCACCGCCGCCGTCCTCCATGAGCTTGGAGATGCTGTGCGGTCCGCTGCGCGTGGGCCGTTGCGAGGCAGTGCACGTGCTGGAATCCAGACGCGGGCGCGGTGTGCCCGCGGCCCGGTCCCCACATAGAGCCAGCGATGTTCCGCGGCCCGGTGAACTTGCAACGGGACGTACCTACCTGACTAGACTGTACTTGCGGGGCCGTGCACACATTGGCGCCCGGCCTCATCAGCTTACCGGCACAAGCATGCCTCCATCTGCGTCGCTCGGCCGCCCCCGAGGGGGACCCCTGAGGGGAGGGGCCCCACCCCCGGGCTCCATGCTTCCGGACACCACCGGTCAGGAGAATTCCGCTGCAGCTTCTATCCTTGGCCGCTGCTATCTAATATGGAGAACATATGTCGCACCGCTCCTACAGATGTGGACAGAGTACAACGACGAATAAGTTTCTTTGTCCAGCACGCCGGGACACTAACCTAGCATGATAAGACGTAATACACCACAACAGGTAGTTTATTACTCAACATGTACCGTCCCGATATGCGTTCGTGAACCACAACCGTCGCCCTTTTCGAATGTCCATGCCGCAGGACCTCCCTGCTGAACCTAACGCACTCGTCATATAGACACAATACCAATTTAACCACTTACCTGTCCAAGCTGTAAAGGCGCTCCACTGACCCGCAAGCAGCTTTGGCGAAGCCCAGTCACCTTATCGTCCTCCGACGCTTGTGTAAACTGGTCCCTCTATCAGGACAAATTTGGGCCCCACAGACACAAATTTAAAAAGTTGCTTCGCAAGTTAGAAGGGTATATGTAGTTCGGCTAAGGCAATTATTGCGCCCGCGTTATGTATCCAACAGTTAGCACCTTGCATTTTCCGGTTTCACCGCTATTGTAAGAAACGCTACGCGGCATTGCCTGTGGTGCACTGGTTTGGGATGAATCGGCGCGGCAGTACACAATACGACGGCAGTCTTGGCGTTCTGAACTACAAATCCAGCCTGCAGCATTTTACTGGATTCAATTTTCGCACTACAAGCAAGGTAGTAGGTCTTTCAACAGGTTTTCTTGCCAAGTTGAGGCGAGTACCGTGCCGGAGTCAGAATGAAGCCTGCACGCCAAAGCAGAAGAAGCCGTTTGCGAACATATCAGTCCACATTGTCGCTTTTGTGATATTGGCGAGATCGGAGCCTTTGCTTGAGTTGTGAGACGTTAAGTTACCTGAGTGTTGCAAGTTGCAATGCAATCAAACTGGTTGAAAAACGGTTTGATCATGCGTAGTGGCATCAAGGCAATAGGGTTACACCGTCAATCACAGAGTAGAAAGGAAAGCGAGGTAGGAAGGAAGGCAGGGAGAAGGCCAGGGTTTACAAATCCCCTCATTCGCCGAGATGGAACTCGCACCAGGCCGAAAACCTAGTGCGTGTGTGATATCGTGCTCATGGCCAGATTTTGTCTTACGGCATCAGGGAGAAGCGGTACGGGCAGAGGTTCAACACAAAACACAACCCCGGATATCGCTGAATTCCACACACGTAGCAGTTCAAGCAAATGGAAGAATGAGATAGCCCCCTCTCACATGATACGTTGACCAGGATTGTGGTATTTGAGTCCCCAGACCCGACGATGCCAGTAGCCAACCAACGCGTCCATGGTACAATTCCCCACACCCCAGTTGTCAAAGCATCCACCCCCTGCACTGCTGTGCTTGTCCCGCTACTGCTGCACCGCGGTCGTGCAGCACGGTACAACTGCCGTATCACCGTTCAATTGCAGTCGCCAAATAACAGCGGCCCCCCATATCGAATCAGGTATGAACGCTGAATCAAGCTCCACATCTGGTGTCGCACCACGAATTGTACCATATGGCCAATAAACAAAAATGGACAATCCCGCATAGTCGCCACACCGGTTGTGAACACAGTGTGACACGCGACAAAGCCCTGTTTCCCGGCGAGGCCCTGCGCGCTTTTATGACACCCCCCGGCCCGCCCGCCCGCCCGCAATCAACTACTTGCTTCTCAGCGACGACACTCGCAAGCCCCTCACACTCGAGTTCGTAGTCCTGCGATTGTATTGTCTAACCCTGTCCAACTGGCCACGCATCGTCCGCGGTCGCGATGGCGGCTGATGGCGGTTCCCTGCCCAACGTCCCAACCACGAGTCCGGCTTCGCGCCGTTGACCTCAACCACCTCAACGGCAGTCTCAGCAGGATGGTCATAGATCGCGAGACCGCAAGCACACCGTCACGTTTGCTGAATCACACAGCGATCTCTGTGAAGGCACAGTCACACATTCACTTAGTCCCGCAGCACCACGCTTCTGCGCAGATAACACACTCGCCACCACATTGATTGATGTTTGGCCACTGCTTCCTTCACATATCCTTTGGGAGCAGCGCACGAAATCAAGAATACAATCCCCCTAGGCTACCCCCACATCACCACCCCCACATCACCACCTCTCGCTATACCACCACCGCGGCAACCGCGAGCAGCCGCCGCGCGCTGCCGCCGCCGCCCTGTCCGGCCTCCCCACCCCGCGCCCGCACCCCGCCTCAGCGCCGTTTGGTGAGGTCCAGCGAATAATGGTATATGAGTACGCTCTGCACGGGCGAAACCTTGGTCACCCGCCAGCCACCCCGCTCGTACAGCCGCCGCGCCGGCCCCTGCATCCCCGATGTGGACAGGACCAGCTCCCGGAAGCCCACCTCCCGGGCGTGGCCCACAAGAGTGTCCAGCAGCAGGCGACCCACGCCGCGGCCCGAGTACCCCTGCAGCACGCTCATGCGGCGCAGCTCCGCCTGCTTCCAGGACTTGCGCTCCAGAGCCACGTGGCCGATGATGGTGCCCCGCCGCGGCGGCGGCGCCGCCGTCGCCGAGGGCGCAGACGCGAGCGGCGAGGGTGATGGAGGAGGAGGAGGGGGAGGAGGAGGCAGGTCCGTGAAGGTGTTGGGGCGCTGCGCGATCGCGCTGGGTGTCCCCGGGACCGGCGTGGCGACTGCCTCCGTCGCCGCCGCAGCAGGGACCACCGCCGGGACCGTGCCGCTGCCCGGCGGCTTGGTGCTGGGCACGGCGTCGTCTTTGGGCGCAGCGGAGGGCAGCACCGACGCCGGCGGCGGGTTCTCGTCTTGTGGTTGCGGTGCCGGGGAGGGTGTGTGTCCGGGGGAGGTGGACGCGGCGCCCTCGAAGCGCGCGACCGCGGCCGCAACCAGACCATGCACAAGATCCTTGATGCGCCGATCGTCAGGGGTTTCACCAGCGCTGTCAATGTCCTTGCCGCTGCCATCTCCGTTTTCAGCGACGACTGGAGGGTTGGACGGCGCGTCCGCGTTGGCTGTGGCGCTCGGCTGCCCCCTCGCCACCGCCGACGGTTCAGGGGCCGACGGTTCAGGGGCCAACGGTTCAGGGGCCATCGGCAGGGCGGCAAGCTGGTCTGTTGATGATTTTGACGTCGAGATGGGTTGCAACGCGGTTCTGGATACTGAGACCGCAGGGCCTAGTAGCGGTGTGAGCTGCCCCGCGGAGTCGGGGGGCGTCGCAGCGGGCTCCTGCTCGAGCAGCTCCGCAACCCAGAAGGCGCTGCCTTGGCCAGCGCCAGCTGAGGAATAGAATGTCTCGATGCTGCGTAGGTCGTCAACCTCGATCGAATGACTGACATATTTCTTCATGGCCCGTCGCAGTGCCGCGTAGACGACGCACGGCACGATAGCCGCTGCGCCAAGCCCAGCAGCGGCCTTGGCAAGGATGCCGCACCGATTTGGTGTGATGAGCAACGCAGCGGCGGGGAGCGCGCAGGATAAAACCTGCATCGGTTTACTGTTCTGCACCAAGTGACGCCAGCCTCCGGTCGACAATCCTACCATACCCCGGCTAAATATGCGAAGGACCTGCTCACGATCATCGGGGCGATAGGGACGAATCCTAATCACCTCACCAGTGGGCAAGGTAACTGTCCTGGTTGACATCTTCGGTCCACAGTGCTTAGCTAATCTGCCTAATTCCAATGCATGAATTGTAAATTAATCATCCACTGGTGCTGAGAAATCACCACGTTCAAGAGAAAGTTGTTGCGGACCGTACGGCGTCGAAAAACCCCGAACATCAACCATGAGCAGACACATAGTATGGGGCTTTGCTGATATGCAATTAGGAGTTGCCTGGAAGTGTAGTATGTCTTAATTCACCACTTTCATACAATCAACTGACGGGGCTTTGCTTCTGCGGTCTCACGTGCATTTTGCACGCTGCGAGGTTTGGAAACGATGAAGACTCGCACAACGAATCGCATTCATGACTCGGAAAGACCACACCTCGTTCAGGTTAGTTGAGTGGTGCGCTCAGTGCATGTGGTTCGGCAGCCACCACAGGCTTGTCCGGCTTGCCGGACCAATGTTGCAGTTGCGATTATACTAATTGTGTTCGAATCAAGAATTACTCATGTTACATATCTGTTTACCATAGCAACCGCTTCTGGCGCCGCCGCCTCGTTGTTTGGTCAGAATGTTCTCTTGCCCTTACCTTGGTCAAGCCGCCGCCTCACTGACCCATCTCTGCAAGCATTGTATCCCATCACAGCTTAATTCGAAAGCTGTGCCCCAATTCGCCGCCTTTTGTCCCAGGTCCGTCAACCGACCGTGCGTCTTCGCGGCCGTGTCGCCGTTTCCGTGGCCAGCATCGCGCCGCCGTCACGCGCGTCCGACGCGGCATCGTACAATGGTGCTCAATCCAACTCCGTGGACCGCCTGCGGCTCGCCGAAGGTGCCGTGCTGCGCGCCATCACCCCCTCATCCACACCCGAGGTGACCACCGATGCGCCGTCGCTTCCCACGGGCGAAACCGCAGCAACTCTGGAGCGCACCGCCAGCAGCGGCCAGGCCACGACCAGCGGTCCCAGCGTTGCATCCCCACGGCAAGGGGTCCAACGGCGCCGGGGCTTCACTGAGGCTGCGGCCGGCGGCAGGGGCGGCGGCGGCAGGGCCGCAGCCCCCGTCCGCACCTTCAACCCGTACCGTGAGTTCCAACCCCGGGAGTTCACCTCCCAGGTATCCTCGGCGTCATCGGTTTCGGAGCTGCAACAGCTGCTGGAGTACGGCAGCAAGCACGACATCAACTCGATCCACATCGCCACGGTGCGTTCAGGCGGCGGGGCGGTGCGGGGCTTAGGCCTTGGGGGCAGCAGCCATATGCAGCTACAATAAGGAAAATGATCTTAACGTGAATGATGTAAAATTCAAATAGTGAAGTGGGTGCAACCCGCGCGGGAGCCCCCGCGGGAGCCCCCGATGGGGCCGTTTGTACACCGGCAGATGCAGAACTTGCACACGACCGCGTCGCAACTGCTTCTGTTGCCATGCACGGGGCGCCGGCACATCGCGCGAGACGCGGAACGGTCCCGCCATTGGGACGGCGGGTGGGGGTGCGGGTGCGGGTGTGCCTGTTGCCCGCAGCGCGACTCGTCCTGGCGCGTTCGCGTTCCGCAGCGCCGCCGGGGTTCGGGGCTCTTGGCGGCGCCGATAGATCGATCTGGGTCCATCTGGGTCGCAGCCCTGCGGTGTCGCTTCGGCCTTCGCGCCACCCAATCTGAGAGGCCGCGTAGAAACGCTCGTTCATAAGATTATAAAGTTTGCGGGTGCTACAGGCGCTTGCTGCACTTGACGTTCTGACTTATGCCCTTGCCTGCGTGTCTCTTCATTCGTGTCGCGCATTTTCTCGAGACACAACGCTCCTCCTTGCCCGTCCTGCTGGTCCTGTACGACGTTGTACGACGTGCTTTGTCGTTATCCCTCCCTGCAGTTATGGACGCGTCTTGCCAAGCTGGCATACCCGCCCCCAGCTTCAGCCGGTGGCGGCAGGATCGACACCCGCACGTCCCGGGTCGGTAAACGGCGCGGTGGTACAGCCCCATTGGTTCCGGCCCGATTGGTTCCGGAGCCGGCAGCGGTCATGGCCTTTGTGGACGAGCTGGAGGCCGCCACCACCGCGGAACAGCTCGCGGCGATGGCGCCGCGGGGGCTAGCGAACCTGGTCTGGGCGGCGGCGAAACTGAAGCCGGAGGTCGCGGCGGGGAGTTCCTCCCCAACAACCACAGGGCAAGCAGCGGCGGGGACGGCACCGGTGGAGACAGCAGCCTCCGCTGGAGGGGCCTCGTCGTCGTCGTCGTCGACACCGGTTGAGGAGAGTGGTGAGGGTGAGGTGACGCAGGCGACCGCCGACAGCACCAACAGCAGTGATTCCTCGAGGCCGTTGCGGGCGAGGCGAGTCAGAGGTGGTCGTGCGGCAGCTCAGGCCGCCGAGGCGGCGGCGGCGGATGCAGAGGCGGCGGCGGTGAGGCGGCTGTCATCCACAGTGGTTTCGGAGGCCCTGCTGGACGCCTGGGCCGCGGCGGCTGCGCGCAGGCTGGCCGATTTCAACATGCAGGACATCTCGAATGTGGTGTGGGCGCTGGGTCGGCTGGGGTACGCGCCGCGGGGCATGTTTATGACGCAGCTGTGCATCGCGCTGCTGAAGGAGCTGCCCCGCGCTGACCGGCCCCAGCAAGTCTCCAATGTGCTGCTGGGGCTGGCGCTGCTGCGCTACTCGCCGCCCGTCAAGGACTTTTGGCCGCCGGTGTGGCAGGCGGTGCAGCGACTGGTGCTGGCTGAACAGCAGGACCCAGACGTCCAGGTGAGGGGAGGGTGGGGGTTGGGCCACACACAGAACGGCCACACAAGAGAGCATTGCAAGCTGTAGGATAGAATGTGCGCAACACTTGCGTAACAATACATTGAGACACATGCAAGCTGGGGAATGAGCTGGGACGGGGAAGGAGAAGGGGAAGAACTTGGTGGTACGGTATGACATGCAGGGGTGGGAGTCTGAGAGAGCAGCAGCTGTATGGGCGGAGCCGGGGGACGGGGACCGCAGAGGAAAGGAGAGGGGACCGCAGAGCGCAGCCCGGCGCGTCGTGCTGTCGGACACAACGACACAACGACACGGCTGCGGTGACGCGGGGGTTCGGGGTTGAAGACGAAAACAAGCCCTGCAGGAGCCACGGCAGGGTTCCGGCGATGCACAAAAAATGGGGCTGCGGAGTGCCGGGTCGGGAGGGAGGGAGGACAAGGGGCGCTGGTTGCATCCCGTCTGATGGGCTCTGATGGCTCCGGCGGGTGTCCGCCGTACTCCGAGGTCCTCCGTACTCCGCGACCCCGGGCGAGGCGGTTTGGGTGATGTGACTTTGACCTCTTGTGGTGGTCGACGGATACGTCCATCGGCCCTGTACTCTGTTGCCGCATTCCTCACAAAAAGGGCACCGAGCAGCGCTGCGCCGGGTCGCCCTGTCTTTCACTTCCTCGTTATTCGGTCTCATTTACTCGTTGAATTGGTCTACGACAGGTTCCTCCGGAGTCCGCATGTGCTGACCGCACGTTTGTCCGACCGACCCTCCCTCCCGCCCGCCCGCCCTCACGGACGCGCTGCAGGGCGTCACCAACACGCTGTGGGCGCTGGGCCAGCTGACGGCGGAGTGCCCCAACTCCATGCCGGCGGTGCCGGCGCCTCTGGTCAGCAAGGCCGTGTTCAGGTGCGCGGGGCGGTGATTGCCGGGGCGGCGTGTCGGGGGTTGAGGCTGGAGACGGAGGAGGAGGACGGGGGTAAATTAGGAAATTGGTAGACATATATATGCTGCGCTGCTGTCAGAGCAAATATCCGAGGAGGACCGGGGAGGTGCGTGGTGGGCCGGGGTTGGGCTCGTCCGGGGTGTTGGGGTCACTGCGGGTGCATGAGCAGGCAGTGCTCGCGATGGCTGCCAGGGGGTGTGCGCTGGTTTCAGAAACGCTTGAGGACCGCCGTGCCGCCGTCCTCATGCCGTGCGGACTCGTGGGAACGGGGTCGTGCAGCCCGGACGGGGCGGGGCGGGGCGGGATGGGGTCGGGGTAAGGGGCAGGTTGGGTCTGCTCGTTCGGGGAGAAGCAAGAAAGCCGAGTCGAAAAGGAAGCGTTGAAGGTGCTGCTGCTGCAAATGCGTCGATGGCGAGGGCTTAGGAGGGGTTCTTGGCGGGGGCTGCTGCCTAGGGAGGCGCTGTACACAATGTGTCACTGTATGTCACATGCGGAGGGTTGTAAACGTGGGCGGGGATCTATCCCCGGCAGGGAAAGAAGGGAGGAAGTAGGAAAGGTGGAAGGGAGGGGCAGAAACATCAGAACTGCCCTCGCCGCCCTCAGCTGCGGGCCCCAGTCGTGTTGCAAATCGTTGAAGTCGGCAGCGAGGTCGCTAGGTCTCTACGGTTAAAGCCCTCACTCCGGTGGAAAGTCTGAAACCCCTGGGGCCCCTGCCTGCGCCTGCTGCCCCTGCCGTACGGTCTTTTTTCTCGCAGAGCCGTACAGTACGGCGAGCGCATCAGCGCGTCCCAGTGCCAGGACGTGTTCACGTCGCTGCCGCGCCTGGGATTTGAGCCGTCCGAGTACCAGGTAGGACAGGGACGGGTGGGGGGGGAGGCCGGGGTCGGGCGGGATCTTGATAGGAGTAGGGATAGGGGTAGGGATTGGGGTGGGACTGGCGGTCGGTACGGAGTGGGGGCCGGGGGAATACACGGAATAGGGTCTATAGGGTCTATAGCGTTAGGATTCGTTGCGGGAGGAAAAAGCCGAGCAGGGACGCTTCCAGAGCGGGTGGGGCGGCGGCCGGGGGCCCCTGCGTCTGGGGAGGTGTCCTCGGCCCGCGCGGGACTAAGGGTCTGCGCACCCACACAAATATGTCATCACGAACATGCGTACATGCCCCGTTTGAGCGGCCCCTGCCTTCTCCCCTCCCTGGCATTCGGCATTCAGCGCTGCGCTGATCCCCTGCCTCCGCGTCCGGGACACCCTACCCTTGTCAGCTCTCGCACAGGGGCCCTCCTTCGCCATCCTCCCTATGCCCTCACCTCGTTCATTCTCATCTTCCCTGTTCTCTCACCTCGTTCATTCTCATCGTGCCGCGTCAATTGTCCCCATCATGACATCCTGTCTCTCTACACGTGTCCTCCCTTCCTGGCTTGTGCGCGCCTCTCGACAAACCGCTGCTTGCCCTCCTCCCTCCCCGCTCTGGCAGCAGCGCAGTATAAATATTTCGACCAATGTCATATGCCCTCCCCCCTCCCCGCCGGCTTCCCCCGTGGCTTACCCTTGGCCCAGGCCTCCAAGCTGCTGGCCCTGGCGCTGCGGGCGCTTCCCTCGGCGGACGCCCAGGCGGTGTCCAACATCCTGGTGTCGCTGGTGCACTTGCGGGTGCAGCCCTGGCCCGCCTGGAAGAACGAGGCCCGGAGGTCGTTCCGGCCGCAGGTGGCCTCCGCCAGCCCCGAGGCGCTGGCGCGGTTCCTGTTCGCCTGGGCGCACCTGAGGGCCACGCCGCCGCTGTGGTTGCGCAAGGTAGGGTCGGAGGACGAGGGGCGAGGATGGATAGTCTACAGTCCAGGGTCCAGGGAAAGGGTCCAGGGCCCAGGGTTGAGGGCCCAGGGTCGAGGCCCTGGGTTCAGGGGTCTAGGATCAAGCGCCCAGGGTCCAGGGTGGCGTCTCGACGGTGTGTGTTTAGTGAGAATTGAACCCGCCCAGAACCGCCCGAGCTGGACGGTGTGTGTTCGTGGGTTGTGTGCGGAGGAGGTTCGTGTGTGACGCGCGGGGTGGGGGGTGGCCAAACCCTAGAGGCCACTCGGTCGCTGAGATGTGCGGTGGCCGGTTCCCGGCGCCTCCAGGGTCGCTGACGTGCGGAGGGGAGCGGATCGCCCGAGAGCTGGGAGACTGACTCTCTCTTTCGTTGGGGGCAGATGCGTCCAATCCGCGGCCGATCTGGAGAAGCGGCGTGCCAAAGGGCGCGCCATTTTTGGCTGGGGCCGTGAAACGAAGCCCCTGCATGCAGTCCCGTGTCTTTTTGATACCATCCGTTTCCCCCCGTCTCCTTCTGTCCGCAGTTTCAAATTGTAGTCTACCAATTTCCTACACTCTACCCCGTCTCCCTCTCCCTCTCCCATCTTTTCCTCGTGCCCCCCACCAGGTGTGGGAGCGGCTTCAGGGTCAGGTGAACAGCCTCACCGCCGCCGACGTCGCCTTCATCATCTTGGGCGCGAATCAGATGTTCCCCCGACTGGCACGGCGGACGAGGGACCCCCGTCAGGGCCCCCAGGAGGCCGCCGCCGCCGCAGCAGCCGCAGCCGCTTCTGACTCTGCTGCAGCAGCTGCTGAGGACGCGGCCTTGGAGGAGGACGACGAGGAGGAGGACGAGCGGCTCGGGGCCGACGAGGGGGAGGCGGAGGAGGCCGTGGCCCCGGCCCGGAATCGGATCTATCCATTGGACGGCGGCGCCAAGAACCGGCTGCCGCCGCGGGAGCTGCTGCTGGCGCTGCGGGACCGTTGGGAGGTGTTGGGACCGGAGGCCCACCTGTCCGTGCAGTACAAGAAACGTACGATTGTACAGGATGTCTTTGACGAGCTGGCGGCCTAGAGTTTCGAGGGGGGCGCGCGGGGAGGGGTGGAGCCGTGCGATTTGCGAGGGGAGGCGGCCGGGAAGGCTTCATTGTGGTGTTGAGGCCGCGTTGTGGTGAGGTGGTTCTCACATCGAGCGATTGTTCGTCGTCAGTCGATGGGTGTGGCCAGGGCGGCGTGATGGAGGGCGGTAGAAGAGGAAGGTGGGACGTGGCGGGTGGCGGTAGCGCTTCAGATGTGTCCGGGTAGGGGGGGCCAAGAACGCCGAATGCACGACGAGGAAATCAAACATCCGGAGTCGCATCAAGAGGTAACCGACACGCGCGCACGTTGGACCAGAGGGTACGCCTTGGGGGATGTGTAAGGGTGCCTTTTGACGCGCGCCGCACAAGCGCACCACGGGGCGAAGGCTGCTGGTCTGACGTGACTCATGGCGCGAGTCGGTTCGGTGCAAGCCGGCAGAGGTGGGGCGAGGCGGGGCGCTGCGTGGCTGGGTTGCGACTGGGGTCTTGCATGCCACACTGGGTCTGGGCGCAGCGCCGCGCAGCCTGGCCTTGTTGGCGTGCTGGCCTGGGTGCAGAACGATGGCGGTGGTCGTAGCGGTCTTTTGGCGGCCGTGGAGGTGGCCGTGGCCGCGGTGATGATGGTGGTGGTGCGTTTAGATTCGCCGGTGCACGAGCGTAGGGATGGACGAGTCGACGGCCCGCGGGCCGAACGTTGGGCCTCGTCATGTTGGCGTTTATTGCGAGGGTTCTGACGAGCCGCGCCGCGGGCCAGTCGGGGCGAGAACAGGCGCGGTGGGCACGACCACGTAGCGACTCGGACGGCAGGGCTGCAGGTCTATAGTTCCTGCGGCAGTAGCAATCACAGCAGCAGCAGGATTACCCGTACCAGTGGTCGGTGATGTATGGTGTGGTGGTCGGTGTCGACCGTCAATTGGTTGTTGTCGGTGGTGTGAACTACGGTACTGGAGTTTGGGGATCCGGGCAGTCCGCCGGGAGGTTGGTCCCCAACCCCAACGGCCCCCACCGGGGGTATTATACCGTAATGCAAATCACGACAGGGACGCGGCCTCCAAGCTTCTCCAGTGACTCCTCCGTGCGCCACAGGAGGGGGGGCTGCATATCCAGAATACCGCACAAGCACTTCGAAGTGTGTTGGGGCTGCCAAGATCCACGGGCAAGGAGGCAAAGGACTTCCGCCCGGCTGCGATCCCCCTCGGGCGTGGGGCCGCAAGAGGCTCCGCCGGCGGCTTCGGGCTGCCGGACTGCTGGTGGGTGGCTCCTCAAGGGTGAGGAGGACCCGCCGCCGCCGGGGGATGCCTCCCTCCCTCGTGGCGATACGACGGACAGGGGGGGGAGAGGCGTTGCCCCGCACAGAGCCGCCGCGCAAGCAACGCCGTGCATTTGCGGAAAGGAGTAGTGGGTGGGCCAAGTGGGAAGGCCACGTTGAGGTCCCGGTTGGGCGACGATTTGGTGCGGTCTGATGCGTGACGAAAGCACTTGGCATTTGCGCCGAATTGGCTACATGTCCTGGACACGTGGCGTCATTCATGCGAGTTCTGCCGCGCGGCCATATCATCATTATATGGCGCAGGACACGGGACTGACTGGGCCGGCAGCGGCTCGAAATCGCCGATACGGCCGTCAAGGCACACACTCGCACGCATACGGCCAACCCAAGGCGAACCCAAGGGCTCGTAGCACAAGCCCACAACGTCAGCTTCAACAACTTGCAGCCGATGACACTCCCATGATATCAGAACCCGCAAGGGAAGGTCCCCATTGTGTAAACCCATGTGCAGCTCCCAAAACACCGAGACATCAACGCTGCTGTACGACAATGGAGTATCGTACTTGACCGTTGGCCACGTACGTGCCACGTGGCGTGTGTTTCCGCGACCCCGCCCACCAATCCGCGGTTGTGAGACCCACCGGTCTAGAGTTGCTCGTCAACGCCCGGCACGATCCACGGTCTGGAGTTCACTTCCGGTTCCTCCAAGAGGGCCGACGGCAACCGCACCATTACAAGGAGTCCACTTTCTTCTTCTGCAGCGAGGTGCGACAGCCGCGTGCGATGCGTCACCCAATGTTAACGGTTGGTAGTTGCGATCACGGTTACCGTAGGAGGTACCAGCGTACCACAGGCATTAGGGGCACTCCGTACGCGTCGTCGAGACTGCCAACCAAGATTGCAGCCTCTGCTCTCGCCCAGGGCGGGAATCCGTGTCCATAGCGTTACTGGCGGTGGTGTACGGCGGTGGTATATGAACGGATCGTGTAGGACACGCGCTGCTTTCGCGGGTTCCTCCCTTTTGCCTCGCTCATCGCCGTACTCTGGGCAGCAGGACCCTGCAATTTCCAAACCCAACCTACGCAACGGCCATATCCTAGCAGATTACATCACTCCGGGGGGAAGGTGGGGTCCACCCCGGCGTAACACTGCACCCCCTTGGCGCTGGTTCGTTCCGGTACGCATTGCTTTTGGAGTTTGGACCCCGCCCTTTGCCGTCCGCCCCGCGCCTGACTGCATCTCGCTCCGAACCTCCGGCGTCGCCGAGCGAGGCGCCGACTACGCCCACCACCACTGCTGGTGCCCGCCTGCGGAATGTCGTCGGAGTTCCGGCGGGCATCGCACTCGTATCTTACAAACAACGCGCGGGAACTTGCATATGTTGATACGTGACACACCGCCCGCGCGACGGACGTCGCGAGATGCGACCATCCCGGAGCCAACTCGCGCACATTCGGGCGGATTCCACGTGCAGCAACTGCCGCTAATCACCACCTCCCATGAGCTCCCCAGCAGCTCCCCGCCAAAACACGCAACTGTGGCATGTGTGGGTTTGTTTATTTGCTCCACGCCACATGCATCCGTCTGTGCCCTACCTGGGTACCCGCCTCACTCCGAGCTCCGACTCCACACGCACCAGGCAACCAGCGGCGTCAAACAAAAAATTCAAATCCATCAGTAGCCCCAACTAACCAGCCAGCAGACAGCCTGCTTGTCCTGAGCCGGACAGAGCCCGCGGCCGCTACGCGCGAATGCCTGGGTCAGTGTCGGCGACATGCCTGAGAGCCTCATTGGAGCCTGACAACGAAGAGCCGGTGTAGGCCCTCTTGTGGGCTGACCGCCGGCGCGCCGTGGGAACATCAAACGCCGCCCGCCCGCCCCACCACCTCACCCCACCCGCCTCCGCGCGCCTGGTTGCCAAGAGCCACGGCGCGCGACTCGATAGTAGCCAAACAATACCCCACCCCTTACGACGATAGAAACCATGGATAAAACCCATGGATAAAACCATGGATAGAACCCATGGATAGAACCCAAAGCGCATGGATAAAACCATGGATAGAACCCAAAGCAAAGGCCAATACCCGACCGGCCGATAAAACCCCCTTTAAAAAGGCCTTATTTATTTAGTTTTTATCAGTTATTATGCAAACCTGTAAACGGGCAAGATTGCCGTTTATGGCATCCGCATGTCGGATAGCGTTTGCATGACAAAAACGGATAGCAGCTCGAAGGTTACGAATTGTAACATAGGATCCTGTACGAAGAAGAAGAATACCGCCGGGCACCTGTCCCCTGCCTGCTGATGCTCGCGAAAGAGATACCGCCAAGCGCCAAACGAAACAGAGAAGCCCCGGAACTTGCGCAACATACCTCCAGCCAGCAGCGGCCCCAGACGGCGGAGGGCCCCTTCATAGATAGACACATGGAATGACGGGCCGCGGGCGGGCGGGCCTACGAAGCCTGCCCCGCTGGATGAAACTGCGGAGGATCTGCTGGATCTGCGAGCGACCCGCGTGGCGCTCCTCCCATCCCCCGGCCCCAGCCAACGCAGCTTCCCCATTCAGCGGACCGTCCCGCCCCGCCATTTCAGTCCGGGCGGGGCTGCCGGACAATAAAGCACGACACAAAGAACGACGCCTCTAAGTGCCAACTCCCTTCCCCCTTCCCCCTCCCCAAAGCGAACACCTAGCAGCAGCCCAGGTATGTGGGGCTCACGGACCTGCCGGCCACAAAAAAAAGTAAGCTCATTTCCTGCATCTTGGGCGGACGGCGGCGTAGCAGACACCGGTCCTGGCCTCACCCGCAGGGCTGCTTTCGCTGCGCTCCATTCGTTAACCCACCCAACCACCCAGCCATCTCGCTCAGCTCATAGCTCAACTGCTATGAGCAAGGTTGCAGCTCAACTGCTATGAGCAAGGTGCATGACGACTCGTGCGTTGTACATGGTCGTAGGATATCTCCGCGGTACAACATCTATATCGCAAGGACGTGAACAACGGGCACAGCCCACCCTCGTCCGTTTTTCGCTTCCTGGCGCTGACACAGCAGCGGCTAGGGAGATTCCGCCCCATCCCATGTCGGGTACCCGAACGACTGCCGGCTGACACCGGTGTTGCAATGGGTTGATCTGGGAGGCAACGCTATAGGCGAGGTCGCAGCCTCGGGCGGCATCTTCCCCACGCGCAGCACAGCCACTACCCCGTCTGTGCTTGTAGGTCTGCAACCCACTGCTACCGCCACCGCCACCGCAACAGCCACCTCAAATCTTAAAATATGGGGCAGCCGAGCGGGGCCCTCCCGCCCACGGGCCGCCACCCCTCGGTCCGCCAACGGCCGCCCGCCCGTTCCTCTCCTCCTCTCATGGCAATTGGCAAACCCCGCCGCACCCACCCATCCATCCCTTGTCTCGTGCTAGTACACGCCCCGCCGTGCCTTGCTCTCCGGTGCTACGCCAGTCGCCCGCTTCTCCGAGGGCTTACCGGCGAGTGGGCCGGCCCAGGGCTGCCGGCTGCGGAGGAGGCCTGCTTCCGCGCGCTCTCTACCCCGCCGGAATGAGATGTGCGTGTTACCCGGATGGGTTGGTTGCCGGCGGGATGACTGCGGGGGGCCCATCTCCTCCCACCATCCGTCACCCCATCCCGTCGCAAAGCGCATAGCGTCCGTTTTCCCACAGGTTGACGTGTGTGCGGCACAAAGACGCAAGTGGGCCGTCAGATTTCTAAGTACATAAGGGGACACTTGGGACGCGGTGCCGTGGCCAGAGGTGGTGAAGGCCTCGCACCCCGCCGCCGTCAGGTCACCCGTCAAGCGCTGGTGGCACGCCGCCTGGCCTTGACGGCCGCCAGCATGCCCTCCAGCTCCGAAACCACCCGGCTGAACGGCGGCCGCGCGTTCGGGTCCTCGTCCCAGCAGCGGCACATGAGCGCCACCCAGCCGGGGGCGGGCTCCTCAGGCTCGGGGCCGTCCCAGTCGGGGGAGCCTGCAGCGCAGGCGGGTCGGGTTGGGTCGGGTTGGGTCGGGTTGGGTCGGGTTGGGTCGGGGCGGGTTGGAACGTGCGGAAGTGGGGTCGGGGCGCAAAGGGACCACTTGATCAGGCTCAAGCGGTGAAGATGGGAGCGGAACTTGTGGCGGTTGCTGCATACATGATGGACCCACGCGGCATGGCGGACCCAGGGGATCTCCATTTCTGTCAAGCTGCCAATGGGGCGCCGCTCTGTGCGGCGCGGGCACCAGAAGCGCTCAAGCGCAGTACGGTAGGCATCTCAATAATCGGAGGAGCATCATCTCCACGGGAGGGGAAGGGGGAGACATCGATTCATTAAACGGCAGCTCAGCGACTGCGCGACGGCTCTACACCCCCCCCCCCGCACCCGCACACCCCCCGCACACTCGCACGGCATCGCACTACGCCGCTGCCGCATCCGCGGTCCCCGGTTCCCCCGTCCCTCCGCTCACCCGGCATGGTCGGCCGCACCGGCTCGGTGGACATTGAGATTTGGTGCAGCAGGGCGTGGTAGTTGAGCCCGTCGAAGGGCTCCCTGGGAAGCGGCAGCAGGCGCGCATGCGGGGGGGGGGGGCTTTGTGAAGCACGGCGGACATGTAGAGGAGCAGAGGTGAGCAGAGGTGGGCAGGGCGTTGCGGTTTGGCAGATGAGGGGCAGGATGCACTGAGGATCGCTTGCGGGAATACAGCGGGAAGCAAGGGGATGTACAAGTATGCCTCGCTGCGGAGGCGGGAAACGAGGGGATTTTCAAGGCCGTCAAGGTGGGCTGCGGAGTCGGGAAATGCGGGGAGGCGTTGCTGGTGCACCAAGCGTCATTTGGTGCCCTTCGTACCAAGCACAGGGGTAGACCCTTGCGGTTTTGCGGTTGATGGTTGGCGGTTGGCGAAAAATGAGATACTGCTGAAGTCAGTGCGCTCCATCACTGCATGCAGGATGGCATGCGCTGATGATGTACTTCCGTACACTGTTGTACAATTGTACGACGGTGACCCCGTACCTGAAGGTCCAGAGCTCCCACAGCACCACCCCGAATGAGTACACGTCCGCCTTGTCGGTGACAGCCTGCCGGGGAACGGATGGCGGGGACACGGGTGCGGGCAGGGCCCTGCAACTTGGTAGACAGCAGGGGAAGACAAGAATGGCGAGACGAAAGAGAATCAGCCTTTGGTAAATGCGAACTCGCGCTATTGAGCAGCTGCACTTCGGCAGGGCCTCGGTGCGCTGTGTTTTCCTGCTCCATGCCATGTACGACACGACGGCGGCCGCGTCGGATGACTCGTCCCACACGACGTGTTTCTGCGTGCGATGCTGCGTTTGAATCCTCCACTCTGGAGGACAGAGACACGCGCAGCCCACGGGTCGCTCTGGGACTGGTGCGCTGGTCACGTTGCGCCACGCCGCCACCTTCCACGCCCTACCTTCGGCGTGCGGATAATTTCTGGTGCAGTCCAGGGGAGGGTGCCGCGCAGCGACGTCACACCTGTGGGTGTCGGAAGGCAGGAAGACGAAACAGTCGGCGCCATCCTTTCAAGGCCGGCCCTCCCCTGCGCCACGGGGGGAATCCCCCAGCGGCGGCCTATACGCGGCCGGCCGGAGGGCCGCCCTGCGCGCAACGGGGCTGGACCGCTCCCGCGTGCGCTGTTTTGCCGAGCACCACCGCGCCACTCATAATCTCATTTGCTGCAGTGCAGCTTCCCACAACGACACTTCGCGTGACCTGCACCCTTGACGTGACCTGCATCCTTACCGTGGGTGAACCTTCGCGTGGTTAATATGGTAAGTGTATTGGTGTTTGGTTTGGGTCGGGTGGGTCTCTTATTTAAACACACACACCCTGCTGGTCAGTGACGCACCACTGGGGGTGCGGTCTGATCGTCGACAGCCCCGCCCGCACTGCCTCCCACGCCCCCCCTCCCCGCCAGCTCGGTCCCCTCTCCCCTCGTCCCTCCCCCGACCGGCCCGCCCACCCACCCACCCGTGACGAACGTCTGCTGGCGCTGCTTGGACAGCCCGAAGTCCGCCACCTTGCAGGTCGGCGACTTCTCCCGGAAGCCCACCAGCAGGTTGCCAGTCTTGAGGTCGAAGTGGACGATGCGCTTCAGGTGCAGGTACTCCATGCCCTGCATGGGATGGCAGGGACGGGGCGGGGCGGGAACCGGGAAGCCGTGGGGCGGGCGAGCCAGGACTCGCGAGGCACGTGGGAGTGCGGACCGACAGGGGACGTGTGCGGGCACGCGGAGCAGCATGCGCACCTGCATGTGAGCATTAAAGGCTCGGGGCATCAAATCACCGATGACCCGCGGGGTCCGCTGTAACATCCTTAATACCTGCTGCGTACATGCTGTGCGGGGATGGATCAGACCGCTTCGGACCGCGCCTTGCCGGGTGCCGGCACCGGACCGCTCCGTAAGGAACCCCCGCCGCCGCCGCCGCCGCCGCTCACCCGCGCGGCATCCAGCGCCAGCTTGACCCGCACCATGTCGCTGCGCAGGAAGTCCGACCCGCGGGTCAGTGCCGCCCGCAGGCTGCCCGCCGCCAGGTACTCGGCCACCAGCGCGGGCGGCCGCACCACCCCAGGCAGCACGGGCATGCCGGCGGCCAGGGCGGCGGTCATGCGCACCGCGTCGATGTCGCCCGCGGCCTCCAGTCTGAATCATGGGTGGGGTGCGGGTGCGGGATATGTGGGAAACTGGTAGATAACACATTCAAACTGCCTGGGACACAACATCGGTGTCGAGAGGTTGCGACCCTGGCCCTGCACTTCGAGATGAACGGAAACGGTCCCAGACGGCGGTCTTGGAAAACGGTCCCAGACCGGCGAATGGGATGCCCTTTCTCGGTTCGCCCCCGGTGAGGTGAGCTCCTGTGCCAACCGTCGTCGACTGCGCTCCAGACAATCTGAACTCGTTTGTTGAAGACCACCGGAGGCGGCCCCCGCGCCGAGTCGCACCAGAGCCGCGCCGCGCGCACCCGGGCGGGTTCGCCGAACCCACCTCTCGCGCTTGGCCTTGACCTCGCGCACGCCGCTGGGCAGCACGATGCCGTACACCCACACGATGTTGGGGTGACGCAGGCCGCCCAGCATCGCCGCCTCCTTGAGCAGCTCCGTAACCACGTCCGAGCTCACCGAGCTGCCGCCGCCTGCGGTGGCAACAGCCGTACAGCGGTACGAATCCCCGTGGGGAGCAGTCTTGATCCGGTCGGCTGCACCGAACTTGTTTTCCTATTGAGGTTTTCGCGTTGCCCTCAATACACCTTGGGACGCATAGCGTTTCCCCTCGCCCTCCATAAACGCTGGGACGAGCAGGGGGGTATGGCGCCGCCACATCCCATGCCCTTGCGGAAGACACCGTGCCCGCGCGACTTGGCTGCCCGGTGAGCGCCAGCCAATGTCACCCCGCCCCGCACCGCACCGCACCGCCCCGCCCCGCCCCGCCCCGCACCGCACCGCACCGCACCGCGCGCCCAGATGCTTCTGACGCCCGCCCTCCCATCTGCTGTGTACGGGGGCTACTCCCACCATTAGCCTCTCAGGTCATCCAAACCTAGGGTTTCTTCCACCCCTCTTCACCTGCCGCGTCCGGCACCAGCAGCGACGGGTTCAAGCACTTGACCGCCACCTCACTGCTGTGCCACGCGCACAGGTACACCTGCGGCGGCGGTACGGCAGACATCCACAAGATGCTCTCACGCAATGTACGAAACTTGGTACGTCATCCTTTCACAGTCTAATGGAAGTTTTTCATAATCTGTGTCATAAGGTTGTGACGCCGAGAGGGCGAGAGGGCGGTCCGGACGCCGTCGCGGGCTTCCGGACAGCTCCAACAGGAAGCAAGCGGTTCGGCAAACAGCTGACGGTTACGACTCGTCGTACCTCGCCGTAACCTCCTGAACCCAGGAACTTGATGATTTGGAGATCTTCGGGTCGGATAATCTCCAGCTTCGACTCCAGATCGCTGAGTGCGACCCGTGGGTCAGTGACGACCAGGCTGCCGATCTCGCTCCGCAGCAGCGCCTGCTCCGCCTCGCGTTCGTTGGCTGCAACCACATCGTACGGCGCGGCTGTCGCTGCCGTGGCAGCGGCAGCAGCTGTCGCGGCGGCCTGTACGGCACCCGGCTCCGCCGGCGCAAGGTCCGGCGGCGCCGTGGGCGGCCCGGCTGCCCTAACCGCCATGGCGACGTCCAACTCCGGAATGGACGGCATCGGCAACGCGGCGCCAGGAGTTGCCCTGGGCGCCGGCGGCACCTGCTGCAGGCGATGAAGCGGGCCCTGTACATGCTGCACGGGGACGCCGCTGCCGCCGGCCGCCGCCGCCGCAGCGGCGGCGGCGGCAGCGGTCGCGGCGGCTGACGTGGATGCGCCGGCCGGACCGGGCTGGCGGTCGCTGCCACTGCCGCCGGCGCTGGTACTGCCGCCGCCGCCTCCGCCGCCTCCGCCGCCGCCGCCGCCACCACTTCCGCTGCCTCCGCTATGGGACGTGCGACTGCCGGCTGCGGAGCTGAGGATGGCGACCTGTCGGGCGCGGGGCCCAGACGCAGCGAGTTGGCCGTCATGGCAGCCTCAATGTAAAGAAGGTTAAGGAAGTTGGCGCCACACGGCCACTCGACTGGGGAGGGCCGGAGCGGTGCCGCACTGTAGCAACAGGTAAACAGCGCAACGCCTCCGTCCCTGCTGGCAACCCCGCGGAAACCCCACTGGAACGACCCGCTGGCAAGCGGCGACCCCGCGGAGAACCCACCGGCAACCCCGCAAACCAAACTACCAAAGCCCTGTATAACTCAGGTACCCAGCCACGTCGGCGTTACTGGCATCGTCTGACCAACATGTACGACATCCCGACCTCAACCACCTCAACGACCCGAATGGCCCTCCCGGTGCGCCCCCGGCGCCCGGACCTGCTGCGCCAGGATCTTGAGCTTGAATGTGGGTTTCTGATCTGTACGGCAGTACTCCTCGAGGGCCTCCCACATGTTCGCCACGTCATCATCGCAGTGGAGGTCGACCAGTTGGTCGGGGTAGCCGGGCAGCTCGTACTTGAGGACCAGGGGCTGCGGTGGGGTTGGGAGGGTTGGGAGGGTTGGGAGGGTTGGGAGGGTTGGGAGGGTTGGGAGGGCTGGCGCCAGGCGCAGAGGGTTTATAAAACGTCGGTCAGCTGCGGGGTGTTGTGTTCGGCACGGCACCGCCAACGGCAGTACGCTCCGTCTGGCACGCTGCGGCATGGCTGGTCATCCGGGGTGTGCCGTTAGGAAAGAGGAGGCAGAGTAACAAACCGCCCCATCGCCGCCGGCTTCCCCACACGGGGCACTGCAGCACGGCGGCGTCGTCCGGGCTCCGGGGGCACCCGCTGAGTAGCGAAGGAGAACGAGGGCGGGGGCGAGAACCCAGCGCGAGCCCCAGTCGCGAGCGTCTGCAACACGTCTGCGTCTGCGGCCCACGCGGTCCTCTTAACTGAGGTGCGGTGAGGTGCGGTGAGCTAGCCCCAAGCCCCAGCTGCCCGCTACCTGCCCTCCCTACCTCCCCGGCCGGATCCGTCGTGGTCGCCCGGCCGATCGCGGCCGCCAGCTCACGGAAGTTGTCGGTGCGCGGCAGGGCCACCAGCCGCGTCTCGCCGCCCGCGTACTCCCACACGCCGGAGGGGCACCGACTGAACATGCCGCCCGCGTACAGCAGGACCTTGACCTGTCCGTACGCATGTACGACACCGGCGGTGGACACGTCGGCCGGCAGGCCGTGTGCATGGGTGTTCGCCGTCACGTTCATGGATGAGGTAGCGTTACAAGACATGGACGGCACGCGCACACGGGCAAGTGTCACGGCGTGCCGACACGCGAGGAAGCCCGCACCCAAAACCCACGCCACAAGGGCAACGGCGCGCGCGCCCGCAACACTCGCCCACAAATGGGTTTTGAGTCACACAGGTTGTGGGTTATGGGGCCAAAGCGGGTCATTAGTCTACGTGGATAACCTGACCATACGCGTGGTTCCCAGGAGGCGAGAAGGGACTGACCTTGATGCCTCGCGGTTGCGCTTCCGCCGCCGCGGCCGCACCCGCGCCCGGCGGCGCCGTCACGAAGCCCGCGCCACCGCCGCCGCCGCCGCCGGTGGCCCCCGGTCCCCACAGACCCAGCCCCGAAGACAACGTGGGGACACTCCAAGCCGATGTCGCGCTGCTGCCCGTGCTCACCCCAGCTCCCGGCCCCGCGCCGCCCGCCGTCAATACACTGTACGATGGCATGGCCGGCTGTAGCAAACTATTGGCGAGGGTTGCCGACGCGAGGGTGCCCTTGAGGGACTGCAACGTCAGCGCATGCGGCGGAACTGCCGCGAGTGCGGGCGGGGCCGCACCGGCGCTGCCGCCGGCGCTGTCGGCAGCAGCAGATCCCGTCGCGGCGTTCAGCAGGGCCGCCGCCGCGGCGGCGGCGGCCACGGCCGGGCTCACCGCGGCGGGGTTGGCGGCGAGCATGGCGTTGGCGGGCGCCGCCGACCAGCCGCCGGTCGAGGCCGTCGCTGGGGCCTGCGCGCCGAGGATGCCGCGGGCTGGGACGGGGGCGGCCGCGCCGCCGCCGGCACCGGCGCCGCCCGGGTAGTAGGAGTTGGGGCCGCCGGATGCGACGCTGCTGTTTGTAGACGACACTGACGGGCAGCGTTGATCGGCAAGGTGCGGCGCAAGACGGCCGTTGTCGCGGGTGACGCTAAAATCCATAATACGGCACGCAAGGGGACTGCCGTCACCGGGGTCTGAGGACTCGCACCTCGGCGGTTCAGGTGCTGGGGAGATGCCAACACAGAAGCCTAACCCTGATCTGTCTTCTTAACGGCCCTATGAGCCCACGACTGCTGCGCCGCAGCTCAAAAGGAACTCGAGCGGGTCGGGTCCCGGGAGGATCGCATCAGGGTCAGGTCAGCGTTTCCCAGGGCCTTCTCAGGGTCCCGGGAATGTCCCACCTTGCCGGGGCTTCCTACAGGGTCAGGGTCCTTCCCAGTGGCCTTCACACAGGCCTTCACGGTGCACGGTGACCGGCGAATGCCCCCAACAACGCAGCTTGATGACGAAAACCATGTGCGGGAGGACGTGTGCGGGACACACACGACGTTGGCTCACCGGATTGGCGGGAGAGGTTGGCAGCCGCCGCCATCTTGGACGCAAGCAGTGCCTGCTCCAGGCTAACACCACCGCCGCCGCCGCCGCCGCCGCCGCTGCCGCCAGCTCCGATGGCAGCGCCGGCGGGCAGCACCCCTGGCTGCTGGGCCGTGATGGCCGGCGCCGCCGCTGCAGGTGACGGCAGCGCCACCACCGGCACCGGCACTGGCTTGAGGCCCAGCGCCGCGGCCGCCGCATTCGCGGCCGCGAGCGTCGAGGCCGTCGTCGGCGCCGACGTCGGGGTCGGCAGCGCCGCCAGGGGAAAGCTGGGCAGCTGCGGCGGCGCTGCCGCCAGCTCGACCGTGGCGGAACGGGCGACGGGTGACGGGGTGTCGGGAGTCGCCGCCGCTTCCTGTGCTGCCGTACTCGAGTCGTACTGGTGCGCCGCGGCGTCGACGCCGGACTTGGCAGATGCTGACGGCGCCGCCGGCGTCAGCGCCGCGCCAGCATTCCGCGACTCGTCTTGCGCTGGCGAAGTCGGTGCTGTTGCTGGGGCTGCGGCGGCGGCGGCGGCGGACCCGCCGCATGTCGGCATCATCTGGGACAGTACGGCAGCCGGCAACGTCACCGACTGCCGGCCGTCGCTGGTGGTCGCCACCGTCACTGGCACCATCTGCCCCGGCAGGTTGCCCGAGCCTGGAATGACCAGATTGGCACGCGTAACACTTACCACGCTGCCCTCGCTGGTTGGGCCACTGCTACTGCCACTGGCGGCGCTGCGCTCCACACTGCTACTGCCAGCCCCCTCAGCGTTAGCGCCGACAGTGTACGACATACTACCGCCGCCACCTCCGGCGGAGTTCTGCAAGCTGCCGACGGGCGTGTAGTGATGGCTGCTACTGCCGCCGCTGCTCGGTGGCCCGTCGCTGGCCACGCTGGCGGTGCTACGGAAGCTACTGCCTAGAGCGGCATTCGTCATGGCTGTAGTCGGCGTGTTGGCGGCCGCCGCCGCGGCCGTGTCAACTTGCTGTTGTTGCTGTTGCAGCAAGGCATGTTGCTGTAGCTGCAGCTGCCGTTGAAACTGCAGCTGTTGCTGTTGCTGCAGCTGCTGTTGAAGCTGCAGGTGCAGCTGCTGTTGAAGCTGCTGTTGCTGTTGCTGTTGAAGCTGCTGTTGCTGTTGCTGCTGCTGCCTCACCACAGCGGACACCGCCGTCAGCGCATCGGCGGCGGCGGAGATGGACGCCGGCGTCACGACCCCTCCCGGGGCGGACATCGCCGCCAGCGTCGCCGGCGACGAAAGCGCCAGCTGCTGCGCCAGCGCCGCCGCTGCGGGCGAGCACTGCGCCGCCGCCGCCAAGTGCTGCGCCAAAAGCGCGGCCACAGCTGGATCCGACGTCGGCGTCGGCGCGAAGATACCGCCGCCCGCGGGCAGGCCCGCCGGCATCTGTCGCGAAGTACCTGTGCCGGATGGGCCGCCGGACGGCTGTAGCACCGCCTGCGACGCAGCTGGGCCAGCTGGTGCCGCCGCGGCGGCGGCGACGCCGCCGCCGCCGCTTCCGCCGGCCGGCTGGGCGGCGCCGGAGATGCCGCCGGCCTGCTCTTCCGCAGCGATTGCGGCGCTCAGCACGTGCTGTTGGGCTTCCAATTGACGCTGCAGGTGCTGCAGGTGCTGCATCCTGTTCCAGCCCGGCTCCAGCTGCAGCGATCCCCCAGGCGGCTCCGTCGTCGCCGTCGGTTGCTGCTGATAGGTCAAGTTACAGGACGGGTGCTGCTGCTGTGGCTGCTGCTGTTGCTGTTGCTGTGGCTGTGGCGGTAGCTGCAACTGATGTGGCTGTCCGAGTAGACCCTGCTGTAGCTGTAGCTGCTGTCGCTGTACGGCCGCAGCGGCGACCTCCAGCGGCTGCTGCGGCGCCCCGGGGAAGAACGGGGAGAGCGCGGGAGGCCTGGGTGGCGACGCCGGCGCCGCGGGCAGTGACGTCGCGGTCAGGGGGGCCGGAAGCGCCCCGGTGACGCTGTGGCGATGGCCGTACGGCACCGGCCAGGCGGCGACGTCGGCTTGGGGCCTGCGGGCCAGGGCGGGGCCCGTCCGGACATTCTTAGCAGTTGTTATGGGATACAGACGATACAGACAAAGCTTAAGAACAATAATGACTTCATGGACAAGTCGCGCCATCCATGTTTAGATTTTAGCGGGGGGCAGAATTGGCTGGTCACCAAAGCAAGCGACTGACTTTGTGTATCCCAACGTGGCCGGTGGCCCCCGTGTCTCCCAACCAGGTACGACAGTCAACATTGTCAGCGTCGTACGGTAACAACGGTTAGCCAAGGACGGGGGAAACCTAAAATCCCGTTTGACTGCCCCGAAATGCTGCACCTGTCGCTGAGCTTGGTGTGCAGCACGGTGTCGAACACGGGCACCAGCAGGGAGGCGCGGGACGAGCGTGAGGACGGCGGCGATGCTGCACGGGGCCAGCCCCCGCCGCAGCCGAAGGCGCTGCCCGCGCTGCTGTTGCTGCCGCCCGACGGCGCAAGCGCCGGGATGCAGCCCCAGGGGGACTCCTCGCGCGCCCCTCCCGCCGCTCCTGCTCCTGCTGCTGCTGATGCCGCGAAGGACGCCGCGAAGGGACTCGGGCCGGCGGCGAACGCGCCCTCGAAGTGCTGCGGCCCCTGCTGCTGCTGACCGCCGGCGGTTTGCTGCTGCTGGTGGCCTACCCCTTCCGCCGGATGGGTCGGCTGCGGGAACTGTGCCTGTGCCTGGGCCTGCTGTTGCTGCTGTTGAACCTGTTGGTGCTGCGGTTGCTGTAAGCCGTGGCTATGGAGAAACTGCCTCCAGCCGTCGTGCTCGGGTGCAACCCGCGCAGGGCCAAACGCGCTGGGCTGCGCGCCACCTCCGGCTGCTGCTGCGGCGGCGGCAGTGGCGGACGCGGCGGCGGCCTCGACAGCAGCGGTGTCTGGGCGGGTTTGGCCGTCGGCAGGTCGCAGGAAGAGCTGGCTGTTGTCAATGCTACGCCGCGTGGGTGTCGTACTCCGCGCCGACCCGTGGGTCGCGAGTACACGCCACTGCTCACACGTAAGCAGCACCTGCGGTCTCGGCTGCGTCTGCTGTGGCAGCGGCGGCAATGGCGGGAGGCGCGGAGGCGCGTACGGCTGCTGGGGCGGCAATGGCGGTGTCTGGGTGGGCCCTGAGCTGGAGGTCGAGGGCGCGCTTATCCGTGCAGGGCGGGGTCGTGGGCCCGGTACAGGGGAACTGGATTTGACCTCCCGCAGGCTGGATGAAGGCGCCGAGGAGGGTTCGCAGCTCGGCAGCAGCAGGGAAGGCGGCGCGGTTGGCCAGCGAGGTGCCGCCCGGCTGACTCCTTCCGAGGACGCGGGCGGGCCGGGCCGCGCGAGGCCGGAAAGCACAGCGCTGCTGGCTTGCCCTGCGGTGTGCAGCGAATAATACCCGAGATGCTCTCGTTGCTGTTCTTGATGTTGTTGCTGCTGTTGCTGCTGTCCGCTGGGAACGCCCGGGAGGCTGAAGGGCAGTCCCGGCAAGTCGAGGGAGCAGCTGGTCTCAAGATCCTCCTGCTCGCCTCGAGTGAACGGAGAAGGATCAACAGGCGACGAGGCAGAGGAAGAGGAAAGCGAGAAGTAGAGGCAGGAGTCCGCGGCTGGCGTCGGCGGTGACTCGTCTGCGGCGGCGGTCGCAGGCGGCTGAAGAAACTGCGCAACGAAATGGAGGCAGTCCGGTGAATCGGGCGCTATGGCGCTGTCCTCTGCGCTGCGACTTTCCGCAAGTGTGGAGTTATTGAAACCAGCAGGCTGAAATCCTGTTGAAGAGACGGCTGCGTGGAGGTCCATAAAACGGTAGGAGGGCTCACGATTTTCATAGACTTTGGATGGTCTTCGGAGCCCGAAGCCCTGGGTTGACGGTCCGGTCAAACCTGCTCAAGAACACCTCTGAAGCAGACGACAATTGGCGGTAGGAACGCAAACATCTCGGCTGCGGCTGCGTGCCCAAAGCGTGAGCGCAAGGTCCTGGGCCCCAAAGGGCCGCGCCCTGCCGCGCAAGTACTGCGTGAACACTGCGGAACAGGTTTGGCACCTCTGTCTGCCTTTCTGCTTGACAATTAAACGAGATCAAATGTGTAGAAGCTCGGTTTGGTAGCTCGCTCTCAAACTTGGCGATGCGCGCCGTTGCACAAGGTCAGTCATCCGGTCCTGCTGCGTGGAGAGCAGCAACATCACAGTCGCAACTGCAGTCGGACAAATTGTCATGCAAAATCGCCTGAACAGCGGAACAATAATGAACTAAAGGACTTTGCTTCCAGGCGCACCTACAAAGGTTACGGCGGTCTACAACAGGATCCCGGTGTGCGGGCGTCCTGCACCTTTGGACGCCGGATCGACTCGGGATCTTGGCAGTGTATGCACCTTGTTCCCAGCCAGACCGCTGTAGTCGTCGAAATGCGCGGAAAGCCCCTGTAGCCGCGTTGTCTCGGAAGGAACCGACCCGACACCGACCAACGCGCACGAAAACGCTGAGACACGATCGAACGCCATCGGCACGCATGCCTCCACGGTTCCGAATCAACTGTGAAAACGAACCCAAAGGCGCATCGATCTCGAACCCAAAGGCGTACTGATCTCGAACCCAAGGGCGTGCTGATCTGCGGCTTGGGGGGTCTGCGCTGCCCAGCGACATGGAGCCCTTGACCCCTCGCGACCTTTCATGTCGGGTCCCATCCAGTCTCACCATATCTCGCATCGTTTCACATACCGTGCTATGACACATGCCATGTTCCTTCATGCTCGGCGTCGAGGGTGTCATTCTGTTGGGCCTTCGTTGGTTAGTCAGCGCTTATGGACAGGCCTGGACAGGCAGTCGTGTTCTCTGCGTATTCTGCGGGAACGAGTTCTTGTAATCGCTGCCCTTTGCTGCCCTGAGACCGCGCAGGGCAGCAGCCCCTGCGGTCGCCTTATGATCCGTTTGTCGCGCGATGGAAATGCCCCACATTCAGTAGCTCCAGCAGATTCCAGCGCACGAGGCCGCCCGGACCAACGGACGCGCGAAGTTCGGCCCAGTCGGGGCGGCCTCAGCAATAGGTACGTTTGCAGGTTTGAGGGGGCTGCGTCACGCCTCATCACGCCGTGATGCGCGGGGTTGCGCTTGCTACGTGGGTCTACAACGTGAGTCGTTTCTGAAACGGCGTACGGCATTAAGGGACAATGGTGGACATGCCTAGTCCAGAAGCCCTGCATCGTTGCGTGGGTTCAGGGGGGCTCACCTGACGTTGTGCAGCAACCTAGTTGAACCCCGTTCCGTGGGCCCCAAATAGCAGGTTATGTACGGCAGTGCCCAACAGCGGGTCGCAGCTGTGGGTCGCAGGATCGAAAAAATACTTCAGATAATACCACAGCACTTAAAAATAGTTTCAGGAAAATTTTTGGTGGGACCCTTCCGTAAGTGACCTGGAGCTGAAGGGAGCACGTATCTCTGCTGTAACGGCTAGAAGAAGCAAAGAACACTTGCTATTTCTTAACATTATCACCTATTGTCGATAATACTCGTTTGATGTGGCCGGCTGAGCACAAATGGCCGGTCCGTGTCGACTAGTACAAGCAAGCAGAGAGACCGCATTCCGGCATGAAGTCTTATGGAAATGGATTCAAAAGTTAAATGTGTGAATTTGCTTTCCTCGTGAGCTTTGCCGAGGTTAAGTCGAGCCCTGTCGAAGACGGGATAGATAAGCCTCGTCTCGTAGCCTACTTCGTACCCAAGGCCAATTCACCCCTGTACGCCAATAGCTTTATAATTAAATATCTTTTTACTCCCCTTTATATTATACACGACTAATGCAACTTTGCTTCATGAGGAAGGTCCTGCCGCGTAACTTTGCGACAATTTAACTCTGCATTTACATGATTGGAGATTGGATATTATTGTTTTAATGTTTCAGAAGCTGTGCCCATGTTGATGCTGGCCGCGCCACGGAAGTCGGTTCGATTGCCTCAGCGAAGCGTGCCGACTGTCCCCCGCTGAAGGCAGGATGGAGAATACGAGCATAAGAGATGCAATTGCACAACAACTTGCAGCTAACAAGAAGAAGGCGTCAACGCCCTCGGTAGAGCGTCACCCGGAGCTGTTTGAGCAGACCGTCGTCGAGAAGGAAACTAAAGCGTATGATGTGGGCACTACTGACCTAAATGCTGCGCTTCGCCGCGGATTGGTGAGGCGTATGGCTTGAGCGAGGTTCGGCCATCTCGACCAACCCTTGAACTTCTAGGACGAATGCCGGCCTTCTGACAGCGCCTTTCATATCCCTAGTATACAGCAAGGATTTGGACGCAGCTTGTCGTGTGTTTGATATTCTTTTCACGACTGGCCCCCGGTGCTCACTCGTCCGTTCTCCTTTGGCTTCTCACCGCGGCCACTCCACTGGCTACGAGCACGGGCTCAACGCATGACCACGGCTATAACCCCATGCCGCACCGTAAGGAACACCCATTCGCCTGCTGTTGGCCCTTCCACCAGGAAAAAATCGAGCGCCTGCGCGAGGTGCAGGCGACGACGCGAGAGAACCAGCTCAAAGCGGCCGGCGGTGTCAACCGCGGCTTTCGCGAGCAGAGCACCTGGTGGCTCCCCAAACAGGAGCTTCCGAGTGAGTGGGACAGTGCCTGGTCCAAGGGCGTCCTCGGAACCCGGGGCCCCTTCCCCATGCAACCCCGGGCTGCAAACCTGCAATTGCTGCTTGCCGTGCGCTTGGGGCGCACCGCTGGTGACTGTCGTGCACTTGACCCGTGCCCCACGACCGGGCGTTCACCCGTACCTAGCAGCCGCCGGCGCTGAAAGAAGCGGCGACCTCCCAATATCGCGGGAGGCCTGGACCGCTGATTCCCGGGGACTCCGCGTGTGGTAATGTGGCGGCTGTTAAAAAGATGGCCGAAGGGGGAGGTCTTGGCAGTGCGAGGAATGCAAGCTGCTGAGGGCGGAGGCCTGTCGCGACCTGGCCACGTGGCCAGTCCCTCAGAATGCTGCGAGAAAGAGAGCGAGTGGGCTGGGGCCAGGCACCGCCTGGATGTGTGTTTCCCCCTGGGGCAACCGGGTCGTGCCGCCTCGGGCGCCTCGCCACGACACTCCCGCCGGTCGCGCCCTGCCGGCAAATAAAGCGCACACACACACATACACACACACACCCTCACACCCTCCAAACACACCCCAGTGGGTTCGAGTCGGGCGGGTTCCTCGCTGAGCACATACCTGCCCCAACTGGGCTGGGTCGGGCGGGTCCCTCGGGGCGCTTTCCTCGCTGAACGCAAAGCAAACCCTAGCGTCCTGTCCCCGTCCCGAGCGCCGTTGAGCGCGCGGTCCCAACACGCGCCCTAGTACCGTAACTGAATGGCGTCCGTCGGCATACCTCCTCCGCCCCCGTTGATCGGTGGTGGGTGCAGAGACCTGGTTTCCGGCCAAGGTCGCCGCGCGCTCCCCGCCCGTCTCGCCTCAGCAGCAGCAGCAGCAGCAGCAACAGGCCGCCGCTGCGTCGCCCTCGGGCGCTGTCGCCACACCGAACAACGGGGCCCAGTGTAACGTGCAACGCGGCGACGGCATCGGCGATGGGGAGGTCGACATGGCCCCGGCCGACGGCAGCGCCAGCGCCGCCGGGGCGCAGGCGAAGCTGGCTTCACCTCGGGGAACAGGGCCGGGCAGTGACGGCGGTGCAGCGACGCCCACGTCGCCGATGAGCCCGCGAACAGGATGGGGACGTGCGGCGGCAGCGGCGGCCCGGGTGTCACGGGTGTCCACGCCGGGCGCCATTGACAGCGGCAGCGACGGTGGCGGCGGCGGCAGCGGTGGCGGTGGCGGCGGTGGCGGCAACACGCCGGTATTCCGCAGCCCGGCGGGGATTGCGGCGATGGCGGCGACGGTGGCGGCGGCGTCCAGCGGCGGCGGGGGCGGCGGCGGGGGCGCGTTCGGGCGAGTGGCGTGGGCGCTGTCGCGCGCCAAGCGCGGTCACTCGAGCAGCGGCGCCGATCGGCCGGTCCTATGTGAGTTATAAGTGCCTTGATGGGGCGGGGTGCGTCGTGCGGCAGGCATGGCGGCGCCGCAGTTGCAAAACAACGACGAGCACGACGCAAATTGTGCGGTTTTGTTGACTTTTTACTGATAGGGTTTCGGTTTAGGCACACGAATTCGGCCGCGGTGCACTCGTGTGCCGACCCATGGGCCGGTAAGCCGCGCGCGCTTTGCGTCTGATACAAGGGGTCGCGCCCGCGAGCTTCTCCACCCCCGGTGGCACTGTAAGGCCCTCTTTGCAGCGTCATTCGGCACGCCAAATCGGACGGATCGTCTGCCAGGCGAACAGAACACATCGGACTGCCCACATGATTCGTGACCCACATCGGTCCTCTGTTGACCCACATCGAACCCTCCTGCCGTCAGCGCAGCAGCTGCGGCAGCCACTGTCCGTACTGGCGTTGCTGACCTCTGCTGCCGTACTTGTGTTTTGCCCCCGCCCGCCCGCGCGCCCAGACGACGGCGGCGGCGACGAGGCGGTTCCCGGCCAAGGGCCTGCCGTACCGATACACCCGCCGCCGGGGTACCCCCGTTACACGGTCAATCTGTTCGAGGTGCAGCAGCAGATGCGACGCCAGGCGGCTGCTAACGGGCTGGCGGACGGTGCGGCGGGCGAGTCGCTGGAAATCGAGGACGACGACGAGGAGGACGAGGAGGAGGAGAATGAGTCATCACCGGTGCCGCAGGGACGCGGGGTGTACGGCGGCACCCCTTTCCCTGGCAGTGGGCCTCTCGGCACCGGCTTCCGCGCGCTTGCCGACGAGTACCCCGCAGCGCAGCTGCGGCACCTTGCCATGACGTCCGCGCCCGCCATCGCCGCCGCCGCGGCCAAAGTCGCGGCGTCTAACGCGGAGGCGCGCGGCTTCAACGCCTCGCGCGCCAACTTCGGCATGGTGGGCCGCGTGGGCGTCGGCGCCAGCCGCGTCAGCGGCGCCAAGCACGGGGAGGCGCCGCCGCTGACCACGGCGGAGCCCACCGCAGTCCTCGACACCAAGCCGCCCGGGGGGGCCGATCAGCAGGGCGCCGCACCCGGCACGTCGTCCTCAACGCCCTCGTCGCCGACGCGGCCCAAACACACCCTCGGCCGCCAGAACTCCTGCAGAGGCTCGAGCCCGCACCAGCACCGCATCCTGTCCGCCAACCCCAGGATGTCGTCGCCCGGCGTGCTGATGTCGTCGGGCCGCGGCGGCGCCGCCGGCGCCGGCGGCATCGCGGCCGTCATTGCCGCGATGGCCGCCGCCGCGGCGGACCAGCGCGCCGCAGCCGCAGCCGCTGACCCGGTCAGCAGTGGCGCCGGCGGGTCGCCCGGCGGCCCGCTGCTGACGCCGACGCCGCCACCGCAGCAGCCCGACGGCAAGCCGAGCGGCGCCGGGCTGCGCGCCGGGCGAGTGCACCGCACCGTGCTTCACTGCGAGTCGTCGCTGTCCCCGCGACCAGCATCAGCGGGCACGTCGCCCGTGGCGGCGGCGGCGGCGGCGCGGGGCCGGCTCGGCTCGGCGTCCTTCCGTAGCCCTGGCATCCGGACCTGCGACGGTGCCCCAGGCGATGCCGCCGTCGTCCCCGCCGCCGCCGCCGCCCGCGCCCCCGCCGCCGCCGCCAGGCCGCAGTCAGCCTCCGTTGTCGGCAGCGGCATCCGCAGCCGGATACGGGTGCTGTCGGTCCCGACGCCGGGTGAGCCGGAGGAGGACAGCCGTCGCATGAGCAACCCCGGAATGGGCGCGGTGCCCGGGCTCAGCCGTTGCCTGCTGGCGCCGTCGTCGCCGCACCCCGCGCCGACGTCATCGCAGCCGCGACAGGCGCCGCAACTGGAAAGCTCGAACGGTGAGAGCTCCCCTTGGCCGACGGCGGCAGCAGCAGCAGCAGCAGCAGGAGCAGGAGCGGCAGCGGCAGCAGCAGCAGCAGGAGCAGGAGCAGGAGCCGGCGGCGGTGTGGGGCCACTGGCCAGAGGGCCCGACATGGCGGTGCCGTCGCCACCGGCGGAGCCGCCGCCGGAGCGCCCCGGCTGTGCGAGTCGTACTTGCGGCCGCCAGGCGCAGTCGTGCAGTGTCGCGGCTAGCGGACGGTCGCTGGCTGCCAGCCCGACACCTGCTGCTGCGGCGGCGGCGGTGGTGGCGGCGGCGCCGGCGGCGGCACCGCAACGACTGCGGTGGCCACAACCGCAGTCACAACCACTGGCGGCGTCGCAATCCGACCCAACAGCCGTGGAGGGCGACGACGGTGGCGACGACGGTAGCAACAACATCCCGAAAGCTGACACCCCCCGCAGCCACGCAGGGACACTGTCACCCTCGAGCCCATCGTCGCCCAACGGGTCTGGGGAGACGCTGCCGGGCAGCCAAGGCGCCGTACAGCCTCAGTACGACAGGGGCTCCCCAGCCGCCGCCGCACTCCAGGCCGCACGGTCCAGCGTCGCCTGCGGCGCCGCGAATATCGGCGGCGGGGCCGCCGCCGTGGCGGGCTCCGTCCTGCACGGCGCCGTCGCGGGGGGCGGCGGCGCCGCTGCCGGCGCCGCCGCTGCCGGCCCCCGCATGCGGCGGACGTCGACACCGGCCGTGGACGCGGACGGACACCACGGCGAGCTGAACCCGCGCTTCAGTCGGATGTGCTCCACTCAGCCCGGCTGCCTGCCCGACGGCGCCGCCACCACCACCTCGACCTCAGCCGAGGGCGCCCTGTCGTCCATGATCGCCCAGCCCAGCCGTATGTCGCTGTCCGGCCTCACCGCGGGCGCCCTCGTCCCCACACTCAACCGCCGACCGTCGGGCATCGACTGCAGGTCGAGCCTCAGCGGTAGCTACTTCCTTGTCGCGGCAGCAGGCGGCGGCGGCGGCGGCGCCGCCGCCGCCGCCGCCGCCGCCGCCGTCCCCGTCCAGCTCGCCGCCGTGGGTGGTGCCGGCAGCGCGCGCTTCGGCCTGGCGATGGGCCTCGCGGGTCACCTGGGCGGGTCGATCTCGCGGGCTGGCAGCGTCAGCAGCGTCGGCATCCTGGAAGACGTCGTCCCCGCGTCGCCCTCGGCGCGGCCGACGTGGATGGGCGGCGGCGCCAGCTTTCCCGACCACCGCGCATCGGGGAGCGCGGCGATGCTGCACCGGCGGGCGGCGCCCTGCACCTCCGGCCGCTGGTTCGAGGTCTGATCGCTGCCGGCTTTGCTCTCCGGCACACATTATCTCCGGCATCCGCTAGTGTGTGGACTGAACCGGCATTGGCTCGCCATTTGTCGCGTTGTCGGCGTGGGGTTGGCGGGTTAGGAATCGTTGTCGGGTTGGAAACCCGACCCGGGTTGGCAATGGGGTCGGCCGGCCGGTGGCAAGAGGCCTCACACACGGGTACAGAGGGGGCCAAGGTCGGCGCTTACATACCGTTGATCCCTTTTGGGGTCTGCTGTAACGTTCATTCATTAAATCTCCCTCGGCTGCATGTGCCTCTGAATTGTTTCTGGGTTTGATTTTATTTTTCATCCCTTTTATTCTTCCGCTCCGGTTGGGGTCTGGAAGGCGCCGCACAAGAAGCGCCCGCCCCTGAAGCTGTGTCTTCGGTTGCGGCGCGTGGGTGTGTGGTTTGCCAGGAGCACACGAGTAGCACACGGTTGAGGTTGACAGGTGGTTGGGTTACGGACAATTGGGGGTAGGAGTATGGCTGGAGGTTGCACGTTGGGGACTTGGGGGTGGTGCAGGCAGCGGCAGCGGGCCTTCGCTCCGCCCATGCAGGCGCAGCCAGGCACAGGCAGAGAGCCAGAGCCAGACAGCCAGCCAGGCAGGATTACGGACGCGTTGCTGCCACCTGCGCCCAGGATTTGCGAGACCAGCGGAGCTAGGGGGGCCCAGGGGAAGGCGCCGGGCGCGGCAGGAGCAGACGCATGGGGTTGGAGGTGAAGAGGATGATGAGGAGGAGGGCATGGCGGGTAGGAGAGGTGGGCGGAGTGGAGCTAGCAAGCCGGCCCGGGTGGCCTACTCGAGGGGCCGCCGCGAGTCACGCTCGTGCTCAGGGGAGACAGGCCTGGCGCTGGCCAGAGGGGGGCAGGGGCTGGGGGAGGCCTGCGGCGCTGTCTGAGGCGCGACGGGGTGACTATTTCCAAAAGTAAGTATTTTTTGCGGGTTGCTTCCATTGAAGGGTTATTCTTCTCATGACGCCGCTGCGTGCAACACACAGCCCGTGGCGGGATCGCTCTCTGCGTGCGTTCTTGTCTTGACCAGTTGACCTGTCTTGCCTTGCCTTGCCTTGTGTGGTTGTGTCATGGTGCCCGGTTTCCTGTGTGGATGACTGCGAGAAGGCGGGAAGGTTGAGGTAAAGGAAATGGGATGTGCCTCGTCTTACCTCGAGTGGGCCATCGAACATGGTGATACACCGTTGATCCCTTTTTGGGGTCCGCTGTAACGTTCATTCATTCATTCATTCATGGTGAAGGGAGGGGTATGATGCAGGAAACCGTGTAGCGTTTGGTGAAGCGCGGCTCCGCTGCTTTGTGCCGCCATGAAGTGGAACCTCACGCCGGCATGGTTGCAGTCACCGTCAGGGCCGTGGGCGCTTTCACTTTTGCGCACATGTTGGCGGCCACCCCACGGGCCCTTGAAGACGTTCCGAGCAAGCGAACCATGATACCCGAGGGTCCGCTGTAACACCCATAACAATGATACCCCGGCCGGCGGTTGCGAAAGGATGCCCCGGAGCTCGGATTGGTGTTGGGAAGGCGCAGGGCCCTGGTCCAAATTAGCTTCCCTGATCGTGCATGTGGGAGCCGGTGTGCTCCGCCAGCGGAGCTGCCCGTCGCCGTGCAACTCGACGAGCCGTTGTCAGGCTCCAGTGAGGTTCAGGCATGTCGCCGACACTGACCACTTGAGTCCACCTACTTCACGGGTATCCGTACGGGGCCGTGCAGGTACGCTGGCCGCGACGCCACACCAGGCACGGCACGCCCCTGCACGTCGCACCTCGCAGTTATGTACGGCAGATTGGATTCCGACGTTACCACACAGGTCTCTCGCGTGAGGAGATCACGGGGGCGTATCAGGCCAATCAGGCTTGGATGTGGTCCGGAACTCAACGCCAAAACAAAATAACGAAAGCATTCAGAAGTTTTTGCGATGTGGTGCCGGTCGATTGGTTCCGCATGAATGCACAGCATCGGCCGTCAGTGGCATGGGCCTATCTGAGGCCACCAAAAGAGACCTTCGCTTCGGTCGGAGTTTGCCGGGTTGAAAGAAGCGCTGGGTCAGATTGATGCTTTAATATTGCGTCACGGTGATGCCACTGAGGATTCTGAGCAGTGTCAGCGCGAACCAAACCAGGGGAGCATGGTGCGGAGGCTACGGCTGTCGTTGTTGATCCCTGGGCCTGCGCTGGCCTGCTGCTGCCTGCTTGCACACCGGGCTCAACAGTCCCATCTGTGTTTTCCAGTCGCCGCTTTCCGTTAACATTAAGCAAACGGGATAGGCGCGGGTGTAACCCTAAGGCCTTGCCGCGCGTGCCAGTGGGCACGCCCGGCCACACGGCAACGTGGCAATGTGTCGACGGCCTCACCCGGAGGCTAAATTTGGCATTTGCATAACTAACATACTGCATTCGGACGAGAGGCAACGCCAAAGCCGGCGTCCGGGCGGCAATGCGATGCCGTCGTACGTCAGTTTCTTCCGTTGTTCGCCAAATTGCGACTCCTTAGCTTTCCGCTGCTTCAAACTCCATGAATCGCTAGGACTCACCACTGTTCTTTGAGCGCATGCACCACTTAAACGGGACGTTCCCTTCGATGTTAGAGTGAAGTCAAGATGTGCGACAATTGGCAACAAACCATTGACGTTCTTCAGGGAGGGAGTCCTGTCTTTGACAAACCTAAGCTATCAGAGAAGTTGCTCGTGAAGCCCCCTTTCCGCTTCCTGCACGATGTGGTCTCCGCGGTGCGTAATGTTGATGCCTAACATGTATAAGTAAATTATGGATGTAACCATGTTTTCTGCTTAGTACGCACAAATTGTATGGGGATGTGGCAAACGTTGCGTGACATGCTCCTGCGTTCTGCAATATGCCGCAGGTGCAAGCCAGCACCGGTTTCGCTCCCGGACTATATCAAGGAGAGGAGCTGGATGGGAAGGCTATCCAAGTACGCGCACCGCTCAGGAAGCCGTTTCTGCCCTTCCTGTGACTTACCCGCGGCACAATGTTCATTGCAGGAGAAAGACGCGAAAGTGGCGTACCTTCGTAAAATTATCGATGTCGTCAGCATGACCCTGGGGGAGCAATGTCCCGCCAGACCCAACAAGGTTAGGTCCTCGACCGCGAACGGGGTCTTGGCGTGCATTTGCTCTCGTTGCCCGTAACTCCCCTGGCCCCCTGACATTGGGCACCCGTGCAGATCGTAGCGGGCTTGGAGCCCGAGAACACAAACATCTTCCTGCAAATGCTGGGGAAAGCCTGCAGGAAGGGCAGCGGAGCTGATGCCGTCAAGGTGAGCCTCGCCACGGTCCCGTTCTCCCGTAGCAGCCAAACGTCGCCCCATGGTCGTCTTCTTGCTGCAACAGCGCACTTGGTGTCAGGGCTGGACACTAACCGCGAAGGCCCACGCCCTATCCCTCTTGCCACGTCGCCCACAGAAAGTCCTGGGCGGGGCCGGCGCCGAGCCCGCGCCCAGCAAGCCCGCGGCCCCGCCGCCGCCAGAGCCCGCACCAAAGGAGGAGAAAAAATCATCTCGCTCATCGGCGGCAGCCGGGGATGCCGAGAAGCCACGGAAATCGTCCCGGGACGCCGCTGAAAAGGAGAAGACGCCCGAGAAGGCCCCGGAGAAATCCGCCGAGAAGGAAAAGTCCTCGTCCCGGTCAAAATCGAAGCCGGCGGCGGAGGACCCGCCGGCTAAGCCGTCCTCTAGGAAGAAGGAGGAAGCGCCGCCGGCAGCGGAGGAGAAGCGGCCGTCTCGGTCTAAGCCGCCGCCACCCCCAGGTGCGTCGGGGCCTGCGGTGAAGGGCTGAGGCATGCCGCACGGCATTGGCTCGTCGCGTTGTCCCGGAATCAGGAGGCTGCAGCGTAGGCGTAAGCTGCAGCTTGCTCGTTGAGACCCAGGTGGCAGGCTGGGGGCCCCGCTAATGTGGCCCACGGAACAGTCTCAATTGACCGTCTCACAAGGATTTCTGTTGGTGTTGCTACATAAGTTCTAGGGGAGGTGCCGAGGGATCATTGTGCACGGCGCTCTGGCATGAGGGATCACAATCTACAATCAGCGGGCTTTGAAACCGGCAACCAACTTGAACGGTTCGCGGCCACGGTGGTCCACCGCCACCGATAAAATGAACAAAGCTGATTAAAGAAGAACAGCTCCCGCTGAGATTTGAACTCAGGTTGGTAGATGTCACCTTGCCCATTTAGGCAGGTCAGAGTCTACAGTGCTAACCACTACACCACGGGAGCAGACATGATGTCTCCTTCTAGGGATCTCTTGACATCAATCTGTACCCCACAACCTCCTCCGGCACGCATGCCGGCAATATGGCCAGCTGGCCGAACCCGCACAGGTGCCCGGCGACGTGCCCGGCGGCACGTGCAGCTACATATGGCAGTCCAACCTCTCCGCATGTTGCAAATTCGGTGGCACGGGTGGTGCAGACGGTGGCCGCGGAACAGTCGGCCCCCAAGGGCCGCGGCCCATGGTCGGATGAGACAGGTGCACACCACTGCGATGGTGGACCCCGGACGTGTGGAAAAGAAAGGAGGCCAAGTGGTGGCGTAAATCCACAGAGTTGCATCTGGACAGTGATGCGGACTGTGATGTGGATGACATGTTTACGTCTTTGTTGCAGCCGACCCAAAGTGGACACCAACACGCTAACTCGAGGAGCGTCATAAGCCGGGTTCCCTCGACGGGGCGGTCAGTGGTTTGTTTGCAGCTCTCTCGTACAGTACTGCGTTGCCTGGCGCGCGCCATCACCTTGTGTCAAGGACGGCGTTGGTCTGATGTTGCTTTACTGTCCCTCCCTTCCGACTTTGGACCCCGCAGCTGTGGACGAGGCGCCTCCGCCTCCGGCGGCGGACGCAGCCGCGCGGTCCGCCTCGCCTGGCCCGGACGACCCCCTCAACCGGTCGGGCAGCGCCGCGCCCAAGTTCCAGCGGCCGACTTCGGCGCGCAAGGCGCCCCCGCGCGTGCCGCAAGCGCAACAGTGAGTCTGGGAGTATGGCGATTAGGGGTATTGGAGGGGAGCGGCTGCGGCAGGCGTTCCATGATAGCTCAGGGCCGTGCTTGGCCGATTCTGGTATGTTACCCGGGAGGTATTCGCATCTGCCAGGGGGGCGTTTCATAGGCGCCCAGGGTCGGAGTGGGGAGGGATCCGGGAACACGGGCCTGAACGCTGCGGTGCCCGATCCCTGGGGAACACCTCCGCAGGCCCGTCCTCGGCGCGGGCATCCGGCCCGGCACAGCACAGCGCAGGCCCAACGAGGTCAAGCCGGTGGAGCAGAAGGTGAGTTGGCCCCGCTGCCCTGGCCGGCGTGCGTGTGTGTGTTTGGAAAAGAAACCCGCCCGTGTGTATGTGTGAGGCATGTGAGCGGCGACACAATTCGGGACCAGCTGGACCTGGAGCGCTTTGTGCCGGTTGGTTTTCAGGCCCTGAAGCTTCGGGTCGCGTGCCCTGGTTGTGGCAGACGGCCAGGCACATCTGCGCACCGAGCGGACCGCCCTCCTTATTGTCCAGTATGACCTCTGTCATACGTGTGAGACTTCAAACATGTTCACCCTCTGGTTCCCCATCGCACTGCGGCCCTTGCCCGGCCACGGACTCCCGCGACATGCCGCCAACAACGGTACCCCTGCTGCTAAGACACACCAACTGTGTGGGCGGGCGGGCGGGTTGCACTTCTAAACACACCAACTGTCTAACCGCCTACCCATCTGCCTGCCTGCCTACCTTGCAGGTCCAAAAGCCGGTGGCGCTCTTCTCCGAGAACGCTCGGGACAACTCGGACGATGAGGTGGAGGTGGTGCACGAGCAGACCCCCGTGCTGACGGGCGGGACCAACCTCTCCGGCGAGCAGGGTGTGCTCGTGAAGGACATTCTGGCGGCTGAGAAGGGCCTCAAGGTGGGCAGGGTCTCGGAGTGCGAGCCGCGCCAGGGGGGGGAGGCAGGGAAGGGAAGAAGGGCGACGGGGCGGCCGGGCCGGAATTACAGGGCTGGAGAGGCGCTCGTCCACAGTCATTGGCCATGTGCTCGTTTTGCCACGAATGCCGCAACACTTGCGGATGAAAGCGCAGCAACACGTGGGAGTAACAAAGCTGCGGGGCGCGATATGGGTTCGGGGTATGATGTATGAGAGAATGAATGCAACAAGGAACCTGAGTTGGAACTGCCGACACTATGGTTTGCGGGCGTCGGTGTGCACGGGTTATCGGGTGCCACCATCTGTACTGCGGAGAGGGATTGGGTTAGCGGTCCGTTGGGTTCGGACCGCTATGAGATGCGCAGGAGGCTAGTATGACGTGCCGACAAGAATTGCACACGGGCGGGCTCGACTGGCTGGATAGTGGTCCGATACATGCTTGTACAATGACTGTCGATGTACGGCATTCATGTGGACTGACTTGCAACGCTGCGGTTGGGTCACCTAAAATTCCACATTGAATCTTCCTGTGGCGTTTGTGGCGTTACCACCGTCCTTTCCTTTGGCGGTGCAATATCCACGGCATCCCCGCGGCCGTGGTTATGTCCTGGCTGAGGATGTGCCAATGTCCCCACACATGACGCCAACCGCAGAAAGCTGGCGCGGAGGCGACTGCGGAAACGGCTGACACGTCGGACCAGGTAAGCTTGCATGTCGGGGCGCGTTAGCGTGAACCAGGGAGGCAAGTTTCAGCGCAACGAGGAGAGAGCACTTATGCACGCCCCTGCGCTGGTTCGTGACCGCCTGCAAGCCGCCTACATGCTGACCAATGTGGCTCACCTTGATTGTGGCTCACCTGGCCAACGCGCACCGACCGGCCCCGACCGACCTTCCCCCCAGGGCGGCACCGGCATCATCCTCAAGCGCCTGGGCAAGCCCGGCGCCGGCGCTGGGGCCACCGCCGCGGGTGTGCGCGGCCACGACCCGGCCGCCGTACGCGAACTGGTGCAGAAGCTGTGCCAGAGCAGCACCCCGCTGGCTAAGTCGATGGACTACCTGCAAGAAGACATCGAGAACATGCGCAAGGAGTACAAGTGCGTGACCCGCGGGTCGGCGCGCGTCACGTCAAAGAGCGGCGGTCGCGCGCGAAACGGGGAGCCAGCGGAAGGCACAGCTGGTCGTTGTTCGGTTCTGTAACCGGACCACACCCAGCTGTAACCTCCGCTGGCCGTTGTTGGGTTTACGAAATCCGTAGTCCGAGGAGGCGGTGTGTGCGTTGTTCCTCCTGTCCACCTGTCCGCACATTGACGTATGGTTTGGCGCCCTGTGCGCAGGTTCTGGCTGACCGAGAAGCGCATGTACCAGGACGAGCTGGTCCGGGAGCTGCGGCTGCAGGGCGAGCAGGCCAACATCGACGCTCAGCTGGCGGACCTGGACGGCCAGATAAAGCAGGTGCGTGCGAGCTTCGTGTGTCACCCGTGATGGTACGTCGTGGTACGGCGTCGGGGGACGCGGCCGTTCAATTGCGAGTGACGGTGTTGTTCTCCCAGACACAAACGAGCTGGGGGCAGTGTGTGAAACACAACCTAAAGACAGCGTTTTAAGGCCTTGCTGTTCCCAAAGGTGCATGGTACCTGGTCGCAAGCGTCTTAATCCCTGTAGGTTTGCGAGCGACACATGGATGGCTGAGCTGGACTGTGACCGCCCCCGGCCCCCTTGGTTTGCAGGCTCGCGACCGGATCATCGGGCTCAAAGGGCAGATCCTCCGCAACGACGAGACGCTGGGCAAGCTGCTGGCCATGGCCACGTCGGGCCGGTAGCTTGCTGCCGTGCGCGCTAGGGGCCAGTCTGCGTTGGGAGGGTATGGGCGCCACTGCCTTTCACGGGCCGTTCAGGAGGCGGCATTCGCTCGGCGCGAGTAGGTGTATTGCAGGCCAGGGTCTTTAGCTGATCCGTTCTGACTGAGCATGGGCGTGGGTTACATTGTTAGGCTGATTTAATGGTCAAGGGGAGGACGAGCGGTGGTCGTGGTCGGGAGTCTGAAGGAGCGTCGCTGAGATGATGCACGCGGCTGGCGGAAAGGAGGGTCACCACCGCCTTGTACATAAACACTTTGACCCCCATGGATGAGGATGACGTCCAGATATTCGAAGGCGAGGTGCACGCCCGGAGGATGCGTGTGCCGAGTGCTTGCGGGTGCAGGCGGCCACACATGGCATAGAAGGCGCAGACTCGTATACAGGCCCGTTTTATCGCCCGTTTGGGACAAGGGTCCACCTTGTAACGCGTAAATTGTACGGGTCGGGTCAGTAGGTGGTGCCGAGTACGGCTGGGTCGACGCGGCGCAGGCCCAGCCGGTTGGCCAGGTGCGGTGTTTGATCGGTGGTCAGCTTGACACGATGATGGACCAGTGGTCGGTGCGATGATCTTCGCAAGGCTTGCGCTGTCGCGCTAGAGTGTGTCATCTTGGACCGGCGCGCCACGCCACGCCGTGCTGCGAGGGAGAGGCATCCAGCGGCACATATCGAAACCCATACCGTGCAGCCACGCGCGCTGGGCAGTGTGCTTCGATGCAGCCCGGTACGACATGAACCGAGGGAAACACATAGCATAAGAAACACAGAATGCAGCGTGCAATGGTCACTAACAGAGGCTTGGTTAGTCGCAGCAGTGCCGTCCAGAAGGGTCCTTTGGGATCTTATCGGTCCCTTCGGAAGAGACCAAGGCAGCACATCAGCTCGATCGAAAGATCTGGTGCACATGCCACGCTGGGGCCTCCTTTGGTAGGAAGACCAAACACTAACCATTCATTTGTGGGGTCCGTGGTACCATGCCATCCGGGCCATGGGGTCAGCGGAAACAAATGAACTCAACTTCGACATGACTAGGACGTTGCGCCGGGCTGTGTTGCATATTCGGCTCCAACTTTGGCCTAGGATCGGTCCCCGATTGCGTCGCCGCTGAGATGTACCATACACTGCTGTGGCTGCAGCGCCTTCGGGTCCAGCTCCTCCATACTAGTGATCCTGCTCCTGTGCGTCAAAGACACATTACCGCCACCACCACCCGTGTTACCCGCCCATCGTCAAGGCGACAGGGTTTCGGGGTGTGTGCTATAACCATCAATGTCCCACAAGCCGCATGTCCAAGTCAGGCCCCACGCAGACAGATCAACCAACACCTGAACACGAAACCAAGGGGTCCCGGAGGAGACCCATGCGGAAGTCCTGCTCGTGTACCCACAACTGGGCCGCGACATGTTGAAAGGGAAGCGCGCTGCTGCAATCCGCCCTCCACGCACCCTTCTGGGTGCGATGGCGTAGCATTATTGCGAGCGAGACAGTGCAAGCCAAACACACATGTACGATAGGTAGGTAGGCGCGTTGTCAACAAGTCTCCCTGTTCTTCTATATACCTGCGAAACGATATAACTCCGTCGGGCTTCGCAGCTGACGCGCGATGCCACCTTGATGCTACCGTAGTGGACACACCTGCCCTACTGGTCATGGTTTGCGCTGTCCGTCTCCCCCCTTCCATCGCGGTATGATCAGGTAGATACCGACGCAGCCGTCCGCTTACCCATCAGTCACTACCGGCGCGTCTGGCACCCCAACATCCCCGCTTACTGCTCAAACAGCGACCCCGTCCCGACTTTCTTGTACACCGCCACCATGCGGTACGCATCCTCGTGCTCCAGGTCTACACCCAGGCGCATCTCGCCGTACAGCGCCCGCGTCTCAAAGCCTGTCATGCCTGCCAGCAACTCCAGCTCCCGTACGGTGTACTGCCGCTGCGGTACGACCTCGTCCACGGAATCCACGACCTCTTCCCCGCGGAACACCGAGATCGTGACGGTACGGTAAACGATCTGGGTCACCGGATCAAAGTTGTCGAGGCTGTCGCCCCACTCCACGAACACCTTGTCGCCGTTGTACGGCCGCTCCCACACCTCCTTGCCGGACTCGCCAGTGATCAGGGTCCCGTCAAACAGGTCCCCGGGATGGGCAAGTTCCAGCACGAACAGGCCCCCGGGCCGGAGATGCTCGGCGACGTGACGGAAGCATGAGATGGCCTGGCGCGTGTCGAGAAGGTGCGAGAAGGTTCCGAGGAGGCAAACCACCATGTCGAAAGACTTGAAGGGTAGGTCAAAAGTCGCCATGTCGCCCTCCAGAAGCTCTACAGCCTGCGCCTTGCCGCCTCCAATTTTGGCAATGTTGCCCCTGGCGAATTCGAGCATGTCTGGGGACGCATCCACGCCGACGGCTTTGGACACGCCTCCCTTCACCAAGGTGGCTAGGTGCCTGGCGGTGCCGCAACCCAGTTCCAGCACTGACGACAGCTGCGGCGCAGCGCCGTGCTGCTTCTGCACATCCAGCAGGAATTTAACCTCCGCCTTGAAATCGCGATAGCTGAACGCGACGTCGTACAACTCAGGGCGGCTGTAAATTGACACGGGCGCGGATGTGCTCGCCTCGTCAGGCGTGGCGGCCTCGGGTGCCGGCGACGACGGCGCTGATGCGGCTCGCGTTGTGACAGAAATACCCCTCGCCCAAGATTGTCGCGAAGCCTTGACATCCCGGGTCCCGGCTGACCTCAAGGCCGTCGGCCAGGCAACTCGCGAGTGCCGGCCGGCAAGCGCCCGACACATGCGAGCTCCTTGCTGCATCATATTTATAAAAACTGTATTGCGCATGTGTCGAGTATGCAGGTCTCGGTTGTTGCCTACCTTTAAAACGGATAGGAATTCAATTACTGGACAATTAATTGTAATATGCAAATATATTATAAACTTGACATAGGGTATCATGACAAATGTACACAACAGAACGCGTGCGTTGCAAGCTTGCTTGACTTCGGAACCAGAGCTGTCGACCTATCCATCACGGACTCAGCGGCGTATTCTGCATACAATACTGCAACGGCCTTTACGGTGTGTACAGTGATTAGTATCTTCCAAGTCAGTTCCCAGCCCTGGCACTCTGGTCAATCGAACAGCCGTCCTGGTACTCGTGCACCGGGAGCCGGCGTGATGAGCCCACCTGTATTGATGGCCATGTGGTTGGCGTCCATAGACGTTGAGGCACCTGTTTTCCTGGACCAAGCAGGTGGTTGAATGGCCAATGAGTTTCTTCCGGCGCCATCTCCGGTTAAGCTGGGCCATGATGCGCATCAAGATGCTAGTCATAAGTATTAGTGTTTGCAACATTACATAACCTGGGCTACACACCATCGGTTTCTTAGGTAAAGCCAACGAACCTGGTGCGGACCGTCCTTACGTACTCCTTCGGACAAAATGATGCAAGTCACGCCCAGCGAACTGGGTCTCAAAAAGGCCGAGCGTCAGCAGATGATGCGTGACCAGGACCGCACGCGGGCGATGTTCAAGGACGCTGCATACCGTGCCAGTCTGGAGGCCGCGCTGCAACAGCAGGTGGCTCGATCTGACGTTGAGCAGCGGCAGGAGGCAGAGGCGGAGCTGCAGCGCCTCTCCGCCGCCTTTGCGCGCCGCGTGGATGGCATCGGCGAGGCGCACGCGGAGGCCGAGAATTACATGCAGCAGCAACGAGCGGCGCGCGCTGCCCAGGAGCGCCGCCTGGCTGAGCTCAACCAGATCCAGGAGCAGCGGTTCCAGTCGGCGCTGTCCGTTGTCAAGGCGCAGCACGGCGCAGCCCGTGCGCAAACGGAGGCTGCCCAGCAGCGCCGTGCCCAGATCCTGCGCGCGGAACGGGACAAGGCTCAGGCATTCGCCGTGGAGCAGGCTGATCGTGCGCAGGCGCAGAAGCGCCGGCAGTCAGACACGACGCGCCAGGAGCTGGATCGCCGGAAGCGCACCCCCAACGGCCTGGCCATGGACTTCCGTCAGACGCGGCTGCACGAGGGTGCCGGTCCGCCTCATACCGCACCGCCGTTGACGGTGCCTGCGGTTGCGGCCCTTCCATTGCCGGCTGTGCCTGACCCGGTGCTCTCCGCTGAGGAGCTGCAGCACAGGTGCGATGGGCTGTGCATGCCCTGGTATTGAGCGTAGCCGCCTTCCTGTTTGTGGGCCGCTATAACAGGATCGCCGGTACTCCATGCTTTCGGCATCGGCACATGCCGCGTGCATGGTGTGGGTCAGGCGTGGATTGGATCCCCTGCTGACGAATCAAATCAATCTAAGCGTGCCTGGCAAGCTGCGAAAGATCTTGACCTCCCGCGGACCCGCGATAGCGGTTGGCAGGGTATTAGCGGCCGCCTGACGTTATGGCTAGCTGGGTCGTTTCACGCGGCCCTGCACAGATACATCGACGCCTAGCTGTGCGGCGCCGAGCGGCATCCGCAGCAGGATTTGGGTTTGTTCCGTCCTTGCTGTCCTCACGCGGCGAACCTGTAACTCACCCATGTCTGTAGGGCGGCGATGGAGAAGCGGAGACGCGAGGCCGCCGCCGCTGAAGCCGAGATTCGTGCGCGGGAGCGCTTCTTAGCGGCACAGGTGCGGGCGAACCGCAGGGCTCGTTCCCCGCAGACGCTGCTTCGTGGATGCATGTCTCTGTAGTTGGATGACGGTAGACTCGCAGCAACGTGCTGTGCTCGCCGTGGGACGGCACGTGATGTCATCCCACAAGCTGGCTGCAGCGCACGCAGCGTGCCGTAGTGCGCGCCGCCCCAGCCCAAGCTGGCAGCGGCACCACAAACAAAACACCGCAGTCAAGCCGCACAGTCGCACATTCCGCTTCAGCCCCGAAGCCACATTCCAGTTGCCCCACCCGAAGTTCCCATGCTGCTACAGAGCGGGCCTTGTGTGCTGCGGGTATGGGTGTAAATAGGTAATGGCCCGGGTACAGCCGGTTTCTGAAATTGTTTCCGGTCCACCCCTTGACCGGTCCGCCAGGCAAAGCTGCGAGCGGACGCCCAGCGGCAGGCCGTGGAGACAGAGCTCGCGGAGCTGGCAACCCAGCGGCTCCAGGCGAAGAAGCAGGCCCTGGCGGCGCATAGACTGTAGGTCGGCGGTGGGCGCCACTGTTGTCCCTGTGCGACTTGTTCACACGGTACCAGCATGGACGGACCCAGAACGGTGTTTTTTGTTTTCCATGCACGGGGGAGATCGATCGCGAATGGGAGATCCGTAGGGGGCCGGATCGTCGGGTGCAGGTCAGCGCGGCCTTGCAGCGGCTGGAATGCGGACCAAGTCGTACGGTCCTGTCCGTGCACCTCGAGTAGGGGTCCTACTCCGGGCGCACTCTTGCTGTTAGCTATCGCAGAAGTCGGGCGAACTGAACCGAGGACGGACATACCAGTGGCGACGGCCGCGATCCTTCCATCCTCCCCTGGTATACGGTATACCGTGTACTCCAGAGCGTCCCTTCATGAGATACCTAGTATGCCTGGAACTCGGATTGCAGGTAGTCAGTAGGGTGGCCGGTGCGGCCGCGCAACGGCTGGCGGTAAGCTTAGGGCACAGCGAGGACGCACCGCGTAAGAGTGGATGCTCTGCGCGTACCTGTGCCGGGCCGGTTTACGAGCGTGTATGCACAGCCACGCACGCCAGGGGCAGCACGCAGTCGCAGCGACACACCCAAACTTTGTCCTTGGTGTGGGTCGGGCGAGTTTCTTCTCTAAACACACCCAAACCAGGAATGCGGGTCATCTGGTGCCGCAGGCGGTTGCGAGACCAGCGCAAGCAGCAGGAACTGCAGCGGGTGTTCGAGGACAACTTCCTTTCCGGCGCTGTGAGTGGTCTCGGGGCTGGGTTGTGCTGGACTGAGCTGGCGGTTACTTCCGCTTTCTGCCCGCCGCAAGGGATGGTCCGTGCCTTGTGGTCGCATACACGTGCGTTTCGAAGCCAACACGATGTGGGCTCGTCGCTGCCGACAAGGGGAGCGCGCAGAAGTGAACGAATCCGATAGCGAATAATTGAGCCGGAGCTCCATGACGGCTGTGGCTGGAGGTTTGGGCCGAGCTGCTCCTCTCCCGATGTTCGTGCTTGTGGCGCTGCGGCATGCCGGTAGCATCCATCCGTATTCGGGAGCCCCGCAAAACCCCCTTTCTCCTCTCCTGGTGCAGTCTGGCGCGGACGACGACCTGGCACCCAGAGCACTCCCCGCCTTCCTGCAGCCGTCAGCTCCGACAGCAGCAGCCGCGGCACCGTCGTCGGCGCCAACAAGGCCCGCGGCCCGGGGGAAGGCGGCCGGCCAAGCTGACGCCCGTTCAGGGGCTGCTGTTATGCATGCTGCGCCGGCACCGCCGCTGCCGCCTCAGCAGCTGCCGGGGCCCCATCCGGCAGCAGCTGCCGGGGCTGTTGGGGTGCCTCGATGGAGTAAAGGCCGCACGGCCCCGCTCGGGAGCCGTGCGGCTTCCCCGCCGCCGCTGCCGGTCGCTTGGGCGCCCATTTTAGGTACTGGGGCAGCCAGGACCACGAGGGCTTGAGTATTGGCATCCGGGTATCGCAAAAACCCTAACTGTCCGCAAATTAGCGGCGATCCAGACCTGATTGCGCGCGATTAGCTACTTACGACTCCATGACGATTGGTGGGTGGGATAATACCCGTGAGTTCATTCTTCGTGTTAGTAATTGTCGCAAAGCGGTTCATCGCGGAGGCGGAGTGCTTCGGAGCTGAGCTCATTACCCCGTCGTTCGCGGCGCTTGTCTCGGATATCAAGTCGTTGCCACAGCAGGCAATCAGTTGTTGCTCGCTCCACTCATAGCACCCTTGCATGCCTTGCCTTTGCGGTCTGGCCTACGCAGCGCCGCCGCCGCCACCACCACCCAGAGAGGAGGTGGCAGTGCAGACTGACCCGGAGCTGTTGGCGCCCGCTGGGGCCCAACCCCAGCCGTCATCTGCGGCAGCTGACAGGGCGGCTGCATCTCACAGCCGTTCCGCGGGTACCGACTCGCCGGCGGATCCCACCCGGCGACTGGCGTGGAGCGAGCCCACAGTCAGCGGTGAGGCCATGCCAGCCACCGCATCTGCTGGCACCGTTGCACGGCAACCGCCGCCGCCGTCGCCCTCGTCGGTGACCGGCGCCCCGCAGCCCGCCGGCGGCGCGCGGCGGCCGGTGCCCCGGGCCGCGCACAGCACGGCACGGTCGCAGCCGCCGACGCCGCTGCCGACACCTGTATCCGATGCGGACTTGGGGGAGCTGCAGCTGGGGGACGAGGACGACGAGGTCGATGCGTGGGGTGAGGAGGAGGTGGACCGGGAGCTGGCGCGGATGAAGGCGGAGCTTGGGATTGAGGTGCGTTTCGGCACTTGAGGGTATGGCCGCCTTAGGGGACGCAGTCGTGACCGCGCCGTGAGCATTAGTGGCAAGGTTCCACTTGCCCGACCTCGCGTCCAGGTGTTCTGATACTGGGAAGCAGACGTCGGGGCCGCAGACATGGATAACCGGGATTCCCTGCTGGGGATGGAGGTCTGTCTGGTGTGGCTGGAGAGGCGGTGTGAATGTCCCCCTCGTTCTGCGTCTGGTGCGCCTGTGCACGACCTTGCTGTTCAGACGCTTATTGGGGTTGTGAGAGCCGCATGGGCGGCTGATACGGTCGAACCGGCGGTCGACGCGGCCACCGCCGGTTCTACCGTATCAGCGAAGACGCGGTTTGGTCGTTTCTAAACCCAGGCGCTTGTGGTTGAAGGCGTGGCGCCGCTACACATTGCCCCTGTTGCTGTTCGTCTCGCGCGGCATTGCCCCCTCTGCCTTCAGGACTCGGACCTGGTTCGCTCCCCAGCCAGCAGCATCGAAACCGGAGTCAGCGTGCCGGCCTTCCTGAAGGAGGCGGCGGGGCGGACTGCAGCCCGGCAGGCGGCCGCAGAGGCCGCGGCCGGAGCCGCAGCGGTGCCAAGTGCTCCCGCTGCGTCCAGGCCTGCGCCCGGGGCTGCCGCACCACCGGCAGGTGCAGCACCGCGAGAGGGGCACCCAAGCTCGCCTGCCAATCCTGCAAAACCCGAGACTGCCGTCGCTGCCGCGGGGGGAGGAACAGGGACGCAGGCTTTTTTATCCCCCCGCGGCGCACCGGCACCCTTCGCCGCCGACAACCGCGCCGGCGCGCCGCAGCGTGCCAGCGGCGCGGACGTCGTGGCAACGGCAGCTGCGGCGCTGGATGCGCTGGGTGCAGCCGCACCGCTGGGCACGGGGCGGCCCCCGCCAGCCTACGTGCCGACGAGCGTGTCGCTCGGCTCCGCCGGCCCCGCCGCCGCGGTCGCAGCCAGCCCAGCCGACACTCTGGACTCTTCCATCCTTCGGCTGCTGGACACGCCATCGTCTATGGATACGCCCGCGTCGTCCGCTGCGACGCCGCTCCCTTCAGCCGGCGCCGGCACCGGCGCCGGCAGGCACCCGGGCGGGCGCGGCACGGGGGTAACCTCCGCACAGCGGCGCTTGCCCAGCCACACACCTGGCAGCACCACCAGCCTGCCGTCCGATCTAGACGACCTGCTCCTGCTCACGGAGCTTGACATGGAGGAGCTGGAGGGGATTGCAGGTCTGCGCAGCACGGGAGGCCGCGGCGGCCGCGGTGGTGCGGGGGATGCTGTCAATGCCTCTACAACGATGGGAGGGTTCAGCGTTGGCAGCGACAGCGCCGCCGCCACAGCCATGGCGGCTGCGGGCCTGAGAGGGGGTGGCGTGGCGGCGGCGCCGACACCCGGCAGGGCTGCCGGGTCGGTGAGCGGCGACAGTGGCGGCATGGAGTCCCCCAGCAGCTCCCTCAGCGGTGTCAGCGGCATCTCTGATGACAGCCTGCGCCGCTTCGTGACGCAAGGTGCGGCGACGAAGCGAGGTCCGGGCGCGGGCGGCAAGGGCGGGAAGGGCGAACAGGACTCAGAGCAGTGCTCGGTTTCGTGGTCTTTGATTGACACGAGCAGATCCAGTGCGCGCAGCGCAGGACAGGCGAGGATGGCGGGTGAGCGCGACGTGGCGAGGGCCCAGTAAACCAACCGGCACCTCCCGGGTCGGCGCGTGGCTGGCTCACCCCAGTAACCAACCCAGCCCACGCGGCTTGCCCCTCATCAACCCCACTTGGTTGCCGGAAGGCGCCACGGTGCCCACGCGTCCGTGCGCACCGGCATCCGCCGCACCCACATGAATGCCTAGCCCCGGCCCATCCCAGTCCCGCCCGTGCTGCCGCACCTGCTCCCCACAGGGCCGGCGGCCGGGGCCCTGTCTGTCCGCTAACCATATTACCCCACCACTACCGTAGCTACATATTGGTACCGCACCTAGGCACGCCCCGGCCCTTTGGGTGTGTATGTGCGCGTGGTGATCCGGCGCCCCATAGAACAAATGGACCGCTCTTCCCATACGGTTCCATCCCGTGCCCCGTTGGCCTCTGCTGCTCGCCGACGCGGCGCCCTGCCTACTCCGCGCAGGCATTCTGCCGCCGGAGGTTGCGGCGCTACTCGCGACGACACCGCCTGCCGTCGGTATTGCCCCGGGAGCGCCGCCGCCGTCAGCTGCTGCTCCGGCAGCCGCCGCACGTGGATCTCGCCCAGGCCCCAGCAGGCCGGCCGCCACTCCACCTGCAGCCGCCGTGGCTGCAGCAGCTGCCGCCGCCGCCGCCGCGACTGCTGCTGCGGCGGCGGCTGCATCGCCCACAATTTCCTCCTCCTCGCTGTCCGAGCTGGCATCCCTACTCGGACCCCTCGGCATCGATGTGCCAGGCTCCCTCAGGGCCGCGGTCTCTGATACCTCCAGCCTCGACTCCTACCCTGGAGCGTCTAGCCTGAGCAGCCTTTCCGCGTACGCCGCCGCGTTGGCCGCCACCAGCGAAGCTGGCCGCACCACCGCCAGGGTCATGGCGGCCCTAGGCGGGCTCCGTGAGCCCAGCGCCGCAGGCCCGAAGCCTGCTGCCCGGGGTCTGTTCACCATCCCGGAGTCAGGTGTGCCGCTGCCGGAGCCGCCGGGCGCCGGAGTGGGGCCCGCCGCGCCGGGTCCCGCCGGGCGCCGCGCTGCGGCGCTGTCCGCGCAGCGACCGTCCAGCCAGCCTCCGGTGCAGCTGCCTTCACCCGTCCGCCTAACGCTGGCGGACCTCAACCGGCAGCTGCTGGCGTCGGGCGCCGGCGGCCGGGCGGCCGCGCCGCGGGCGGCGGCGTCGCCGGGCGGCAGCGCCGTCTCGCCCAGCGGGCCCCCCCGACCGGCGAGACCCGGGCCCTTCATCATCACGTCTGGCGGCGGTGGCTTCGACGCAGGGCTCGGGCCCCAACCCTTGCATCCGCCACCGCCGCTGGCGCCCCCGCGGCTGCAGCACCCGCCTCCGTCTCCGCTGCAGCCGCCACAGCCGCCGCCGCGACAGCAGCCCAAGTCCGGGGCTGGCCCCAGCGGGGCCGGGCCCGGGCCTGCGCCTCCCGTCTCACTGTCGCTATCCGAGACGTCCGTGTCTTCCTTTTCCTCGCTCTCGCTGTCTCCGACAAAGGCACCGCACCACCGCGGCGCCTCGGCGCCTCAGCCCCCAAGCGACGGCACTGGCGCTGGCCACGAGGCCCCGGCAGCAACGGAGAGCGGGTTCGCGGCAGGCCGCCGTGGCGCCGGCGGGCCCAGCGAGGCCACGAGCACGCCGGGCCCGGCGGCCGCCAGCACTTCCATGCCTGCCAGTCCGTACGAACTGTACGACAAAGAAGCTGCGCGGCTGGCGGAGCTCATGGCGACGATCACGGCCAGCCTGAGGCAGTCCGCGGAGGCGGTCGCGCGGGCCGGCTCCTCCTCCTCATCCACTCGGGTGCCGGCGTCGCCGTCCCTCAGCACCACCACCGCCAGCACCGGCGCTGCCACGCCAGGTCGCGATGACCGGCTCTGGCAGCCCCAGCAGCAGGTAGGCGCCGCGCGGCCCCTCGGGTCGGCGGCGGCGCTGGCGCACCCGCCAAGCGCTTCGCCCAGCTCGGCGTCGGTGCCCAGCAGCAGCAGCTGGACCATCTCCCTTGGCAGCCAGTCCCCGGTGGCCGCAATGCTGCGAAACGCCCGCGCTGCGGCAGCGGCGGCCGCCGCGGCCGCGTTCGCGTCCACGGGGGCCGCTTTGCCGCCGTCGCAGCAACGGGGCGACGCCCGCGCCGGCCACGGTCCAGCCAGGCCCGGACCCGCTTCAGCTCCACCATCAGCAGCGGCTCGGGACGGAGTCAGAGTCAAACCCACCGCGGACGAGCCCTTGGGTGAGGCTCGCAAGCCGGGCGCGGCCGCCACCGCGGTCAGCGCAGCCGACCCCGGCGTCTCCTTGGACACTGGCAGCAGCTCCCTGTCGGGGCTGTCATCCATCTATGAGCTGCTGCGGCGAGGCCCACCAGCGCCCGAGTCGCTGACGTCCTCCGGCGGTGCCCCCGGGGTTCCGCTGTCGCGTCTGGGACCTCCGGTGTCGCCGCCACCGCCGCAGGCGGCGGCAGCGGGATCGCCGGTCCCGTCCTTGCCGTCTCCGCCCACGCCCTACTCGCCAATTCTGTCCGACTCCTCTTTCGATACACGGTTAAGCAGCCCGGGCGTGGCGTCTGCCGCCGTATCCGGCGGGGGTGTTGCCGCGCCGCCGTCGCCGCCGCCCCCGCCGCCGCCGATGCGGCCGCATGGTCCACAAGGGCAGCCTGGCCCTGGCGAGCACGTGCCTGCGCCAGACGGCTCCGGTGACCCACGGGCCTCCCTGGCGTTGTCCCTGTCGTCGCTGATGTCCAGTGACGGCGTTTCCAGCGTTGCGGAGATGATCGCGGGCATTCTCTCCCGGCGGGGCCAGCCTGGCGGCCCGCGGCAGCCGACCGCGGAGCAGCCACCGCAGCCCGGCCCGGCGCAGGAGCACCCGGCACCAGGCGCTGCGCCCGAGCAGCGCCTCCAGGCTGGAGACCCATCATCAGATTCGCCCAGCCAGGGAGGACACAGCGACGCGGCCGCCGCCGACGGCGGCGGTCCAGCCCCGCGCACAGCCGCCACCTCGGCGGCGGCGGTGGCGGTAGCGCGCGAGGCCGCCACCCCCAGCTCAGACGGCACGGGCCGCAGCCACAGCAGCGGCCGGCCGGGCGCGGAGGTGTGGGCGAGCCTGAGCGGGCCGACGCTGGCGGAGGCGCTGGCGGGGCTCGCGGGTGCTGCTGGCGGGCCGTACGAGGATCTGCTGCGGTCCTCCCTGGCGCTGTCCATCTCCAGCCTCACCAGTGGGGCCTCCCTGGAGGAAGATCTGGATCTGCAGTCGCTCCAAGGGACGCTGGCCGCCAGCGACGTGCGGGAGATGGCGCTGGGCGGTTTCACTGCGCGGGAGAGCGAGGAGGGCGGCTCGGCCGCGGGGCCGGCCGGGCTGCTGCCGCTGTCGTCGTCGCGCGGCCTTTCGACGTCGCGGACGCTCGATGATGACGAGCTGGAGGCGGCAGCGCAGCAGTGGCGGCCGGAAGGCGAGGCAGACACGGAGGTGGTGGCGGCGGAAGGCAGCGCCGGCGGCGCAGCGGCGGAGGCTGCCGTGCCGTGGGAGGGAGAGGAGGCGGGGGGTGACGTCAACGGGGGTGCCAGCGCAGAGAGCGACGCCTCCCGGCAGGCGGCAGCGGCAGCTGCCGAGGAGCAGGCGGGAAGCAGCGGGCAGGGGCTGGCCAGCTTGACCCCACAGGGCCCATTGCCGCGTCAGGAACAGGAGCCGCCGCGGGAATGGGGTCAGGAGCTCAAGCGGGCTGCGGCCGGGGCGTCCTCCGCGCGGGAGCTGCTCGCCCAGGCCGACGCGGCGCTTGCAAGGGTAAGTGGATGGGGGCCCCCGCACGATGCAGGTTTCGGAGCTGGTCGCTTCCATCGGCCGGTGGGCAGGTCGATGGGAGTCGCCGTAAGTGCGTCTAGGATCTCGCGGCCCCATGACCGAAGAACGCGCCTTCAGCGCCCGCTTGCAGCGACGCGAGCGCTTTGGAACGCAGGGCAAGCGCGTCGCAGCTTCGCACGCTGGGCACGAAGCTCGGCCCGCGGGCGCCCGAGGTTAATGGCCGCACGTTTATGACTGCTGGTGTGCCGCTTTGCCCCGCCGTTCCCATGGGCGTGCAGATTACCTCCGGGGCGTCCCTGGGACCATCCAGCCACGATCCAACCGCAGAGGGGCAGCTGAGGACAGCGGCGGAGGCTGTGCCGGAAGAAGACACCCAGCAGTCGCCAGGGCCGGCAGGGCCCGCGGCTGCGCCGGATGCTGCGACGACCCTTTCCGCGGCGGCCGCGCCGCCGCCGGCGCCCTCCCTGGAGCTTCGCAGCTCAGCGGACTCGGACGAATTCGAGTCCGTTATGACAGGGCTGATGCAGAGCATCCAGAGAGGGCTTTCGGCCCTGCAAACGGCGCCCTTACAAGTGCCGCCGCTGCAGCAGCAGGAGAAGCAGCAGCAGCACGAGCAGCAGCAGCACGATGGGGAGCAGTCAGCCCCGCAAGCTCCTGGCGGGGTGGAGCCGGGAACAGAGCCCTGGGCAGCGGTGACGCTAACCAGGGGAGCGCTGGCTGCCCTGGAACGGCAGACCGCGGGCGGTGCGCCAGGCCTGCAAGGGGCAGCCGCGCCGCCCGCGACGGCGGTGGCGCGGGTGGGTGTGATGCCCTGGGATGAGGCAGAGGACGCGGAAACCCCTGGGCCGGATCTGGGGCTGTATGCTGTCAGCAGCAGCGACAGCAGCGGCGGCGGACAAGACGATGACATTGCATGGTGGCCGACGACGGCCTCTGCAAGGGGGCCAGGCGGGCAGGGCCTGGCAGGCGAAGAGGGGCAGCAGGGCGGGGTGCAGCACCCCGACGACGCTGCGGGGGCGGCCGCGGAGCAAGCAGCGGAAGACGAAGACGTGTTCCCGTCATCGGAGCGCCAGATCCTGCGGATGCCCACCCTCAGCCGCGGCTTCGCGGACGCACCCCCGACGCGCTCGCCGCGCGACTCAGACGCCGGCAGCCTGCGGCCCGAGTCCTCCGTCGACGCCACCGGCGCGCTCCCGGCAGCGTCGTCGTCGCGGCGCCGCGTCAGCAACGCCTCGGCAGCGTCCTCGGGCGCGGCGTCCTCCGTGACGCTGGCACCCATGGTCCGGGGGCCTCCGCCGCCCAGCACCCGCGGCGCGGCCGTCCCCGCGTCGACCTCCGCCTCCGGCCCCGCTTCCGAGAGCGGCGCCTACAGCTTCCTGCAGATGCCCCGGGCAGCGTCGGCGGCCCGCACGCCGCCAAGCGTTCACTCGGGCGCCGAGTCGGCCAGCCGGGCACCTAGCAGCGGCTCCTCCGACTCCCAGTCCGTATCCACGGTTTCCTCCCTGGACTCCCTGACCAACGCCCTGGCGCAGTACCCTGTTTTCGGCGGCGGCGCCGAGTCACCCCTGGGCTCCCAGTCGCCCGCGTCCAGCGACGCCGGCGGCGGTGTCGCCGGTGCCGATGCCGGCGGCGCCGGTGAGCTGTTCGACCATGGAGCGGCCACGGCCGAATGGCGGTCGGAGGATCCACCGCTGCCGATTCAGTACGAGTCGCTGCAGCCGGCGGCGCCGGCGCCGGCGGCGCCGCACAGCTTGACGGAGCTGGAGCCCTGGCGGGGCGCTTGGGACCCTCCGTCGCCGCAGCGGACAGCCGTCGCTGTCTCGTCGGCGGCCGGCGCCGCCGCAGCTGCGCTCCTGGGCTTGCGCATCGCAGCGCCGGGCGCGGCAGCGGCGCCTGGGTCGCCGGCGCCCGAGCTTGGACCGTCGCGTAACGGCAGGCAGCAGCCCTCCGCCAGTCCCCCCGAAGCTCCGCCGGTGGGCGTGCCGTCAGAGCTGCAAGAGGAGGGACAGCGACACCAGTATCCGCAGCAGCAGCAGCAGCAGCGGGCGGAGCATGCTGAGGCGGCGGCTGCACTCGAGCGTGAGCCACAGCCCGGGCGGCGGACCCGGGAGAAAGCTGCCGCGCACCAAGAGGCGCAGCCCGCGCGCCCGGCGCTCCCTGAAGCATCTTCGGAGGACGACGAGGCGCCGGCTGAGGAGCCACGCCGGGAGGAGGAGCAGCAGCAGCAGCTGTCGCCGTCGGTCCGGCGGCAGGTGCTCGGTTTGCAGCCTCTCACGCTGGAGATACCGGGTGACCCACGGGTCGGCGGCGGTGCGGCGCTTGCGGCTGCGCGCATCGGCGCAGCTGCAAGTCCTGGAGGGACGGCCCCGGGGGTTGCGGACGCTGCGGTCGCAGGAGTTGTCAGGGGCGCTACGGGCTGGGGCAGCGGTGGGACCGCGGAGGCGCCGCCGCCTCAGACACCGGTCCGGGTCAAGTCGGGCCCCGGGCACGAGGTGGCGCAGGCGGGATGGGCGAGGGGTGCGGCCGAGGAGCCGGGCGCGCGGCGCAGCTCTGGCGGCGGCTCGGCGGGGCCGGGGTACGCGGGCGCGCTGTCGGAGGAGCTGCTGACTGACCTGCTGATGTGGACAGTCAGCGACTTCTTCTCCTCCCCGGGCAGCGGGAGCGGCGGCGAGGCCGAGTAGTGCCGAGCGCGCAGCTGACAAGGATGCACCCGTGGGCTGGATGGGCTGGCGGACGGGCCCGCGCTGCGCTGCGCCGGTGCCGGTGGCGAGGGAGGGGGGAGAGGGAGGAGGGGTCCTACATCTGATGAGGCTCGTGCGGCAGCCGGGGCCGTGGGCAGGGGCACAGTGGAAGCAGCGCGAGGGGGGGGCGGCGCCCCAGTAGGGGCCGCGGCTTGAAGAGAGATTGCGCTTCGAGCATATGGAGGCGGCGGGTTCTGGAGACTTGATACAGCGTCGGTTTCGTCGCTCAAGGGTTACATAACTGCGGGGCACGCGGTGGGACTACACCTGTAACTGCGGTAACATGAGGGCGAACTTAAAGAGGTTGCTGACTGTTAGCGGGGGTGAGCGCGGGCAGGGGATGTCACCAGCGTGGCCATGACAGGAACGGGTTGGGATGGCACGTTTCGCTGCAGGGTTCTGCCTTGAACTGGGGAGCGTCTTATGTCTGTCGTACATCAATACGCAGCCATGCAAGGCGCGTGCCTAAAACCGCTGCGGTGTACCCGGGACAAAGGGTGAACCAGAGGGGTAGCGGCTGTGTCGCAAGCGAGCGTGCAATAAATGGAACGACCTTGTCGCGGAATCCCTCCGTGTGACGCGTAATTCCCGTGCGGTCGGGGGCTACACATTGCGAGTGACTATTAGAATAAGACATGAAGTAGGGCAAGTGCAGCTGCAGCCTCGCGGCAAGCGCGTTGGGCCGTCGTACCCTGGCTAAGCATGGGTTTGGTCCCTCACAGCAGTAACACTCTGTGTAGTTTGTTTAAAAAATTTGTACACAGGATTCACTGTTTTGCCCTCGTCGAGTGGACCTGTACTGCATCATCAGAAACCAAAGCATCATTTCATGCGCGGCAGCGCAAGAAATTGGAAACCGCAGGTCAAGTTCGAAAAAAAGAATCACTTTTACTGCTTTTCGTGGTTATTGCATAAGAGTCCCAGCCTGCGCGTGGACGGTTCCGAAAGCAAAATGCCTGAGACAGACGAGGGTCCGGCCACGGCTAGTCCTCGGCAGGGCCATGGCGCAGCGGAAGGCAGCGAGTCAAAACACGACGTAGACGACCTGGACATGGAGCGCCGCAGACTGTGAGACCAAGCCGGAGCGTGGTCTCAACTTTGCTGCCGCGTGCCCCGGCCTGCATGCAAACCCGACCCTTCAGCCGTTGTCCCTCCCTTGATTTCGCAGCATGGCACGGAACCGAGCGAAGCTCATCGCACTGGGCATCTCGGTTGGAGTCATGGAGCTCAAAGACCTTGCGAAACAGCGCACCACGTACGTCCCCCGGGCGCGTCCGGGGTCTGATGGTGCCCTGCCATCTCACGCTGTGCCTGAGGCCGCGCCGCCTGTCAGTAACAGCACGTGACCCTGCCACCCCGCGTTGCAGCCATCGACAGCGGCCCAGCAAGCCCAAGCACCACGAGCCAGTAGAGCCATCGCGTCGGTAGGTTTGCCTTTTCGCTAACCCAATCAATCACCGTACCTACTTCAACCCATCCAATCCAAAACGCACTGTGGGCGATTGCGGATGCGGGATTTAAACCACACCACCTGGGCGCATGTGTGAATGCGTGTGCACTGCAGCCATGGGGTTGTGTGCTTGTGTCCCTCCCCGCAATAGTGCGACGTCAACAAACCACACATCAGGTGGGTTTGGCGGGTTTCTCGCGAATCACGCGCATCATGCACCTCATGGGTGTAGGTCAACCCGCCTGGCGGCCGGCAGCGGCGACGCCGCCACCGGCGCCGAGCCGCTGATGCAGCTAGGGGACGACGGCGGGGCGGAGGTCCAGGGTGCAGAGCCGCGTCCTCGGAGCAGCCGTCCTGGCGCCGGCGAGGAGCTGTTGGGGCTGTCGGAGGAGGAGATTGCGGCCCGGGTGAGGAACGGCGGCTGGAGTGAAGGGCCGGAGAACTTAGCGTCCGAGATCTTGCTCGCGAGCGAGCGAGCAAGCACGTGGCGCTGCGCGGCGGGAACGACGCGGGAAGCTTTGGGAGAGAGAGCCCTGTAAATCAATAATCGATGGCACCATGCCCGCGTGCTGGGGGCCCCTCCGTGGGGTTCTGCACCCCCACGTCCTGCCGTACACCTGAAGCTAGGGTGCAGTTGCTCACACCTGCCGCACAGCTCAGTTTGAATGACACCGTACGTAACGTTTGCCCGCGCCCCTGCCGCGGCCGCGGACCCCGTCGTCGCCGCTGTCCTTGGGGACCCTGCCGCCGCCCCTGGCACCACCTGCTGGCCCGCCACGGTCCCCACTCCCCAGGCAGAGCAGCTGCGCGCGCGGGAGGCGACCCGGCTGCGCGAGTTGGAGCTGGAGGGCCTCGTGGACTTCTCGCCCGAGGCCGCGGTGTTCGTGGTGATCGGCTCCACCGGCAACCACTACACGGTGCGCCTGAGCGACGCCAAGCGCAGCTGCCAGTGCATCGACTGCCGCGTCCGGAAGCGGGACTGCAAGCACATCCGCCTCATCCTGCGCAAGCTGCAGGTGCGAGGGCGGGCGCGGGCACGTTGGCCCGAGTGTCCGGAATCCAGAGGGTTCTGATCAGATCGTCAGCGGCGCGGTTACCGGTATTTGTTTCTTGGCACCGTAACCCTTGCGTGATGGGCGCTCGGGCTCTGGGCTGTGTACATGTAGGCGCGGAGTATGAGTGACCATGGGTTTTGGGGGTAGTGGCGACCCTGGTCAGGGGAACAAGGAGCCAAGGGTCATGGCAGATGCTTGTAAGGGCGCCCTTCTGGCAATCACGGGTTTACCGAGCCACTCGGGCGTGGTGGACCGTGCCGGCGGGCCTCTCGACGCAGCATCACGGGATCAGCCCTCCACAGCACGTAAGCGGCCGCGTTTCACGTCGGGAAGCTGGCGGCGGTACGCGCCCCGTGACATCACGCGGCGGCGGCGGCACGGGGTATGTCCGCTTGTCCGGCACCTCGACATGCCTCCCGGAATCCATGACGGTTCTTCCAACGCTTGCTTCCCAGTCGGTGGATGACCACCCACATCTCCACACCATCACGCTCGGCACAATGGTACTTTTTGTTAACCCTGCTTTGCCCGATTACCAAATCAACCGGATCGGCCGGCTGGATTCTTTCCGCAGATCCAGGACAGCCCGGGCCAGTGGCAGCAGGTAGGGGAAGGCGGGTGCGCACTGCCCGGGCCGGATGACCGATGCGCGTTCCCCGGTGGGCGGGTCACCGCACATGGAGCGTTGCCTACAGCACGGCCCCTGTGCTGTGATTGACTGCCGTACCAGGGGGGGGGGTAAAGTTGCGGTCCCTTCGTCAGTTTGGTAGTGCATGCGATGCACGCGTCGGGCCAAGATTTCCGTTGTCGGGAAGCACTTGCGCACTGCCGCACCGCGTCCCCAAGCCTCCGAGGCCCCGGTGGAGCTTATCCCGCATCGCGTGTGCCGATATCCAACCAAAGGCCGTGGAGAGGTGCTTCCACGCCGCGGCTGGGGGCGGTGCAGCCGACGGCGCGCGGCTGGAGCAGTCGCCCGCGGCACCCGAGGCCAGCGGGGCCCACCCGGCGCCTCAAAGTACGGAGGACGTCGGGGGGGAGGCTGCGGCCGCCGACGACGGCACGCAGCCCCCAACGGCGGCACGGAAGCAAGGCGGGCGCAAGCGGACCCGCACCGAAGCGCCGGGGGCTCGCTCACCCAAGGTTGAGGTTGCCAGAGAGACGAGGGCGAGCCGCAAACGAGGCAGCGGCGCGTCCGGGGGTTGAGTTCATTGTCGGACGGCGTCGGTAAAGGGTGCCCAAGTTGCCGGAGGGCGTCGAACCGCGTGATAGATAATGTCTTTGCCACAGATGCTCACAGAAGGGGGGCAGGTGATGGTCGAGAGGGCGAAGACGGCAGCCACTTGGCTAGATTGGCCGAGCAGCAAAGCGGTTCGTGTTTGGGAGGACGGTGCCGAGCGGCGCTCAGGCGGATCCCCTTTTGAGAGCCGCCTAGGGCGCCGGCGGGTTGTGACGTAGTGGTGGTCGTCGGGGGGGCGGTCGTTAGCTTGGCGCGCATGGTGCGTTTCTGTCGCTGCGCGTGTTGGCCAACCTCGTGATCCTGCGCTCGCAAACGTTGCAGGGCGGAGACGGAGGGCGATGCGATCACCGCGGTGCCGGGAGGGCCGTGGGCCCCGTGTGGGGGAGGAACATTACCATTACAGGCCCGTGCAGCCACCTCCCTGCCCTGCCCTGCACACGACCCCAGGGGCACCCCGGACGGACAACCCTCCAGTGAGCCCGCGAATTGAGGCACGGGCGGGGCTGCCGGCAGGGTGGTGTCTTTAACAAATAACCCGCCCGAACCCATGGTACTTGCCAGTTAACCTGCAATGCACCGGGCAGTGTGTGTGTGTGTGTGTGTGTGTGTGTGTGTGTGTGTGTGTTATTAGGCAGGCAGAACAGGAGTGCGTGACATGCGAGGGGGCGAGTGTGCGTGTGTGAAGCTTCACTCACGGGACGGACCCGCGGATGCTGCTCCATACCTTGGGGGCTGAGGACAGTACGTTACCTCACCTCACCTCACCTGGTGGGTCCCAGACCACCTGACCGGCCCCACCCGGCTCTGCCCCCCTCAGCTAACCCACCCCCACCAGATGCGATCAGACAGAATGTGGCACCCTGTCGACCGGCACCTGGGCGGCGTGTTGTGCGTTGCGGTGCAGCTGCTCCGGCCCCGTTCAATTCTATCGTGCCCTTTGGGCGCTAGTCTCGTCGACTCCTGTTTATGCGGTATTGCAAACCAGTGCTTTTGGGCGTTTTGTTTGCCCTTGGGCCTCCGGCTCGTATGGGTATGTGCAGGTATGGGGTTACGCACCCCCAACCATGTAACAAACACACACACACACACACAATGTGCGGATGTGGGGCATGCGAGCACCTGACGCCCGGTGGCCTTCAGGCCCTTACCATCCTTGGTGCTCTCATCAGGCGCGGGTACGGTACCAACGCGGGGAGAGTACCAAGTTGCCAGCGGGTCGCCTCGCCGTGCGCAGGGACCACTCCCGCTCCCCGGGCCCCGTCATCCCTCGGCTGTCCCGCCGCGGCGCCCCCGCCAGTCGCATCACCGTACTCCCCGTCCCTCCCTCCCTCGCGCACACGCCTGATAACACACATGCATTCACACACGCACGCACGGACACGTGCTCCGTTTTGGCGATTGGGTCCAGAGGCGTACCGGCACTCGCGTTCCCGCGCTCGTCACCGCCAATGCTGGCGTCCGCAACTGCCAAGGCGGTTTGCATCTTGCACTGCGGGTTCCCAGCTCAACCGGTTGGCGGCCCACATTTCGGCCAACGTGGCCCGGCCGTGTCGCGCCTCCTACCCTCGATGACGATGACGTCTGGTGGCACCGCGACCTGCGCGCTGCGCCTGTCGGAGTCGGAGCCAACGCCTCCACACGGCTGGCGGCTCGTTTCCTTCCAACCCCAAACGAGTGACCGGACCCCTCGGGCCTGTGTTCCTTCCCCCCCTGGACCTACGTACGCGGTATGAAAACTCCTCAGTGCAAATGCGGGTGCATGGACGGCCCATTTGCCCCCTCTCCCCCTCCGCCAGGCCATCCCGAGCTACCCGCCCCACCCTCCGACAGCTTCCCCACCCCCACCAGCCCCGCCGCCGCTGCTGGGTCCCCGCCCCGTCACGGGCCGGCTCTGCTGCATCAGCCGCACAAAGGTCCGGTACTGCAGCACCCGCAGCTCCTGCTCCTCGCTGCGGTACGTCACGTGGCCGGTCGCGCCCACGAAGCCCTCCAGGCAGCGGCCGACCCGGTCGCGGGGCGGCGGCGGCCCCAGCTCCGAGGCGGCGACGTACGACCTGTCCGTCTGCTCGATGTACTGCTCGTGGTAGCCCGCGAGCATCGCGTCGCCGTCGGGGCCGTAGGTCACATACGCCGGCGCCAGGCGGGGAGAGGAGAGCGTCGGGGCGGGTTGGCGGATGGGGCGCGGGCTCCACGCCGCGGCAGGCACGGGCGGCGGCGCGGGGGCGCTGCCGATGGGGCGACGAGGGTCGGCGACCCAGGCGGCCGCCGGCGCAGCTGCGGAGGCGCCTGACGCTGCCGGGGGTCGTTGCGGCGGCGGCGGCCCTGGCGCTGTCTGGGTGGTGCGCAGGTGGTAGTTGCGGCGGGTGGCGGCCGCTGCCTCGCGGAAGGCGGCCTCCAGAGCGACAGCGGCCTCAGGCGGCAGCTGCTGCAGCCCGGGCAGCGGCAGCTCCGCCGCCGGCTCCGGCTCGGACGCCGCCGCCGCGGTTGTCGCCTGCTGCTGCCTGCCGCGGATGCTGTCCGCTGCTGGCCCGGCTGCAGCCATGACAGTTGTTACGGCCGCTGCCGCCGGCTGCGGTGTGGCCGGGTGGCGCGCACCCCCTGCCGCAGCGCCTCCCTGGACCGGCACGCTGCGCAGGTGGCAGCTGCGCCTGCCGCGTGCGGAGGTCGCGGCCGCGGCTGCCTCCGCAAATGCTTGCTCCAGGGAGGCGGCGGCCTCCGGGTCCAGGTGCTTCAGCCCCGGCAGCTGCAGCGCCACCGGTCCGGCAGCGGCAGGGGCGCCTCGGCTGTCATCACCGCCGCCGCCGCCGCGGGGCGAGGGACCTTCTGTGGACAGTAAGGGCCCTGACGCCACCGACACCCCCGCCTCGCCGCGGTGCGACACCGGGTAGGTCGACTTCCCGCTGGCTGACGCCGCCGCCGCCGCCTGCTGCAGCACCGCGCGCCGACGCGCTGCCCGCCTGGCCCGCTCCGCCTTCTCCGGATCAACCCTCGCCGCTGCTGCTGAAGCGGCGTCCCCCTGCGGCGCCTCTGGCCCTGCCGGCTGCCCCGCCTCGCCCGGAGCCGCATCCCCCCGCCGAGGTGTTGCGACCGGGCAGCCGCCTTCGTTGGCTGTTCCGGAAGGACCCACAGGGCTCCCCCCGGCGGACTGCGGCCCAGCGGATTCCGCCTCATCCACGTCCTCAACCTCACCCGACAGGCCCGTCTGCGTCTGCGTCTGGTCGCCAGAGTGCGTCCGGTCGCCACTGCCAGGAGCGCTGCTGCCCCGGCGGGCCCCCGCGGACGGCGAGGGGAACAACCTGGACTCGGGCAACTGGAAGACCGGGTCCGCCGCGTCGGCGCTACCCTCACCGCCGCCGCCAGCATTGCCTACGGTGCCGCCGCCCGCAGCACCGCCCGCCCGCTCCGTCTCTGCGGGCTGCTGTGTGCCGCTGCGCGGCTCCGCGGCAGGGGCCGCCTCCCCCGCCGCCGCCGCTGCTGCCCCTGCTGGCGCCGCTTCCCCTGCCGCCTCCTCCCCCAAAGTCGCGGCCGCCTGCGCCTCCGCCCCGGGCGGCACCACTCCGAACGTGTCCCCGTCCACCAGGACCCACCTGGCCACGGGCTGCGGCTCGGCCGGCCACAGGACGTAGTCCTCCGGGTGCCGGAAGGGCCGCCGGTGCCGCGGCGACAGCGGCGCCGGTCGCTGTACCTTGGGCACCCCGAACCCCGGCGGCGGTGGAGGACGCCGCTCCGCGGGGCTCGCCCGGGGCTCCCCGGTGCCGGCGGCCCCGCCTGCCGCTTTCGCCGCTTCCGGTGAACCTGCTACTGACCCCGATGCCGACGCCGGCGCCGGCGACTCCGCTGCTGCTGCTGCTGCCGTCACGGATCCGCCAGGCGTTCCACCGCTTCCGGCTCCTGCGCCCGAGGAAACAACGCCACCGAGACCGCTGGCCCCCACGTCTGGAGGTGGCCACAACAGCTCCTCCAGGCGGGGGCGACGCCCTGTCGACTTCCAGCCCAGCGCCTCCGCCAGCGCTGCCCGTGCCCTACGCAGCAGGCCGCTCGCCTGCCCTTCATCCGCCGCCGCTGCTGCCGTACCCGCCCCACCTTCATCTCCCCGCCGCCCAGCCCTGCCCTCGCGCTGAAGCCCATCCCTCTGTTCCCCGGCACCCTCCTGATCACCCGCCGCGGCGGCAGCGGTGCAGCTCAGGTACATGCTCAGCAGGCTGGGCACCGCCTCCGCCTCCGCCGCACCCGCCTCAGGTCGCTGGAGCGGGGAGACGGGGCGGTCTACCACCGCGTCTCCGCCGCCGCCGCGGCTGCCGCTACCGCCGCAGAGCTGAAGCTGTCTGTAAGGCAGGCTGCGCACCAGCATGCCCTCCTGCAGCCCGGCCCAGTTGGTGCACAACAGGTCCTCGAGCAGCGCTGCCGCCAGGGCATCGGCGTCCGCCGCCCCTGCCGCCGCAGCCGCACCGGCTTCGACTGAAGCAGCCCGCGAGTCCCCGGCGTCCTCCGCGTCTGACCTGGGTCGTGACCTGGGTCGCGGGCCGCCGCCGGCGGCCACCGCGGCCCGCACGAACCCCCACACCGCCGCCACGGCCGCTGGCGCCGCGCCCCCTTGCAGCGGCCGCAGCTCGACGCGAGCCTCCCCAGCATCACGCCCATCTCTGCCGCCTCCGCCTGATGTCCCTATGCGGGGCGCCATGATGAAGACGCGCTGCCGCTGCTGCCGCCGCGGATGCTCCGGCGACGCCGCCTGTGCGCGCGATCGCACCTCAGCTGCACTGCCGCCGCTGCCGTCCTGCACCGCCGCTGACCCAGTCACCGGCGCCGCCCCGAGTGCCGTGGCAGCGGCGGCGGCGGCGGCGGCACCTGCTGAGGCTCCTGGGCCACCCTCCTCAGGCACCACCTCCCGGACCAAGGCCGCTAACAGGGTATCCCCCCGGTCCCGATGGGCCGCCGTGTGGAGGGGAAGCAGGTTGGCCAGGACCCGCAGCCCGCCGCGCGCGAGTGGGAAGCAAGGGGACGGCTCCCAGCCACAGAGCGACTCGGGCGCCGCGGTGCGGGCGATGACGCCGCCGAGCAAGTCGACCTGCAGATCGGCCCGCTGGACCAGGGGAGGCGGCAGCTGCTGCGAGGGTGAGAGGGGAGCGGCTGCAGCGACCGGTGGTCCTCGCCGCCACACGGCCTCCCGGAGTGCAGGATCGTCCGAGGGTTGTGTGACTGCTGGGGCTCCGGCAGAAATGTCACGCTCTGCTAGCCCTGGTGCAAACGGAGCGGCGCGAAATGCAACAGGTGGGGTGTGCCGGACAGCAGGGAATCGGCCGCGAAGGAACAGCCTGCCGGTGCCCGGGAGGTTGCTTACCGTGCTCATCCAGAACAGGGTACAAGCGCTCGTGCCATCGATCCAGAAGCTCTTGTTGCAGCTCCGTTGTGGAGGAGAAAATGGACTGCAGCCAGCGAAAGTGGCGGAGCCCGTGCATCTCCACAGTGCGAAGGTCATGTGCGATGCCTCCGTTGTCATCATTTGGCGCTGGCACAGCAAACTCTGCCGGAAAAGGAAGGCCGGGCTGCGCATTCCACCAGCTCATTTTCGAATTCCCGACAACAGTCAAGCCCGAAAATCAGACATACATAACATGGAATCACTTGACTACACTTCTTTGCGTCAGATCCAGCAATTGTACAATGCTCCGTAAGTCATATTTGCGGAGAGTTGTAGCAGTCACCGCCACAGGTGTCGCTGCCAACATGGCTACACCAAGGCATATTGTCGCGTTCATGTTCATTTTCATAAGACTATAACCGTTTTGTATGAGCCGTGTATGCGTTGTGGAATTCGTGATCGTGACCCTCGCGGTACGGCGCCAGTCCAATCCAGTTCACGCGCACTGCCTACATGAATGCACGCTCCAAGGCCCTGGCCCTCCATGCCAGCAAGTGCCCGAGCACCCCTATTCTGGGCATCCCCTGACCTAATCTTCAGGGTTGGGAGCGTTACCTAATGCTCCTCGGGGTGGCGAAGCGCTCATACCTCGGTCCGGGTATCCGTAGGGTCCCGGGCGGCTCCAACCCCTATCTAGATTACGTGGCCGAGAAGCAGCGGACCACCACACACCGACGAATTGCGGTTGTCAAGGCCATGGCGCCGGCTAGGGCCGATCGCAGCTCAGCGCTGGGCATCCAAGCGGTCTAGCGGTGCCCGTGCTGGTGCACACGGCTCCCGCAGCCGAGCCCCTGCCGAGCTGACTGGAAGCGCCGCGACTCGGCTGCGGTGCGTCACCACAGTACGCAACGAACCGTCACTGCTGCCTGCGCTGCCAATAGTGCCAGTACCGGTTGAAAGGACCGGATGGTTCCAAGAGAGCCTGAGCCTTTCTAAGGCCGTGGGGCCGGCAGTTACCCACGGGTCGGCGGGCGTCCTACCGCTCTCCGTGTCCAACGGTCCGCCGACCCGTGGGGCACGGTGTCGACCGCACTGGCACAAACTGAAAACAATGGGGCCGCAGAAGCTCTGGGCACTCCAACACCGGGGGCTGACAGCGACGACCTTTACGGCGCGTTACAGGAGAACAGAGCCGTGAGACAGGAAGCCGGTGACGTTGTCGGTCGATGACCCGGGCGGTCCAGTGTGACATCATTGTTTATGTCAGCAGCAAATGTTGGCCGAGCACGGTCCTTATGGAGCTAGTGTTGCTTTCATCGAAGCAAGACAGGGGCTGCCGGACCGCCAACCGGCGTAACTGCCCACCGACTCCAAGACGCATCCCAGGGAGTGACTCTTCGGCGGTGGTCTTTGTCCAAAGATACCCAGTAATATAATCGTCACAAGGTGGAGCCCAAGTCCCGACACCCAGCGCTACCTCCTGTGGCTCCCGCGAGGCACGCCCTGGCCGTGGCCTGAAGGGGATGAGAGATACGGCGATGACCTGCGCAGGGTTCCCAGCCCCCTGCGCGTAACCTTTGGGGCGGGTTCCCAGCTCACGGTCAGGCCACAAGCCCCCCCCCCACGTCGCTACTGGCCAAGGGTGAGCCCGCCCTGGATGAATCATGGCTGCAGTGGACCGCGCGGGTATTCGTTGTCGGCCGAAGCCTCCTCCCTGCACAAGACCTCACTGCTTTGCTGCTAACAAGGACTAGGTACACGCAAAGAGAAGCACCCGACAAGCACCACCAGCGCATCGCACACCCACCCCGGACGCGCTCAGCCAGGGGACCACCCCGTTCCCGGCCGCCAGCCGGTTCGGTGACCGGCCGTTCCGGGAACCAGCCAAGGATCGAGTGGGCTGAATCAGCTGTTTCAACGGAACCAGCCCGGCCGATAGGCCCCACCTAGGTCCCCTAGGTTGACCCCTTGTTACCCCCTCCATCCCGTGGAGCCCGATCGGGCTTGGCTGGCCACGGGGCCTGGAAAGCAGCCCCTATGAATGAATGAATGAACGTTACAGCGGACCCCCAAAAGGGATCAACGGTCCCTGTGTGCTGATCAGGGGCCCCCGCCTGGCCCGACTCACGGAGCAGTCCTCCGTCAATCATCCGCCTGCGCGGACGATTCGTCTTCTCCCGGCACTACCGACCAGCGACACACCGGAAGCCCACCCCGCATCCTGACGAAGGGCTTGCCAGGCCCCAACCGCTGACCGCCAACCGCCGACCGTTGACCGTTGGCCATCCCCCTCCCGTGCGTGACCAGCTCAGTAAGCAACACCGTCCGATCGGCTCCGGCCATTCGCCATCGCCCAAGGAGTGGCCACGCTCTCCAAGTCCTCCCCTCCGAGGTTTTATGAAATTAGGAATGAACGCTACAGCTGAACCAAAAAATATGTGGGTTGATGGCTGGGGACACGAGCCGGGAAGCCGTGGTCGAGGGGGCGGCGACGCGCGGGCCCGTGCGTGGCCCCCTGAGTCCTGCTTTCCATCGCAGCGTACAGCACACCAATCAGGACAGAACCTCCAGGAATGGGCGAGGAATGGTTGGCTGCCTGCCTGGGAAACTGAAACGGCTCACTAGGGGGCTATCCGGTGCGCGCGCCACAAGGCATGCACGCGGGCTGCTCAGCCGCCCTACACGAGACCCGCGGGACACTTCCCAGGACCGCACGTATGTAGCTAGCCCAAATGGTCCAGCCCGAGTGTTGTGCAGGAAATCCAGCCCGTGTGTGTACGGAGTGCCTGTGGGCATGTACGGCTGGTGGGCGTCCAGGGTGCAGCCCAGCCGTGCAACGGCTGGACGCCCGAGACTGGTGGGGGCAGTTGTTCCGCAGGAACTTGCGAGTCAGGACGTTATAACAGATGTACGGCTTTGCAACCGTCTTCTCGCAGACGTTGCCACCTCCGTGCGGCAGGAACCCTGGCGGGACTCGGGGCGGGGCAGGGCGGGTGGCGGTGCCGCCGCCACGGGCGCGACAGGAACTCGGGGGAGGACCAGCACTCGGAGTTCCTTGGTGCGGGCGGCTCGAAGCCACTCTTACAGGAGACCTTTGATGAGCTGATGCACGTTGAGCTCCGGAACCCAGGCTCTCAGGCGGACGAGCACGGCTCTGTGCAAGTGACGGGCGGCTGCCTGCCTCACCGGGCAGCCTCGGCGGGACAACGCGAGTAGGCGCTTTGGAAGTTGTACACGTCGAGCAGGCCGGCCGGCCGGCAAGCAGGGAGAGCCGCCCAGCCGGATACGCTCCCTCAGTGCCGAGTGCACGGCGGCGCCCGTCGCGAGGCCGGGGGGGAAGGGGGGTCCAGGGTGCCGCCAGTTGACCCATCAACGGTCAGGCATCAAGGTGCCGTTATGGATAATGTGATGCGGTGGGTGATGCATGTTTAGCGTATGTGTAGGGCATGTGTGTAGGGCATGTGTGTTTGGAACAGGAGTGGCCGCGACATTTGTGTGGGTGTGGGTGCATTCGCTTGATAGGCAAGACAAGAGTCTGTCTGATACCTTCTTGACGGTGTTAACCCATCCATCCCTAACGGCAAGACCACTCACCAAAGCGCTCCGCGCCACCTGCGGAGGGGCGACTTGCCCAACCATTGACCACTTCTCGAAGCTCAGCAGGTCACGGTCCTCCCATGCCCATCGCCGCGCTGCCAATCAAGACAGCCCCCGCCCTAGTACTGCGACGGAGGACTCAATCCTCCACCTCCTGTGGCCGCCCAGGCAGCCACTCCTAGGTCGGTAACCCTTTTCACCAATGTCCAAGCGCAGGCAGGATTTTACAGCCCCACTTCTGCCTCGGAGATCCCCCTTGCGCAATAGAGAACTGAGCCACGAGTCGTGTGTGTATGTGTGTGGTTGGTTGTGTACGCGGTGGAAGACAGCAGAAGGGCAACTGAGGCGGCGGCCACTGGAATCGTGCCAGTTTATTACGCGCATGATTCAAAGCTGCTGTCCCCTGTTGTGCTGCGGCAGGTGGTGTGGTTTACTCCGTGCTGCTGCTGCCCTCGCCACTCCGACGACGTGGGGGCTAGTTTGCTGTCGACTGATTGCGGGGACCTCGCTGCTAGCAGTTCAGGTAAACCAGGATTACCCCGGCCTCACGGGCTTTACATGGCGCTTTTGGGCCCCCAACCGTGCTCTAATTTGCCATGTTTGTCTTTCGATTGATTTGTTGACAAGATGCCGTTCGATGGTTGCCTTCAAATATCAAATAAATTATGTTTTTGTTTTATTTAATAGTATGGGGAAATCGACGTAGCTTTGCCAAACTCTTATCCTACGGCCTCCCAAGGCAGTCAAAAATGAATGGCGACGAAACGTAATGACAATCTAGTTCGGGTTATCTTTGGGCACATTCTTAAGTGTTTCAGTAACCTACACTGCAATACCCTCTTTCGGGTGGGGTCAAGAACCCTCTTGTTTAACACTAAAGGTAGCAAGTTATCCCGTATCCCATCTTCAAAACAAAAATCCAACATCTTTTTGTGTAAAACAATTTCGTGGAAGCTACTCCCGATTAACCCTGTCATGTGTGGGCGCACGCCGTTTCATAACTGGCATGCCTCTACTCTTTTGCGACGAGACAAAAGCAATGGGACTAATGCATCGGCATCAGAATTATCTTATGGGAGTTTCCTGGTAAGAATATCGCATGCATTGAGGGATATGGTACATGATGCGGTGGCAGGTTACACAATCAAAAACATGAGACTCAAGGATGAGAAAGGTATGAGCAACATACAACAAATTTGATCGTATGTGGGTTCGGTATAGCATCGCACGTCTAATTGTGCGTCGCGTCGGTGGCGGGCGGTCAATAAAAGTATGACCGCGACCCAGAAATGTTGACCCAGGTCAACGCTATGGGCCCGATGTTGACCAGAAAGCTGTAGATGAGTGAGATGTGTGACATAAGCCCCACAATAGTACCTTCGGTCAATAATAGCAGCCCTCCTCTATTGCTTGGGTACCAACCTTGGTGGGCCGAGCGACCCCAAGACTTCATAGGACAGTAAACATCAATTTGTCCATTAATCACTGTAGCCGCGCTAGTGCGGATAGTCACGGCCCCTAGCGTAGGCTGTTAAGTACTTTAATAGTTCCATCCTTCACACATATCTCTGTTACCTGTCTTGGTTCGCTCGGTGTCGACCTTCACTAAGCAGCTTTTGGGTTACCTTTGAGGAAGTCTTATCGGACGCTAGCCGTCAGCGCGTGGCGGCACATAGCCACAATGGGGCGCCTCACAGCAGCCCTTGCCGTGGCGGTGGCGCTCTTGGCGCTAGTGCCGGGCGGTACGTGGGGCTTCGTGGCGCACCTCAGCAATGTCAGCAACATCAATTGCCTCATGTTCAGTTTATGAATTGCCTAGCTTGGTATCAGCAAGTGCACTAGGGGTCTCGCAGTGATCGGCAGGCCGATGATCCCCTTCGCTTTTCGGCAGATATCCTTAGTTCATTATGTTTTCTCGAACCCAAGCTATTTCGGTTTGTGGGTCACCAGGTTGACATGTTGGTTCACCCTGCTGCGGTGCAGGCTACACTCAGTTTGCGACTCCAATCGATTACCTCCGGTCTCAGCCAGATTTGTCAATTTCGCTGAGCTGCATTCAAAACATTCTTCAAAAGAACCAGGCGCCATGGACTTCTCAGAAGTCGCTGGACTTCACGCTCTTCGTTCCCACCGACGACGTAAGCTTCGGTTCGGAGATGATGACGGGCGGCGTTGTTGGGGGTGTACCTGGCCGGGTCCCATGTCCCTTTCAGCGTTTATATATGCCTTCTCACCCACATTTGGTTTGAATTGTTGACGTGCGCAGGGATGGCGGGTCATTTTCGACTATTTCCAGATGGATATGACTCCCGAGAACTTCTGCACGGACACTCGGAAGACCAAGCTCAATCAGACGCGTAACGCTGTCGTGAAGTACCACGTCCTTTCGGGGGCTCTGTTCCGGCAGCAGCTGAAGGGTGACTGCCCCGGCGGTTGCCTCTACAAGACCACTGCTGGCGGCAAGAACCTGCAGGACGAGCTGACGGTTGCTCTTGACCCGGAGGTGGGCAACTACGTCATCGGCGGCAACAACGACGACTATGCCGACTTCGTCTATGCGGCCAACGGCGCCCCGCGCTTCAACATCACGATCAACGGACGGGTGAGCACCGGGCTGCCCCACAGGATTGCTTGGACGCACGGGGGTGGGTAGATGACAGCAGGTCCGAATTCGCTCCTGCTACCGGGCTCAGTATTCCAGGGCTTTCAAGGGGTGTGGTGTATGCTGCGGACGCTTGACTTGTGTTTGGTTGACGCTTTGTTGTGTTTGGTTGATATGGTTAACTAACCCGCCGTGTGCTTCTTTCTGTCCCTGCCTGCAGATTGTGCACGTCATCAACGCCGTGATGCTCCAGGCCCGGTACATCCCCGCTGCCGCTTCGCCGCCGCCGCCGCCTGTGGTCAGGTCGTCGCCCCCGCCGCCGCCGCCGGTGTCCCGGCCGCCACCCCCGCCGCCGCCGACCCCTCCGCCGCCGTCGCCACCTCCGCCTCCCCCGGTGGGCGCCTCGCCGCCGCCGCCGTCTCCCCCGCCGTCTCCCCCGCCGCCGTCCCCGCCGCCGCCCTCGCCGCCGCCGCCGGGCCCGCCGCCGCCGTCCCCACCGCCCCCGTCCCCGCCGCCGCCGAACCCGCCGCCACCGTCCCCGCCCCGCCGGCCCCGCCGCCGCCGTCCCCGCCGCCGCCGCCGGCTCCCCCGCCGCCGCCGTCCCCGCCCGCGCCACCATCCCCGCGCCCGCCGCCGTCGCCGTACAGCGGCTTCTTCTCCATCTACCAGTTCCTGGCCCTTCGCGTGTCTGACATGATCAGCCTGAAGGCGATGGTTGACGCTGGCGACCTGGCCACGACGCTCAACAACCCCGCCCTCCAGTGGACCTGCTTCTTCCCCAATGACTTCGCCCCCGACTGGGACACGCCCCTGCCGTGGGTCAGCGGCACCCGTACCCTCCTGGATCAGGTTGGCGTCGTGAACGGCTGCAAGGCCGCCAACAACCCGAACGACACCGTCTGCACCGCCACGCGGCGGGAGTTCAGCGCCTACACGCGCAACACGCTGCTGCAGTACTGCGTGGACCGCACCGGCCAGGCGCAGATCACCACCGCCACCTGGACCAACGCCACCTTCCCGACCGTGCAGACCTTCGTCACCAGCACCACCAACGCCGGTTTCGTCCCGACTCCCCAGTGAGTGCGCCTTGCTGTAGATTTTGCTGTGCCGTATAGCTGTCGTCCAGGTGATTTTATATATCTGCGTTCTCCTCCCGCCACTGAATGCAAGACCGCATGCAGCCTCAAGAGCGTTTCTTTGTCAGCACAGTGGCTGCAATCATTTTTTTCCGAACAAATCGCTCATCCCTGTCATTTTCCCTTTTTGCAGGTACGGCGTGACCCTGGCGAACTCCACCGCCCCCGCCTTCCTGCTCGAGGACACCCCGCTTATCCGCAACCGTGACAACATCGTGGCGCAGTCCGTGGTCCAGGTCATGGACAAGTTCATCCCCGGTGTCGTCTCCGCGCCGCCGCCGCCGCCGCCGCCGTCGCCGCCGCCGCCGTCCCCGACGCCGCCGCCGCCGGCCTGGGCCACCATCACCTCCGCCATCGCCAACCTCAACGAGCTGTCCGTCACCCGCCAGCTCATCTCGCTGCTGGGCATCACCGCGCAGGTGAACGCCCTGCTGGACACCACCTGCTACTTCCCCAGCAACTTCGCCTGGGCGCTGTTCGGCAACAACCAGAACGACCTGGGCCAGTTCGTCGACGTGAAGAACAACGCCTCCCTGCCCACTCGCCGCCGCCTGCTGTCCGTCGGTGCCGGCAACGTCGTGTCCTTCCGCATCGCGCCCGGCTTCGTCGCGCGCGCCGTGGTCCACGACCGCCGCATGCTGGCCGTCGTGCCCAACACCTTCAACGCCAGCGCGTTCTACGACCGCCTGGCCTGGAACGTCACCCTGGAGGCGCCCTCCAACGCCTACAACACGCAGCTGCTGAAGAACACCATCCTGCAGAGCTGCTACAACCCCGCCAGCGCGCCCAACAGCGGCAACGTCGGCCTCAGCACCGTCGTCCGCCTTGCGGATACGGGCAGCATCCCGCTGGAGACGGCGCTGGGCTGGGGCGACTCCACCGGCATCACCGTCCTTAAGTACGGGTGAGCGAATCTCACCCGCCGCTCACCTGCCTCCCCGTCTGATGTGCGCCGTTGCAACTATGTAATTATTTGCCGTATGAAACCGTACTTCGTATGCGCACCTGCGTTGATGTGCAGATTTGCAGTCTTGCTGGTTGAGTGTGGGCATGCGGGGCTCTAGAGATCGATCCCTTGATTGTGTTCCTTGATCCCCCTGCCGCTCCTGCCTCCCCTCCTCCCCGCGCGCAGCTTCTCGGGCAACTGCTCCGACAGCGCCGCCGTGGGCGGCCTGACCAACGTCCCTCTGGCTACCCTGGGCTATTGCTCCCAGTGCCTGTTCTTCGACAACGTGGCCAACGTGTACCTGAACTGCTCCTTCACCGTCTACTCCGTGTTGACCGGCGGCCGCTCCGGCTTTGAGGGCATCATCACCAACATCGGCTACAGCCGCGGCCGCGCGCCCTTCGCCTACTGGGTCCCGCACGACATTGTGATCGGCTCCTACGCCGCGCCGCGCGGCTACGTTCAGATCGTCGACCGCATCGTGCAGTCGCCGATGCTGCCGCCGCCGCCTCCGTCGCCGCTGCCGCCGTCGCCGCCGCCGTCGCCTTTCCCGCCGCCGCCGTTCACCGGCCTGCGCTTCTTCCTGGAGAACACGCCGGGCTTCCAACAGTGCGCGGCCCGCTACTTCAACGCGTTCGGCTACTACGACTACGTGTCCCTCTTCGACACCTCCGGCTGGACCCTGTTCGTGCCCACTGACGCGGCCTGCAATGCCACGCTGCTCGCCAACAACAAGACCCTGGCCATCGCGCTGTCGGACGGCACCGGCCGCTCCCTCATCCGCAACATGTTCGTGCCCAACACGCTGTTGCCCACCATGGCCCTCTCCAACACCACCGTCCTGGTGACGGATCTGGGCACCTTCGGCAACAACTCCATCGGCACCAACGTCCTCACCTTCTCCTTCCCCAACAGCACCTCGCGCGTGCCGCCCATCGTCGTGAGCCAGCAGTTCCCCGGCTTCGCGCTGCAGCAGGCCAACATCACCTCGATGCGCGACATCATGATCATGCGCGGCCCTAGCGCCGGCGTCTCCGCCGGCCTGGCCGGCTACGTCCACGTCCTTGACAACATGCTGTACCCCAGCATCCAGCCGCCGAGCCCGCCGCCGCCGCCGCCGAGCCCGCCGCGGCCGCCGGCCCCGCCGCCGCCGCCGCCGCCGCCGGCCTTCCCGACCGGCCTGGTCGCCTACCTCAACAGCTACCCCGAGCTCAGCACCCTGGCGACGCTGTACAACTGCACCAACTTCACCGCGACGGCGCAGGCCGACCTGCTGGCCGCCAACGGCGCGACCTTCTTCGCCCCGCAGAACACCGCCTGGACCACCTACTTCCAGTCCACCGGCGCCACCGTCCTGTCGCTGTGCGCCAACGTCAACTCCACCATCCGGCTGCTCAAGGCGCAGATCATCGCCGGCTCCTACTCAGCCGTCGACTTCCCGCCGCGCACCAGCGCCGGCCTGGTCACCTACCCGTACTTTTACCCAGCGGACCTGAACAACCTGACGCTGACCATCCGCGGCTCCACCAGCCAGATCAACATCACCACCAACTTCCCGATCTCACTTGCCAACATCAACCCGCAGCGCTTCGACACCATCCTGTTCGGCACCTCCCGCCCGACCGTCAACCAGACCGGCTCCGCCTTCGCGCACATGACCACGGGCGTCCTGGTCGTGCCGACCTTCGCGCCGCCGTCGCCGCCGCCGCCGCCGCCGCCGAACGTGTACAACGGCACCAGCATCTTCGAGTCCATCAGCCGCGAGCCGCTGATCGCCACCTACTTCGCGCTGCTGCAGAACCTGCAGCTGCCGGGCAGCACCACCACCTTCCGCGAGCTGCTGGCGAACCCGTCGTACGTCGCCACCGTCCTCGCGCCCTCCGTCGACGCCCTGGCGGGCTTCTTCGCGGCCGTCCAGATCGACGGCGCGACCCTGCAGTTCAGCGACTGCTTCAACGTCGGCTCCAAGGCCAACCTGTTCTGCCGCGCCGCGCTGGCGTTCACGATCTTCCCGAACGCGCAGTTCGTCCCGTCGTACAACCCGGCGACGTTCACCCTGCCCTCGCCGATCGTGAACGACCCGCTGCCGTACGCGCCGTTCACCTTCACGTCTCTGGCCGGCAACACCACCACCAACATCGTGTACCGGTTCAACACCACCGGCAACCCGCCGGCCTCCAACACGATCGGCTTCGCCACCACGCCGTTCTGCTCGGGCGACCCGCGCAACATCAAGGGCCCGACCCCCGCCTCCATTGTGAGTATTGTCTAGCTATCTTCACTGTCGCCCCTGCTAGCCCTGTCACGTCATATGCTGCTGTCGCCCCTGCAGGCTCTCCCTTCCGGACCCGATCTGACCTCCTGTCCTATCCTTTCGCCCTTCTCCCCTCTCCCTGCAGCCCAACGTCATCACGCAAGTCCAGGGCCTGCTGTACGTCGTCAACGACGTGCTGCTGTACCAGGCTGCGCTGACCGTGGCGCCCGGCATCACCTACACCCCGACGGCTCAGTGCGTCGCGGCGTCATCGCCGTCGCCGCCGCCGGTGTAATCCTTGGACACGGACGGACACTGCAATGGAGTGGCGTTAAGATCGTAGACAGGATGTATAACCCAGGTCGTAGCCAAGTACTAATTTAAGCGCTGGGTGCCGGAACCCCTGACCGGCGGCGCAGGGGACGGGGAACGTTTGTCGAGGTGACGGGGTTGGCAGTGTTTGGGTTGAGCCGCCTATATCATCAGGAAAGTAGCAGGTTGGGGGGGGGGCTGTGTTGAGGCACTGCCGCGCAGCGGAGGTCGCTGCTTTTTGTGCGGTGCGTGGCGGCGGTTGCGGTGGGGGTAAACAGGGGTAACTGCCGAGACGGCCTGCTCTATCGCGGGTTTCAGGGGACGGCGTAATGGTGTACGGAATGTGAAGGGTGGTCGCACCTGGACGAGACAGGCTGGTGCGCGATGATGCCCCGGGGTGGGGCTGCGGCTGCGCCATGATACCATGCGGGCTGCAAGTTTACTCTGAGAAAGGAGCGCGCGGCGGTTTGGAGCGGTTTAAAGGGATGTGAATGCGTGCGCGGCCTCCGCAGGAGCCGCGGCCGAAATGTCGGATGCGCGCGTGCTGGAATCGAGCGAGGAGGTGTAGTAGCGCACGCAGCCGCATTCAGATTAGTGACATTTATTTGTACCCTGCCCGTTTGCTCCTCGCGCGCGTCTGATTCCAATCCGATTTTTTCCATGATTCGTGGAAGACTCTTGATCTGTCTCTTTCTTATCCTAGCATACGACTGCGGGATTCTGGACTCGGATGTCCAGGTTAGGGCGTGTGCCGCCGGCTTGTAACAAAGCTGCTGTAGCAATCAAATCAAGCCACCAGCCTCAGCATTGCCTCCCCACAACACTGCTTCCTCTCCTGCCCGCAAGCGCCAATGGCAGGTTCGGTATAGGGTCGAACTCAGTTGCGAAGGATGCAGACGCAGTACTTCAAGCGGTGCATGGTGGCAAGGTAGTTGAAGCACCCGACGGCATGAGTAGGTTGAAGCATCCAGCCACGACCTCTCTGTCGGGTACACCAAAGCGTCTCCCCCACAACAAAGTCATCCAACGAAATCCACACGCATCATCTCATGGACATGAACACGGCGCATGAACGGGTGCTTTTTACACCTGTTGATGAGCGCACGTATGCCCGGCCAGTTCAGTAAGTAGCTCATTGCAGGAAATACGCCGCTTGCGCTAGACGCAGTGGTCGATCCCTGAGCCGTCCCCAAACGACAGTGCGCACAGGCATCCAAAGCATCTTGGCTTCCCTTGAAACCCGCCCACAGCTTGACCGCCTTTAAATGCAACAAAGGGCCGCCTCAGCCTCAGAGCGGTCAGGCTGGGCCAGTAGCTCGTCACGCTGGCTTCCTCTCATGTCCCTCTCAAACACGGAACCCCCGTACCACGTGGTGTTGGATCCGGCGCCCGCTGCAACGCGCACAGGAATCTCTTATCGTCTTCGCACCCGCGCCCTCGGTTTCGGTTTCTCCCCTTCTCTCTCTCTTTCTCTCTCTCACTCAATGGCCTGCCGGCACCCTTCCACGCTCGTTTTCTTCCGCAACTCACGCTCCGTTACTAAGCTGTTCTTCCTCGGGCTGTCGAGCCCTCCGCAAGCCCGCGTCCGAAACCAACCCCGCGGTCGGCTTGCACCCTCCCTCCTTCCTCGGCAAATACGTTCACGAGTCATTCCCTAGCGTAACGACCCCATAACCATTAACGCGTCCATGAAGACCTCCGGATTACCCAGCCGCCCATCCCCGTTGAGAGCCGTGCTTCAGCGCCGAGTGCATTCACCCTGTCCCGCCTCAGCTCGGTCGCCGACAAATCCCGGGCTGCAGCACATGCCCGCAGGGGCCCGGCCCGCAGTGTGCGCCACACCCACCCCGGGGTCTTGCCTGTCGTCGCAACACCCATCCGGCTGCAGCGACACGTCCCACGGGCCGCACACAGGGAAGCGCCACCTGTGGCCCCCCACGCCCCTTCACTGCGCCGCCGCCGCGGGCTTGCGGCCGGTAATGACGTTGAACTTGATGAGGCCGCGTCGGAAGCCCTCCGCCATGAGGGGCATCACCAGAGCCCCCTTGATGGTGGTCCAGCCCGCCCGCAGCAGCCCCTTGACGCCCTCGGTGGTGAGGGCGGTGGCGATGACGGCGCCCCAGAACGGCGTCACCTCCTCCGACCAGTCGCGCGTCTGAATGTCCACCAGGCCCTGAGCCTCTGCGGGACAGGGAAAGAAGGCGGGCGGGAGGGAAGTGGTAGCGCACGTAGAAGCATGATGAAGACCCTGTCTGTACACACGGAGGAGCCAATATCGGTTAGGTGGATTACCAAGAAGATGCACACGGGAAGGGAACGGACGGCGAATGAGGGCGGCGGCGGCGGCGGCGGCCCGCAGCGGGGCGCGGCAGGCGTCGCCGGTGAGCGCCACACGAGACGCAGTTGACAGTTGGTCGTCAGCAACGGTCAGCAGTTGGGTGACTCGACAGAGCTTAAGCTACGGTAGATCGTGTGGAGCAGAGCGAGGGAAAACCCGGCTTTAAATGTGTGGGTGCGTGGATGTTGTGACTGGCTGCGACGGGGAGGTTGTGTTCTGGGAATTAACAAGACAAACTGCCCAGACACACCCAGCAACATCGTGGCCGGCTCACCGAACAGGCGTTCGTAGTCCGCCACAGAGCACCAAGCGGGCAGGTAGTAGGCCTCGCAGATCCGGTCCAGCAGCGCGGCCTCGTCGGGCTTCAGCGCCGCCTCCCCCGGGCCCAGCACCCGGTGGCACCAGGTCACCACGATCACGTGACCCCCGGGGGCGCACACGCGGGCCAGCTCGGACACGAACTGCCTGCGGGAGGCGCCAGGGAGGCGCCGGGGAGGTGCGGGAGGGGAGGGGATGGGAAACTGGCAGGCGTAGTCAACAAAGACGGAGGGGGATGTCGTGAAAGGGCTGGTGTATGCCTGTGGCGGTTGTATGATATGTGGTCCGCGAGGAAACACCGCGTGTGTGTTTGGGGGATGCGAGATGCTGTGTCGTGGATATGGGGCGTGGACGGAAGTGCGAGTCAGCGGGCAAACGGATGTGCAGCGGATGTGCAACGGATGTGCAGCGCGCACCCGTGCGTGCCGTACATGTGTGCATGGGAGGCGGTGGCAGGCTGGCGAAGGTGGGGAGGCGCATGCGGAAGCGCAGATCGGCGTGCGTGCGTGCGTGTGGGCGTGTGGGCGCGCGTCCTTGCGGGTCGGAGGGGAATTGTGCAGGGGAGGCGCATTCGCGATTCGGCACCCCTTCACCGCCAGCTGTCGGGGCGTTGGGCCGGGGTTGGCCGCGCCTGTTTTCGTGCGCGGCTATGGCAGGCGCCGGCACTGCGTGTCCCTCCCCCGCGCAGCGGGTCTGGACCTCGATCTGGATCTGGATTTGGATCTGGTCTTTCAGCGCCGGGTCGACCGTGGCGTGGTGCGCAGCACGGGTACCCACGCCAACCATGCGGGCTCTGTGCCGCGCTGGTAGGTCTGCGCTCCCAGGTTCGCTGTTCGAATCCCGCAGGCAGCTGCTGGCCTCCCGAAGAACAACAGCCCCGGGATCCAGCCTGGCGCGCCTGGCCCGCCTCCTCGCCCCGCCTCCAAACTCCCTTGCCTCCTTCCCACGGCCTCCTGCCCCCGCCTCTCCTCCCCGCCTCTCCTCCCCGCCTGCCTACTTCTTGTCAGGCATGTGCTCTCCGCTCTCCATGGACCACACCAGGTCGAACGAGTTGCTGGGGAAGGGCTGAGCCAGGGCATCCGCAACTTGGAATTGCAGCTTGTCGCCGAAACCCTCCGCCTGGCTGATGGCGTTGGCGCGGGCGGCCTGCGGCGGGGGGAGGGAAGGTACAGGAAATCGGTTAAACACAATCGGGTGCTTCGCTACTGCCAGAGGAAGGAGGGGGAGGAAGCGCAGGCAGGGGTCGTAGGTCCCCGGGCCGGACCGCAGCGCATGGTAGGGATTACAATCACGATGATCGGCAACTGTGCAATCCCAGATACCGATACTCGCCTTCCAGCCGCCCGAGGGGGCCGTTCCCCGATGGGAGGATCACGCGGCACGAGGGTGTGTGGAGGGGCATGGGGCGGGGGCCGTGGGGACCGCTACACGATGGCACCCTCCTGTCCAGCAGCAACCTAATCCCTCCAGCAATACCCGCTGGTCAAGGGGGCGCCGTCCCTTCCATCCTCCCCTGAAAGTGACTGCGCTAACCGCCCTGATGTGGCCTCACACCGCCTGCCGCAGCGGGTGACGGGGCTGCTTCCTCCTGTCCGCACGGCACCGACCAGTTCGTACGGCACCAGCCGCCCGCTGCCGTACCTGTTTGGGACTGAGGGTGATTCCGCGGGACGTGCATCCGTACTTGCGGGAGATGTATCGAGAGCTGCCGCCGATGCCGCAGCCCACGTCCACCATCTGTGGTGCGGGGATGGAAGCGTGGGAGGAGATGCGTGCGGGTTTCGGGAGTTTGGGAGACGAATATTACAGTGGGATTTTACGCGCGTGGGTGTTTGGGAAGTGCCCATCCGGTGTGTCTGTCTGTTGGTGGGTTGGTGGTTAGGTTAGAACAAAACCAGTCCCAGAACGCGCCCGGATGGGTGATGTGGGTGACAGCAAGGACTCCACTAATGGATGCGAAATGTTGCCGGGGCTGGGTGGATTCGCGCCGTTCGACCGCGAGCAGCGCGACCGGAGTCACACCGGCAGCAACGGGCAGATGCACAAGCCCGGACAGCCTGTGACCCGCCTGCCTCCGTCCAACTCCACGCCCCGGCCCCCGCCCTTCAACCTCCATGTCTCGGCCCCCCTCAAAAAACCGCCACTGCACCAACAAGTGCAGCCGCGCGGCAGCAACGCAGCACCCGACTGGCCCCGGCTGGTATGCCGTACTCGCCTGACGGACATGCGTGACACCGGCCACCTGCGTGAAGGATGACCCGTCCGGGTGAGGGTAACGGGTAAGGTTGTGGACGTACGCGTGGCTTCTAGGGTGGAGCTAGTAACAGTAGTGCATCAGGGTGGGACTCGTGACCGGGGCAACCAAGACCGTGGGCGACGGCCAGGGTGTGGTGGTGGTGGTGATGGTGGTGGTGGTGGTGGTGGTGGGTAAATTGAAAACAGAAAAAACACGAAAGACAAAGGGGGGGTGGCAACATATACGCGTCGCCCCCATCAACCAGGGGGGGAGCTCCCACAGCAGCCGTGCACCCGCCGCCGCCGGAGCTGCATCCCATAGCGGAGACACGGCGGCAAGTCACCGACTGCCCATGTACGGCGATATGAACAAAGGCGGATGCCGTGACGCCCGCGCAACGCAATGCCGGAAAGACCGCGTGCCCAGTGCGAAGGAGCTTAGAGGTTGAAGGAAAGGAGGTCAGGCAACCGCAACGAGGTCACAACCGAAAGGAGGTCAGGCAGCCGACCCCCATCAGGTACTGCAAGCCCGGGAGGGGATCCAAGGGTGCGCCGCATTCCCCGAGGCCCGTTGAAGCGCCAGGCGACCAGGCTGGACAGGCCTACGCTGTCCTCCCAGCCCACAAGCCATGGCCCCCCGCCCCTTGCAGTGCCCGCAGCCCCGCTGACCTTGAGGGACTCCTCAATCATGTCGATCTGCGCCTGCTGGTTGCTCTTGACGGGCGCGCCCCTGGGGTAGTAGCCTGCCACGGCGCACGGGCACGCGCACGGGCAAAGGCCCGGAGCACGGGCACGCGAACAGGCAGGTAAGGTCCGGCCCAGCAGCGCGTTGGCGGTGTGTCCTTGGTGTCCGGCGTTGCGAGCTTGCCGTGACGGGTGCAGGCACCCCTAACATGCGTTTACCCAGGCACTGCGATTGTGCGGCGTGACCGACCGTGGCCCGCCGCCGGGCGTGGGGGGCTGCGATCTGGGTCCCATGCCAGGCGCATGCAGAAAAGCCACCCCGCGGCCAATACGCCACAGCAGCGCCCTCCAGTCCTCCCGGCCGCCCGCCTCTTTGGAGGAGAGACCAAGTTAGCCCTTGTTCGAATCGAAGCCTGTGCCGCCACCCTGACGTCACCGCACCTCGCATGGCGAGATTTGCCCTATCGCCCTCAGCCTAGTGGCAGGGCAATCGCCCATACAGCAGGCGGACCCGTGCGTCAGCAGGTCCGCCGGGACGGCAGCCGTCCCGCGCAACGCCGCATGTATCCCTGTTCCCTTATCCGTCACACCATCGGCCCCCAGACCCCTTCCCGCCTTGCCCCGGCGCCCCGGCCCACATCTCATCGGGGGCACACCGCAGGCCGCACCCGCCAGCGTCATCACCCCCCGCACGCGGTTGCCGTACACATGCCATACGCCGTACCGTGGTGCATGTGCTCGCCCCACATGGTCTCCCACAGCTCCGAGGACTCGTCGTAGAAGGAGGCGATCCCCGAGCGCAGGTCCGCCACCTGCACGGGGGCGCAGGGAGCTGTGGGTAGGCCGTTGATGGCCGGGAAGGAGGAGGCGCGGCAAGCGCCCGATGACGGACCCAGCCAGTGCGTTGAGCTAAGGCAGCGTTGGCGAGGGGATGCGGGGGATGCGGTCACGGCGCTGGGATAGGGAGACGAGAGCTGCAGGGGAGCGGGTCGGCAAAGGGCTTCGAGGGTCGTTGCGCTGGCGCCGGTGCACCCGTGGCGTTCCATGCATCAGGGTGGACAAGGTCAGGGAGGGGCTGGGACCGCTGCCCTCGGGGGCCCTTTTATGGGTTCCGAGCTTCCGATTCAACATACCAGCCCATATATGTGCCCGACACACGACACGCCAACAACCATGTGCCAACGACCGCGAGATGTGGATGATAGGGTGCACTTCTGTACGCTGCGGAGGTCCATCGCTGTGCAGGTTGAGTCTGTCCGAGCCTGATTTGAGGTTGGCTAGCAGCTGTTGTAGTGTGATTGGGGGCCGGGGAGCGGCGATCGGTCGTGCGAGTCTGTGAAAGGACTGAATGTGCCAACATCGTTTTGACGCAGAGGCCCCTCAGCGCCCCGTGTTTCACCCTTTTGCGGGTTTCCAAGACACCACATACTGCGAACTGCTCTCCTGGCGTTGTAAAAACCGTGTAACCAACCGTTCCGCGTTATATGCATACTCAAGTTCAGCCAAGCAATCGTACGAGTTCATGAATACCATCACAAGGGTATCGCAACCGAACGATTCCATGTCAACGCGACCTGAACTCCTGACCAGATGTGTTACCCATCCCCGATGGGATCGACAGCTTGGCCAGTTTCGTGCCGCAACTGCAGCAGCATATGCACGTGATGCGTTCAGATATCTTTGGCTCACCTTGCCCAGCGACGTGATTGGTTTAATCAATGTCTCCACAACACCCGCTCGAACAATGGAGTACCTCCTTCCCAGATGCGGCCTAATACCCGTATGTCTTGCATCTAGTTTTTTGGAAAAATATCTAGAACTCTGGCTATAAGCCAGCGGAGCCATGTCCTCAAATGGTGCACTGAAAAGATGACCGCCTTGAACGTTAACCCGCTGTGCCCAGATAACTTCAGAACTTTCAGGGATGAGGCTAGGGTAGTGATCATGCCTCGAGCGTGGCGTACATAATACTGGACGACAATCTCGTACAAGCCTCCCGTTCATGGTCCTTGCGTATGTTAGGAAGTCTGCTCTCAGACAATTTGTTTTCGATGATTGCGGCCCGAAGTTCTTTTCGATTGATGCATATCGGTTTCACTCCGACAGTCTTCCGCAACTGGCATAATCTGTAAGGACTTAGTCCCGAACCCAGCCGACCCAGTCGATTGCACCCTGTGGCGTAGATCCATAAGAGGTGGACTCAATTCAGCGATGGCTGGTAAGTATTATGTTGGAAACGTACTCTTTTGGGGTGCCCGCTGTTGCGCGGGGCCAACAGGCAACCACAGGCAGGAGCCTCGACCAGCTGGACCCATCATGCAGAAATTTGAACGAATTGAAACAAACTCATAACGCAAACTCCCTGGCCGACGGCTTCGCATATGAGTTCACCTAGCCTGCATCGCCTCGTCCGTTGCAGACGGGCGCCTTAATGCCTCGCTGGACGACTTAATCGAGGCGCAAGGTTTTGGTAGAGCCCCGCGCTCTGGCGGTCCAGTGGGGATGACGGGTGCTCGTGTACAGCCCTACGGTGGTGGAGGCGGCCCGCGCGGCGGTCGCGGGCCGCCGCAACGCGGCGGCGGCGCTGGCAGCAACGGCGTGACGCGCATCAGCGAGACCTTGGACGACACCGCTACCCCGCAGAACGCCATCAAGGTCGGCGGCACGCAGGACGCCAAGGACATAGCGCAGCGCATCTGCGAGTCGTGTCGCGTGGGCGAGCCGCCGGCGCTACTGACCATCGGCGGCCAGTCCATCAACCAGGCCGTCAAGGCCATCGCCATCGCGCGCGCCGACCTGTCCAAAGAGGGTCTGCAGCTCAGCTTCCAGCCAGCCTTCCGACACACGGACCGCACGAAACCGCTGATCGCCTTTTACGTCGCGAAGGAGCGGGCGTCCCGGCAGCAAGCCACGCACGGCGACGACGTCACGCTCACAGTGGCATCTGGGTCCAAGATCGTTCCGGTCGCGGGTGCGATTGCGGGCAAGATCCGAGAGAACCTGAAGATCTCGCTGCTGGCCATCGGTGTGGATGCCGTCACGAACGCCGTGCTGGCGGTCGGCAACGCGCGCCTCTTCCTAGAGCAGGATAACTACGATATCCGTGTGGAACCGGAATTCGAAAAGGTGGAGAAGAACGGTCAGCTGATGACGTCGATGAAGTTGTCTCTCATCGCGGAGGCGTTGTAGTGCATCCCCGCGACCTCCACATGTGGGCGCGATCCAGGGCGGTTGTCCAGGGGCCATAGAGAAGCCCAACGGCACCCGCACGGCTGGCCAAGGAAACCCGCGTGTGACACCTGGGTCGGGTAAAGGTCAGTCCACCTATGTCGCCTGTGGCCGAGATCAGGATTGGTCTTCACCCGCTGGAGTCCGTTCTAAGGACATCCTGGGGTTCAGACCAGCAGTTGGTTCATCATATTGGACGGCCGGGCAGGGCACGGAGCAGGAGGGCGGGGTGCCGCCTGCGCGGAGGGTGGCACGGGCTTGAAGCAGGAGGGGGGGGATTCACTCAGGTCCATTGAAGGACTGCGGGGGCTCGAGAAAAGCGGGAACCACTGGAATGAGTATTTGACTGATAGAGACACTGCACAACTGAGGATCGAGGGTGAGGGGTCCCAACGGATGCATGTCGGGGTGGGGTGGGGGGTGGCGATCCGCTGCCTTTGCTGACAACAAGGGGGTTGTGAACCGCGCGCGCGATGTAATTGCGCATGGATGGGCGGATACGTGTTCGCCTACATGGGGCGCGCGGGGATGCACTGGACGGATGCACAGGACCCTGAACCAAATCATTTTGCGTGAGCTTTTGCACACGATGTACACTTGGCGTCTGCCCGACGCGACGCTATTTCTTTGTGGCTGTGATTCGCCCCACAACTTATCTCCTTTTTGTCCCACTCGTCGGGGTTAGCGCGTCAGTGCCCTGCTGAGCATGACTGGTACAAAGTGCGGGCGGACCCCGGCGGCGCCGGCGGACTCGCAGGGATGACGACAGTGCCTTATTCCCTGTGCGCTGGCGAGGAACACGCCCTTCTGTGTCTTCTGGAGGCCAGGAGGTCAGCGCGGGCGGTGCGCTTGTCTGCTTTGCCGCAGATATGGCCCCCTGTGCGCGTGACAGACGCGCGGCTGTTGCCGGCGCGGTGTTGTACCCCGGATGGTTTGGAGCGGTGCAGGAGCCACTGCGCGGTCCCTATACGACCCACGTGTTCATTTTGTTTTCCGTTCTGGTTGTGTTTTGTGATGTGCGATTCCTAAGACTTTTGATGACAGTAAGTGAACCCATGCAATCCCCCGACATCTACAGACATCCCGACGCGCAGTTTTCTCTTTGCGGACGCGCCCCCACAGTCCTATGGCTGCATGCGTCAAGGGCCATGGCGGTGGGGTTGTAGGCGCCTCGCTCGAACTCACTTTGCGAGCGCCGCGCGCCGTGCCAGCTTCTGAACCCCGGGGGCAATGTAGGGCGTCCCTGATATAGCGCTCTTGGTACCCGTGTCGTCAGGGCGTGTGTGTGCTTATAGCGAGAAGCCCGTCCGAATCACCCAGGCCCAAGATACTTACCAGTCAACCGGCAATGTACGTGTACTGAGTGTGTCCGCGTGGAAGGAATGATGTAGGGCGCATGCGTACTCCGCGGCACCGCCACCTGTGCATGGCATGTCAGATTGGCCCCCGCTTCCGGCGCGATGCTTTGACGCCGCTCGGGAAGGCGTGGCGTGCGGAGTGCTTCGCTCTGCTCCCGCCTGAACGGTTTGACGCGCGCGGGTGCTGGGACGTGGCGAACGGGAGAAGCGGTCGCTGCAGCAGGTGCATCCGTAGCGGGTAGTACGACAGGACGGCGATATGTAGGAATGAAGGGCACATAGGGCTCTCCGTCAGCTCGAGGAGGAAGGGGCGGGTTTGGGGCCCCACACACTTGACAGCAATGGCGTTTACAGCACGGGGATGTTCGTGGTGACATGGGTTTCGTTTTGTCTCGTCGTTCTGCGGCTGCGGCCTGGCCGGCTGGGTCGGGGCTGTCCGCGCGCGCGAGGGGTTGCACGTTTTTAGCGCACCCACTATATATTTTCAGGAGAGCAGGATTTGCCAGGTTTACCTCCGATGATGGTGATGATGGTTTTAATGGCGCTGACATCGGGTTGTGGTACCCTAGGGGCGGCGCCTTGTGTCGTCTTGCAATCCTCAGCGCACCGGAGTCAGTCCTCCAGCCCCCTGTAATTGAGTGTGCGGGCGGGGAAGGGGCGCGACCCGCAGCAGTCGGACTTACGACGATGTGCCGTCACTAGCTCTCCTGGTAAGGTGCGAATTTCAAAGTCCCAACTGTCTCACTGTGCCTCCGTCACCTGACGATATTTGACGGTCGGATGGCCGCAGGTCGGATTCCGACCTGGCCACGGCTGCGCCGCAGCAGGCCGTCCGGTGCCCACATCTCTTGACCACCACGTCAGGCTCTCAGGCACCCACCGCTTCTCACCACGGCCCATCCCTTCCGGCTCGCGAAAATAAAGTGTGCCGATCGTGCAAAATACGGTAAGAAAGTGATTCGAAGTGAACCACGTTCAATGGCTCCAAGCAAGGACAACACGCAAGGTGTGATCGCGCGCAAGCGCATGCTGCCCCGCATACGCACACGAGCACCCTAGCTGTGTGCCAGGTTGCCAGCGCAGCCGGAGCGCATCTGCAACGCCATTGGCACTCTTCCGAACGGACGACTGCGCAGTGCGAGGACATGCGGTGCCCCGGTGGCAGGGAGAGCTAACCAGTCCGTCCCCAGCCCGCACGCCGACAAACACACCCCGACCGCCAACAGGTGACACCGCTAACAGCACAGAGCTCCCACGTCGCCAGGTGAGACCTCGCCCCTTCTGCGCCTGCGGCGCCGCGCACGGCATCCGCCCCACGCTGACGTCACTTCGTCACTTCACGCAAGATGCGGAAGCCGGTGCTCAGTCCATCGGCACGCGGTAAACGGACGCCCAAGCGGCCTGGCCCGGCCGCCGTGCCTTCCAGCCTGTGAACGGGCAAGGCGTGCGCACAAAGGCGGCGCCGCTCCGCCTGCTTCCTCACAGCAGGTGTGCGAGTTCACGACCCGGATCGCATTCTAGGGCGCCCTCCACCCAAGCGAAGTACCGCGCCACGTAAGTATAATGTGTTATGTAGGGTGTGCCCGGGTTCGTTCTTTGGGTTTATTTCTTTTTTCAATTTAACCCAACCGAAACCGTTACCAGCTTCGTGACGAGCGCGACTACCACCACCACTGGGCGCAAGAGCGTGGCGAAGGGGCAGGGCAGCCCGGAGGGGTGCAGGAAATTGTGAAGACATAATTCATACTGCGCTCTTTCATCCTCGGTTCAACCCCCTCGTATCCCCTTCGGGAGGCTGTTTCGCCCCGAGAGGCACCACGGCCCACGGGAACCGCACTCGCCAATCCCACCGCTGCCCCACCCCACGCCCCCGTCGTGGGTCAGAAACGGGTCGCGGGACGGGCGGGGCAGCGTGGGACTAGGTGGCCTGGGGGTCAAAAAGAAACAGCCCAGACACACCCAGCCCGGCGGTGGCAAGGGGGACTTGAGCGGGACGTAGCCCGGGGGGCCCCATCCGGCGTCACGGCCCGAGTCCCCCTTTTGACCCTGCCGCTGCGCAGGCCTGCGATGCCGCAGAAAACGAACCGCTCCATTTGGTGCCATGCGGGCCAGTGGTGCCGTGCCGGGTGGACACTGCCAGTTCTGGGTCTCGTTCACACGCCCTTGAACCACAGCTCCGGGTCCAGGCGGGTCGCCGTGGGGCTGGCCACCACCTCCACCACCTTGTCCTTGGAAGCCTCCGGCTGCAGTACCGCCTGCGACCAGCACCAGCAGCGGTAGTGCGCGAAGCTTGGACGGATCAGCAATTCAGGACGAAGGTAGGAGGCGTGGCGCGTGGGTCGCCGGGAGGGCGTTGCGGGCAGCAACGCGACCGAGTGGGGGCCGCCCGCGGGTGGTTGCGTGGCGTCGACGTGACCCATCCCCCAGGCGTCACTCAGCGGTAGGGCGATGGCCCCCCTGCAGTCCGGCCCGGTCGATCAAGTCCCATCCAATGGCCCGGTCCAAAACCACGCCGACGCGACATTCCGGCCCATGGGGGATTTCACCCGGGGGGCACCGCGCAAATTGCACGGCAACTGCCGCCACCCACCTGCACGGCCACTGCAGCCACCGTGTCCCTCGAGATGGCGCGCCCTGGGTCGCGCTCCAGGGCAAACAGCGTGTCCTCCCCCGACAGAATCAGGTTGCCCACCACGGACTCGGGCTCGTTGGACAGGCCCCCGGGCCTGCGGACGCGTGGCCAACGGGTCGGCAGGGTTGCAGTCGGGGCCCCGCCTCCGGATCGGGTCAATCCTCGGACAACAAGGCCAAGAGGAGTGCTGCCGGCGGCATGCACCTACGCTGGCGCGCCCCTGCGTCTCCCCTCCTCCCCTCCTCCCCTCCTCCCCTCCTCCCCTCCTCCCCTCCTCCCCTCCTCCCTCCTCCCCTCCTCCCCTCCTCCCCTCCTCCCCTCCTCCCCTCCTCCCCTCCTCCCCGGCCCCGAGCCGCGGCTCCACTGCGTTGTGGTGCGTTCTGCGCGGCCAGGCCGCGTAATGCCATGTGGGTCAGGTGGCAGCAACTGGGCCGCAAGCGGGACACCCGGGCATCCAATGCGGGGGGCGGCGCCTGTGCGCCATCAGCCCCCATCACTCTAAGGACCGTCGAACCCCGCCGCGTCGTGCAGCGAGCCGAGCCAGCATGTCCGTGAGGGCCGCTCCCTCCCTGCTGCATGGGTGCGCGTGAGTGAGTGCGGGCTGCGGGCGAGGGAGACAGCTACGCAGGACGACGCAGCCGCGGTCCGCCCGGGTCCGTGGCAGACTGGTGGTCAGGCGCTTGCCCGAGCCGGATGACACCTGGGGCCGAGGCCGGGGCCGGGTGGGTGGCTGCGTTGGCATGAGGTGAGGAAAGGTGAGGTGAGGTGAGGTGTGCGCTCGCCGGCGCGCCTTCCCCTTCCCCGGCTCCTGCCTGATGATGGTGTAGTTGAGTCCGCTCGCGCGAAGGTACTTCTCAGCCTGCAGGTGGAGGCGGAGGTGGAGGCGGAGGTGGAGGCGGCGGAGGCGGCGGACGCGGAGGCGGAGGCAGGGAGCATCACAGCGAGTCGTACGCACGTCAGCGGGGTGGGTGGGGGGTGGGTGCGGAACCACTGCGCGTCCAGGAATGCAGCGACGCGCGCAGTCTCACCATCGGGAGGCCTCCCGTGCGAACACGCGAGACTGTGTGCATGCGGCACCTGGCAACGCCGCACATCGGTACATTTTGTGCCCCGCCCGGCACGCACAGCCGCATGCTCCTCCTGACCGTGCCCAGTTGCCGTGCCCACCGATGGCGCAAACGCCCCGCACGCAGCTGAAGACGGCCCAGACACCGCCGCTACACCGCCCGGGGGACGCCGCCCCGCCGACCCCCCCCCCCCCCGCGCTGCGCCGGGGCCGCCGCACCTTGAGCTTGCGGTCCAGAACGCGGTCGAAGAGGTTGAGGAAGAGGTAGTTGGGGTTGGTGCCCTGGCCCACCGCCGCCGCGTTGGTGAGCAGGCTCGACACGAGCACGAACTTGCGGACGCCGCCGCCGTCGCCGCCGCTGACCCGCAGGGCCGCATCCACTAGCTTGATGGTGCCCTGCAGTGCGGCGTGTGGTACGGGGTGGGGGATTACGACGTTTGGTACGGGGGGTGGAAAGATGTCGGACAACCCGACCCGGGCGTGCACGTGCGTTATGGGATGTGTGTGGGTCGGTGTATGGGTGGGCGGGGGCAGGGACGGGGCCGGGGACGAAGGCGGGTGGGTGCGGGGGTGCGTGGGCGGGTGGGTCGCGGCGAGAAGCGGGAAGAGGGTCAAACGGGTCTCCGAGCTCCGCAGCTCATCAGGAAGGCCCCTCAGCGCGCAGGGGCCGGCGCAGCCGGCACAGCCGGCTGCAAGCGGTGATGCCCCACCGCAAGGTGCAGCCAGAGGAGCGTGGGAGGAGCGGCACAAGCGGGACCGTACCTGCTCGTCCACTTGGGCGGAGCCGTTGGGGCCGAAGCCGGCCGCGCCGGTGGCGCACACCACCGCTTGTGCGCCGCCGATTGCGTCGATCAAGACGCTGCAGCCAATCGCGGGGGGGTGGGGGGGGGGGGGGAAAAGAACCCGAGGGGGCCGGCATGTCAGCCAGTCTGCCTAGCCTCCCAAACATGTATTGCGAGTGGATCCAAATGCGTGGATCCGAGTTCATGGATTCAGATGCGTGGATTCGAATGCGTGGAGCCAGATGCGGATGTGCGTTGGCAGCATCTAACGGGCGCAACCGCAGCAGCACTACGGTGCGGAGGTAGCAGCGGTCCCGTCACTCAACTCGACGCCCTTGGTGACGTCGGCCTCCACGATTGTGACCCGTGGGTCAGCTCCGAACCCGAGCGCCAGGGCCTTGCTTGTGTCCTGCAGGTCCGGGGCGCCGGCAAGCTCTTAGGCGGGCATCCCCTCCCTCTCTCTCTCCCCTCTCCGTCTGTGTCCCTCTCTCTCTACCTTTACCTCCCTCCGCCTCACCCTGTCTACCTCTCACACACACTGCCTCGGGACTGAACACATGGCGCCTACGACGCTACCTGGGCCCGTTGGATCGCCCGGTCGGGACTAAGGGTCCACCTTGTAAAGGTTGCGAATGGACACGGGAGAAGTCGAGCCCCGCCCCCGCCCGCCAAACGACACCGCTCTGGCCGCGGCCCGTCCCTCCGCCGTGGGGACCGGGTCCGCCCCTTGCTCCGGGAACTGGGCACGTGTCAATATTGCCCAAACGGGCATCCGTCCCCTTGCTCCGGGAACTAGGCACGTGTCAATATTGCCCAAACGGGCATCCGTCCCCTTGCCCCGGGAACTGGGCACGTGTCAATAGTGCCCAAACGGGCATCCCCAGAGTCCTGCGCCGCCGCTTGAGAATGTTGCGGACGCTGCGTTTGCGTCACCACCGACAAGGACAGGGCGCTTTCCTTGCGTCGCACGTGGCGCCTTCGTTGCGAAACACACATGCTATTTGACGTGCTGTTCATTTATTCATTCATTTATTCATTCATGTCTAATGCATACAAGCAGCCGGACGGACGGTACACGTTGCCATGGACCGGCGTCGGTTGGACATCCGGGCGCCACTCACCCGCACGCCAGCTCGCACCGAGAAGCCCGCCTGCCGCAGCTGCTGCACCACTCGCCGGCCCGTGTTCCCGGTCGCGCCCGCCACGAAGACCTGACGCCGCAAAGACCCGGGGCCCGGGGACCCGTCGGTCACGTCCCCCCAAGACGAGATCCAAGACCCTCGTCGCTTCCGTGTCGGCTCTCGGCTGGGTTCCGTACCATCCTCTTGGTCCCCTACACGACCCGAGCCACTCCGCAGCAGGGAACTGCGTGCCCCGCGCCTCCACGGTCGACCAACCCCCGCACATGCTTAGGCCGCCCCCGGCCGGTCAATAACCGCTAAGGGTTCCCGAGGGAAGTTCGGTGCTGCTGCTGCCGCTGCTGCTGCTGCTGCTGCTGCTGCTGCTGCTGCTGCTGCTGCTGCTGCCGCGGCTCAGCGGCGACGACCGCGATGCGGTGGGTGACCCAGTGACCACAGGACTCAGCTGAAACCCCAAGCCACAGGACCGCTGCTGTGACCCCGACGGAAGGGCAGTCGCCAGCCACCCAGCACCCGCCCAGGACAGCAGGCTGCATGGTGTCCCACGAATTGGAGCAATGGCACATGGAAATGAAGCAATGGCACACGAAGTGGAGCCCCTTGATGAATTGAGATGTCAGGCAAACCATTCGAAAAATGCTCCGAGATATTCCCCGCGGAAGCGCACCGTGGTAATGCCCTCAGCCGCCCAAGCGCGAAGCTGGTCCGCGCCCAGGCCCAGGCCCGTGGCCCAGCCCGTCAGGCCCGCAGTCAGGGCCAGCAGCGCGGCACGCCGGCTGGCACCGCCCTCCGCTGTGTTCAGCCCAGACGCTGGCTGGCGCTGGGGCTGCGGCTGCGCCTTCATGTCGCCAGCCGTGGGTCGCACAGCCTGGCATCGCAGCTGGAGGGCATCGGCGGTTGGCGCGGCGCAAAGAAGCACGGGGCAGGGCAATGTGGTGTCGAAAGGGTCGCCTCGGCAAAGAAGACGCTGGCGGAGCCTGCCTAGGTCGAAGAGGGCCGATCAGGCACAATCCAACTGATTTGGGCGTCAAATGCAAGGTGTGCGGTAGTACGGCTCCGAACAGGGTGCAGAGGGCAACGGCTCCGGCCGGGTGCGGTGCGTTTTGGGGTGAGTCGATTGTGTGGGACACTTTCAGGGCAGTACAAGGGACTAGAAGCCATGAATAATGCCAAGTCCTGCTTCAGTTAGAGCGCAGATGGGAAGCAATGCGCTGCGCGACGCAGCCAGGGGACAAGATGTGCTTGGATGCGCTGAGCCATCCGCAGGTTGCTCTGGCCGGTCCCCGCATCCCTTTCCAGGATTCCACCTCCGCCTCCCCACAAGAGCTGAGCTTGGGCGGTGACTTGTGCTATCTAACAGTCAGTGAGACGCCACGTCAGGGGGTGATGGGCCCAACGTGCACTACGTAGGTCCTCGCGCACCTTCTGCGCACTGAAAAAATGAAGTCCGGCATTGGTACGTCGTGTCACACGGAGGCGACGTGTGGAAAGGGCGTCGGTGCACATCGGGTGTTGCATGCGCACAATTTTACAGCGCACGAAACTTCCAACGCACAAACAAATAGGGTCACCCAAGGCAGGACCAGTCGATCTGGTGGCGTTGGAAGGCAAGAGTTGCGTCGCATTGCAACCATCGAGAAGATGACTGACGTGACTTGTACGGAAGTACGGTGTTGGCCAACTTTGTATTGTGTCGCTGAACATTTGCGACTGCATGTCAGAGCTGTACAGAGGTGGTCAGGGAAGACGCTTCCTTTCATGGGTGCTCTTGGCGCGGTGGACGGCAAAACGCGCGCAAACTCGTACGTTTTTGAAAACCAGTCCCTATCAACCCAGCTTTTGTATTCTCGCCTAAACAGTTGCTGGGCGTATAGAGTCCTGGAGAACAATTGTCCTTCATAATCTGCGGGCAACATATCTACATCTTGTGAACCAGCAGTGTGGTTGAGCAACCGTCTGCAAGAATGACCAACAAAGATCGAGGCACAGATGAGGAGAGGGCACAATTGCTTGACAGTTCAAAGGAGACAGGGAAGCCGCTCCCTGGGACACACGGCACTGCCAAGGCTGTCGCCTTTGGAGGCCTAGGGGTCACGGCGATGGTGATTCTCTACTACGCAGCTTGTAGCTCGACTATGCTCGTCATCAACAAGGTGGCCATCCACTACTTCCCCTGTCCGATCTCGCTACTATGCCTCCAGTTATTCTCCTCAGCAATTGCTGTCTCCATCGGACACTATACGGGGGCTCTTTCAGCCGAGGCTGCCGACTTCGAGAAACTGAAGAAGTTCGTCTGGGTGGTTGTTGGGTAAGCACACATGACAAAGACTCCATGGGACGAAACAGGCACGCCAGTGCGCTGTAGAGAAGCATCAAAAGGAACGATTGCGTTCGCTTAGGCATTGTAAGCGTGGACTCAATCTTGCGCCCCGCTCAGGTTTCTTGGGACCATTTTCTCCAACATTAAAGTTTTGCAGCATGCTAACGTGGAGACGTTCATCACGTTCCGCTCCACAACTCCTCTGGTGAGTGGTTCGGCGCGCGGCGGGCAAAACCTGACGGTTTCGAGCGTTGTTGCCGCGTGTTTTCCTCGTGGAAGAGATGCCCCATCAACATTGGCATGATAACGATCTCACTAGTGTCTAACCGTGGTGGCGATGGCCTTGACCATTGCGGGCATGGAACTTTCCACCCGAGCGCTGGCTGCATAAGTATGCGGTTTACACGCCGCCGGAAGCTCGTGACCCCATGGTGTCGGCTTCCATGTGCCGTTCAGATTCTGTCCATCTGCGACTACATTTTTCTCGGGAGGACCTTGCCTAGTGTGCGATCATGGATCAGTCTGCTGGTGCTGCTTGGGGGCAGCGTTGGCTACGTGCTGACGGACAGCGGCTTCAAGATCGACGCTTACGTTTGGCTGCTGCTTTGGTGGGTGGCGATGACTGTTCCGGACGAAGCATTTATTGTGTACCCACAGAGCGCCACTTGCCACCACTCTGCTCAACTTGCATCCGGCAGCGCCAGGAACTTAAGAAGTGGATGGCTAAACGAAGTATTTGCGTGTCACAGTGCGTGCGCGGGTCCATTTCATGGCATCTTGTTCGGGATCCATTGTCATAGTGGCCAGGTGGGTTTACGCATGTCTCACTTGTGGGTGCACCTTGCGCGCAGTATGCAGCTTTCCAATGCTATGACACATTTTATTTGTCTTGATTTGCAGGTACGCTTTCTTCACGTTTGATACCGTGTACGTGAAACACATGTGCGAGACCGTGAAGGTGAGCACGCGGCCACCACTGTGCGACTGGTAATTTCGGCGGCATGGCTGGGTACTTCATAAACCCTTGTGGGCACTGATGTGGATGGAGGTGTAACTGCCATAACCCTGAATCTTTAGCGGAGTACCGTATCCTTGACGATCGCGCACTGGATGTCATGCAGATGACTAACTGGAGTCGGGTGTACTACACCAACGCCATTGCGCTGGGGCCGCTCCTGTTCGCGCTTCCCATGGTGGGCGAGCAGGACAAGCTCCTTGCCGTGTCCTGGACGCCAGGAGTGCTGTTTCCGGTGATCCTCTCATGCTTAGTGGGGATCTGCATGTCACACAGTGCCTACCTTCTGCGCGACACTGTGTCCGCGACTATGTTTACAATTGTTGGGATCCTCTGCAAGATTGTTACAGTCGTCATCAACGTGCTCATTTGGGACAAGCACGCGACGCCGGTCGGCATCGGCTTCCTGCTTGTCTGGTAGGTCACACGGACGAAGCCCTGCTGACCGGTTTCCCGGAACTAACTAACTGTTAACAGATGGGGGGAACGTAAGAGGGATTAACTAGCTGTCGTAGGTTCGCACATTGCGTGTCAGGGCATTTGCAATGCTCGTTGCATCACGACATGTCTGGTTGCATGGCGCTCAGTAGGTGGAGCACGCACTGTAGCAAAGGCGATTTATGCCGAAATGCGCTTGTTCTCTCACCGTCAACTCAATATGGTCATCTGCGTCCGCACGACTTTAACACACAGCTTTGTTGTTCCGTTCGCACCTAACAAGCCTGTGCTGACATGCATTGCTGTCCGTGCAGCGTCCTGGCGGGTACATTCTACGAGCAATCTCCGAAGCGATCGCAGTGACCACCGATGTCGGACGTATTATTGCAGCGGACTTCTATTCAAGCATGGCAGATACCCCTTAGGCTGGGTCGGTGCAAGTGGGTTGGGTGGGCAGGTTGGTTCTCATGATCTGAAGGTGCAGGTGACAACGTAGGAGGATGCCTATCCGGAGCACATCATCCAAGCATGGAAGGTCGTGTATTCGCTCCCGTTCCGGACAGCATGGGCATTATCAGGATTGTGGACCTGGTCACGCTAGTTGCGGTCTGGAGGGATACCAAGCCTTATTGGGTGGGATTCAGTCACCGGAACGCAGCGAGCCGTGCATAGCACTTCAGGCATTAGCAAGCAGATATATGTCAGACCCAGCCACATGTCTCGGTTCGGCAAGCGGGCACTATCGTAGTGGGACGTGAGCCTCATGCTTCCAGAGCGCGCGCCCCTTTTCGTGACTAAAAGACCATGTCTTGCGTGGATAGTGCAGCTGTGCTTGTGTTCGTTCTACGTGAATGTGTGTTATTAGCAGGTGCTGTGTAATTGTATGGTGAAGAAACTGCTTACCTTTCCGTCTAGTACCTGTACGAAAGGACCGATTGGAAGGGGCCGTGGAAAGGTCTGGAACAGACACTTTTCTTACACATGCTGCTGTGCGACGCGGACGTCCTGTTCAATTGCGGGGTTTGGACACGTGTACGACATCGGATACGTGTCGACTTTGACGATGCAGACGCGAGAGCCCGCTTGATGCAGGGCTCTGAGATCAAGAGGGTGTAGTGAGCAGTCCCTGTGGTTCATCGCGAGAGTACGTGTTAAGGGTCGTTTTGACTCAGATGAGGATGTCGTTACATGGATGTGCCGGCTGCAGCAGTGACCTCACAAATCGCTTGGAACACCATCAAGGTTAGTGCACAGTTCACCGAGGCGGATGTGTCGCTTGCAGATCGCCCAGATGTCTACAGGGTTGTCGTCTGGAAGTCAGCTGTGTGCATTTCTGTGACTCGTTAAGGGTAGGGGTGGGGCTGGCTTGCGGTAACCGCAGGTCGAGGACGCGATGGAATGGGCTGGTATCCCTACGGCCTCCGGGGGACCTCTCGGCTACTTCCTCCCGCCAGGCGGTACGGGTTCCAAAACTCCAGGTGCATTCCGGGTTCTTCCTGTCACTGTTCGGCTTGCTATATCTCGGGGGCGGACTGTCCCCTGGCAGCGCTTTCGTAAGGCCAGTGCTCCGTCCTTATGGCCCGTCCACTTGGCTGACGGTGGTGTGGCTTGGGTTCTGGAGCCCATTGAATCTTATGTCCGCGGCAAGCTTTTAGCTGTGGATGACGCGGGAGCCAGATGCGGGTTGGTTCGGCCCTGAAGAGGCGGAAGCCTTGGTGGTCGACCCTCCCGTGCACATCCGACTACTCGGCGTACATCATTGTGTTTTGCGCATACGCATTCTTTGTACCGTGGCCTTATATATCGGCGCGCTAGGGCGTCGGCGTCGCGGCCTGATTGTCAGTAGTGGACAACGACGGAGAATGACGCGGACCGCAACATGTACCCTGCGATAGCATACTTCACTACAGTCCTTCTGCTCATTGCGTGAGGTTCAAGTTATCATCTGAGGCCGTTGTTAACTAGGGTTTAACTCACTCGCGCACTCTACTCGCGGCCAGGCGCCGTTGGAGAAAGACGTAGGGGCGCGCCATGCAGGCTGCGTAGCAGGGGAGTCGTCTTGCAATCTTGGAGACACTTTGGGTCAAGAGCACTATTATCGTAAAGAATGGATTAGTTTACATGATTTCACAAGGTTCATCGGTGACAGCAGGCGCAGCGCCTGAATGACGGATTGGCTGCAGTCGAATCCCGGTGATACCCGGGTAGCTACCACCAGCTCCAGCAGAAGCAACAGCTACTAACGCACCAGCCACACAGGAAGCAAGGTTAAAAGGGAAACCGGCGATTAAGCTGCTCGTTCGCCGTACAGGCGCAGACGGACTGTTGATCAGCTACACAGCCCGACTCAACTCTGGTACGGTATGTACGGCAACACTGCCGGGTCTGAGCGACCCTTGCGCACCGGAGTTTGGAGAGCGACTCTCCTCCATCCGAACCAACATAGGCCACCGCCCCCTGGACCAGACTTCCAGCCCTCAACTGTCTATCGATGATCACTGAGTGCGACGCTCAACCGTTAGGTACGGCGCCACGTGACCCACGGCTCTGCTCTAAACAACCGCCGCCACGTCCAAATGCGACCCGCCCCCCACTGGTCGTAGTAGTTGCAGCGGTAGGCATAGTCGAGATCACGGCCACATGCCTCAAGGCGCGGGCTGCGCGCGGGAGCCGTCAACCACCACCGCTCACTGACCCGGCAGTCTTGCCGTACATACCGTGCGGTCTTCCCCCTAGCACAACGCGATGCGGCGCTCATCGGTCGCGCCTCAACTGGGGCCGCAGTGACTGTTTGTTTGCGACACATGGCACACCTACATGTCATTAAATCAGTTTGATGGACGAGAAGGAGTACCGTGCGTGTTCCTGAGCATGCAAAGCAGGAGCGCGTGCAATGTGAGGGGCTGAGCTAAGCCCGCATAATGCCTGTATGCCAAACCCCCTAGCGCCGCCCAGCCCCGCAAAACAAAGTAATACGATGCGCACTGGATTTATTTTGGGTCGTGGCTGCGGCTGCGCTGCCCAGGCCGCCTCCCCCACGTGGCCTACCAGCTCCCACCGGCAGGTGTCCCCCTGTCCACTCCCGGATCGCGACACCCTCCGGGATGTTCCGCCCCGGAACCACCACCGCCGCCGCCGCACCATCCGCCGCCAGGTCCCAGTCCACCGAGCAGCCCTTCGCGATCAGCCATCGCAGCACATCAAGCCGAGCGCCGGCCCCCAGCGCCCGCACGAACACGCGAGGGCCGTCAGCCGCAGTCAGCCCCAGCTGCATCCCAGAGCGTGCAGGCAGCGCAGGACGGCCATGTCATCTTTCACAGGGGCGTCAACGCACAGCTTGACGCCGTCCTGGACGTGAGGGGAGCCCGGGGCCGGGACCAGGGTAGTTTGCAGGGCGGGAAGGAACGGTCTTGAGCGACTCGCAGTCAGCGGATTCGCGGGCGCGGCGCAGATCTCCTGAACCGAGCAGGCGTTGCTACGCGACGAGGAGCAAGATACATCGACGTCGGCGAAAGCTGCATGACCTCTAGGCACACGTTCACGTGCTTCCGTGCACGACAACCAAGGTAGCTGTACGTGTAGCTGCCACGCTGCCCGTACAGCTGCTCATGCAACGCGCCTAATGATGCGCAAACCATTGTTGCCGTACATCTCTACACGTGTCGGGGTGCCCAGTCTCCATGAAGATCTCCAGCAAGCTGCCCGATGAGTTTTATTGGGGCTCCCAGCCAGCCCCTCAGTCGCTTCAACCAGGGCCGGGCTACCAATCCTCCCCCCCATCACACACGGACCCCAGCTCACCCCCACTGGGCAGCCCTGCTCCACCATCCACTGCAGCAGCGCCACGTTGCTGGCCTTCACAGCCGGCTCGTCCCACGCGCAATTATACTGCTGCCGCAGCCACATCACCAACTCGAGGCTGCCGGACAGGGCCGCGCGCTCCACCAAGCCAGCACCATCCCGCAGCTGCAGCGCCGCCTGAAGCGCGTCCCTCCACACCACTGCAGCGTCGTCAAGCATCCGCGCTGCGCCGTGTCCAGGACGGCGTCGGTCCGCACCGGCCAGCCGCGCGCCGCCAGCTCTGCCAGCACCTCCAGGTTGCCCTTGCAGGCTGCCAAGCGCACGGCGTCATGTTTGTCCTCCGAGGTCAGACAGCTCTCCTCCCCGCCGCCGCCGTCATCCGCGGTCTGCAGCAGCAGCCGCAGCGCGTTGAGGTCACCGAGACGCGCCGCCTCCTTCACGTAAGCAAGAGCACCTTTTGTATATCGTAATCAAGCGAACCCAGGACTGCCTACGACCAGCGCAAATCCTTTATCAACGAACCAAATGGAAACTGACACATTGCACGTTTATGGAATACCAACCGAATGTGTCTGTCTGAGCGCTGCCCTGGAGTTCGGTGCCGTACTTTGTGTCGGATTCAAGAAATTCAAGGTGATCCGCAACCACCACCAGTGCGTGCGTTTCTCCGCGGGGAACATGGCGAAGTAAAGTTGCCCACAGCAGCCAGTCTGGCCTCCCTGAAACGACCCTCGTGGCCACCTCCTATCGGGTACACAACCATGCTGACACCAGCCACGACATCTCGCCCGCGGGGTTGCCGGTCTCGGGGGTCGGTGTGGCGCCGCCGTGAGGAGGAACGTACCGTCCGCTTAACGCTCGAGGGCGGCCGTTGTGCTGCGAACGGAAGGGAAGGGACTAAAAAATCATTATCTGGGTTTTGCTTGCGCACGAGGGCTGTAGCCCGCATGTAGCGTCCACGTGGCCCGGGCTGGCGCTTGGCTGGGCCCAGTGGGATCGGCTGCGTACGGTAGCAGGGGGGGGTTAAGAACAGGCCAACAGGACATGTTTTTCAGTCTTCCTGAGTCTTCACATGGCGATATAAACCGCCACGGACGTGCAGCACTGCCGCGCAGGGCACCACTCTACCACAACGAGAAGATTACAGACTGACGGTTGCAGCATCGGTTAACCGTTGGTCAGTCGTTATGAATGCTTACCTCTGCCTATTACGAGACGAGAGGTCGCAACCGTTGCGCAGCGGCGACGCGTTCTTCAATGCTATAATCGAAATTGAGCAACCCTCTGCTGATGAATTAAGCCCCACAGCGACATGGCCGAAGCCCTAACCAAGAAATTTAACAAGGCTGCCAAGCAAATCCACAACATAAGCGACGCACTCGTTAACGCAAAACTAGTGGCGCTGCTAACAGACCGCGAGCTGTATGCGAAGGCGATATCTCGGTTCTATTATGTGTTCAATGCGCTCGAGAGCGCCCTGGACCAGGTTTGTCAGGATGCAATCAGCTTTCACTCCATGTTGTCCGAGGTGTTCAAGCTCCCGTTCCTGATTTCAGGCCTTGAAAGACGGCGACCCAGGTGACCCAGGTTGCTGCACTGTGCCTTGCTCAGAGCGCGCCTCTTACCCGTTTCGCCGCCACATCGTGTCGGGTCAGACGTGGCGCGCTTCAAAACGTTGTACTGCGAAGGCGATGTACACCGTGCGGCCGCTTTCCGTGCGGACCTGGAGTACTATCTCGGGTACGCTAGAGTGTATCTGTCCAGGTCTGTCCAGGTCTGCTGTTCACGGGTCTACGGCGGGCTCCAAGTGCTGCACGCACGACACGACACGCCGGGCAGAAGCGCATGTATGCTAGGATTGTGCAAAAGAGATCCTGATGCCAAGGAATTTCTTGAACCCGAGGCGTACCAACCAGGACGTGATGTACCGTACTAGCCGGGGTGTGTGCTTCTCCCTGCGGGTGTGCTTGGGTGTGGTTGGTTTGGGGTTCGGGCGCAGGCAGGGTGTGTCTTGGAGCAATGGAGTGGGCGTTGTGGTCCTCCTGGGTTTGTCCTGGATGCGCGTGTGGTACCGTGAGTTGACTGCTTTAGCGTGCAACGCCCCTGCGCGTTGCAGCTTGTCCAGCTTGTCGCCACGGGGAGGCCACCCCCCTCTGCCAGGTCCTGGGGGCAGTGGCTTTGCTGGTCACGTGCTGGACGCGTGCGGGCACGTGTGGCGGCGCGTGTGGCGGCGCGTGTGGCGGCGCGTGTGGCGGCCGCTTGACGGGGTGCCGAACGCAGATGCTTCAGTGTGGCGCCCGGCGGGGGCTGGTCGCGCTCGTCGCTTCGCGCCCCTGGAACCGTACCCCCCTGGAGGAGGCCCCCCGGGGCCCTGGGCGGGTTGACTGTCGACTGATGGGAGGCAGGCGGGCGTTCATCGACAACGCCGAATCCCGCTTGCCTCCCTCGGCCCTCGGCCCTCAACCCAGGTCGGACTGGGAGCAACGGTGCGGCGACAAGAGCACGCCGTTGAAGGAGTATGAGGTGGGGCTCGGGGCGTGCCCTCAGTTGCACCTTTGGGGGGCTGAGATCGCTGGCGGAGTTGCGGTGGTCCGCAGCAGGGTTTGAAGTTATGAACCCGGGCGGAAGGGGGAAGGCGGAGAGGACCCGGCCGGGACTGTGCTGACAGCCAGTGTGGGCCTGCTCTTCTCTACTTGTACGGTACGGTGCGGTACTGTCTCAGCCATCCCTCGCCTCTCAATGCGACGCCGGCCCTGCCTGTGCCTGTCGCCAGTCCCTGACTTCCTGTCCCACCGTGCCGCGCTTATTGGGGCAAGGCTACTGCTACTGCTACTGCTGCGCTTTAAGAAGCGGCCGCCCCGCGGGTCGACCCGTGGTTCCGATTCTTCTCTTCTCGCAGCATCACCTGGGCCTGCTGGCCACTACGCAGCCGCGCCTCCTGCTCGCGCACTCCTACACGCAGCACCTAGCGATCATGGCGGGCGGCCGGATGGTACGGCGCATCGTACGGAAGCATCTGGCGCTGCCGGAGGGCACGGGCACGGCCGCCTTCGAGTTCAAGGTAAGACGCTAGGCAACAGAAGCCTTGCAGGGGTAGACAGGGCTGCTCTGAACGGGCCACCTTGACGGTTAGAGCAGTAGTAACCGTTACAAGGTAGAGCCCTGCGATCGGCGCTGAGGTCGGGTGGAGCGCTGGGTCGGTGGCAGCGCAGGAGGTTGTCCACAGCGGCCGGCTTCCGACGCTTCGCGGCACGCCGTATTTGCATGGATCAAGCCTTACGGCGCACCCCGAAAAGTGTTCAAGGGCGTGCCTGTCAGGAGAAACTCCAGCGGAGCCCCACCGCAAAAGCAACGAGCCGCCCGTGTTTGTCGGGCTGCGGTAGGGCCTTAAAAAGAAGCCGCCCAGACACACGCGGATTAACGGTAATTGCGGTAGGGCCGCATCGTGCCCGGAACCCAGCGATCCGCCCGCCGATCGGTTGATGCACCATGGACCGCCGAGCGGTAAGGAAGCACCGCCGGCGGTGCAGCACCTGTTTCATCTTGCCCATTGTCGGTAATGGCCCGTGTCATGTTGGAAGTTGCCCACTGTTGTTAACGCCCAGCTGTGTCCTCTGCTTTGTTCGCTGCCGCAGGGCGACGCTGGGCCGCAGCTCAAGGCCAGGCTCAAGGCCCTGTTCGACGAGTGGGGCCGCGTGCTGCCCGCGGACCACCTGCAGCCGGTGCGCTGGGTACTGGCCCCACTCGCCTCCCTGAGACCCGACTGGACTCACCGGCCTGGGACACGAAGGGTTTAGGAAAGGAACCCGCCCGGCCGAACCCAGACGAGACGAAGGGTTGGGAGTTCGCAACGGAGTTGGCAAAAGGGGCAGGTCCTTGGCTCAGGCGCCCTCAAGCTTCAACGCTCATGATATGCGGCCCGCCGGCCCCTTGCCACTCGCCGGCAGCCTGCCATCCTTGGCCCCCGGCGCTGCCCCACTCCCAACGTCCCAAGCGGCCCCCCAGCGGCTGCACCCAAGTCCTCTCCGCACCTCGGCTTGCGCATACCGGTACTCTAGGGAGGAGCCCATACACGCGCCCCTCAACCCTCTGTACCCCCAACTGCAATGGACCCATGCACCCATCCCTCTCAACACGTCTTGTCCAAGTGTGCTCCTCCGCTTCCGCCGCCGCGCAGCTCCTGGACGAGCACATCGCCGCCTTCCAGTACAACAACGCGATCATCAGCGCCTTCCCCATCTCCTCTGCCGCCGTCGCCAAGGGCGTGCTGCGGGTCGTCCCGCGCTCGCTGCTGCTCGCGGTGCTCGCGCTGGCGGTGCTGCTGTTGGCGCTGGCCGCCCACTGGGTGTGGCAGCCGCCAGCGGGGGCCGCGTGACTGGGCCCAGATCACCTAGGCTCATATTCGCGTCGGGGCGGCTGCTCAACCCAACCTCTAACCCAACCTCTACGTTCCGATTCAAGAGATCTACGGCCTGAATCAGACAGCGTATATCTGCAGCCCAAGGCAGGTAGCGTACAGCGCCCACAGTTTTTGCGGATGCTCAGGCCTAGGGAGGTGGAAGCCTGAGGGGCAGAGGAATGCCCCACGGGGAGCACCGAGACGCCGCGCTGGGGTGTGTACTCGACTCCCGGACGTGAGTAAAGAAAAGCTCCGGGGGGTGGCGGCTGGAGGGCCGCTGGAGGCGGCGTGCCGCTGGCGTGGCGTCCGTTGCGATGGCATGCAGTCGGCTCCTTGTGAATGCCTCATCGTGTGAATGCCGCACACGTCTCTCGAAATCGCTGCCATAGGCCCCGAGGCAGCTGCTGCTGGTGAATCTTGGCGCGGGATATCCGGCCCGGCGGCCAGTGCGGCAGCGCAAGCGCGGGGCGGACCAGGGCCCCTGCGGAAGACGCGGCGCGCGCACCCCCTGGCTTGATGGCCAGAGCGGGTTGGCGCTGCGGTGGTGGTGCGGGGGTGCTGAGGGTGACGTTCCGCCCAACGGGCCGTAACGGACCGCGCGACCCATGGGTCCGTCGGGAACTTCTGATCAGAGCTTCTTGAACCTGTAGCGGTAGCTCCGCAGCTGTTGGATCTGGGGACGTCGTAGTTGGAGCAGTTGGATGTACGTGTGTATGTGGTGGGGGGAGAAGAGGACACGTTGGGGGGAAGCAGGTGGCCGTCAGGCAGGGAATGTACGGCATGCCCATTGGGGAGACACTGCACGTCTGGTCACGGTGGTAGGTCTTGCGACGAAGCGCTCTGACGCTATATGTAACATCCTTTTTTATAAATATGTTTTCCTTTGTCTCAAGCACTGTAACTATGTACGGAGCGGACAAAGGCGTGGGGCGCGCTGCGCTCTGTTTGATCGCTGCATGGGTACCCGGACGCAACCCTCACGGAGTCCCGCCCGTGGCCAGACGCGACCGCGGCTGCACATGCACGTTTCTTCCCCCGCCTAGCAATAAAGGATAAACGGAACACAACACCTGCGTACTCGGTTCGGTCACCGGAGCCTCCCAAGGACTGCCATCCGGCAGCCCCCGCGGCCTTCCAGTAGGCCCTGCACGTCATGCCCTACCGGTCTGTGTCGCCCAGCCATCGGCATACAGCGGCACCCACACACCCCAGCGTTGCCCGTGCCCGAAACCGTTACCAACTGGCTACACCGACCCTTCGACCACCCACATATGGTTTCCCAAATACGGTTTCCCAAATGCGATTTCCCGACAGCATCGCAGCCGCTGCCGGGTTGTGTCGCGCCACCCTCACGGCCGACCGCTCACCTGCCTCTCCGTGTCAGTCAGCATGGAGGCCACGTGGCAGCACATCAGGCAGCCCGCCAGCGGCGCCACCGGCAGCCACGACAGCTCCCAGCGGGCACCGTGCTGCACATACCGGAAGAGGCACGCGTTTGCGTTTGCGTTTGGGAGGGAGGGCCGCAAGAAGACGAAGAAACGACGACAAGTGCGGGGACGAACCGTACCGTGCGTGAGCGCACTGGCGCAGGCAGACACGGTCAGGAAGGAGCGGTTTGCGCGGCATCGGGGCAGCGCCCGAGGGGGATTAAAGGGAAAGAAAAATGAAAGCAGATGGGGGAGAGGGGCGACGATAGCGAGCGATGACGGGATTGCAACAGAGCTCCTCCCGCTCCTAGGCGGCACATGCCCGTGAGCGATGTGCGTGGGCCACACATCACACACGGCACAGGACGCCATCAAGCACGGCACAGGGCGCCATCAAGCACGGCACAGGGCGCCATCAAGCACGGCACAGGGCGCCATCAAGCACGGCACAGGGCGCCCGAGCCACAGCACCGGTACACGACAACCGCAGGCCACCCGCATTGCGGTGTACGGCACCTCAGGGTGTGGAACCGCGCCACATCATCGCCACGGAACACCGCCGTTCAACCGCAACCCACGCGGGCCGCGCCCGGCCATCATTCTGTAGAGGCGGAGCCCACGCGGGCCGCATCTCGCGCGTCACGCCCCGCCCTCGCCCCGCGTGGCTTCAGATTAGCATCGCGCGTTCGCCATGCTGCGCGGCCGTTGGCGCGCGAACCTTCGGACTTGCCTTTCGGCCATGGAGCTGCACCATGCGCAGCAGCACCACCGTCCAGCACACGGCTCCGACTGCAGCGCCCGCCGCCCCGCACCACAGCGCCACTCGATGCCGTACGGAGAACGGCAGACACCCCGGCTCCCGCTGACCTGCACGTCGGCACCAGACGCGGGTGGCGGCCGGCCACACGTGTTGGACGTCCGTCAAGCCGTGTGGCCCGTGAACCCGGGCCCATGAAACCGCCTACCGGTATCACGAGGGAAACGGGGCGCAGCCCTCGCTTCATCGGGCCCCGCAGGGATGGGTGCAAGGCGCCAAGCTCTACAGCCCGATATCGCCAGTACAGTACAGGGCAAGGTTCAACCACCTCGTGTTCTTCCGGGCTCGTTTCGTCACTTGACCTGAATGATTTGGGTCGACAGGACAGGCCCGGCACCCGCCCTCCCTTCGGTTCGGTTCGGTTTATTTTCAATGTAACCTTCCTCCCAGCCTGCATCAAACCCTCGGGCCGAGCGTCTTGGGGGCCAGCTCGAAGTCAAGTTACAGCCGCGCCTGGGCCAGCTCGAAGCCGAGCTGCAGCCGCGCCGCACGGGGCCGCACCTGGTGGCGGCAGCCGGCTGGTCAGCAGTGCCCCCGCCGACAGCAGCAGCGACAGTGCCTGTACGACCAGCACCGTGGTGGCCGCGTGGGCGCTGACGGCGCTGCGGAGCTCGCCCGTGTAGCGCTGCGGGGGGGAGGACGCCCCGTCATCAGCAGCGGGGAAGGCGCATGATGGCCATCGCGTGAAGCGAGCGGGCGGGCGGGCGGGCGGTCCCGGCAGAGCAGTGTACCAGTCGCATGCGGGGGATGGGACAGTTGCAGTCGGGAAGGGGCGGCGCTGAGACCTGAGAGGGCTCTGGTCTGGGGGCCCGGGCATGGCCGAGACCGGGCACCCAAGGCCGCGGTGTCGTGTGATGTGGGTCGCGGATCTAGAGGCTTGACTTTGGGGGCGGCCGCGCATGGGCCGTCGGCAGCCCGTGTGGGTGTCTGGGTGATCACCTCCCAAGGGATGAGCCAGCCGGATGGTCCCTGGGTACGGCGCGAGACCCGCGAATGGGGCTCACCACGCCGAAGGGTTCCACGAGTTGCCGGAACGCGGCATACAGGAAGAAGAGCCCGCCTGCGAGGGCCGCTCCGCCAAAGACGATCCGCCATTTGATATGATCCTGCATTGAAAGCGCCTCGAACTCGCGGATGACGGCTTCCTGTTCCTGTTCATCCAGCGGTTCAGAGCGAGAGTCGGGCCCTAGGAGTTCGTCCACGGTAACGAATTTCCCAGCCACGCGTGTTCTTTGTCGCATGATGTGAAACTGTTATGTGATTAGTAGCTGCTCTTAGATTCAAGCAACGAGCATACACTAGCTGTCACTGAGTTCTGTCTACAAACTTGGCCGTTGTCGTTACGAAATGAATCGTACAAGTAGATAAGTTGTTGCTGCTAGAGAAGCCGGCGGTCGCATATTGAAAGGTGTGCGGCGCTTGTGCGAAGCTGCGAAGCTTGCGGAGCGTGTTGCGGTACTGACACACATTCCTCATTCAGTCCTTCCATAATGTATAAATTGCAGCGCATTTGCGCTGGATTTCTCCTGTTGATGAAACCAAGTTCCGATAAACGCATCGCGCAGGAACCGAGTGTTTCCACGGCAACGGCAACGCCAAGAACGGCAAGCCACGATGCGGACACCCTCAATCCGCACACGAATCCTTGTCTCCATGCTCCATCGCACAACGGCCGACGCCAAACAGCCGCCAACGCAAAGCCTGGCGATCGCAGCGTTGGGGCGGTGGCGCCACCTGGCAGCGCTGGAGCCCAAGCACAGCCATGCACAGCGTTCCCTGGTGTGACACGTCACCGCTCACCCTAACTCCCGTTGAGAACTCGTGCAGCGCCCGTCTTTGTTATAGTACCAAGCAACTTGTCGCGACGCCTCAACGAAGCGAGCTTAGGCCCTCTACGGCGTCGGTTCCGCCACGTGCTTGCTGCGCACGTCCCGAACGTCCCCTCTCTAGTATGTAACCCTTTCTGCGCCGAAGGGTACGTAGCATTCGCGGACAGGCGTCTCCTCTTCGCGGTCGCAGTGTGGAGGCACATGCCATAACCCGGCAGTCCGGGACCGGCAGCCGTGCGCAGTTGTGGGAGGAGCCCACCGTTAGGTACCTCTCGGCACCCAGGCCGGCATACGCACAGCCGCCGCAACGCAATCGGAGACCAACCCAACCGAATAATCCAACAGACGTTCAAGAGAGATAAAGAGAGACAGACCCGCAAGCAACCACGGATCGACATGAACCCGCAACTGGGTCTCGCGAAATACACAGTTTGATACATTCAGGTACACGAGGTCAGACCCGGTCAAACTGAAGACCAAACCGGCGCGACCGACTGCGGGGCGTCGTATCCCGCGCATTACGGGATGCTCGTTCCCATCCCGACAGCGCGGCTGCACTCATCCATCCACCCACACCACAGCAGTGGGCGGTCACGGGTGACATTTCGAGGCGGCGATCGGCGGGCACTCGATCATCGGTTGGTTTCCCCAAAAACCCTTTCCCCACGAAACCATGCAGGCACCTGCCCCGCGGCTTCCCCAAGTTTAGTTATGCGACAACGATAACATTAAAATATTTAGGGTTATATACGAGTGGCACAGTCCACCAAGCCAGCAACGCGTTTACGTCTTCTCGCATCCTCGAATCAAACGACTCATATCCGTCGCAGCCTGGGTGGGCGGCAGAACGTCCGCCGTCGCACCCCTAAGCGTCCACAGGGGCCATCGCGTGGGCTCGCGGACCCCATCGGACATAGCGGCGCATCGCACCCATCGTCACCTCATCCCGCCTGACCCTGGGTCAACCCTGGCCCGTTCACTCTTTGAATTCTATCTTTCACCCCGTCCCACCGCCACCCTCCCTCAGGCTGGACTTGCAGCCACCGCCCGGCGGGCGCGCAGCGCCACACCCTGGCTGTTGAACGCGCTGAGGATCGCATTCCAGAGCAGGCCCGCAACGTTGACGTACAGCACCCTCGCCGCAGGCGGGCAGAACATGAAGTTGACCATATTGGCCGCCGGCCAGAAGACCGAGCCTGGGGCAGGGTTTAGGGTTTCAGATGTAGAAGGCAAACGGGCGGTCCGGGAAATTCGGCAGCGCCAGACATCGCCTGCTGGTGCATCATGCGCGTTTGCACCCAGGGTATTTCTGGGTTTCGTTACGGATTTCTGTCTTTTTTCAGTTTAAACCATCCCTTCACAGTCGCAGCCGTCAGTGAAGCCGCGTGCTCCTCCCCGCCACGACCAGCCGCCCCCCCCTGCCGGCGCCATGGCAAGCCGCAGCCACGCCGTGAGCCCCCCTGGCCCCTGCCCTTGCCGCACTGAGGGGAAGCGCAGCATGGGATATGATGATGAGGTCTTACACCTACATAAGGAAGCGACGCAAGCCGCCCCCACGCCGTTCCCCAGGGTCCCTATGGGCGGACCCGCATGCCGCACCTGCCGCATAGGTCTGGCCGAAGCTGCTCCGCAGTTTGTCTCCCACGGCCGAAAAATCACCGCCCGTCTCAAGGAGAGTGATGTACGTGAAGAAGGCCGCAACGTAGGCGGGGAAGATAGTCACCTGGCCGAAAGCGGTCTTCTTGGCTGCCTGTGGTGCATTCCGACAGGCACGGTTGGCCACGAGCAAGAAGAGCAAATCCGTCGAGCACAGCCATGAAGCTGCGCGGCTCGGGTGGAGAACCGCAAAACTGATAGGCATCGTCGCGGTTTCATCGAATGAACGAGCCAAGGCCAAGGCGGTGAAACCTGCGAAGCGCCTGGATGCGAAGCGGCTACGTCCCTCGTGCCGCTGGTGTTAATCGTACAAGGCAGCCACCGGATAAAAGATCACAGAACCATGTGTTATTGGTTCCAACGCAACAGAATGGCTGTCAGTTCGTCAGTTCATGCTTGCTTCGCCACCACCAGGTTCCAGTGCGCAGCCCGATTAGTACAGGGGACTTGGTACTAATGAAGCTCTAAGCAAGTCTACCGTCATCAGGTCTTTGGCAGGCCCGAAACGATCGTCGATCATGCGGAAGCCCCATAAGAAGAACGGGCCGTGTAGTGTCAAGCCGATGAGCCCGAAGCGCGCGGTGCGGCTCCAGTCATGGGCCGCCCAGTCCAGACGGCCCGTTCTGCGCGTGCAACGCCGGGGGGCAACCACGGTCAGGAGTTGCGAGAATCCAAATGCTCGGTAGCAGCCGAGTAACTGGGACACACTTGTTTCGCCGCTGGATGGTCTGGCAAACAATATCTCCGGCCTGCATAACGACGCATGAGGTCAATCCAGCGCGTGCCACGGGGGCTATCCGCCGCAAAAAAGGTGCAGGTATCGGCGCCATGCTGTCAGACAATTGCACCAATTTACACGCTACAGTGTTGCACCACATGGAGAAAAACTAACCGAATGACGCCGTACATTTCCACTTCACCCTGACATGGTGGTCTCTGGGCGCATAACAGCACGATAGTGTTGTTGAAATTAGCCGCGGTCCTTTCTAGTACTGACATCATGACCCATATGTATCCGTGACTATGAGACTCGTCTGTCGCAACCTAACCAGAACAAGGCATTCAGAACGGCCCTAATATGTATTTTTGAAATTATGTACTGCTGCAATAAAGGCTTGAAGATGTCGGACTGGGCCCGTGCTCGTCGTTAAATTGACCGAACAGGACAATGTCGACCTCAAACAATGATGCCGTCCTTGATCGTGTGCTAACGCGGATTGTATCAGCAGGCGCCCAGAAGGCGCCTTCTGGTAGAAGCCCGGCCAGGTCGGTCCCTCTCCTTATCCTGCGCCGTTGACTCCGACGGGTAGGGGATCAAAGCTCCACCGTCACACCTGCAGGGGGATCAGCTCCGTTATACAACGCGATGGAGGATCTGCACGTGGCATTTTGGGAGTCGACAAACGCCGTGTGGCGAAGCTTTACGCTAACTACCGTAAGGCTCGCTCGTTCGTTGCACAAAACGCCTCTCGGACCGACGTCGGTTTTGAGGGCAGCTGTTAATCGGATGCACACATCTTGTCACGTCTGCTGGGGCTTCATTGGACTGAGGGTGTCTGTACCCCTGGCCCGGCCTCCGCAGGCCTTACTAACCCTGCATTTGGAAGCTCCTCTGCACGTGATTCAAGCCTTGCTGGTACAAACACGGTAAGAGCGGATGGGGTTTGCCTGCTTTGAGCTGAGCCGAAGGGCGCGCGCTGGCCTTCACCACAAATCGTATTCACCTGCTTGGCGGCTTGCGTCTCCTCAGCTGGTCAGATAGGCTTCTTTGAGGTCCCCAGACGGCACGTCTCAGATCATGCAGTGTCCTAGCGAAACCCCTGAACGCAGCTGTCCTGGTCAGTCTATCAACGACACCAAGGTAACCTCGCTTACACGCTCGGACGCTGCCGCCGCAGGTCGTGCCCCAGATTGTCTTCTCGAAAGGCATATTGCGACAGCCCGCGTCGATGGTTCTGCAGCTGCCGTCCGCGGCCGCCGCCGCAACGGCGGCTACCACCGCTGCTGCAGCCCATAGCGACCAGGGTGCTGCTGTGGCGCCAACGGCCAGTGGTAAAACCTCCGCCCTTATCCTCAGGCAGCAGCCCCAGCGACACTCCAGCCCCCAACCCTACCTACGCGCGCGCTGCAGCAGCCCCCCGCTCAACCTGGCCAGCGCAGCAGCATCCGCGCGCAGCGGGAGCAGCCCCGGCGATAAACGCGCTGTGCGGGGTAGTGGCGGCGGCGTCAGCTTCAATGATGGGAGCGGTGCCAGCCCTCGAAGCGGCCCTGTTTTCGCCAAATGTGCTGGCGGCACGGTTCACAGTCCACGGACAGGCAGTGCAGGGCGAGTCGCTGCCGGTGCAATATCCAGCCGCAGCCGCAGCAGCCCCAGAGACCGCCCCTTCGGCGGCGGTGACAGCGGACCGGTTGCCGGCGCCTTTCGTGTTGACGGAGGAGGCGGCGCAGCTTCCGCAGCTGGAGATGGCGCGACCGCTGCGCCGCCTCGGCGCGGCTCCAATACCATCACGCGAGCAGCGGCCCTTCGGGCCCTCAAGCAGCAGCGCTCCACCACGCCCGACATCATTGCGGAGCTGCGGGCGGTGGGTTTAGTTAAGGTCGCTGCGCCTCCCGAAGCCCATGACCGCGCAGGACTGCCATCTGCATCAACCTACTCTGCAGCTTTGGATAAGGGGCCTGCCAATGCAGGCACCTCTGCGCAGCAGCAGCAGCAACAGCAGCCGACGGCGCGGGCAGACGGCGCCCGTGCTGCAGGAGGTTCAGCGCCTGCCAATGTAGACGCTGTTACTTCACATGTTCCCGCGGCGCAAGAACAGCCATATACTAGCAGCCTGGGTGCCACAGCGCCGGGGCCGGGGGGCCGCTACGGCGCGAGCAACGCTGCACTTGGCGAGGGAGCGCAGCCCAGGGCTCCACGAACAAGTGACACATCACCACACCCGCCCAATCACCCCCCCTCTCAGTACCAGCAGCGCGCCGCCGTCGCAGGGCCAGAGGTGGCCTGCAGTCGCGCCTCAGGCTGCCATCAACCATCCCAACCCATCATCTTTAAACCGTCGCGATTGGATCATCGGCCCGAGGGCCAGCCGGGGGCCTGCTTCCCGTCTGCAAGGCCGGGGCTTGAAGCCATGGACAGCGTGGCCGCCAACCCCTGGGGCCAGTGTACGCTGCTGACGGTTTCGGCCGCGCCCATCCAGCCCTCGTCTGTGACCTCGGCGTCGTCACCTCGAAATGACAACGGGACGGTCTGGCCCCTCGACCAGGAGCCCAGTTTTCGATCTCCCTCGCCGCAACGCACCAACGACCCGGCCTCCAGTCGGGGTGCGTTGGTGGCACCGCCTGCTGCTGCGGGTCCTGCAGCCAACGGCGGCCTGCCGACCGCGGCTGCGGCAGCGGCCGTTGCGCACCGACAGGAGCGGGCCATGCGGCAGCACGTGCAGCGGCAAACCAGCCCATCGCCCGGCCGACGGCGAGACGCGGGCCCGGGTGCGCAGGTCCGCCGCTCGAGCTCACCGTCGCCGCAGCTGCCGCAAACCCAGGACCAGCGCACTGCGTTCCTGGAGGGCAGCTGGCAGGGCGACGGGGCGATGGCGGCTCAGTCCCGCATACGGCGACTGGAGGAGCAGGTGCGCGCCGTTGCATCGTTGCGCCGTACAGATCTGATGAGCAATCGCAACTTTGTTCTCAGAGCTGGGATCGCTGGCAGGACATGCTCGGTCTGTGCCGCATCTCGTTGCCAGTAAGCTTGTCAAGTACTCTGTCGTCCCACATGCTCCGCCGGCGGAGCCCACGTCTCTGCGTCTGCCAGTCATGCCGATGCGCTTGCTTGAACCCGTTCACTCATGCTGTGGTTCCCCCTCGCCGCGGCCGGGTACACCCGCCGCGCCCCTAGAGCGCCTGAGCCCTCGAGGCCACCAACCCCGAAATCTGTCCCTTTCACGGCAGGTGATCAGCTTGAGCGCCCAGGTGGCGGAGCTGCAGGCCTCCCACGCCGACCTGGAGTTCCAGCTGGAGGAGGAACAGCAAAACCACCAGCAGCAGGCGCGCGCGGCTGCAGCCCGTGGGCATGGCGGTGGTGCCGCTGCTGAAAAGGCGGGACCGCAGCAGGGTCCATCACAGCTGGTAGGCGTCCGTGGGGATTGGGTTGAGCAAACCCAGTGCGTCAGATCGGAAACACCCTCATCGGCAGCTGGGTTGGTGCTGTTTGGATTGGGGCAGTATGCACCGGCGCAAGCACGTACGGAAGGGGAGCAGGACCTTGCAAACACCTTGCCGTGCTCATCTAGCATGGCATACGCGGCAGCTGGGCCCTGCGAGCAGGGGACTTGCAGATGGTGTGGGTGGGCCTGATGGCTGTACAGCGGCACTTGGGCACAGCGTGACGCGCGTGTGCTGTGGTGCGCGCCCCATAACTGATGTACGCTCTCCCTTCAACTCCTCGCGCCTGCTTGTAACCGTGTGCGCACGTGGCAGTCGGAGCAGCAGCAGCAGCAGCCCCGTCAAAGCCAGCTGCGACTGCAGCAGCAAGAGCGGGAGCAGCAGCTGCAGGATCAAGTGCGTCAGCTGCAAGAGCAGACACGGCAGCTGCAGGAGCGCCTTCAGGCTCGTGAGGCGGAGACGCAGGAGCAGATCAACCGGGCCAAGGCCGTCAACGACACGCTGGGAAAGCAGAACCGCGCGCTGTACGGCACGCTGGAGGAGACGCTTTCCGCAGCTGAGCATGTGGGTCAAGTGCGTGTAAAAGAAAAAGTGTGTGTGTATTATTTAAGCAGGCAGAACAGGAGTGCGTGATATGCGAGGGACCGAGTGGTTCTCATTAAGAAAGAGTGTGTGTGTGTTCGTAGGCAGGCAGAGCATGAGGGCGTGACATGAATACCTAAGCCTTGAGAATACCCGTACGCCACATAACTGCCCCTGTTCAGTCAACTAAGCACAATTAGCAGATGTGTTTAGGAAAGGGATCCGCAACATATGTGTAGGTGTTGTTGACCTTTTTCGGCCGAGGGCATGGGGCAGAGCGACGCTTGGTTTGACGCAGCGGGGTACCGATTACCGATGCTGCTGTTATGATGAGACCGTCCGGCAATAACCTGGGTGGTGAGGCGCTATGGGAACGTGCGATAGAGAACACGTCTTCGCTTACAGGATATCGTGGGTGCTGCTTCATCTATCTAACCCCTTGGGCCCTGATGCTGCCTGCTGTTGTGCCGCTCCTGCTTCGCTGTCTCAGGCGGCCCAGGAGCTGAAGCAGCTCCGTGCGACGCATGCTCAGTTGCAGGTGAGCCACGCGCGTGTGTCAGGCAGGGGCGCTGCGGACATTCGTTCAGCGAGCATCCCTACGCCTCCTGTCAGCCGTCGTCGTGCTTATTACCAGACTTGCATCCAGCTGAATGCGATACAGCAGTCCCTGCACCAACACGCACTGAGCGTGCACCTTATGCGCCACTGTGCTGCAGGAGTCCCACGATGCCGCGGTCAAAGAGGCGTCGCAGCTCAAGGAGGACCTGGACCTGCGCGAGCGCGCCCTCTCCGCGGTGAGTGAGGTCGGGGGCCCGCCGTGTGGCTTTTAATGGCGCTGAAGAAAGTATGCAACCATATGCGCTAAGCGAACGCGCGGAGCATTATCACGCAGCTCTTGTGGCGGCTCTTTCCCCATCCGCAGCTGTTCTGTGGCGTTATGGTATTGCAGAGTGGGCTGACAAGCTCTGTTCCCTATGTTTGGGCCGCCGGCCGACCAACTGACCGGCCGCAGGTCCAGGCCGAGTTCAGTGCGCTGCGGCGGCGGCACGAGGAGATGGCGACCGCAGCGGAGGTGGCCAAGCGCGACAGCGCGCTGCGGGACGGCCGCCTGCGGCGAGAGATGGAGGCGGCGACGGTGGAAGCGGCCGCGCTCGCCGCGCAGCTGACCAAACTGCAGGTGGGTCAGTCGGCGCCATCGGCGCGGAGCGGCTGGAGCTCCCTGGGGCCGTGCTAACAAGCCCGTGCCGTGTCCGCGATGGCATACGTTGGCACCTGAGGGTTGGGGGCGGCGGACGGGGTCGTAGCGCAGGAGAAGGGAGACAACTAGGGGTGAAGGTGTACGGCCTGTCCGCAGTTCCTGTGGTGACCTCCCGACCGCGGCACACGGCTTCCCCGCAGCGTGAGCACCAGCAGCTCCACGGCCGCAAGGCGGATAAGGACCGCCAGCTTGCCGCCCTTGCCAAGCGCGCGGACGCGCAGCAAGAGCAGCTGGCCGCCGCTGAGCGCCTCGCTCAGGAGCAAGCGGGTGAGTGGGCTGCGGGACCTGTGGTGGCGAGGGCATGCGGCGTGATGGGCTGCGTTCCGCGACACCTGAGCGGCTGTACCTGGCCTTGCCGTAACGGGCTGGGCTGCCCGATCGCGACGGGCATTCAGAGCGCCTTGCCAGGAGAGCCTCCTCGCAGCGCCCGATAGCGGCCAGCCTCGAACTCCTGGGTGTGCATACGCACCCACCTGCGGCCCTCGGCGGATCGCGGATCGTCTCCATATGCCCATAGCACGTCCCAACCTCTCCGCGATCCCTGCAGCGCTGGTCCGCGAGCTGGAGTCGCGGGCGACCCTGCTCCGGAACCGCAACGCCGCCCTCGACCGCGCTGTGGCGGCCGAGAAGGAGGCACGACAGGCGGCCCAGGAGCAGGTTCGGCAGATGGAGGAGGAGATTGCGCTGCTCGTGTCCATCGTGCGTCAAAGCGACCCCTCCCTGGAGACGCTGGGACGGTACAAGCGAGACCCGGCCGCCGCGGCCGCCATGGCCGCCGCAGCTGCGGCTGCCGCCGCCGCCGCCCTGCTCCAGGCGTCGCCTTCGCCGACGCGCGGCGGCCGCCGCAATGCGGACGAGGATGCGGCGGAAGGAACGCTTGATGTTGGTGCAGGGGTCGATGGCGCCTTTGCGGCTGCTTTACAAGGTGGGCCACCGCCGGTCAGCGGTGGACGGCGGCAGCGTGAAGCACACGGGCACTCCGTGGTGACTATTACTCCCGGTGCTCGTGACCCAGTGCCGGTCGTGCGGCCGCGAGGTGAGGAACCCCAGATGGGGTAATACCGCCGAATGGCCCCCACCGTTCAACCTCAGCATACTTAATTACCTCTGCTCCCGGCCCATGCCCAAGCGCTTACTGCTGTACACCGCTGTGGCCGTCGCGCGATTTTGGGTGCACCACCACTCCTGGCTCAGATAGCCATAGCGCACCTGGTCAGCGTTGCTCCCGCTACGCCACGCTCACTCGCTGTCCCCGTGGAACCACCCGCAGGATCCCACGCGGCTGCCCACCCGCCGCTTTCCTCCTCCATCCCAGGCGCCGCGCCGCTGAGCGTGCGCGCACCTCCACCGGAGCTGCGACCCGAGTTGCAACGTCGCCAGCGGACCCGCTCGGACGACGCTGACCTCGCGGCCGCGATGCCGGGCGCCCCGGTTGCCGGCGGTGGCTCGCAGACCTCCCCTCGGACCGGCGGCTCCGCGGGCGTATCGCCCAGGGCCGCGCCCGAGCTCGAGAACGCCCCCGGCGCCGGCGCGGCCCGCCGCCGAACTGGCGACAGCCATGACAATAGTCCGCTGGCGATGCCGTACCCCGCCAAGCACAACATGACCGGCGGGGTCTTCCTCGATGTCGGCGGCGGCCGCGGATACTCCTCACCGCGCGTCGGTGCCGCGCATGCGTCACCGCTGGCGGTCGGGAAAGCCAGTGCCGGCGGGGCGGCAGGGCGCAGCAGCGGCGGGGGCGGAGGCGGCTCACCGCGCTCGGCGGACGACACCATGCTGGCCGCCGGACGCACCGGCGTCCGCGCCGCGAGGACCCCGCCCGGCAGGCGGGCCGTCTCCGCGGGCCGGCCGCGGGCACGGCGCGGCTCTGAATCGGCCGGGGGCCACAAGCTGGCGGCCACTTGGGGCGGTGGCGACGGACTTGCCGAGGCCGCGGGCGTGGGCAAGGCGGCGGGCCGGCGGGGTCCCAGCGGGCGGCGCTCCGCCACCCCACCGGGCACGTCGGCGGTCAGGAGGGATCAGGGCGGACAAGGGCTGCTGGCGCCGCCGGCCATGGCGGCCGCTGTCGCGTTTGTCGTCGGGCCTTCCAACAGGGCGGCTGTCGGGGTAGCGGCGCCTGGCGTTCACGTCGGCGGCGCAGGTGCCGGTGCCGGCGGCGCAGAGGGTGGCCATGCAGCGGCAGCCGCCGCCGCCGTGGCCACGATAAAAGCGGCGCTCCATGACGACGAACCCATGACGCCACAGGAGCGGGCGCCTCTGGAGGCTGCGGTCTTGGACCCCACCCAGGGAGATCGGGTCCTGTGGGCTGCTGCGCGACGGCCGAAATGGCCCGTCGCTGCCTCCTCTGGCGGCGGCGCATCCGGCAACCGCCTGTCACAACCGGAGGCCGGCTACGCGGCAATGCACGCGGCGCAGCGGGCGCTGGCCACCCGGGACTCGGCGGCCGGCCGCCGCAGTCGCAGTCGAAGCTGCGGTGCGGCGGAGTGGGCCCGGCCGCAGGCCGGTCAGCACAGGGCCCTCGCCAGGCGGGCCAGGTACGCCGGCAGCGGGGGTCGTCCTAGGTCTTGGCTGCCTCAGGCGCTGGCAATCGCGCTGGCAATATAGGGGCGGCGTCCCACGTTTGCCTTGTACGGTACGCTTGCTGCTCCGCGCTTCTGCGTCCCACACCGATTTCACCCTATGACCGCATCACTCATGGCTTCGGTCGTCGGCCCCCCCTCCCCACTGAATGAACCGCAACCGACCGGAACAGGACGCCCGAGCCGAGGACCGCCGCCGCATGGCTCAAGCTCTCGGAGGACAGTGCAACAGCTGCTGCTGCAGCCGGCAACGGCAACAGTAGCAGTGGAGGCCGCAAACGCTCTCCCACTGCACTGTGCGAGATCAGCAGCACCGGCCGCGGCTCCTACAAGCTGGGGCCGCCGTCGCCACACGGGGGTATGCCGCCGGAGGTCCGCTGCAGCCAGGCGGCGGCGGAGCTGGCGGCCCTGCTGCAGCACCGGCCGCCAAGCCCGCGGGCATGGACCACCGTGGCCGGCAGCAGCAACAGCGGCGGCCGCCACAGCATCCACTTCCCAGTGGAGTCCCACAGGGCGGCGGGCCACGAGGGGCTGGAGGCCGTCAGGGGCCCTGGCGCCAAGGATGTGGAGGAGCAGGAGCTGCAGCAGTGGATCCAGGCCCTGGGACCGCTGGCGGAGAGGGCCGGCTTGATGGACGCTGGCCGCGTCGCGGCCGTCGAGGACATGGCGGGGCCCTCCAAGCGGAGCCGGGTGGGTGCACGCGGCGGGAACGGCGTCAGCAGCGACGGGGCGGCCTGGGCGCGGAGGAGCCTGGATGACGACATCAAGACTGAGATGGCGTCGCCCATGAAAGCTCATGCTGCCGCCGGACGGCCGCTGCCCGGCGGCGCGACGGGGGTGCCGCCCGCGCCGGTGGACGGCACCACCAACTGCGTTGACGAAGGCTGGAACGGGCCTGCCGACATTTCGGAGGATACCGACACCATCGACAGCGAGGGTGGCGACGGGTATGGTGGGTGCGATGAGCAGCGCTTGGACGGTATGGACGTCCCGGAGGGTGCTGCTGTCAGTTTTGCGGACGCAGCCGCCCGCGGGGCGGGAAGCTCGTTCTGCAGCCCCTCCCCGAAGGGCGGTCGCGATGCCGCGCGCGGCGGCGACCCGGACCGGCCCTCCTCCATCATTCGCGCGAGCTACGCCTTTGACTCGCCGCTGTACCGCCTGCAGCGCCAGTCCCACAGCCATATTCTCCACCACGACCACCAACAGCAGCAGCATCCCGCGGTGGCTTCCGAGAGCCCAGTGCGGGACTCGGCTGCGGCCGACGATGCCCAAGCCGCTGGCAACAGTGATGAGGGGAGTACGGACATAGGCGCCGTGCTCCGCACCCTGCAGCAGCGCCAGGCCCACCTGCTGCAGCAACTGGCCGACGAAGGCGGCGCGGTCGGTCCCACGCCCTCTGCTGTGAAAGGGCACGGCGTCGCGTCGCCGTCCCGGTTGCACCCACCGCCGCTGGGCCTTGCCGCGCCCGGCGTATCGCCCGGCGTGGGCTCGTTCTCCTTCGCCAACATCACCCAGGGTGCCGGCTTCAGCTCACCAGCACGGACCGGCGCGGGGGACAGCGCAGCGTCAGCCGAGGATGTGCATCTGCCTGACGCGGGCGGCAGCATCGGTGGGAGCGATTCGGGCGGCAATGAGGTGCTGCGCAGCAGCCAGGCGGCACGTGGCCGCACCGTATCCTTCGCCGATGACCTTCGCAGCGGCACGCTTCCCAATAACCAGGTCCTTCAATCTTCGTTGCAGCAGCAACAACTGGGGCAGGCACCGCCGCGGAGTCCGCACCGGCCCAGCGTGGCCGAGGCAGCCGCGGCGGCCGCAGCGGCGGGCGCGGGCGTCGGCGGACCGCTGACAGCGCTGCTAGGCCAACTGGAGAGCGCCAGTGGCAGCTGGATGGGGGAAGGCTCCAGCGGGGGAGCGGGGCCGACCGGGGCGGTGGCGCCGCCCTCGTCCCCCCCGCCGCCGCCCGCGTCGCACCGGCAGCGGACAGCCCCGCAGCCTCAGGTAACGACGCACTTCAACCTGGCGGCCGCGCTGCGGGCCGCCGCTGACCAGGACAGGCAGCCACAGCAACCCGAACAGCCCTGGCGGCCGCACCCGCCGCAGCACCTGCAACGGCAGCACCAACACTTGGACTTCGGCGACTCACGGGAGTATAGTGACACGGAGGAGGAGGACGAGGACGAGGAGGAGGAGGAGGACAGCGCTGATGAAGAGCGAAGTGGACTGTCGCCCGTTGAAGAAGACGAGGAAGTCGTGCTGGAGGAGGGAGCAGAGGAAGCGGATGGAGCGGAGGAAGAGGGGGAAGAGCTCCTATCATCCGGTGGGGAAAGCTCGGGGGAAGCCGCTGCCTGGGTGAGCCCAGCGGTGGCGACGGTGGCCCCTCCCAGAGTGCGAGTGGCGCTTCCGCACGGTGGCAAGGAGATAGGTGTGCAGCAGCAGCAGCAGCAGGTAGACGCCGCCAGCTCGTTGGATACCGACGGCAACGCAGCGGCGATGCCGGCGTCCCCACAGCCCCGTGACGAGCGCTCCGCGGGCGGCTCCGAGCTGTTTCCCGACGAGGTGTACGGCTCTGAGGTGTTTCCCGACGGCGATGCCGGCTCGCGGCTCGGCGTCACCCTGTACGACAATATCGCGTACGACTCACGCGCGTCGGAGGCGGGCAGCGGCCGGCCGGACTACCAGCCGGGGTTGGGCAACCCGGTCGGTGACGGCGCGGCGGCAACGGGCGGGGGCATCGGGACTCGGCCGTGGAGGCCGCCCTCCAATCTGGGGCCCGCCATTCGCGTTCCGACCTCGTTGGCTGGCGGCAACGGCGCGGGCAGCAGTGGTGGGGGGGACATTGAGGTCGGCCCCCAGCCTGAAGCGCTGAACATGGAGCGCTTCTCGCCCTCTCGCTCCGCGACCGTGCCGCGGCCCGTCCACGGCGAGCCGCGCAGCGGCAGCTTCAGCCACAGCGAGCTGCGAAACAACAGCCCTGCCGCCTCTGTCCCCTATTCCGCCGCCACGACCATTGCCAGCGGCAGCGGCCTCTGGTCCACGGCGTCGCAGCCCGCGTCGCTGGAGGCTGTGTACCGCGCCCACCGCGGCGCGCACCCCGACCAACCCTCGGCGAGCAGCCTGGAGCGGTCCGTTTGGGAGCCGCTGGAGCCAGCCGACGCGGATGCAGAGGGCCCGGGCAGCGGCCCCAGCGCGTTTGCAACGGCAACGGCAGCAGCGGCAGCGGCGAGAGCCGCAGGCGATGCCGAGAGTGACGCACCTTCGGACACCTCCGAGTCAGGGGAGTATGCCGCTGGGGGACCGGCCAACGACGACGCCGGCGGCGCCCCGTCGGACGCGGATGGGCGTGCCGACCAGGCGGCGGACGACCTCGCCGCGGGACCCGTGACGCCGCACCGAGCTGCGGCTGTGGCGCAGCTCCTTGGCGGCCCCGGCGGTGGCGGGCCGCTCTCCTCATCGTCGTTGTCGCTCCCGCGGTCTACCTCGTCCCTGGGAGGCGCCGTGGCGGCCACCATGTCCGCCGGAGGCACCTTCCCGCGCTCCAATCCCGGGGGACCGGGCCTGGGCTCCTGGTGGGCAGGGCGGCCGGAGCCCGCCACCCTGCTTGACCGGCAGCTGCAGCAGCAGCAGCAGTCAGGCATGCTTGCTGCGTCGCTGTCCGCGTCGCGGGCTGGCCTGGGGCCCATCTCATACGGGGTGTCTGTCAGCAGTGGAGGCGTCAGTGGCAGCGGCGGGAGCAGCAGCGGCAGTGGCGGTGCCAGCAGCGGCAGCCACGAGTGGCTTCAGCGGCAGCGCCCGCCGTCGCCCAGCGTGAAGCCGCTCAGCCTCGCCGAGGTGCTCCGGCGGCCTACCGGGAGCAGTGGGCGATGATGCTTGGCGTGGAAGGGCTCGGGACGTACGGAGCTGAACCCACCAACGGGCTTCTGGATATCGGGAGGGGACCGAGTGCAGTGGCGTGCTTAGAATTATTAAGTATCTGGGCGACGATGCGTGCTACAGCAGTCAGTCTCTGGTGGATGGGTGAAGTTGACAGCAGTTTACCGGGTTTATTGTGCCGGCGGTCTTGTAAAGCGGAGCCGGTTCGGGGTTTTGCAGGCAGGCGGCGTTGATTGGCGGCGGCAATGTGAGCTTGCAGGGCGCTGCCGGTGCGCCGCGCGCGGATTCACAGTGTTGCCGTGCCGGGGCGGTTCTCCGGGTCTCAAGGGGGTGTCGTGTGTTGTGGGTTGGGTGTTGGCGGGCTGCTGGATCGTGCGCCGGGACATGTGCTTCGCTGTGTACAGATTTCGTGATGTGGACCTCCGTGACTCGGTTCGTGCCCCATACGATGACCGTGTAGATGACCGTGGCACTGACCGTCACGCGGACCGTGTTTTGTGAAAGAAAACTTGGAGGTGCGCCCTTCCTCAGGTGCGGAGGTAGACCCAAACGTGGTATGGGTCGCGGGTGGGTGGCGGTGGACGTCGATGCCGGGCACTCCGGCGCATTGCATTGAATGTCCACGGCCTGTCCTTTGGCCGCTGAGGCGGCCGGCCCTACTTGGTGCGCAGCTGCATGGACACGCACACCGTATCCGCGTACCATGCCGTGCCGTACCTGCCCGTTCGGACTAGAGCGAATGCTGACATGCTGCAGGCGGGGGTGACACTGGGTGGAATCATGAATCTAGACCCAAAGCAGGTGCATTTTTAGCGTACCGTACCAGTGATAAGGAGGGGTCAGGGGTGGGCCCACGGCATATGTGCATTGAACAGATGTGGCTCAGGTCGACGAGGCTGTGTGCTGAGATGGCCAACCCTCGGGTGCGTGTGCGTCGCCATTCCTGTGAACGAACGAATGCTACACGGGGACCTCTAGGATGGATCGTCGAATGCTTGTGTCGTGGCGCCGCGAGCCCGCGACTCTTCATGAAGTGTGGGCACCGCACTGCCGCTATCTGACGGAGTTCCAACGGCAGGACAACAGGCAGTAAGGTTGATTTGGGTTTGTTGGTTGAATAAGTTGGGCGTGTACCAAGGGTAATGGTTGATTGCCCTTGCGTATATGATGTCTGCTAGTGAACTTTGGGTGAGCCATGTGCCGGTCTCGACGGTTTATAACCAACCTCCTGTTGTAATCGAACAACAGGAGCTTAGACCCTGTGGCCCGTTAGGTAGTTATTTTTCGCATGTCATAACAGCATGTCAGTGCCGTAGGTTGACCTAAGACACTGAAGTTGAATTGTCACAATCATACATGTCCACGACTGTGGGTAAATATGGGGCCCATGCAGGCCATACGAAACAAATAGCACAAGGGAGGGACGGGGGTTCCCGCCTTTAATGACAAAGGGGGGGTCCGTTTGGCTGCAGCGCTTGCATAGACCCTTTTGACAAAGAGAGAAAGAGACCGAAGAAGACCCGAGGCCTGCTGCACTCAGAGCGAAGGCCGGCGAGTGTACCCCGCGGCCCCGCCCGATTGCCGTACGGCTGAGGCAGTGACGGTGTGCCGATCCGCCGCATGCTTCCCGTCCTGGCCGGGCGTATGCATCGAGACGCAGCTCAGCGTCCTTTTGTCGTACCGTCCTGCTGAGATAAGGACGAGCCAAGGTTGCACGAATTGACAGCGCATTACGCCCAGCAGTGCGAATGCACAGTAAGTGTGCTGTGAAACTGTCGAGCATGCGTGGACCGCTGGGCCCGCTGGACCGGCCGTGACTGGGCACTAACGATACGGAAAGGCCGGGCAGGAAGCAGAGTGTCAAGTAGGAAGCCCAACAATGAAAAAATTAATGAAGCTACCTGTAAATGAATCAAAGAAAAGCACGCGAACCCTGCAATGTGCAAGCACGCAGCAAAGCACTGGCATATGTGAAGATCGTGCTTCCGGAACAAAAACAAAAGATCGAAGGGATGCTGGCATGTCGACGGACGCATATCTGGATGACTAGGCGGACTCTATACGAAGAAACCACCAATGCATGCTGATTGCCTGGATCAGGATCCCAGGGGCTTCCCTGAGTACACCGATAGGGCTGGAGTGCAGGGGCCGGGCGTGACAGCATGTCGGTACCTGAACTGGATGGGCCTTGCGTACACACCGATCGATCACAAGCGAAAGCTGGACCATATGACGTCTGGTATGCCGAGAAAGCATCACACGGCGCTAATGCGATTCCGGCTTGGCCGTTGGGATCTGGAGGTATCGCGGTTAGCACGGGGGCCCGGGCGCACGCCGCGCAATACACGGACGTGCCGGGTTTGCAATAGTGGAGCGGTAGAGGACGAGCTACACGTGCTAATTGAATGTCCGGTTTACGAACCGCTACGTCGAGCGGTGGATCTCCCTGATGACTCGGATATGTTCGGAATCATGTTTTTGTTTGACCAGTGCAAGCTTGGTCATTTCTTATATCAGGTGCAGAAGTTGCGGAAGGAAAAGCTGCAGAGATGAGAGACTCAGCTACCTTTTGTTCTTTTGGTCTTTTGTGCGCCCTTTGACGGATGACCGTTGTGGGGGAACACATGTTTATAGCCGTAAGGCCTGTACAACATGTAACAACCAACCAACCAACCAACCAACCAACCAACCAACCAACCAACCAACCAACCAATGCATGCGCAGTTTCTGCAAGCCTGGGGGGAACATGCGCCGGCCATGGGTGAAGCGCTTTCAAAAACAACGGTGCGGAATTACAAGCTCATATGCCAACACAACTCGATCACTTATATACAAGACAATACAACATGTGTAATTTGCTGACCTACACACAGTGGGAGCGCGGAGTGGGAGCTCCACTTGAAAAAGCTCTTACTAAGCGTTCTACCAGAGAGCAACGTTCAAGAAAGTCAAGAAAGTCAACAAAGTCAATAGTTCCACTGGGCTTCTTTGGACCTGAGTCAACGCCTTGGCCCACCATGTCTGGTAGATTATTTGGTCAAAGTCAACGAAGGTCTGCAGTGGTCAAATTTTGGCCGTCTTCCGTCTCACTTTTCCCACACCTATGACCCAGACCTTCTGAGCACCTCAGGCCGCGATCTATCCCGTCTATCCACGTCAAATTAATATTACTAATCTACGTGTGCGGTGCTTACATGCTCTAGATTACACACGAACGGGATGCGGAGGTCACACGCACTGTGCCCACGCATTGAGTCTCGCACCTGCCAGGCGCTGACGCGGATCTTCGACGCGACATCGTTCGAACATGCCCGACATGGTTCTTACACAGTACCACGGCATCTTTAAGTATTTTTGAGTAAGAGGGTAGGGTGCTTGTAACTAACAGTGCACCAACCGACGCTGTCGGAACAAGTAAGACCGAAGAGTGCCGGCGCCGATTTCGAACAAACACGGATAGAATGATAAATATAAATTAACATATATAAACAGAACTAGCATGGTTGTTTTCATGTTGTGAACGAGCGATGAGAAGGTGGGCGCGTGTGAGTTCTCTGGTTGCGCAGCTGCTGCGCCGATAGTGAACAAATTCCGTGCCTACACGTTTCAACTAGAATTCCCCGCCTATTCTCCCGCAACCTCTCCACGTATCACATGTTCCATGCAGATTTCCTGCATCCATATCGTACGGAAACTGCCATTCCGTGACAGCTTCCATTCCTTGCGATTCCTTCTAGGTAATTGCGCAAACTCTAGGGTGCTGTATCTCCAGTAATTACTGCTATGGGGTGGCTGTATAGAAGCAATTACAGCGGCCGTAGGCCGCTGGACCTTTGTTTTGAAAATTTCACGAATTTGAGTCGCCGAAACCTTCATTTTCATACTCTAATTGTATTGGGCAAGCCAACTGGAAAGTGCCTCAAAGTGACTTCGGAGCGGCCCGCCTGGCGCCCCCAGTTTCCAGTTTCCACTTCGTGACGCTGTGCATCGAATTGAAAACCGCCATAAAAGCACCCAGCGGGGCCGCACCACCACAGGACGCCGGGACGCGGCGGAAACAGCGGAACACGGCAAGACACGGAAACAGCCGTCATCTAAGCAGGCACCCAACAGACCATTCGGCCTGCATCACCCGGGAAACCCCATCAACGTGCTTCCCGCCGGAGGTATTGGATGGATGGCGGCCACGCTTGGTTGCTTGCTCAGCCCTGTTTGACCGCTGCCCTAGCTGAGAGTCCGGAGCATAGGCTCACGAAAGCCTACCATCGGATTCCTATATGCAACGGGTCCTGCCCGTGCAAGCGGCACATACCGTCATTGCTGACACAGCCTCGCTCCTCTTTTCCTGTCACGGCCCTTGGCTGTCTCTATCGCTCGGAACAAGGACGACACGCCTGCAACACAACATTTCTCGGCATATGTATACAGCCCGGACCAGACAGCTTGCTTTGAGGGGGTTCTGGGGAGGAGCGAAGCACCTCCCCTCCCGGCAACCATGGAATGGAATGTATGCGTTTCAGCCCAAACCAGGCAATGTGCTTGCAAGGTGTTGGTTTGAGGTGGTTTCTGGTTCGGTCAGACTTGCAGTCGTTACCTTTGTGGTAGGAAAGTCGTATCCTAGTACGGCGGCGTAAGAGGTGTCCGCTGGTCCTTTGTCCTTGCCTTGAGAGGCTAGAACCTTTGTAACAACTAAGTGGAAGTGACTACAAAAGTCCAACAGGTTATGAGCCCCGCGCAACGGCGCGTCTAGGTGAATCCTGATCCTCAGAGTAGTCGGCCGCACGAGGCGGTAGCGACGATAGGACAGGATGGGCAAGGACGAGAAGGACAAGAAGTATTTATTCGGCATCGACGATTTTGTTACCACGAACCAGGTGTTGATTGCACACTTGGAGAGGAAGGTCCTGCTGGATACGATCAGCGAAGATGATGCTGTTCGCGACGCTACGACGCCCCAGCAGGATATGTCAGCTCGGGGCACGATCAAGAAGTACATACAGCCAAAGGACTTGCTGTACCCCGACCCTCCGGACGCACCACCTCCCCAGTCGCCGTCTTCAACCACACGTTGCACTCCGCACCGCACGGCTGGTAGTCACGGAGCATCTCCTTGTCTCCAGTGACGTGGACCTCCGAACCCGTGTCGAACAGCCACAGCCGCTCCTCCACCGCCCGCTGCGAGGCGAAGACGCGGGCGACCAGCTGGCGCCGTTGGCCCTGAGCCGGTCGCTGTGGAGCCGCCGCTGGCGCGGCGGCTGGGGCTGGGGCCGCGGGCGCTGCCGGCTGCTGCTGCACCGCGGCCGCCGGCGCATTCCGGTGCTTCTGCGGCAACCCCTTCAGCGCTGGCCTCCAGATCCCCCTCTGCTCGTCACTCTCTCGCTTCCTGTAGTCCGCGATGAAGTGCCCCTCGTTGTTGCAGTAGAGGCACGCCCTCCGCCTCCTGTTCCCGTCGCCGTTGCTGGCTCCAGCGCCCTGGCTGGGCCCCCCGCGGTCACGGCCGCGGGTACGGGAGAGGGACATCACGGACGCTCCTTGAACCTGGCTGCGGGCCAGCTGCAGCTCGTTCTCCTCAGTCTGCAGAATTTGCTGCAGAGCGTTGATGCTGTCGATGCTCTCCATGTGGCGAAGCGAACTCTTGATGTTGTCATAGTCTGCCGAAAGACCGCGAATGAGGTAGAGCAGCGCCTCATCATCCTTGATCACGATGTTCACCAAGGTTGCCTCGTACGAGAGAACGAGGAAGCGCTGAAAGTAGTCGTCGATACTCTCTCCGGACAGCATTGCGAAGCTGTGGATACGCGAATGCACCAGCATCTTGTAGTTGCGAGCGTTGGAGATGAACTTCTGCCGCTGCCTACATTGCGATCGGGGGGATCCAGATCTGCCGCTGCCGCTGCCGCTGCCTATGACAAGGCACGTGACTTGTGGTTGGCGCTGGGGCAGAAGTTCATCTCCAACGCTCGCAACTACAAGATGCTGGTGCATTCGCGTATCCACAGCTTCGCAATGCTGTCCGGAGAGAGTATCGACGACTACTTTCAGCGCTTCCTCGTTCTCTCGTACGAGGCAACCTTGGTGAACATCGTGATCAAGGATGATGAGGCGCTGCTCTACCTCATTCGCGGTCTTTCGGCAGACTATGACAACATCAAGAGTTCGCTTCGCCACATGGAGAGCATCGACAGCATCAACGCTCTGCAGCAAATTCTGCAGACTGAGGAGAACGAGCTGCAGCTGGCCCGCAGCCAGGTTCAAGGAGCGTCCGTGATGTCCCTCTCCCGTACCCGCGGCCGTGACCGCGGGGGGCCCAGCCAGGGCGCTGGAGCCAGCAACGGCGACGGGAACAGGAGGCGGAGGGCGTGCCTCTACTGCAACAACGAGGGGCACTTCATCGCGGACTGCAGGAAGCGAGAGAGTGACGAGCAGAGGGGGATCTGGAGGCCAGCGCTGAAGGGGTTGCCGCAGAAGCCCCGGAATGCGCCGGCGGCCGCGGTGCAGCAGCAGCCGGCGGCGCCCGCGGCCCCAGCCCCAGCCGCCGCGCCAGCGGCGGCTCCACAGCGACCGGCTCAGGGCCAACGGCGCCAGCTGGTCGCCCGCGTCTTCGCCTCGCAGCGGGCGGTGGAGGAGCGGCTGTGGCTGTTCGACACGGGTTCGGAGGTCCACGTCACTGGAGACAAGGAGATGCTCCGTGACTACCAGCCGTGCGGTGCGGAGTGCAACGTGTGGTTGAAGACGGCGACTGGGGAGGTGGTGCGTCCGGAGGGTCGGGGTTGGGTTTCCTTCGGGTCCGACCTGTTTCCCACGGACCTGCACCTCGAGGCTTACCACTCGCCGGCGATCGTGGGCAACCTCCTGTCCTTGAAGGCGCTCAGGGACAGGTTCGGTGCGGACGAGGTGGCGGCGTGCATTGCGGACGATCCCCCGCACATTGCGATCGGGGGTGCACCTGCCTTGGATTTGAAGATAGTCGATGGGCTGTTTTATGCGGAGCCCGTGAAGTTCGTGCAGAAGGTACAGGCGCAGGCGCAGGAGCAGCAGCAGGGCCCTCCCCTGTATCCCGGGCGGGGCCTGCCGCTAGAGGTCTTGAAGGCTTTGGCTATTTTGGAGAAGTTTGAGGGAGAGATCGATGAAGAAGTGGCTGCTCGCGTGCTGGCTGCCGTTCGCAGTACGCAGGGCGACGCAGATGTGGGGGAGCTCTGGCACCGACGCCTGGGGCATCTGGGCTTTGACGCCCTGGCCAAGATGGCCGGCGACGAAATGGTGACAGGTTTCGGCGCGAGTGTGGCTGATGTGAAGGCCGCCAAGGAGAGGTTCTGCGAGCCATGCGCCGAGGGTAAGCAGACGCGGCAGCCACACCCGTCCACCGGCACTGTGACGGAGAAGCGGCTCGATTTGGTGCACATGGACTTGTGCGGGCCGTTGCCAGTGAAGTCGTACGGGGGTGCGTCGTATTGGGTTACGTTCTACGACGACTGCACGAAGTATTCGGAGGTTCGGTGCATTCCCAATAAGCACCTGGTTCCCGCGACCGTGCGGGAGGTGATGAAGTTGTGGGAGACGCAGACTGGGGACAAGGTGCGTCGCATTCACACTGATCGGGCATTGGAGTACGTCGGGGAGGCACTCACGAGCACTCTGCACGAGTTGGGCATTCTGCACGAGAAGTCGGCGCCGTACACCCCTCAGCAGAATGGTGCCGCGGAGCGGTTGAACCGCACATTGGAGGAGTACGTGCGCACCATGCTGGCTGATTCGGGGTTGCCGCAGCAGATGTGGGGTGAGGCTGTCCTTACAGCCAACATGCTCCGCAACGTGTCCCCCACTAAGGGCAGCGAGTTGACGCCCTGGGAGCGTTTCACCGGCAAGAAGCCGGACGTGTCGAAGTTGAGAGTTTTTGGCTGCCCGGCTTACGTGATGATCCCCAAGGAGCTGCGCAAGAAGCTGGACCCTGTGAGCGAACAGGGCGTCTTGGTGGGTTACGAGCTCGGGTTCAGCGCATGGCGCGTGTGGGTCCCCAGCCGTCGTCGCATTCGCATTAGCTGTGACGTCAAGTTCGATGAGATGGGCAATCGTGGGAGCGATGAAGTCGACGCCTCGGAAGTGGAGGAGGAGGGTGTTCAGGAATCCCCTCCCGAGGCGGATGAGGGCGCGGAGGTTCAGCAGGAGCCGGAGGAGCCGGCACCTGATCCCGATCCGGAGTTGGATGTGCCAGTTGCTTTGCGGAAGGGAAAGCGGTCCACCGCCAACCCGAAGTACGCAAAGGCAGTTCTCGGGTGGATGTGGATGTCCCAGGATCGTACCAGGAGGCAATTGCGTCTCCCCTGGCCGATTTCTGGATTGCAGCGATGGAGGAGGAGTTTGCTTCGCTGCAGGCAAATGGCACGTGGTCGTTGGTCGAGAAGCCGGAGGGCAAGCGCGCCCTGGGAGTCAAGTGGGTATACTCCCTGAAGTTGGATAAGCACGGGGTTGTCGAGCGTTTCAAAGCGCGCCTCGTGGTGAAGGGTTTCATGCAGCGCGAAGGTCTGGACTTTGAGGAGGTTTTCGCGCCCGTGAGCAAGCATTCCACCCTGCGTGTGTTCCTGGCCATGGTGGCGGCGGCCGATATGGAGCTGCACCAGGTGGATGTGAAAACGGCTTTCCTTAACGGAGAGCTGGAGGAGGAGATCTATACGGTGCAGCCCCCAGGTTTCGAGAGCGGGGGTCCGGGCATCGTTTGCCGTCTGCACAAGTCGTTGTACGGCTTGCGCCAGGCTTCGCGCGCCTGGCACAAGACCTTGCACGAGAAGCTGGTCGCGATAGGGTTCGAGGTGTCCGACGCGGACCCGAGCCTGTACTTGCGTCGCGACGCAGATGGCCAAGTTTCCGCGTACGTGCTGGTGTACGTGGACGACGTGTTGATCGCGTCGCGCAGTCAGATGGAGGTTTTGGAGATCAAGGAAGCCATTATGTGGATGTACGAGTGCCGCGACATGGGGGAAGCCGAGACCTTCCTAGGGTTGGTCATCAAGCGGGATCGCGCAGCCCGCACCCTCACGGTGTCGCAGGAGCACATGGTCGGAGAGTTGATTGAGCGGTACGGCATGGTCGACGCGGAGCCGAAGTCCATCCCAATGAGCCCGGGGACTGTTTTGACCCGAGCGGCTGACGGGGAGGTTCTGGATCGCTCGCGTTATCCGTACATCGAGTTGGTGGGTAGCCTGTTGTATCTCGCCAACTGCACCCGGCCTGACATCGCACAGGCCGTGGGAGTCCTCGCGCGCCACATGTCAGCGCCCACGGAGCAGCATTGGAAGGCTGCGAAGGCGGTAGTTCGCTACTTGTTGGCGACGCGTCATTACGGCATTGTGTTTGGGGGCGAGCGCGTGGAGGAGGGTTTGATTTCGTTTTCTGATTCCGATTTCGCGGGATGCGTCGAGAGCCGCAAGTCAACGGGCGGCTACGTTTTCACCTTGCACGGTGGTGCGGTGAGCTGGTCGAGCAAGTTGCAGCGCACGGTTGCTGGTTCGACCATGGAGGCCGAGTACGTTGCGGCATGGGAGGCGGTCAAGGAGGCGCTGTGGCTGCGCCTTCTGCTCTTGGAGCTGGGCTACTCGCTGAGCCCAACTATCGCCAACTGCGACAGCCAGGCCGCCATCAAGATCATCAAGAATCCTGTGGTTTCGGAGAAGTCGAAGCACATCGCTGTGCGTTACCACCTGGTTCGCGAGCAGGTGGCGCGTGGAGCGGTCGTCATGGCCGATTGCCGCACTGACGACATGGTGGCGGATATCCTGACGAAGCCGCTGCCGCTGGAGAAGTTTGCCAAGCACCGGAAGAGCATGGGTGTTTGCAAGATCTGACCGCGTGGGAGTGTTGGTTTGAGGTGGTTTCTGGTTCGGTCAGACTTGCAGTCGTTACCTTTGTGGTAGGAAAGTCGTATCCTAGTACGGCGGCGTAAGAGGTGTCCGCTGGTCCTTTGTCCTTGCCTTGAGAGGCTAGAACCTTTGTAACAACTAAGTGGAAGTGACTACAAAAGTCCAACACAAGGCAATCGATGTCGGGGACATCGTTACCGATTCCTTGTCTGGTCGAAGTGTCATGTTTCGGGACATGGTTTCGAAGAAGTACGCACTTGTACGGAATTTTGTCAAGTACGGTATTTTGGTTTAGAAACCCCTAGCTGCGCCCCTAGGAACCGATGCTGTTGGGTACGCAGTCAGCTTGTGCTTGACTGTGACAGGTCCGGGTTGCACCACGTCCGGTACTGCGTTCCAAGTGGTCGCTTCTGTTCCACCCACCCAGTTGGATGCATCCATTCAAACACCAAACTCGGACGGTGGTTATCCAGCCCTGGATGCCGCTCACCCAAGCAGAGGCCTAACCTGGAGGGCAGTCATCCAGGCCTGGATCGGATTCCCCATTCAGCTGTTTTGTGAAGCTTGCTTACAATCTGTCCATATTGCCCACCCGTTCAATAGGGTCCAATCTATCCACCCAACTCTGCTGGTGGTTCTTGGCTGCAGTTTCAGTGGCATGCCTCACTGCTTAATGTACGACATGCCTCTGACGTAGGGTGAACAGTCCGTCAGCGCCTGTACGGCGAGCAAGCTGCTGAATCGCTGGTCCCCCTTGTAACTTAGCTTCTTAAAAATTGCGGGCCTGGTGCTGTTTCCAGGAGCTGTAGTCCTGGCGCACTGGTAAGCTGGTGTGGTGGCCGGTATGGCTGCATGGTGGATGGGTGCGCAGTCCTTGGTAGATAGGGGTTCATGAGATGAGCAATACCGGGCACCAACAAGCTTGGGCAGGCGGAATCGGCGACTGGCCTTCAGGCCATGTTGAGCCGTGCATACGGCTGGGACGAGCTGCTGGCTTGAGGGGGTGCCCTTTTATAGCAGGCGGAGGATATGCAAATGTGATTTCATGCCAATGAACCAAAGACGCCACACGAACACATGGGTCGCCGGCTGCAGTTCTCTTTGTCTTGGCATGTTCATTCGGGCCCGTGTGCCTCATTCGATATTCGGCAGCACCCGCTAGCACTGAGCAGTGTGTCATGACAACTTAAACCTGGTTGACGTCCGCCTTCACCATTCAGTACTGCCAAAGCGTGCTCGAGATGGTGGATTTTATTATCTGCAGGTCGATTATACCCCGGAGAGCAGTACCGTATTGCTCAAGATCCCACTCCTGCCGTAGTGCTCTCTCAGGAACTGTTGAGGACGGAGGCGCCCTGACTGGCCCTGACGAGATGCCATACCGCCGGCCGCCATAGCCGCCAGTGGCTGTGACCACGGCCTGGAACTAACGCGCTGAAATTCAGCCCAATGCCCATGACACCACGTACTGTGTCATGGCCCTCGGGGGGCACGCAAGGACCTGACGAGCACGCAGCGGGAGGACCTCGGAGGACTGCGACAACCGGGCTGGACCCTCCCGACCCAGATGCGATGCCACGTGCGCTTTGGGATCTGCGGTTCAGCCCCGCCGGCTGCGTACAGCAGCACACACAAATACACAACACGCCATACACATAGCCATGCACACGTGTGAACAGAACCTGTCCCTAGGACTCCAAAGAGATGAGGGGCGCGGCGTCCCAGGATGTGGGCCGCAAGGATGCTGTGCCACACCATGTTCAAGACACCGGCCGGCATGGACACATACTCCGCCTCGGCACGCGTCCATAACCCGGCCTCGTGGATCTGCTGCCTTTAATCCCCGTCATCTCATACTGCAAGTGAGGCTCGGCCCTGTCCTCATATGCCGACGAGTACAGTACCCGCCGATGTGTTCGTTCATATAGATGTCCGGGCCCGGTTCTTCGAGCCCCCTGCGCCTCCTGAGACCGTCCACATGCCGCCGAAAGCACTATTATCATGTGAATGGCGACATGTCACAGCACACCAATGCGCGTCGAGCCCAGGGGAACCCCGCTTGCGGGTCGGTGCTCCGGGCCGCGGCACCAGCCCTCTGCTATACCCACTCCCTAACACGGGCTTTGCCCGTGGACACTACTTTGGTATTGATGCCCACCCCGACCCCTCGAGGCGTCGCGCAGCCCTGCTGGCCAGTCAGTCGGGGAGTCCCGTGTCGTATCGTGCTCTTGCGCCCTGGAGACCCGATTCCCTGATGACAGGCCAGGAGCATGGACCTGGGCATGTCGGCAGAAGCGCAGAACCAAAGGACGCATCCCTCCGTGGCAGCGCTTCTCCGCCGAACGCCCGCTCCGCCCAGAGGAACCCGCCCCGCCCTCGGACCTCCGGAACCGGCTCCCGCTCCCCAAGGCGCACGCGGACACGTCCATGCACTGCACCGCAAGGCGGCACTCATCCCCACCCGCCCGCCCGTCAGCCAGCCTGCAGAAGCTCCCTGGGGAACCCGACCTCCCTTCTCGCCTGTGTCTCCCACCGTCCCAAGCCTGCCGCAACGGAGCACAGCATCCCCTCCCCCGCCGTCTATGCCCTGTCCTGCCCTCTCGGGCGCGCTGCACCGCTGACAAGAACATCCCGTCGAGCGTCGACGTCCCCCCATACGCCTCAAACTCCAAGTGATGCAACGTCTCTGCAGCGTGGCGAGACGGGACATCCTCGCCCTCGCACCCGGGGCCCTAGGCATTCTGTCGGGCACTCTGTGGTTCAAAGAGTGCCACCGACCACGGCCCACAGAACCCACCGTATTTTGGTTGGTTCTCCTTCAACTCCCGCCAGACCCCGTCCCCAAACCCCTGGACCCTCTACAGACCTGCGGGCCCTCAGGCGGCCCTCCTACACCTCAAACCTATGCCCAATTTTATGCCCCCCCGGCCCCAAATGCTATAGCCTATCCGCCGGGGGTCGATTGCCCCTGTCTTTGCACCTGCAGCGACCTGCTGACAAACCTATCTCCGACCGCTGCCTGTTCGAATTCAGTCCGAGAAATCAAGGCGCCCATCCACTCTATCTTTGCTGCCTCTATCTGGAGCCCCCTCCCCACTGCTGGCACAGCCCTCTATTTCTAGCGTCCCAAACCTTGTCTCCTCGCTTTTGCAGCCCTGGCCCTCCCTCCCTTCTGCCTGCGCCGCCGCCCGCCCAGGAGCAACACGCCCCCACAGACACACCACACGCCAGAGCAGCCACCCACCCTTCCGGACCGTCCTCGCACAAACCTGAATCGCCCGAGCCAAGCCACTACGCTACTGCGGTTCAAACTGCCGCCGGCGCTCCCACACGACCCGGGTCACTACCGCCTCTTTGCGTTCATTGTCCGCTCGCGACCGCCGGAGCCGCCGGCGTCGTCGTCGCGGGCTTTGCCCTGTACGGCCGAATCACCGGCACGCCGGGCACGTGTACGGGCATGTACGCCGCCGCCATCTGGACGAGCGCCGCCCCCGCCGCCCCCGCAGTCACCTCCGCCCCGCCTGTGGTACCCGCGGCGCCGCCGGCGCCAATCTTACCGGCTGGCGCGCCGCCGCCGGCCCCTCCCTTGCCCGCAGCGCCCGTCGCTGACCCGCCCTTGCCACCGCCCTGGGCGCCTCCGGCCTTGCCGGCGGCCGCCCCCCCAGCGGCCTTCCGTCCCTTGGCTGCGGGCGGCGGAGGTATCTTGGTCGTCCAGGCCGCACCCGCGGCGACCCGTTGCTTCTGGTCCTGCGTCCAGGGAGGGAGGGAGGGAGGGAGGACGGCGGAGACGGACGGGCCAGGGCTTGGGTTTTACGGATGGCATCGGTGAGGAGGGGAAACAGCTGGGAGCCTCCTCGGCGCCGTGCGGGCAGGCAGGAACGAGGGGCCGCCAGGCGCGGGAGCCCTCGAGATGCAGACATGTGTAGTAAGGTGCTGTGGGGTAGCACCCAATTGTGGGGCCCTCCGGCGGTTTGCCGGCGGTTTCACCACCGCCCCACCGCCATCGCCACCGCCACGGCCACCGCCCCTTGTTCTTTTCAGCTCACCATTGACATCTCACCTGACCACACCAGCGCACCACAACCCATCTGCCTTACCGGTCCCGATTTTGGTCCAGTCTCGCTCTCCTGTACCCAACGCCAACGCACACTGGAACACAAGTACACAACCCGACCAACCAGCAGCTCCATCCCACCACCGCACAGTACCCCCATCGCACCTGGATGTACTCCTCCGCGTCGGGGTACCCCGTGGGCGCCGTCAGGTGCTTGAGCGGGTCGTGCACTCCCGGACCGCTGGCGACAGAGGCCTTGCGGGACTTGCTGCCGGCGGCCTTGCCGGCAGGGGCGGCCGCGGCGCCGTCCTTGGCCTCGCCGTCGCCGGCCGCGGCTGCGCCCGCGCCGTCCTCGCCACCCGCCGCGCCGTCGGCGGCTGCGCTGAGCGTCGGCGGTAGGTCCCGGATGGTGATCCGCTGCATGTTGGAGGTCAGGTAGGCTGCGCGGGAGGTGGGACGCGTCAGCCCGTCATGCCGCGTCAGCGTCCGTCCGTATCGGCCGCGGGGCAGGGACCCGCGGGTGTTGTTAAGTTGGCCAGACAGGCGACCGGAGAGCTACAGCCAGGTTCCTACTGCGCAAGCACGTCCGGAGGGGGCCGGAGGGACGGCCGGAAGGACATCGAAGGACGGGCAATTGACACTGACGCCCTGGCAGTCTGCGCCGCTGACCCACCTGCCAACCTCGACAGGCTGTAGTCCGAGTCCATCTGCTTGTCTGCGACCGGCAATGAGAGGCAGGGGACGCAGGAAGGAGCGGAGCAGGCAGCTAGGTAGGCAGGTGGGCGGGTGGGACACAGCTCGTCGGCCAGATGGGTGATGCGCAACGCGGCACTGCAGGCATCTACCTGTAGTGGGTTCCAAAACCGGGTGAGCAAAACCAGCCATAGCTTCCGCCCCATAGATCCGAAGTTCAGTTACCTCCCCTCCCCTCCCCTCCCCTCCCCTCCCCTCCCCTCCCCTCCCCTCCCCTCCCCTCCCCTCCCCTCCCCTCCCCTCCCCTCCCCTCCCATCTCCTCGGAGCACCGACATCGCCCCCAGCTGTGGCGGTGTTGTCGGAGTCGCGATGGGAGGGGAGGGGAGGTCCTCGTAGCCCCCAATGCCCACACGCGCTTCCCACCGCCTGCCTACACCGGCACATGCGGTATCGGAGCCCCGCCCCCTCGACCCCCGAGTCCACGGACGTCATCAGAAGCACCGCCAGCTTGTGTTCCTCTAGAGAACCCACGCCACTCCACACCGCCCCCGCCCTGGTTGCGCCCCGTCCACAACCCGACCTCCCCGCCCCGGTACGATTTGCTCCCCTCCAGCCCGACCTTCCACCCCCAGCCCGACCTTCTCCACCCCCCCCGCCTGACCGGCCCGCCAGCCCGACTCACGTAGGTGCGGCAGCATGATGGTGTCCAAACACATCTGGAAGTTGGCAGTGGGTGGACGTGACAGGCCCGGCTCCCTGCGGACGGGGCGGGGGATTGAGCACCGAATGACTTGATGGGCAATACCGGACGGTGTTGAGCCCCCAACTGAATTGGGGCGCGAGTTGGCCAGCACAGCAGAGCGCACGGGCGAAAAAACGAATCTGGCCCCGGCCCCATCTGCGGCCCACGCCCCATCCCCATCCCTTGCCCCATCCCCACCCCTTGCCCTTGCGCTGCCCCCACCCCGCCCAGGTGCCGACGCACTTGAAGTACGAGGGCCCCAGGTCCGCGAGGTCCTCCGCCTGGGCCACCGCCGCCGGCATGTCCTCGCCCAACGTCCGCCCCAGCAGCACCGCCGTCTCCAGGGTCCAGCAGCGGGCCACCAGGGGCGGAGTGTAGCCGCCGCCGCCCGTCACCAGCAGCGGTACCCGCCATTGGGAGCTGCCGCCGCGGCCGGCGCCGGCCGGGGGCGAGGACGCGCCGCCCTCCGTCCCGCCGGTGCGGCACAGGTCCCGCACGAGCTCCACACATCTGCGTCAACGCGTCACACCACCACCACCACCATCATCACACACGGCGGGTCTCTTCGCTAAACACACGGATATGGATTGGGCGGGTTGCGTCGCTGTACATGCACAGCGGGTCTACCTTAACCACACAGCCATAGCGCACGTGGGCGTACCCTCACAGCGTCATGGGGCGGTGTCCACGGGTGGTTGGCAACCATCCGCTGTCGGCATCGGCCCCGGCTTCAGTTATCGTGGCTCATCTTTCCTCTCCTCAAACACACCCGGACCTTTGCTCTGGCAGCAGCGCAGTTTGAGTATACCTACCAATTTCCTATACCCCACCCCACCCCACCCCTCCCCGTCCCATCCCGCCCCCACCTTGAGTGGCCCCGGATGCTGAGATTGAAGCGGCCCAGCTTGTCCCCCGCAACGCTGTCGCAGCCGCACTGCAGCACCACCGCCTGCGCGTGGGCCGGGAAGCAAGGCGTGTAGGCGGGTTGGGAGTCGGCGTGTGGCCAACGCGCACAAGAAGAGGGCCAAAGCGTCGCGGGGCCCCCCAACGCGAGCACGAACGCTAGGCGCACGTGGCGTCTGGCGCCATTGGCGTCTGGTGTTGCAGGCGCACGTGGCGTCTGGCGCGCGTGGCGTCTGGTGTTGGAGGCGCATGTGGCGTCGGGTGTCACCGGCGACGTGCAACGGCGCCCACTGCATCCGACGCTGCGCTGCGCCCTCGCGGCTATCACCAACCTCCCGCGACGAGAGGATTTGGGCCGGAACCCCCGCCGGCAGCGGCTCCGCCGCCCTTTCCTTTCCTTTCCTTTCCTGACGCAGCGCACATGCCACCACGTGCGTTGCCACCCTGCTACCCGGTCGCCCTCGCCGGGCGGCTCGGCACCCAGGTGGTGTATCCTGGCCTCACGGATCTCTAACATAGGGCCCACCTGTGTTAGATCCAGGGTCCCTGTGTCTGGGCTGTTTTTCTTTTTTATCCCACCTGCGGCTTGAAGCGCTCAAAGGCCGTCTTCACCACCGCCTGGTAAACGTGGAAGTAAGAATCGTCGGTAATGTCGTCCTGCAATGGCACGTTGACGGTGAAGTACCTGTACGGCACGGCACGGCATTGCACGGGCGCGCGGGGCGATCACAGGGTCGATCGGTATCAACGGGTTTCCGGGTTTAGGGTTTAACCCTGGCTATTCTTGCAATGCGGGATGAGCTCCGTCCGTCCCTCCCGAGCAGGTAGGTACTGGACCAGCCCCCGCTCCTTCGGAGCAAGCCACTGGGCAGCACCCCTCAACCCCAAGCCCCAGCCCGCAAATCCGAAGATCTCAAGTCGACCGACGGCCGCGGACCCGGAGAAAGTCTACTACACATCTCTTGTTCCGCGTCCCTCCGTTCCCGTCCTCCGGCAGTGCCCTCCTAGGGCCCGACAGCTGAGTCGGACAAAATCCAACCTCCCAGCATCGCCCACCCCACCCCACCCCACCCCACCCCACCCGCAAACCCCGCCCCGCGACAACGGCTGCGCGAGCTCATATGTACCCCTCCCCCGGCGGCGCCCGCAGGTTCCGTCAGCTTCTCACTCACTTGCCCTGCCCCTCGCCCAGATCGTTCTTCTTGCCCGTCCCCGGGAAGAACACGGGTCGCTGCGGCTTGCCGTGATTGAGCGTGTCGATGGAGGCCTGCGGCGGCAGCCGGGAAGCCGGGGGGCGGAGAGATGCCATCGGGATGTTGTGGCGGGCTTGGCAGGATTCATGACATGTCAAAAAAACATTTCAGTACTGACGACGTAAATTTGCGAAATGCTCTTTCAAGTTGCGGTCTCCGTGAAAGCTTGCACTCAGGGGTGCAAGGGCTTCAGGATGCAAGGGGATTCTGGGGTGCAAGGGCTTCAGGATGCAAGGGGATTCTGGGGTGGCCAGCACGCGCGGCCCCTTCTCGTGGGCAACGGCCCCTCCTCCGGGCAACGACCCTCTGCCCCTCCCTCCTGCGGGGGTGGCGCAGCAACCCCCCGCCCCTTACCCCGATGCGGCACCGGCCCCACCTGCATGCGGCCGTCGTCCCACTTGTGAAGCGAGATGGACATGACCTGTCATGCGGGGTGGGGGTTAGGAAATTGGTAGACACACTCAACAAGCGCTGCTGCGGGGTGGGGTTTAGGCCGAAAAAAAGCCCAGAACGGGATTCCGGGCGCTCACAGGAAGCCCTGGCAGTTTGAGATGAGGGTGCCATAAGGTGAGGGTGTCACAGGGTGCCAGGGGGTGAGGGTGTCATAGGGTGAGGGTGCCAACGCGGGGAACGCATGGAAAGCATCGCATCACATCGCATCACAACGAGCCAAGCCATGATAGGGTCTTCGTGCCCCACCATGCCCTCCCAGCCCCCGAGGCCCTCCATCCCGACCCATATCCACCGGAACCGCATTCTCCGTCACCCCCCAAAGCAGCTCCCCAGCTCCGTCCACCCCACCTTCTCGCTGCGCTTGAAGGCCGTCTCCACACCGTCCCCGTGGTGCACATCGATGTCTGTACAACAGTAGTACGACACCGCGGTACGACGATACGGCACATATACTCAGCGTCAATATTCACATGCATGCAGCTTCAAGGGGGACGGCGAGAGACTGCAGGAGGGGCCCGCCCGGCGCGGGACAGGACGCGCGCCCGCAGGCGTGTGCTCAACATACATGCAAGCGAGCGACGCGGCAGCCGCATCCACGCAGCGGGCCACGTGTCAACGTCGGTGGGTTGGCGGGCAAAGGGCGGGTGTCAAGGCCTTCCCAGAGGAGAGGCAGGGTCTCCTACGTATCTCGAAACGCTGCTGCCCATGCGATGACCGAAGCGCTGTGCACAGCGAGTTCACGTGCACGACAAGAAACCCAGCTCCCACAACCCGGCGTCGAGTCGGCTTTTCCGTCTCGAAGCCCATTCGCAAATCCCCAACCCGGGCAGGGTGCACCAGACGCTCCGAAACCCCGCCCGGAACCCACCGATGTACAGCACTCGGCCGCAACCCGCCATGAGCTCGAGGATCGCTAACACCAGGTCGTTGACGTAGCAAAACCCAAACGCCCTGTACGGCATGCCGTGGTGCATGCCCCCGCCCCAGTGTACGGCCACATCGCATAGCCCTGCGGCCAGGTCCCGTGCGGCGAGGATGCTGCCGGCCGCCTGTGGGTGATGGCCAGGTCAGCAGGCAGACAGGCAGGCAAGGCAGGCAGGAAGCATGTGTGGCGTGGGTCACTGCTTGGACGATTGCTTGGCATTGTTGAATGTAGTTATGCGCGGAATGGGCCAGACAGCAGCACGCGACCGAGAGGGTGATGGTAGGTGATCAAGATGCACCGGGGTCACCTCCCGAATTCGCCCCAGAGGAAACTCCAGGAAAGGATACGCGGCACCTTGATTGCTGGTGAAATTCCACACCGGGCGGGTCGTGTTGCAGGAGGGCCGACCCACATGGTTTCCGGTTGTGTGGCAACCGACTTCCAACCAATGGGCCCAGTGTACGGCCCTTCGTGACCAAAGGCCTTTCAGGCTTCTAAGAATGGGCGTGCCTGAATGCCACAGTATGGTATGGTTCCATGGTATGAGCAGGGTTAGCAATGCTACCGCTGTCAAGCGAGCCTTTTTGCGTTCCTCCAGAGTGCTTGGAAGCCGTGCTAACGACGTAATTACGGCGCTGGACCGGTGGCAGGCCCCACCTGCAGCCCCACATATCGCAACAAGCCCGGGAAGATCGGGCAGTCGCCGCCCTCATCATCGTCGTCGTCGTCGTCCTCGTCCTCGCTGTCATCGTCGTCGCTCTCCTCGGCCTCTGTCGCCCGTACGGCATTGGTCAGCGCTGCCACCGCCGTCGCCGCCTGGCGCGACGGCCGCGAAGAATGCCCCGGCGCGCCCGCGGCGGCTCCGCCGCCGCCCGCCGCCGCGCCGTCGGCGCCGCCCGCCCCCGCCGGCGGGTCGTCATCCTCGTCCGAGATCTCGTCGTCCTCATCATCGTCCTCGCTGTACGACGACCTCCGCTTCTTCTTCGATCGCTTCTTGTTGCTGCCGCCCTTCCCGCCGCCTCCGCCGCCCTTGCCCTCCGCTTTCCGTTTCTTGTTACTGCTCCCTCCGCCTCCGCCTCCGCCTCCCGCCTGACCCGCCTTACCCAGCGGCACCATTGCCTGACCTGGGCGGACCATCGTCACCGGCGGCCGCGCCGCGCCGCTGCCAGCGGCGGCGGCGGCGGCGGTGGCGCCACCCACCGGCCGCGCCGCCGCACCCGCGCCGCCGCCCGCAGCCGCTGCTGCTGCCTGTTTCTGCTGCATCTGAAGCTGGTGTTGGCGCAAGTACGCTATCAACTGCTGTTGCTGCTGTGGCGTAAGACCATTGGTGCCTGTGGGTGCTAGCTTGGCCAGTAGCTGCGTCGCGAGGGCAATCAGCTGCGGTGGGACATACATGTCCTCCGCCGTCGGCGCCGGCGCCGGCGCCGCCGGCCCCGCTCCCCCCGGCTTCACCTCCTGCTTCACCGGCTGCTGCTGCTGCGGCTGCGCCGGGAGCAGGCCGCTTCCCGCCCGACCCAGATTCCCCGTTTGGGGCTCAGGCTTTGGCCGCTGCGGTTGCTGCTGCTGCGCCGGCAGCGGCGGCCGCTGCTGCGGTTGCTGCTGCGGCTTGGCCGCGCCGGGGCGCGGCGGAGCCGCAGGCGCCGCCGCAACGGACCGCGGTCCAGCGGCGGCGGCCTCGTCGGCGCCCCCGGCAGCGGCGCCGCCGCCAGGCGGTGCTGCCGGCCGGCACACGGACAGCCCGAAGAGCGACAGGTCCTCCCCCAGCAGCTCCTGCTGCTCATCCGCGCTCATGTTTTCTAGGTCCAAAGTGTCCAGATACTCCAGGAAGGCGATATATTCATCGGTGTGGAAGCGACGCAGTTGGTCGGTGGTGGCGGGGGGGTAGTCGCGGATGACCTGCACGGCGGGGTCGTCAAACAGGCCCCACAGCTCGGCCAGGCGGTGCGTCAAGTGCAGCCGGTGCGGCACCATGGGGTGATCCTCGCCGAGGCTGAATTTGGAGAGCTCCGGATTGTAGTAGATCCGCGTGCGGGGGGTCGTGAGAGGATGCTGCTGCTGGCCTGGCTGGGTGGCGGGGGCTGTGGATGCTTGTTGCTGCTGCGCGGCCGCGGCACGGGTTCCCGGCGCAGTCGCGGTCGCCGCTTCCGGACCCGCCGGCGCAGGAGCGATCGCTGCCGCACCGGATCCAGATGTTTTTACGCCGGTGGACTCCATGCTGTCGTTGGTGTTAAGGAGCCGAACCCCGAGCTGTGTTGCAGCGCTTGCTCGGACGCTTGAGCGCGGTCCAAACAGGTGAGCTCCCCTGATGACAGATGTGATAATGGTGTCCGCGGCTTTGACTGCTTGCGAGCTGGGCAAGGCTGCACACCGGCCTGGGGCAGTCCAGCCCGCGTCGATGGCGGGTGGGCGCCGCGCTTGTTCAAGAAGGCAGCCCCGGCCCCCTACCGAGGGTCATCTTACGTTCCACAGCGTTAAAGACCGATTATCCCTCGTCGAATCGCGTTGGTGGGGGCACTTATCGGGGGGATTTGATTTCTGAACAAAGCTGTTCACGGTTACAGACGTTTTGCCATAGAGCTCGTTATGTGTAGCGGGTTTTGAGCATCCATGAGTTTTGTCGCAGGTGTTCGGGTATTGCTCCAAACCGTCGCTGGCCCTCCCTGGAACTCCTCCCGGTATCCAAATTGGATAGCACCATCTGTGATACTTTTGGTATCAGACGTTTAAGTTCTAATCCTAACACAAAATATCTCGCACCAACACTACTGCTTTCAACTCTGTTCCTCCGCGCCGGACTTGAGCGAGCTCGGGCACGGTAGACGAAGTTCAGCCTTGATGCAGCCCTTTCGGAATCACGGTATGGGCAGAGCCCAGTACCAGGCACGTTTAGAAGTATTTCCGTCAAGACGCAAGTTTGGATGTTGTTCTGAGCGAGGCTCCCACAATGCAGGCGCCTTGCTCATCAAGCTCGCTTGGTCAATTAATTCGTGGCAGAGGCATTCGCGTTCTTCCGCGAGTCACCGCCGTTTCAGAGAGCGCCAATGGGAACGGGAAGGTGAGGGCCTAGTTGGTTGGCTCTGGCGAAGGCGATTGTAGTGCTCCGTAATCTTTTTCCGCGCTGATAGTAGCTCAAGCGCACCTTGGTGCAAAATGCAGGTTCACAACAAGCAGCTAAGGTTCTTCTACTTTGACCCAAACAACCCCGAGGAAGTTCGGGAGATGTCCGCGAAGCACCGTGAGAGTCATAGGTGAATTTTGCAGGAATATGGAGCTGGCAGAGGAGCTGCTGGCCGCGTAGCGGCGGTTGATGTTTCTTTCCTAACCTAAAGGCTGTTTCGATTTTCGCAGTCACCATTATTCCAGTCACAACGGGGCTAACAATGGCCATAATGGTAACGGATACCCCGGCAACGGCGTAAATCACACCACAGGGCACCAAGCCCATGGCCAAAGCCAAGTGAGTCATCCCCAGGAGGCTTCCCCGGGCTATGATGCGTTTGTGTCTCTGCAGGGAGAGATAGAGCGTTGACACGGCGTCATAGTGGGAACGCGCTCGACGCAGCAGACCCATATTACTCCTCCGTGTACCCCTAATTGTTGTGTACGGTGGTTGGTTCCCATCGTAGAAGAATACGTGGTTAATTGCGCTTACCCCAGTTACACCCTGTAGTGAGCAGGCACGCACGGGTATTTGCGTACGCGACCCGGTGGTCGCTGAATGGCTGCTCCTTCCACGCGTGCCATTGTCTACCCCACCCCCTTTCCATGTCGACCATCTGGCGAAACCCCTATCCCTATCCTGTGCAGCTGGTGCACGTTAAAGATGCCAGCAAAGACCTTGCGCAACTGCAACGCTTGAACGCTCAGCTGGAGGAGGCGCGCTCAGCGGTTGCCAAACTACAACAGTACGAAGTACTATACAAAGAGTCACGTATGCGGTCTAAACAGATGCAGGTGGAAGTGGCCACGTTGCAGGTGCGGCTGGATGAGGTTGGAGCGGTGGAGTGAGGTGTCGGGTCAATGTGGCGCGCGCGAGGGAGGCGGTCATAACGCCGGAGACATGATGGGATGATCAGTCATTGTGCATTGTGTGAAATGACCCGACTTCAATCCAACACCACGGCGGCACGCAACACCTTCATTTCCGGCCCGGTACAATGTGTATTATCCTGTGCGCATATAGCTTTTTAGCAACTTGGCCCCTTGACACTCCGGTCTTACGTTTTGGGGACTGCACGATCATTTTTGGTGCTTCGTCGGCCCGCAGCAACTGGTGGCCGACAAGGACGCGGAGCTTGCCCGGCAGTACAAGCGCATGGAGATGGAGGCCAGCGAACGCAGCGGGCTGCGGACCCAGTTCAACAGCGCGGTAGATGAGGTAAAGGCCTTGCGGCACGAGCTGGAGGAGGCGCGGCAGGCAATGCTGGAGCTGCGGGTAGGAGATGGACCCCAGGGTCTGGGCGGGTTTGGGAGAGGGAGCCAGGGTGTTTCTGAGGTCAAGGAAATTGGGTCGTGTGGGCCTCTGTGGGCTCTGCATGTATGCAACCCAATGTGTTCCGTTGGCTCTGTTTAGTTGTCAACGGTAATCAAGGTGTGGTGGTGGATTCGGCCAGGCTCTGGTCGTCCAGGGGGCGGAGGCATGGTAAGCGCATGTTCATCTGGCTCTGGCAGCCATTAAGCGGGGATGTCACCGCGCTTTGACCAGCGGTCAGCCGGGCAGTGTGGATTGGGCAGACTTAACGGAGTAACCGGCTTGGCTTAAGGACCAGCATGTACACATGAACAGTGTACATTCAAAAAGTGTCGAATCCTCTCTTTCTTTTGCTGTTTCTCGCAGGGCGTGATTCCGGCGAACGTGACGTTGCGGCGAGGTGCTCATCGGTCTTCAGCGGGTTATCTGGAGGAGAACGGGGCCGCAGGAGCCTCACCTGATGTGCTGTCGAGCCTTCAGGGCCTCGCGAAGCAGCTGGCGGAGGGCATGGAGCATGAGGTGGGCAGCCTCTTTGGCAGCTCGGGCAAGCGCGATTCTTAGTGGGCCATCGCCGCAGCGGTCGCAGGCCGTCGGTTCTGAGATTACATCGCAGCGGAAGCGTGTGCACCCGTCTGCATACGGGCGTGAGCAGCCGTGGTGGAAAGGTGAGGGACCCGACGTGTGAAGGTTGTCGCTGTCGGGTTATGAAGGTTGCTGAGCGGTCATGAGGAGCATATATGGTTGAGACTGCTCGATAGGAACAGCCCCAATCATCCCATGAGCATTCGGATAACAACGTACGCAGTTGCATCTCTATTCGTTTTCAAGCAGGAAGGCCCTTCCTTGCGGACTGCGCAACGCGGGGAGGTTCCTGCGAAATTTGTTTGGGGTTCACCTTAACAGATGTGCACAGCGGCGGACGTTGCGGAGCTAACCGGCCCGCGGCTGTGGTCTCACGTCGGCCTGGCGGAATTGTCGGGTTAGAGGCGGAATGTAAGGAGGCAGCTGCAGTTACTGCTTACGTTTACACGTGCTGAGCGTGGCGCGGATTGCTCGACGCTGGCGCGGCCGGGTGCTGCATCGCATCCCAGACCGGGTGTGGTGCACCGCCTAATGAGGCGTCCAGCGGTGTGGAGCATGCGGCAGCGTTGGCGTGGGTGTGGAGGCGCCGTATAATGATCGCAATGGATCCGGAAGCCGCACACAGTGGCGCAAATCGGCCGAACGCCCTGGGTGTGGCCGGGCGAGTTGCACTGGCCCTGGGCACCAAGGGGCGGATTTACGGGCCGGGGGCTTCCAGGTCGTCCTTAAAGGCCTGCCTGTGTGAGGGTCTCGCGCACATGCACCTCCGCACAGTAAGCGTGGCGCTGAGGCGCAGCGCGCCTGAGCTTGGTGCCGGATCCAACTTTCACGGCGCCCAGTGGCTTGCTTCTATTTGTCGCTGCCGCTGAACTTTCCATTTGAGCGGCGGATCACGGTTTTAGAGCAGTGTCGGTCGCCACCACCGTCGACCGCCTGCGCGAATGCTTCATTGGTTTGCCGAAGCGGCGTATGGACATGGGCATGGTGTTGTGTTTAGGGGCTAGTGTTGTTGTCGTTTCCTTGTGCCGATGACTGGCACTCGATTATTTGCTTGCGTGAGGGCCGTATTGGCGGTGTCCGGTGGCCCCGTGGTGCTTATGATGGTGGTGAAGGTCCACCATTTTATGGTGCGTTGGAGACGTGTTGCGTTTTGATGGGCCTTGCTACAGTTACTGCGGCGCGTCGGTAGTCCTTGCGGACGCCGCAGGGGCATGGCTCCACCTTCGCCACTGCTTGTCGCGGCCGAGCCGCATATTCGCGGGCCAGTGCAGCGGACGGTGCTCTCGTGTGCCCGCAGAACGTCAAGGCGCAAATTCAGCTGTTAATACATTGCCGTACAATAGGTATTAACAACTTAACGTCGTCACCCACAACGAGTACTGTCCTTTGGGGGGCCTACGTATGTACGAATTACCTGACGCCCGAGGCGCGTGGTGCGTCTCATCCGGTTGCTGGGCTGCCCGGGAGTGGTTACGGCCGGTGGTTTGCTGCCTTCGTCTGTGTGCGCGTCGTGTGGTTTTCAGGTGTGGACGTGTCTCTTGTCTGCTTGTCCTTGTGTCCTTACGTGTTTTTATTCGCCTAGGTGGATGTGCCTAATAGGTGGATGCGCCTGATGATCTTCCTTTGTGTGTCGGCAGGTCAGATGTTCGTGTTGAGAGGACGTGGCAATGGCTCGACGCCATGCTGGGTCAGCGGGTAGGTGGTCCTCTGGGACTTTGGTCGATGCGGTGGGCGTGTGCTGCTGCCGCGCGGCAGTGCACCCTGTACATTATATTGCCGTATTTGACGTTGGGCTCTGGTCGGCTGGGGAGCTCGATGGTTGAAGGGCGTCGGTCGCCGTCGTCTGGTTGGCCGTCCTGTGGTGGAAGCTGATGGGGCAAACGCGTTGACCGTGGCTTTTTCCCCCGCTCAGGGGATCTCAACGGGGGAGCAGGGGTGCCAATCGCTGACCATTGGAGCACATATGGCATTGTACACGCGGTGTGCAGAAAGGCCGCGGTAGGTTAAGGTCTCGTTTGCTCCGATTGGCTGTGCGATTTGGGTGTGGGGCTGTGTACAGTTACCGGTTGTACTGCAGGTGCTCATGGCTCGAGGTTTAGTCAGGTTGCTTTTGTAGGTGAAGCAGGAAGTGTCATAGGAATTGAACAGTGGACAGAAGCTATTTTGCATATTGCCTGCGCGGACGCAGAGCTTTAGTGACGGTTAAGCCATTCGTCCGTTATTCTCACCATGAGCCCTTGGAGCCAAAACCAACGAAGCGCTGTTTTGTAAAGTTACAGTAGGCAGGAATCATTCACTTGTGAATTTTTGAAGGTCGGCGATAGGCAGCTCCGGTCACACACCTCTCAAGTGTGTTTCAGCAGCCCCTGGCGGCATTACCAATGTACTCCACGTTATGTAAGTTAATTGATTAATTGAAATAAGGGACAATCGGTCTTTGCGGACTTGCCCGCTAAAGGGAACAGCAAGGAGCTCCGCGAGGAAGCATTGCTACGTTAGCTCAACACCGTTGCTGAAATCCAATGTTCAAGACTTATGCCCGCATCTGTATAGATGAATCTGACGAGGACGAGGCAGCAGCTGCGCGTCTTATTCGAGAGTCGGCAGGTAGGCCAACTTGCCGAGTGACGCGGTCCTTGCCTTTCCATAGGGCAAAGCATGTAATGATGTTTGATATCCGTCCTATGTGTCTTACTTCCGTGGGTCTTGGTGACCCAACCATCGCTACCTCCGTCATCGCCTTTCGCAGCTTACAACCCTGCTTCATTCTACTTATCCGCAGGCGGGGCTACAGCGCAAACCGTCCCGACGGCCGTTGTGACCAGCACCGGCGCGTCTCGTAGCCGCACCCAACAGGACGTGCAGCAGCGCAAGGGCGGCAGTCGGCTGACCGGGGGCACATCAGCGGTAGCTTCCGCCAGCTCCGCGGAAGGCTCCGGCGCCCCCGCGAGCTCCAGCGTGGGGAACCTGATCGACTTTGGGGAGGACGCAGAGCCGCGGCCGACCTCCTCCCTGTCCTCGCGGCTACGCGGTCGATCCCAACCGTCCCCGAAACCCGCCGTGGAGCTCGTGGCCCTTGCGCCCCAAGGTGCGTCGGTATGCCCCGCCCCCTTTCCAGACACGCACGGTGCTCCGGAATCCAGGCAGGATGGAAAAGGACTGGCGTCCGGACCTGCGCGGCAATCCCTCGCGCGCGCCCTGCACCGGCGGGGAGCAGCCAGTTCGGCCAGCGGCAAGGCGCCGGTGGCCGCCACAGGTGGCGGGCGGTGGTGGTGTAGCTGGGCCCTCCGTACAGCTGCAGGGGCGTGCAGAGGCACTGCGGCCGGGGCAGGTCAAGAGCTGGCCGAATCGGCCGTGTCCCAGGGGAGTGGGGGCCAAACACGAGAAAAGCAAGCCCAGAACGAACCCGGGCAGAATTAACCCGGGCGTGTGCGGGTGAGGGTGAGGGCGCGGGAAGCGGCCGACACAAGAGCCCGCGAGCCATCTGGGCTGCGCGGCCAGGGAAGCGGGCCTGCGGCGCCGGCTGCGGCGGCATTCGCTGGCCTTCAAACCTGCCTTACTCTGAAGGCTGAGAGGTTTCCGTACCAGGCGATCGGCCGCCGCGGACATCTCCCAACGTCCCCGACTGTGCCGGGGTGCAAGGAACGAATCGGTCTGGTCGTTCCTTGGTCCGTCCCCTTAAACCCCAACCTGCTCAAGACCGGACTTCGCCGCTTCACACAGGCCCGCCCGCACGCCTCGCAGGGGACCCCTTCTTCGACCTGGCCAACTCGCAGCTGCGGCCCCCGCAACGGCCGCAGCATCCCCAGCCGGGGGCAGGGGACTCGGCGGACGGAGCCCGGCCGCAGCACCCCTTGGACTTCCTGTTCGGCGGGGTGAGCGGCGAAGGGTAGATGGCGGGGGCCTTGGCCGAGTGGGCTGGCGGGGCGGGTTGGGCCGGTGACGCGAAGGGCAGTTGCGCGAAGGGAAGGGAAGGGAAGGGAAGGGAAGGGAAGGGAAGGGAAGGGAAGGGAAAGGAAAGGAAAGGAAAGGAAAGGAAAGGAAAGGAAAGGAAAGGAAAGGAAAGGAAAGGAAAGGAAAGGAAAGGAAAGGGAAGGGAAGGAAAGGGAGAGGCGGTGCAGGGAGGCGGGGTCCGCGAACGAGTACCCTGTGGCGGTGCTGGTGACGTTGCTTTCCAGCAGGAAGGGCATGCAAGTCCAGGGAGCTGGCGGGCAGCTGGCTGCTGGTGGTGAGGGAGCCGTTCAGGTCGGGGCTGGCAGAGGGGACCGTCCCGCATGTGTCACCAACGCCGCCCACCCAATCCACCCCATCGCGCCCCGCGCCTACCCCCAGGAACCCAGCGACGCGACCGCCTCCACCCGCGGAGCAGCGGGGCCCCAGCAGCAGGGCGGCGGCTTCCCCTCCCTGGGCAGCTTCTCGGACCTTCTCCGGGGATTCACAGGCCCCGCGGGCCCCTCGTCGGGGGTCGCGGGGCCGGGGCCGGGCCCCGGCCGCAGCGACGGCAGCAACGCCTGGGGCTCCTTCAACGCCGCGCCGGCCGCCGCCGCCTCCGCGCCCACGCTGCAGCGACACAACGCGCACTCGCAGTCGAGTAATGGCATCGACGACCTGTTGATGCAGCACCGGGCGAGGCGGGAGGCGGCGGGCGGAGGAGGCGACCTCATTTCGTCGGTGTCGTTGTCAGCTGCGGGCGCTGGGGTCCATTACAAGGTACGGCGAGGGTGGGGATGGCGCTGCGCGGCTCGTGTGTCAAGTCGTGGGGGTAAAATTGAAAAAAGAAATAAACCCGAAGAACGAACCCGGGCACAAGTCGTGGGGGTACGTAGGCCGTTGTTCGCGGGATTGGTCACAGCCTACGGTAATTGAGCGCGCGATTCAGAGCCACCGCGCCCTTCGACATCCCCACGTCAAGACGTCACAGCAGGAGGGCAAGAGCCAAACCGTGAGAGCGGAGCTACGAAATGGCTGCGTGTTTAGGAAGGAACCCTGTGGATGGCAGTGGATGGATACGGATGGCGGTTGACAAATGTGGCAAATGGCAAATGTAATAGGGTACCGCCCACTCGTGCTCCCGTCCCTCACGAAATTGTGAGAGTGAGCCCCTGCTGCTGCTCTTGCGCTGCCCCCTCTTGAACCCAGGCGCCCAAAGCCATGGCAACGGACCGGGGGCCAGCGGCGGACTTCTTCGACCCCTTCGGGCCGCCGCAGCCCGCCGCCGCCGCGGCCCGGGGCAGCGGCAGCGCCGGCGGCGCCGCCCCCATCACCGGCACCGCCGGGACGGATCCCGGCATGGCGGCGGCGGGGCCGGGGACGGCGGCGGGGGCTCCGCGGAGCAGCTCCGCCGGCGGTGTGCCGCCGCCCGCCGCCGCCGGGCCCCGCGACGCAAGCTTCGTGGTCGGCAGCGGCGGCGGCGAAGGGTTCAACATGAACCAGCGGGAGCTGCTGCTGTATGCCGTGCCGCTGTTCAAGGACAAACTCGTGTTCCTGCCGGTGGTCAACTGGAAGGAGGAGGAGGACACCAGCAGTGAGTGTGGGGGCTCCGTGTGGGGTTCTGGAGTTGGCGGTCTAGGTTCAGCCTTTGTTGGTTTTGGGCCCTATGTCTACCAATGAGCCTATAACCCTCCCTCCCTCCCTCCCTCTATGGTACTGTACCAATGTTTCTGGTCGAACCGTCGCTCTGGCAGCAGCGCAGTTTGAAAATGTCTACCCATTAGCCTATATCCCTCCCGCCCTCCCGCCCTCCTCTGTGTATGTTGCGTGTGCAGCGGTGCTGGGCAAGGTGTCCGCCGGGGTGTCCAACATGCAGCAGAGCCTCAGCAACATGTGGCACGGCCTCAAGGACAAGGGCGAGTTCTCGGCCAAGATCTACAAGTGGGTGCAGACCCCGGGGGCCAGCTGGCCGGAGGGCGGGGGCAGTGGGGCAGTGGGGTTTGGCCCAGCCCCCGGGGGGCGGTGGGCGCCGTGGGGGTGCAGGCGCGCTCGGGGGTCGGGGCGGCACCGCCGCACCGGTGCGGGCAAGTCTCCCCGGCCTTATAACTTACCCTTCACCATACAATGAGACGCTGCTTCTCGGCTTAACCATTCTTCGAAACGCTGCGTCTGAGCCGTCCTCGTCCCAGGCCGCCAGCCCGTTGTTGGGCCCGCGTCGCTTCTCTTCACTGACCCTTGGGTCTGAACCTGACCCTTGGATCTGACCCTTGGGTCTGACGCTCTGATCGGCCCCTGCCTCGGCCCCTCAGGGCGGGTCAGGCGATACTGGAGAACGTGAACGCGGAGGAGCGGCTCATGAAGAACATCCCGCGGAAGGCGAATAAGGTGCGGGTCCTTGTGACATGTTCACCTGGTGTGGTGGCCGGTATGGCTGCATGACCCCCCCGCGGGTGATGTACGATGGGTGCGCAGTCCTTGGTAGGGGTTGATGAGACGAGGCACCTACGAGCTATCTGGGCCCGTTGGAACATCCGGTCGGGATATGGGTCCACCTTGTAACGGTACATGTTCACCGGTACGTGTATGTGTGCTTAGGAAAAGAACCGCTCCAACGCAGCCCTGGTGGTGACATTCTGGCCAGGTATCCTGCATAAACTGCGTGTGCGTGTGTATATGTGTGCTTTAGCGAGGAAAGCCGCCCAACCCAAGACCAGCCGCCCCCAACGCATCAACACGCTCAACGCCACCTCTTCACAGCCCGAACCGCCGAACCCTTCAAGCCACCAGCCGCACGCCACCACCCACCAGACTTGTGCCTTCGCTCCTGCCTCCCCGGTCCCCAACGGCCCAACCGCCTTACCTTTCCCCTCCTCCTCCCCCTCGGGCAGCTGGTGGTGCACCACCCCGCCACCGTCCCGCCCGACGAGGTGCAGGACGAGCTGACCCGCCTGACCGCCAACTTCTGCTACAAGAGCGTGGGCAAGGCGGCGGTGGCGGGCGTGATGCTGCCCGTGGCGGTCGGGCTCGAGGTGAGGCGGCGAGTGGGGTGGGGTCAGCGAGGGGACACTAACCCGCCTGACACACACACACACACACACACACACACACACACACACACACACACACACACACACACACACCGGCTGGGTGTTCAGAGAAGAGACTCGCCCGAAACAAACAGGGTGCCAATATACCATATACCATATGAACCTGCAAATTGGGAAAACATGAAAACAGGAGGGCCGAGGGTGCGGGCGCGCCGGTGACCCTCCCCCCCCTGCCGTTCTGGGCTTGTCACCCGCCTCAACACCCAGCCATACTCCGCCGCGGCACTCACTGACCACGGCCGGTGGCGGGCAGGGTGGGGCCCCGGGAGGGAGGTCGGGGCAGGGATGGGGTAGGGGCCGGGGGGATCTCTAGGGGGACCGCACTGCGCAGCGCCACCGACCGGGACACCGGGTGTGTGAGCAGGGGGACTGCAGGGAGGGAGGGGCCAACAGGGTCCCGCAGCAGAGCCCGGTGACGGCCCGTGACGGCGCCGTCACGCGCCGTGGCACGTTCGCTCCCCGCAGGTGCTGGCGGTGCCGGGTATCGGCTGGTACACGGCCTACCAGCTGTTCAAGTCCACCAGTGCCGCCGCGGGGGCTCGCGCCTCAACGGCTACCTCAAGAGCGAGAAGTCGGAGGTGCGCATCAACTACGCGCCATCCGCCAAGTGAGTGTGTGTGTGTCGGGGTCGGGTCGGGGTCGGGGTCGGGGTCGGGATCGGGTCGGGGGTCGGGGTCGGGGTCGGGTCGGGGTCGGGGTCGGGGTCGGGGTCGGGGTCGGGGTCGGGGTCGGGTCGGGGTCGGGGTCGGGGTCGGGGTCGGGTCGGGGTCGGGGTCGGGGTCGGGGTCGGGGTCGGGGTCGGGGTCGGGTCGGGGTCGGGGTCGGGGTCGGGGTCGGGATCGGGGTCGGGGGGTCGGGGTCGGGGGTCAGGGTCGGGTCGGGGTCGGGGTCGGGGTCGGGGTCGGGGTCGGGGTCGGGGTCGGGTCGGGGTCGGGGTCGGGGTCGGGGTCGGGGTCGGGGTCGGGGTCGGGGTCGGGGTCGGGGTCGGGGTCGGGGTCGGGATCGGGGTCGGGGGGTCGGGGTCGGGGGGTCAGGGTCGGGTCGGGGTCGGGGTCGGGGTCGGGGTCGGGGTCGGGTCGGGGTCGGGGTCGGGGTCGGGGGGTTTGGGGTAAATGGGCGAGGGGGGCGGTGCGGCCAACTGCCTTCACATATGAGGGTGTGGAGAAGATTGGGTGTGAGGGGCTGTCGCGTAGTTCACACATTACAGTACCTGGCCACAGCAAATTGTGCTTCGTATCTTTGCACGCGATACATAATATGTCCACTGCATGTAGTACCGTATCTCAACGGCGGCTGCCGTTCCGCGCTGCCGCTCCTCGTCATCATGGCGAAACGACTGCTCCGAGACGACTGCTCTATGGCGCACGCGCCGCGACCCGCTCCGGAACCCGCAACACAGGATGGACCTCTACATGCTCAAGGCGCGGCTCTCCCCGGACGGCGTACTCGGCTCCGAAGACATCGAGGACCTGTGCCACGACATCCGGGAGCCGGCGCTGCTGAACCCGCTGCAGGAGCTGCGGAACCGGTACTTGCGGAAGCATCAGGTGCGGTGCCGGGGGGTTACGGGCCCGGGGCGGGTCGGTTGGGGCGAGGTGCGGTGCGGTGCCGGGGGGAAGGGTTTACGGGCCCGGGGCGGGTCGGTTGGGGCGAGGTGCGGTGCGGTGCCGGGGGGAAGGGTTTACGGGCCAGGGCGGGGCGTGGTGGGGCGAGGTGTGGTGCGGGGCCGGGGGTTTACGGGCCAGGGCGGGGCGGGGCCTCAGCTCGGGGCCGGCAGCATCAGGGATTGGATGGGAGCAGCGGCGTGGTGTGTGGGTTCCGCCAGGGGGGATGACGGTGCGGCAGCGGCGGCAGGGCAAGTGCGGGGTTCAAACCCGATGGATGGCTGCTGTGTCCACGCGCCCTTTCACGGACCGCTGCATGACCGACCGACGCGGGCACGGCCCGACGGACGCGAAGCGCGCGCGCCCGAGATCGGATCGGGCCCTTTTTGGGAACAGCCCCTTCCGATGTCCCCCGTCCCATCCGGGACGAGAAGAACCGCCCCCAAGGAGCCCCCTTCCGTGCCGTGTCGTGTGGTACACGAATTGCACGGCTGCCGTACAGACCACCAAGGCGGACTACGCGCTGCTGCCCATGAGCACACCAGACGTGGACGAGCAGTACGGTAACGACCCCAAGAAGAAGGACTGAGGGGCGGGTGGTTCGCGCGGGGAACTGTCGCCGCCGCCGTCGCCGCCGCCGCCTCGTAGAAGAATAACGCACGCCGGCTTCGGAGATCTTGCCGTACACGGACTCACCGTGCATGCTCTTGCGCGGGGGTGGGTCCGCGGTTTGCGGTTTCGCTGTCCTAATTGACATGAATGGGGATCCGAGGAACGCCGCCGCCACCACCAACAGCAGCAATATCATCGTCATTACCAACAAATACAACAGCAATGACAGCACCATTGGCGCTGCAGCGCTGTTGCCACCGCTCTCTACGCGGCTGTCTCCGAGGAGTGCGTCCAGAGGCCGCGAGGGACCGCCATTGATGTGCGCAGAGGCTTTGGCGGCCAAAGCCAGAGAAGAACATCCTTGGTGGAGGTGGAGGTGGAGGAGGAGGTATAGGTGGAGGTGGAGGCCGATTGAGGTCTTCGATCGCTGAAGCTGCGAGACGACATGCGAGTGGGAGGTGGTTGCTGAGGGATCTGGGATCCAAGCGTTTGCGGGTTTGCGGGGTACGGCGGGGAGCAGCAAGCGTTTGCGGACCGGCGCGCGGGGAGGGTTGCGGGATTGCCGTACGGGCATTGTTGCTACAGGGAGGGGCACTGCGGCGCAACTCCGTATCCGATCCCCGACATGCCGACCCACGGGGGCTTGCTTTTTGTGTTTGGCTCCACGGATCGATCTTCTTGGTACACACACCTTTCGGACCTCTTGTCGCTGGCGCCGGCGGGGCTGCGGGGGTTGGTGACCGCAGCACCTTAACCTTTGGCAGGATGGGATCTCGAGGGTGTCGGACGCTCGCCTGGTCCGGTGCGTTGCGGGGTTGGGGACGAATGTGCTTGTTTCTATCGAGAAACCCGCCCGATCCACCCAGGAGACGTCTGTGTGGTTTGTGTGTTTGTGTTTCTTAGGCAGGCAGAACAGGAGTGTGTGACATGCGAGGGGCCGAGTAACGCCCAGAATGTGCGCGTATGCGTGTGTTGGGTGTGTGTGTGTGTGCGCTTACACTGGATACTTACACATCACTGCCCTGTCTCTAGTGGTTGTTGTTGGCAGGTGAGCCTTCGAGGGACCCATCAGCAGCCACTCGGTCCTGTGGTCCGCCGAAGAGGCTAACTTGCTCACGGGAGGGTTGCTGTCGCACCTTGTACGGTAGTAGTTGAAGTACGGCACCTGTTAGTCTTGTCGTACCGCAGCGTTCGCGGCCGTATGCCATGCCCTGCCGCCACACTGACCAGAAGTGCATCACGGTTGTCATCGCGTGTTGGGTTGGGTTGCGTTGGGGCCTGTCCTGGCGCGCAGAGGCCGTGTGCGAGGTTTGGCAACGGGGGCAGCTCGTTCGTTCGTTTGTTGCTCTGGAAGATTCAAGCGGGGCCAGGGGGGAAGGGCACTGGCTGACAAGGCCATGCGCCCATGCCAGCTGGGTCTTATGGCCTATTGGCCCCCCTGTTGAGGAACGGAGCTGGTCGTTGGGTCGGGGTTCAGGGTTTGGGCACGTGAGCGGCCGGGATCATACGTACACCGTACCCGACCGTACTCTACCGTACACACATCCACGTACCATGATGTACAAGGTACGGCTCCACAGGGCCCCCGCAGTGGGTCCGTCGGTAGGCGGTGGTCCTTGGAGAAGGTCTTCAGGAAGGGGGGTCTAGGAGGGTCAGGAAGGGGGGGGGGGGTGCTATGAGGGTGTAGGGTTTCCGACGTGCCGGATACACATGCAAGATATTGGGGCAGAGGTGTGCTCGCTCGTGTTGTGATTGTGTGGTCTAAACTGTGGAGGGGGACAGCAGTGACGGTTCTGTCCTGGCTTGGGCCGGTTTACGCTATGTGAGAACTGCGCAGAGGACTGAGATGGGTTCTGGCTTGCTGGCTGCCTGGCTCCAGGGAGGGATGCATGGAGGGATTCTTGGACGGACGCATGGATGGATAGATGGGGGGACGGATGATTGGATGGATGGTGGTGGTCTAGGAACAGTGCTGTTATCGCGTGTCGACGTCTTCGCGTCGGGAGGCACCGAGGCTGGGGCTGGATCCGTTGGGTTTGCAGATTGAGTACTGCACAATTGTACCACAGCAGACCTGGCGGGGCACAGAGGATGTTCCCAGGATGTTCCCGGATGTTGGACTCCGGGGGGCGCGGGAGGCAGGTAGATCGTGCGCCCCGCGGCGCCCTCGAGTGACGAGTGACGAGGAGGTAAGGCGCGGTTTCGGACGAGCTAGCTGGTCTAGCGGGGCCGTGTGCGGAGCCAAGTGCCTGGGGACAGGTAGGGCGACAGATCCGCCCGGAGGTCCCCACCCTGAGCGTTTTACGGAGGGCGGCGGACCCAATTCTCGCGGACGAGCACGGCCGGTACCTGGTTACATCCCCTAACCATTGATGATGTATTGATGTTACAGTGGACCCCGTGGGCCACCGGTGACAGCCTCAGCCTCCCACGTGCTCCTCGCTCTGGGAGCCCGACGGGTTGAAACCGTACCGCCGGTGGGCGTTCATTGCTTTTGCACATACAACTCCGGCCAGGAGCCGCAGAACTCGCCCAACATCAACGCACCAACCGAGCGTGTGCACACCCGACCGTTTTGTAGGTCCACATCCCCGCACCTGCTGGTTAGCACGTCCCCCAGGCAGTAGGCAGCCGCGTCCCGTTCTCAGGGCACCAGCCGCGCAGCCCTGAGCCGCTCCGCAATCGGTTAACGCAAACCCGTGTAGCGACGATCCACACCACACCGCATCCCACCGCGCGAGGTACCGATGTATGTAGAGGCTTCCCCCCGCCGCCGCCATCATCGTCCTTGTACCCCATCCTTCAGCCCCTCCCGGGGCGAGGACTCGCGGCGGGCGGGGGGCCTCGCGGGGTCGTGCTGGCGATCGGTCGGCCGCCGCCTCAGTCAGTCAGGCTTGGTCGCTGGGCAGGGAGATGGCGTACCTGGCCGCCACGTAGCCGCACAGGGTGTCCAGCTGCTGCTCGATCAGCTGACTGAAGCGGTCCGCGTCGCACATGGGGGGGTCGGGTGCCGCGGAGTCGCTGCCACTGTTGGCGGAGCAGCCGGGCGTCGTCTGGAGAACACATACAGGGTGGAAGACACACACTCACACATACACCGGTGATCCCTCTGGGGTCCGCTGTAACGTTCATTCATTCATTCAATCATACGGTATATTATATACGCCTACGGGCAAACTATTGGGCGCCACTCAGCCCCTCGCATGTCACGCACTCCTGTTCTGCCTCTCACATACGGAGGCTCAGTTTTCTTTCATACACACATACGGTCCTTGGGTTGGGTCGGGCGGGTCTCTTCTCTAAACACATACGGCACAGTTTTATCACGAAGCTTTCTTATACACACACATACACGCGCCTCTCGCGGCTCAATGCTCTCATATGCATGCTGGGTTGGGCCGGGCGGGTTTCCTTGCTGAAACACTCACATACAGATAAGAGCTAGGATTTTGTCACAATGACGTCAAGTAGGTCCGGCACCCCGCGCGCAGACTGACAGAGGCACCGATCTAAGTACCGGGGCACGACGGATTCCTCCTTTTCCCCGGCCCTCACATCCCCGACCCTCACATCCCAAACAACGTTGGGTTGCGAGGCCGACTGTACGGCACTTCGTACCGCGGCGAACTGTTACCCGTACGCTTATGGGCAGCTTACCCACGTGCCGAGTACGGTAGGCAAGAGGGAGCCAAAGTACGAACGAAGGCATGCACGTACCGTCACGGCCGTTCGCACGTCGTCGGAACACGTCTTCTTTGAGGCGGTGTAGCAGTCGGTGCTGTCCACCTTGACCTTGAGCGGCGGCACGAGCGGCAGGTCGCAGAGCTTGAGGCCGTTGATGCAGGACAGCCGGGCGATGCCGGCAGCCACTTGGTCGCTCCAGGGAAGGCACGGCACGATGGAGGAGCAGGGGTAGGGCTGGCAGATCCTGTATGTGGGGTCGACCGAGGAGGGGAGGGGGGAGTCTTGAGGGTGTTGTGGGGCTTCCCCGTGTGTGTGTATTGTTCGGGCGCATGGCGGCGATGGGAGGTCCTGGAGAAGCGCGGCCTTCGCGAATCTCTGAGGCCACGCACCGTGACCCGCCCTTGCCTCGTATGAGGCTGTATCCCACGAGGACCCTGTCTACTACTCCAGGATGCACTGGGATCGCCACAACGGTGGCATCCTCACAGTGCCGCATCGCACTGCATCGCACCGCAACACACGGCGCTCGCGACTGGGACAGCCCCATGGGTCGGCGTACCGGTCAGGTCACCCATGCACACGTCTGCGTGGTGCCCAGGACCACACACCTAATACCTCCCACTCGATCGGCGCTCACTGGTAGCAGTCCTGCATGACCTTGTCGTCTCCGTTGTACCCGCACTGGTCGCAGCAGACCGTGTTGGGGTAGCTGGGCTGGGGCTGCGCCGCAGCGAGCAGCGCCCGCAGGCCACCACCCGCTGCCGCGGGCTGCAAAGCCCTGTGGGTTATCAGCGACGCAGCAAAAGCATGTGAGTGGAAGGCCCGCGCGATCGCCCGACATCGTGCCGCTTGGCGCCACCGGCCGCATCCGCGGAATCGGCCAACAAGTCAGGGGTGGACCACAGGGAGTAGGTGCGTGGCGCCACGTGATTGGCGCTGCGGGGCGCGCTGCGTCTCGCACGTTGAGCCATGTATGCCCGGCTGGATGGGTCGGTCACTTTCCTGCCTGCCCCCTAGCGGCAACAGGGTGGCTACCTAATTGTGCAGAGTATCTACGGCCAGAGATGCGCCTTGCCCAATCGTGCTGAAAGTAGGCCCTCCCTCCGGCCATGCATCAGTGCAGACCCACTCACCCGCCCTCCAGGCGGGTCGCCCGGGCAACGGCCCCGGGTACGGCAGTGCCCGTCGCGAGGAACAGCAGCAGCGGCAGCAGCAGGGGCAGGGGCAGGGGCAGCATGGGACGGTGCGCCGCGTTGGGATGCCGCCGCCGTGAGCTGACCGCCGCCGCCAGGGGTGCGGCCACGGGGTGACGCGGAGTGTACGTCATGTACGGCTGGTTGCGGTGATGGTAGCCGGCTTAGTGTTGCTCGTGCTGCTGCTGTTGGAGCACCGCGTCCGCCGCAGGGCCCCCAGGTACGGTAAAACTGCCGAGCTGGAATGAACCGCTGCCAAGAGCGACAGTGCTACGTGCGGCTTTTACTTATATATACCTCGCCTCTGTCACGCCCAGCAGCAGGAATACAGTACACTGGAGAGCACCTGATTCACTCCTTAAATAATGAAGCATAAACAAGGCCGGCGTGCTGTACTGACAAACGTGGCAATGAAGGCGCGCGGCGCGGCGCGGTCTGGAAGTTCCAGTCGTTGTTCGGTTCCAGTCGTTGTTCGGTGCCTCGCTCACGGCGTACACGTTCGCAGCTTTGCTGCGATCTGGGGTCCTCCGGGGGAACCCACCGAAGACCTGACGACCGCCTTCTCGCGGGCACCGGAGCGCGCTACGGCGAAAGGCCTTGGTGTTTGTGATTTGTACCGCGGCTGACCGAAGTGCACAGCCTGCTGTCTCATTTATTACGGTCTCTCTCGCGTCGACCACCTGGACCACCTGGCCGGCGGAGCAATGGCTGGCTGCAAAGGCGGCCCCTTGCACGCGCCGTCCTTACACCGACCCAAATCATCAGTTTCACATCAATTTGCATTGTCGCTCGCCCCTTGTTCCACGGAACACGAAGGGCGCAGAAACAATGCGAGACTTCGCTCGCTCGGAATCCTGCATGTGCGAGCAGCCGACCCGCGGGCCTCCTGGGCTAGCTCCATTAGCTCCATTTACAACGGCCACCAATATATATGTTTGGAAAGTTTTATTGCATACAACCTGCGGCCAACCGACCATGGTCGGTCGTCACCGATGAATCATCGATGTTACAGGGGTGGCAGCAGGTTCGTTGCGGGTCACATCCCTCACGAGGCTTCACCACGAGTAGCCGGCCTGAAGCCCGCCTGCACTATGACCGCCCTTCGGCGCAGCACCTCGAACCAACAGCATGTCGGACAAGGGTTCGCAGCGACATGTATGATTTGCCCACAACCAGCGTACTCGTACCCGCAACCAGCGTACTCACATACAGCGCTGTCGCCACGCCCCCGGCGGGTATCGGCACAGCGACCACATATGCTCCCAGCCATCCACACCGTCACGCTCGCGCGGACCTTTCCGGAGGCCACAACCCATCAAGGAAGCCGCCGACCGCACCAGATCCGCACGAGCACGTGTCTCTATCACTTCACCAGCTGCCACACCAGCTGCCACACCAGCTGCCACACCAGCTGCCACCAGCTGCCACCTGCTGCAGCCCATTCAATAGCGCTCGCCACGGTGCCTTGTCTGCGTTATCTATCGCCACCTGCATGCGCCCCCACCCCCCCACCGCCACCTGCGCCATGTCTGCGCCCCTTGCCCCTGCCCCTGCCCCTTGCCCCTGCCCCTTGCCCCTGCCCCTTGGCCTTGCACGTTGCGCCTGCCCCTGCGCCCTGCCCCTGCGCCTGCTGCCCCTGCCCCTCGGCCCCCCGCCATCACGGCAGTGATACCGCCACACCGGCCGCCACCTGCCGACACAAGGCGTCAAGCTCCTCCTGAAAATAGCCCTGAAAGGTGGCCGCGCTGCAGATCCCGGTGCCGTACTTGTACGCCAGGCAGCCAGGACCGCCGGCCTTTGGGGCAAGAAGATAGGGGCACGCCAGCGCAGGGATAGGGACGGGGACAGAAGGAGTGGCGGGTTGGGCGGTAGCGAGCGTGGGAGAGCTCCGGAGCTCCGGCGGCACCCAGGTACAAAGGATCCTCTGCCTAGCAGGAAATAATCCAGGAAATAATCCGCGCTGCTAGGTTACCACTGTGGCTGTATGTGTAAGGCACGCTCGCCACGCTGTCACTGCACCGCCACGGGGGACCGGCATGGTTTCGCCTTCGCAGTAGGGCGCGGTTAGCGAGGTGGCTTCGGCTGGCACCGCCAAGGTAACATGGTTCATGGCACGACGCAGGGGCTGGGCCCATGGCGGGTAACAGTTATGGGCTTACACCCACAGTGCTATCGCCGCGAACTTCGTGGACCCGATGCCGACATCGGTGTTGGCGCAAAATGCCCATTGGCTGCCTGAACGACATCAGGCGGCTTGGGGCAATACACAATCATGAAAGGCAGGGAACGAACCGTGGGTCTTTGATTGATTTCCAGTACACACGAAATCGCTGCCGCAACAGGTAGGCGGGCAGCAACGAAACAATCAGAGCGCTCTGTGATTATTGCAACCGGGGAGCTCACACTTTGCTGAAAACGTCCCCCTGCACCTGCGCCCGGCTTCCCGCATGATGCCGTACAACTCCGTACTACTTTGCCGTACTACACCTGATCATACCGTACCATGGCGTAGCTGCGGGCGTCCGTCTGACAGACGTTGTTTGCGGCCAGGTAGCACTGAGTGCGGGTGACAACCAGTCGCTGCCCGCCGAGCCCCGTCGCCCCGTCGGAGCTCCGCGGCGTGAATCGCGGCGGGCAGCGGCTGGCGGCGCCCCAGCAGGCCGCCTGCGCCACACCGTCCGCCGCGTCGCTGCTCCACTGCAGGCACTGAGTGCCAGACACGCAGTGCTGGCAGTTCCTGCGCCCCGGTGATCACGACACACGGACGGAACACCGCCCGGAGAGGGGGCCGTGGTCAGTGACCGGATAGATGAGGGAGAGGCGCAAAGGCCTAGTGTGGTAAACCGGTAATGCGAGTTGTTGCACGGGGGTTGGCTACTTGGCTTAGCCCCCGTTCGAGAGGTTACCGCACATGTGCTGCTCTGCCGGACGCCGTCCACCGGATCACCGCACAGGCCCGCCTCGCTCTGACACATGCTCCATCTCATTTTTACGTACAACGGTGCGGTCCTTGGTGCAAGCCAGGACAGAAAAAACGCCTCCTCGGCCTGCCAGACGGGGGCCGCTGCCAGACGGGGCCCGCTGGGGGGTCTGAGGGTCGACTCACTGGAAGCAGCGGAAGACGGCGGCGTCGGAGGCGCCTCCTCGCCGGCAGCTCTCGCAGCAGGGCTGCCGGTCTAGCAGCGGCCCCGCGGCGTTGCCCGGCCAGGACGGCCAGGGACCGCCTCGGAAGGACGCGGGCGCGCTGGCTGGTTGCGCCAGGGATGGGGTGGCCTGGGTCGCTAAGAGCAGGGTCAGCAGCGCCAGGCCGAGGTGGTGGTGTAGGGTGATGCGCCACGGCGGCCGCGACCTCGAGCGGGCAGCGAGCGACGACAACTGGGGTGCCGCCGCGGGGGGCGATGACATGCCACACATGGCACCGCCGCCGGCGGGAGGGTGTGGGCTGCGGCGTGCAGGCGACATTCACCGTGCGTGGGATAATGTGTAGGTTGCGACAATCTAACGGATGTGGTGCGCGAACGTCAACTGGCTGGTGCCACTTGGGGGACAACTTCAGACGGCTCGGCTGTAGAGCTGGTTATGAGATAGCTGGCCTGACTGACGCAATAATCAAGGTAACGTGTCTTGTCGGAATCGGATCTGGCTGAAGGTAACGTCAATGTCAACGTCAGCCGGCTGTTGATTGATGGGTCAGGGCGCTGGGCTGCAGTTACGTCGGTTACGTGTACGGTATGATGACGGCAGCCTAACGGTGATTGACAGCCCAGCTAGCGTACGGTCGTGGTTTCGTGTCAAAGGACACGTCAAGCAACAGCCGGTATCTGGGTCTGCTGTATTGTACTACGATTTCGCCAACGCACCAGGACGAGCCTCAACTAGCCGGGTTGCCGCGACTAGCCGACTACTGCCAGGTGCGTGCTGGAAGGGGCTCTCCCGAACAGACACCGAATCATCCGCACGACCCAGCGACGACGCGGCTGGGCCAAGCTGGTTTTTAGACGTCCGCCACTGACGCCCACCACTGGCAAGGCGTGTAACGAACGAACGCGATTGAGACGTTCAAGACACCAGCCATGGACGAGGCATACCAAGGCACGTAACGCGGACGTCATACACAGTGGCTTGTCCGAAGCCAGTGATTTACCCAAGCAAACCACGCACGGACACATTAGGCCATACATGCCGACAATCGTGGCGCGCGATGCACATTCAGCTAGCGGCTTTTTGCTCGCGGCATCTTCCTTCCTCCCCAGCGCCCACCGTGTCGTCCGTCCGGAGCTGCGGAGCTGCGCACCGCCCGCCTTCGGACGACGCGGCGGACGGGGAGACGACGGGCCCCGCCCCGCCCCTTGGCTCCAGGGGTCCCGCAGCGAGCGCCGCCCCACGCACCGCGAGCCGGGCCGTACTTTAATATCACATTCAAGACCCCGGAGGGCGTCAACACCCGTTGGCGGTCTGGCTCCACGTTAAAAGACAAGTGCGGCACCAAGCGAAGGACAGCACAGTTGCTTGAAACTAACACTGCTACAGCTTGTTTCATTCAATTAAGGCAACCAGCAACCAGCATCGAGTGACGCATACATGGTTGGTAGCTCTGAATAGCTGTCCATAGTAATAACAACCATGAAACATGGCTTCTTAGTTTGATGTCCAGGTGCGGCCAAGTATCCCCCGATGACTACGCTTAGCCTCAGCCCCGGATGTTCCGTTATTACCCCAGCTCGACGACAACTCCGCCACCGCCAGCTGGGTCCCGGAAGCAGCATAGCGCATCGGGTCGGTGGGACGGCTGGGACGGTTGGGACGGTTGCGACGGTTGCTAGCGCGCGCACGTGTCAGTACCGTAGGAGCGCTCTCGCGCGGCAGTCGCCGTTGGCGCCCGTTGGCGCCCTTGCGCTCCGCTACCGACTGCTTGCGTGCCCCATAGCGCGCCGTGGCCCCCGGGGATCCACAGCCACAGATACGGTAAATCAGAACAAGGCGGCATAACAAGTGGTTTTTTCCTGTGGTTTGCTCGATGTGAGGCTCGCGCTGCGCGGCGCGGCGCACGCGCGCGCGCGCGTCCGTACAGTGTCCGCAGTACAGTACAGCGCCGGCAACGGTCAACCAAACATTCAAAGGGAGCTGCAGACCTGCACGTGCAGGCGGGGCCCTCACTGTGCTGCCTGGCCTGACCGTCAGTACAAAGGATAAAGCAAGCGAAAGAATGAAAAGCCAGAGGGACGCCGTAGCCATCCACTGCACGGCCCAGCCGTACGGGTAATAAGCACGGCACGACCCACGGGTTGCTTTGACTCGACCCATGGGTCGCTTTTGACTCGACCCACGGGTCGCTCCGCTATCACGGCAGCGACACTGCCACGCCGTTGGCCACCTGCTGGCAGAGAGAGCTCAGCGCGCTCTCGAAGTACTGCTGGAACTCGTACGCGTTGCAGCTGCCGATGCCGGTGTTGTACGCCTGGCAGCCCGAGTCCCCGCTCTGTCGACCCGGGTGTCCGGCAGGGAAGGGATCAGGGGAGAGCAAACCGTTAGATACAAGCCGCGCAATTTCGCATTGCATCCCGATGCGCCGACGTCTCACGCGACAGCGACAATCTACATTTTCCTCCCCTTTGAATACGCGCGCCAAGTTCTGGCACAAATCGCACGATCCCGTACAAAGCTGCGGTCCCGTGCAACCCTAACCATCATCATTCAACTCGTAACCATTAACGCTTATTCCCGCCCTCATGCCGTACTCTCAGCCGTACTCTGGGCCGTGCAGAGTACAACCGCCTCAGCCCTCACCTGCGCGTAGCTGCGCGCGTCGGTGAGGCACACGTTGTTCGCGGCCTGGATGCAGGCCTTGCGGGTCACCGGGTACGCCTGGGCGACGGCCTGCGCGACGGCGCTGGCGTAGTCGTAGGTGTTCGGGCACTGGCTGTAGGCTGTGTAGCAGGCGGCCTGGGCCACGCTGTCCGCCACGTCCGCCGTCCACTGAAGGCAGTCGGAGCCGGACACGCAGTGCTGGCAGTTCCTGCAGAAGGGAGGGAGGCGAGGAGGGAGGTGAGGAGGGAGGCGAGGAGGGAGGCGAGGAGGGAGGCGAGGAGGGAGGCGAGGAGGGAGGCGAGGAGGGAGGCGACATCTCAACCTCGCACCGCCAGCTCAGAAAAGGACGAGCGCCGGATGATCCCCATCCGGTAGGCAACTAGGCATCAGCGTCGCGCATGTATGCATGCTGCTTTACTAGCAGGACGGCGACGGACCGCATCAGCTCCAGGCAGGGGCGGAAGCGCGGAACTACCGATCGACTGCCCGCAGCAATGCATGCGAGGTAGGCAGGCGCACTCACTGGAAGCACGCGAAGGCGGTCTGGTCGGTGCCGGTCTGGCTGCAGTCCTCACAACAGGGCAGGGCCACCAGGGACCGACCGCCGCCGCCGCCGCCGCCACCCGAGCCCCGAAGCGACCTGGTGCTGCGAGCGAGGAACGGGAGGGCGGAGGGATCGTGGGGATCGGTTGGGGGTATCGGTTGTGAGGGACGGTTGTGAGGGTCAGTTGGGGGAGTCAGTTGCTTGTGAGGGCCGGTTGTGAAGGTCGGTCCTCGGTCGGTTGTAAGGGTCTGTTGTAAGGGCGGGCAAGGTGTTGGATCTGGAGAACTGGACAGAGGCGCATCGCGCATGCATGGGCCCTGGGGTGAAGGGCCGTGGTCGAGCATGCGGGCTCGCGCCACTCGCCACGCCCCAATAATTGAGTCCCTAATAAGACGCACGGGTCGCGTCGTCCTCCGGCGTGCGCCTTCAGTCCGTCCAGGGATGACAGCAACCGCAACCCGCGTACCCGCCGCTTCGCTGCCTGCAGCGTGCGCTGCAGGCACGGCTTCAGATGCGCCGCCATGCATGGACCTTTCCATGCAGTGCACGTGCATCGATCGTTGGGGGTGTGATGTGCGGAGAGGGCAACGCGCGCAGAAGTGGAAGAAGCCCACACAGGCGGAGACCCAGCAGCCGATCAATCGACCCATGGGTCGGTCCTCCAGCCCAACGGACACGCACGACTCTCGTCTTATCTCACCTTGCGCTGATTGAGTGCATGGCGCGGGCGCCAGCGCGGGCGCGGGCGCAGACAGCAGCGGGCAGCAAGCTACCAGCCAGCAGCAGCAGCAGCAGCAGCGGGGTCTGCGCCATCAGAGGCAGGCGCTGGGTCGGCCGCCGGACGCGGCCATGGTTTCCGCTGCTCTGAGGGCGGGTCATTGTGAATCAGCGCCGCGCGTGGTGATGAAGGAGGACCGCAGGAACGAAGGTAGCAAGCCAGGAAGACGTGGCTGGGAAGGAGGGATCGGGCGCTAGGGCTTGTGGGACGCCACGCAGGGTCTCACGTGGCGACTGCGGAACGAGCGGAGATCCACTGTGACAATGGAGCACGTGTTTATTTCCCAGCAGATTTCAAAGAGGTTGTGGAGCTCGGCTGAGGCCTTTCTGGGTGACGAACACTACGCTGCTGCAAGACGCTTGTTATTGTCCATGAGCTGTGGCTCCGGTTGAAGTCTGCGGTGCGTGGAGCGAAAGAAGTTACCGGCACTTGATGGTTGGAACGCAACTACTGCCGGCTGGCGGCGATCGACAGCTGCGCGGAGCGTCGCGGAGCGGTTGTGTGCGTTGCCGGTTGGCGGCCTAACGGCCAGCGGTAAGCAGGGGGTACCCAGTGGGCCTTTCGATCGCCATTCTGACAGCTGGTAACCTGGTATACACCGTTGATGATCCCTTCTCGGGCGGGGTCCGCTGTAACGTTCATCCTTTCATTCATTCAGCGTCAGCACAGGATTACTCCGGTTGCGAAAGAGTTCTTTCCCTGTCTCTGCCGAGACGGGTTCCAACTGCTCCAATCCCGCGGTGCCGGAGGCTGCCAAAGGTTCGCGGTAGGTGCTTCATCCGAAAGATCAACCAGTTTCAACGCTGGCTGAGGCACCTGCGGGTTGCGCAGGGATGGTAATGTCGATCGCTCCTCGCAGGCTGGCCGCCATCGTCAGGATTGCAAGAATAACAGGCCACGGACTAATTCCTGGGTTTAAATAAATTAAACAAAGACGATCTGCGTTGGGCATCGTGCGTGCGCGTGTCGTCCAAGGCTTTATTTGTTTCGTCCAACACGTGAAAGAGCGCAGCAGATCCTGCGTACTGCAGTACGGCGGGCACAACGATTCGAGAGCGAGAGGGTCCAGGCTTAATCCGCCACATATGACGCGGCGTCTGCCCGCGCCACTACTGTATGTGCTATCCACGTCGTGTCTCAGCCTCGCAGACAATCAAGGACTGGGGTGTGACGACTGACCCGCGGGTCGGCCGAGACAATCCTACGTCACAGTTCTGCGCGGTCCCGCGGCGGTCCCCTTCCAACACTACTCCCATTCACGCCCGCGCTCTACATATTCTCACATTCCAGCCCTGACAACTTGTCAACATATAAACATCAACGATAACACCCTTGAAGTCACAATAGCTCGCTAAGATAGGCTCATGCCGCCATGTCTTTTTACGCACAACAGATTGTATCCAATCCCAGCTCGCCGCTGCACGTCATATGGCTGGCCTCGTACCTCCCTGTCGGCAGCAGCCGAGGCGCCGGCCAGCTGCAAGTAGGTTGCCTAATGACCGGCGGTGCCTCGAAACGCCGTCGTCGTCATGCCGCGTCATGCATGGCCCGCCGTCGCGTAATACCAGCTTCGGTCGCGTGTGAAAGCCGGTGGCGTTCCGCTTTCGTGCGGCAGCAACGCCGCCCCTAAGAGCATTTAGGGAGATGTGCGGCTAGCGGCCGGAGCTGTGGTCTCAGTGACTTTGCGTGGCTGTTAGCTGCCGACTAACGGATTCGGTTGGGTTCGGTTGGTTTGGCTGGTCGGGTACGGGCCGGACTTGGGGCCGCCAAGATCAAACAGGTCAACTACCTGGACAACTTGCAGACATTGATCTAGGGTTTCAACCGACCCGACAATCGCCCTAACCACCCTCCCTCAGCAGCGCCTTTCCTGATGGATGTGGATGGCTGCATGTTCCGCTCCCCCCGGTGTACCACCCGGATGGATCATCTCTTCCACGCTCCCTTTAGTTCCCACTCGGCGCAATCCCCTCTCATTTCGCGGCCCCCGGTGGGTGCGGCAACGAACCGGGACTCCGTCCTCCAGCGCGCCCGAGTGGTGGCGACAAGCGTGGCCGCGTCCGTGGTGGAAGTACGGAAGCTCCTGGACAGGGCGCCCATGGCGCTTCGGCTGTCGGGCCAGCTGCTGCTGGGTGCCGTGCGGATCTACGCGCAACAGGTGGGTTGCCGTACTGCCCTACTGGTTGCCGTACTGCTGTCGCTCCCGCTGCGGCGCTGCTGCTGACGACGACCTGTCAACAGAGGCTTCGGACATGAGAATATGTGGGCACCGGGAACTGTACGGAAGAGGTTGCCGTACATGGTCGTACCTGACAACTGTATGTGGGTCACGCCGCCTTCCGCCCCCCTTCATTCCGCTCAGCTCATCTCATCCTCGGCCCCGACCGTCACATCGATAAACGCACGGCATGCCGTACTTTCGGATCATGCAGGTGTCGTACCTCCAATCCGACTGCGAGGTCGTGCTATTCAGAAGCATCCATGCCCTCGCGCGCGAGCCGGAGGAAGCGGCGGTGGCGGCCGGCAGGGTAGGCGCCGCCGGCGGCGAGCCATCCGCAGCGGAAGCCTTGCAGCCAGCAGTCGTCGCTGGCGAGGGACGCGGCCGGGGTCACGGCCGGGGTCACGGCCGGGGTCACGGCCGGGGTCACGGCCGCGGCCGCGGTGCCCTGGTCATCGAGAAGGCGCCGGTTGCGGATATCACGATGCCCGAGGCTGAAGGGGATCTGTTGGACGAAGAGCTGCAGTTGTTGATCGATGCGGGCGCAAATGCAGCCGTCGGTACGGGCGCTGGATCCGGATCCGGATCCGGGGGACAGGCGGCGGCCCCGGACGTCGCCGGCGCGACGCTTGCACGGCTGCTGTCCGTTGGCGGCAACCGAGGCGCCGCCGCGCCCGCCGGCGGTGCAGCCGCCAGCCGCGGCACGGCAGCCCCGGTCGCGCCAGATCCGTACACTATGGACGAAATCGTACTGGAGAGCGTGCCGTCGCAGATGCTGCAGCAGCTGTGCGATTCGCAGCAGGTGAGGGGCAGGTGGTACGGCAGGGTACGGCGGGGTACGGCGGGGTACGGCGGGGTACGGTAGTCCGGGCCGTTATTTAATTTAATAGGTCTGATGGGCATCAGCAGCGGACACATTAAGTTCCGGTCTGTGAGCAAGCAGTTGCGGCCAAAAGGTGTGGTTGCCGTATGCACGTGTGCACGACACACGCGATCCGGTTCGGCGCAGGATGCGGCGGCGGCATCCACGGCGGCGGCGCCGCCGCCGGCGGAGGCGGAGGTGGAAGCCCCCGGGCTGGCAGCGGCGGCGGGCGGCGGAACCTGGGAGGAGCCTTCGGGTATGGCCAGGACGTCACGACCGGGGAGCGTGTATCTAGTGTAGCAGTGTTGTCGTACAACCAAGGGCCCGAAGCGTCCCAGTGCGCACTCAGGATCCTAGCTGGGCCTTACGACACAGGCCGTAGGACGAGCATCCACAGGCAACTCAGAGCGACCGGACGCCAAAAAAAAGGATACATGCGTTCCTTTCCGTTCCAGCACGACGTCACAACTTTTTGATGTCATGCAATCCAGCTGCGATCATTCAGAAGGTTCGAGAAATAAGAAATCGAAAAGGAAGACATCGATGGGAACAGGCATTCCACCCAACGGCACGCGTGGTAAAGTCAGCACTTCAGCCGCCCCGTTTGCGTGGTGCTGCGCGGTGCCGGTGCTGCCGCAGCATCCGTCGGGGGCGCAGCTTTCGGCGAGCTCCGTACACCCACGCCCGCGACGTCGGACGCCTACGGCGGCGGCGGCGGCGCCGCCGCCGCCGCCGCCGCCGTCACGAGCACTCCGGTGCCGGTGACCCCGCAGCAGCAGAAGCAAGACCGGCAGCACCTGCTACTGCCGACGCCGATGCTCCTGTCACCGGCACGCGGCGGCGGCGGCGCCGCCGCCGCCGCGGCAGCGGCGGCGGCGGCAGCAACCGACGTTACGGTTGACCACCAGGTTCCGTATGACGTGCAAGATACGACACTGTACGGCGGCGGCGTTGGAGCCGTCGTGGTGGTGACGGAGGCGGAGGCCGTGGCAGTCGCGGGGCTGAGTCGGCGGCTGTTCGACGAGGGAGCGACCTCCGCCGGGCAGTACGGCGCCGGCGTCGAAGCTGGAGGGGCTGGGGCGGCCGCGGCGGCGGCGGTTGACCACGACTTGGACGAGATAACCACGTCCAAGGGCACGGTGGTGCCGACGGCGGCTTCGGATCGGGGGCTGGCGGCGGCGCCCGCTGAGGAAGGTGTAGCTGGAGGCGAGGGGCCTGTTGAAGTGGCGGCGGCGGCGGCGGCGGCGGCGGCAGCGGGCGACCGCGAAGGACCCAGGCCGAAGCGGCACAAGGGCATCACGGTCGATTCCAGTAAGCGGTGGGAGGGTACTCCAGTGAACGTCATGGCTGGCTAACTACCGTACTACTCATTCGATGACTGTTCGCGGCGGTTTTTTATGTCGTAATTCGTTGATGGACGGAAGGGAACAAGGTTGCTCCAGCGGCGGGTGATGTGGCGATCCGCGTGTTGAAAGGCTTGGCACACGACATGTGACAACCGGTTGTACGGCAACACAGATCCGTGCTGTGCATGCGGCATAGTATTCCGCAGTCGATACCAGAGCGTTGCCGTACGGTACGCCACACGCAGACCGCCTGGGCGTGGAGGATATCACCCTGCCGCTCTCCGCCATGCGCGACGCCCTCCGCAACCGGAAGCCGATCCTGAAAGGCCGCCGCCGCCGGCTGCCCGCGGCCGCCGCCGCCGCCGCCGCCGCCGCTGTCGGCATCGCCGACGTGCTGCTCTCCGGCTGCGGCGCCACGCTGGCGGCACTGACCACCGGCAGTAGCGGTGAGGCGCTTCGGCGCGTGTACTTCGCTGGGTCCGCCGTTGGGACGAGGACCCATGGGTCGGCGGCGGCGGCGGCGCCGCCGCCGCCTGCGTCGCGAGCTCACGGCGTGCTGGCTGACCTGGCATCGAGCCCGATGTCCCCGAACGGACCGCTGATGGCCAACCCTCTCAGGCGGCTGTTCGTACGAGCCGCCGCCGCCGCGCGCACGCGAGCCACCGCCGCCGCCGCCGCTGCCGCTCCCGCTCCCGCTTTTGCCGCGCCGTCGACCGCCGTCACAGCGACGGGAGCGCGGGAGAAGGCGGCGGATGTAGTGACGAAGGCGGCGGCGGCGGCGGCCCCGGCCGGCCCTGAGGACTTCCCAGCAGAGGACGCGTCGGTGGTGGCGGAGCAGCAGCCGGAGCCGTCGGCGACGTCCAGCGATAGCCTGGGACGATTCGTACTTAAAGAGACAGACGAGGTGGCGGAGGCGGCGGTTGCGATGGACGTTGAGGAGGCGGCTATTGAGGCGGCTGTGGAGGCCGGCGCGGCGGCGGCGGCGGCTGCGGCGGCCTCGACAGTGCCGGGAGGGTACGACAGTGCAGCCGATGAGGCAGCCACCGTAAACCGTACGGCATCAACTCATCAGACGGTGGCCGGCGGAGCGGCGACGGACGGCGCGGGGCTGGTCGGGCAGGAGCTGACGTCGCCGCTGCCGCGGCCGACGGCGGCGATGGCGACGCGCGCCGGCGGCCTAAAGCGCGAATTGCGCGTGGCATTCGCGAGCCTGCATCAGGACCAGTTGCGTCAGGAAGTTGCTACTGCCGGCGCCCCTTCCGCAGGACCTACGGCGGGACCGGATGCGGGCGCGGCGCCGCCGGCGTTGCTGCTGGACAGGCTGCTGGGTCCGGGCAGCCGCCGGGGCAACAGCCGCCTGGCCGCATGCCGCTTGTTTTCGGAGCTGCTCGTACTGAACACCACGGGGGATGTGAAGCTGGTGCAGGAACAGGGCTCACGGCCGCAGCGTCAGGACCCGACGGCGGCGGCGGCGGCGGCGGGAGCAGCAGGAGCGGCGGCGGCGGAGGGGTGCGTGCCAGACGAGCCGGCGCCCATTTACGTCCTGCCGACCACCAAGCTCATGACCGCGGCCGGGCCGAGCGCCAGCGGCGCGTGACGAGCCAACGGGAGCTGCTGCGCTGAGATCTGCTCTCGGTTCAGGGAGGGGCCCAGACAAATTTGATCCTAAGGGTGCGGGAGAGTTGCGTTCGTGTTGGTAGATAGCAGCGGTAGCGGCGCTGAGGCCGCCCCGGGACGTTGACCAGGCACACAAATACCGTAACGGGTGTCTCCACTCTAGGCCTCTGACGAGGGGTTCAACTCTTAACACAATTTAGATGGGGATAACATGAACAAAAGTCTGGAGCGCTTACCGTACCATTTCACAGGGGCGCGAGTTGCGAGGATGGAGAGGATGACCAACGGTATGTGTGTGTGCTTCGGCAGGCAAGGCAGGAGCGGCAGGAGTGTCAGGCAACGGGCACACCTTGCAGAGCCGTGTGTGCCGTGCGTGCTGTAGTGCTGCACAGTTCTCAAAGAGCTGGGCCAAAGTGGGGGTCCCTGGCTGCGGCGAGTTCAGGCCGGCCGGCCGCGGCGGCCACGCCGCTGTCAACCCTCTGTCTGTCGAGCAATCACCTCGACCCAGGTAGGGTGTGTCTGGGCTCTTGGATCTACCTGACACGGTTGCAGAAATTCTCAGACACCAGGACTGGTGTTGGACCACGTTGAACTCTTTGACATCACACGCACGACCACGCAATTCGTAAGAATGCTCTGTGCCAAGTGTTCCAGTAGCCCGCGTTACGCGGCCCCCGAACCCAATCGCCGTACACATTCGTACGGTGTACGGCACGCAAGCAGGTGGGGGGGCGGTGCGCCTGCCCGCCGCCACGCGGCACGGCGCTGGCGGAGGGCCCACCCCGCCAGCGCTGCTGAGTTGTGTTGCCCGGTCTCCCCCTCTTATTACTCACTGTCTCTGTCCATGCACGGGCGCCACAATCCTCACACCAGCACCACAGCACGCGGGGTCCCCTCAACGCAGATCAGCGTGTCTGCAGACTCACACACCTGGCACGTCGTCTACAAGTCACACCGCACACGACCGACCTCACACCTGCCAAGCTACGCATGTGCTCATGCCCCGTGATAACCCATCCGCCATCATTCGCTGGCTACAAATCTCTTCTCACTTCTCACACCCTAAGGCAGACTTGCCCCTGGGCGCGGGTACGGCGCAGTGCTGGAAACAAAAGAATGATTTTGCCGCCTGCTGCAGGTATAGACGTCCTCGAAACACAAAGAGGAGGAATCAACAGGAGGTCAGGTCCCTGGGTAAGGGTTGTTTGCCAAGCTGTCGCCAAAGATATGAAGACATCGTCATCCACGACGAAAAATTGCCCGCGTGTGCCCCTCGACGTGACTCCACCCAGAGCACGCCGCGCCGCCCCCCGAAAGCACTCCGCACCCAAACCACCAGACGCAAAGGGGTGCCACAAACCCAGCCACGGTCGCCACCATCACCACAACCTCCGCCTCCGCGGGCCCCCAAGGTCGTCCGGGGATCCGGCCAGGGAAACCTCCTCTGTGATGCCGCATGGCAGCCGTCCTTACTGCGGCAAATCCGTTACCAGCAACGAACACATGGGTGCAGGACCGATTGGTGCTTCACAGGCCGCCCCGGGCCCGACGACGTGGTGTGCAGGTCGGCCTCTCGTTGCCTCCCCGCTTGCCTCCTTTTGTCGCTGCTCCACTGGGTAGGAGGAACCCTATTGGCCTCCCCTCCTGACCGGCACCGCCTGGACTACCCTAAACCCTAGAAACCCTGGACTACCCTAAACCCTGAAACCCAAAACCGCGCACAACCCCCAGATGTGCGCCCGGGCAATCCTGCATCGCACTGGCGCACCCCCGCGGGATGACGTCACGCCACACAACGAACACCGCCTGACACTCGGGCCGCCACTTACTCCCACATACACGTCCGCAGTACCATCATATGTTTTCGCAGGTCTCCCACATCTCCTGGTGCAGCGCCAGCACCGGGAAGCCCGGGGGCCGATGCCGCGCGCACGCAGCTGTTCCCAGATGCCCCCCCTGCTGCTGCAAGGTTAAGGTCTCTAGGACCTCGTGGCGGGGGAGAGCGAGGAGCCCGTCTCGGCGGGGGCGCACCAGACAGGATCCAGGCACCGCTGCAACTTCAAGAGACAAACACGACAACACCAAGCCATGTGCGCAGTTCACCACCACTGGCCCGCGGTGTTGCGCCCGGTGGCAAACCATGGACCACACGCATCCTGCAGTCGCGCGCATCCGCCGCCGTCACACCACCACCACCACCACCGCAAGTCCACCACCACCCGCGCGCGCTCGGCCAGCCGCGTCCCCGCGTCCGCACGCCTCCCTCCGGATGCATCATGCACATGTCTGGGCGGTAACAAGCGCTCCTCCAACTTTCCCAGCCGGGTGCGACCGGGTTTGTTCTGGGCTTGTTGTTCCCCCGCCTCCTGCCCCCAGTCCACACCCTCGTCCCACCTAGCCAAAGCCCTGCAGCACCCTACATCATATCGCACATTCTATACACCTGGACATTCTCTGTCCTTGGCATCTATCCCATTCTCATCGTCCAAGCCAGTATTACGTCACCGCAGGTCCGCTGCTGCCGCCGTAAAGCGGCCGGGCCCGCTCCCTCGCACGTGCCGTCACCCCCCGTCTGCTGTTGTGTTCGCGTTCCCATGATTCCATCCAGAGGCGCCGTCGCGCCGGTCGTATGCTGACAAACCCCCTCCGCTTTATTCGCCACCGGCTCTGCCAGATGCTGTAGCTACCGGCCTACCGCCACCGCCCGCTGCCGCCGCCACCGCAAACAGGAGAACGACGGCGCATTGCAGTCGCGTCCTATTTCTTTTCCTCCATACACATATTACATAGATGCCCAGGATGGCAGCTTCGGCAACCTCTTCACCGCGATTCATAGAGTTCAGTTTGCTTTCAGTTCGGATCAAGTTTGGTTCAGTTGCTGCCGCTGGTGTAGCAGTAGTAGGCGGTGAAGGTTTCCGCGAGGCTGTGGAGGTATTCGGCGCCGTAGCCCAGCAGCGGCAGGTGGCGAGTGGCATCCCGAAGGGTCGCCAGCCAGGACCTGCACAAGCAGCACATTTACATAAAAGCTAAGAACACACACATGCACACACGTACATGCTGGACTCCTCCCTTCTCGCAGCTCCGTTTTCCGCGAACACACAAGAGCCGAACGGGCAACCGTTGGGCGCTGCGACGCGCATTGCACAGCACGCACTCATGTCCTGACACGGGCGAGCTGGACCCCTTCCTCGCAGCCCGGTTCTTCATTTGATCACACATACACACCGCTGTTTTAATGCAGTGGCATCCAGCACACTATGGTGAGAAAATCGGTAACTGATTTGGGTCGGGCAGGTTCCTCGTTAAACACATGTTGAATACATCTACACTTCAGTCGGGTGGGCTCCACGACTGCACAACACGGGCCAACCCCTCCCGTGTTGGGTAATTTCGGTCCCCGCCCCCGCCCGGGTGGTGCACTCACAAAGTGGTCGCCTCCAGGAAGGGGCTCCGGAGCGCGTACAGCAGCAGCTTGCGGCGCCTGTCGTACAGCTCCCGATCCTCGCCCGGCGTGATCCCGGGGGCGGCCAGCGACCTGCGGGTCACCGTACGACATATGAGCGCTCGTACATGAGTCACACACACGAGTCCTTGGTGTGGGTCGGGCGGGTCTCTTATCTGAACACACACACAGAGGTGTGCGGCAGTCGCGGCAGCCGTACACTTACCACTCGGCAGCAGAGCAGCAGCACTAGGCGCCCCAGCGGGCACGCAACGGCCCATCAGATACCTTCTCGAATAAAACATTCTGATAAATGCCGCAAGTCCTGAGAGCAGACCCTCCACACACCTATTGGGCGCCACTCGGCCCCTCGCATGTCACGCACTCCTGTTCTGCCTTCCTAAGAAACACACCTGGCAAGCGCCACGCTCAGCAGCGATGTCCCAGCGCCATACAGCCGCGGCGCCGGCGGCGCGCCCGTCGGGGCGCCTTTGCTGTCGCCGCCGGCCGCGGCCGCAGCGGCAGCCCTCGCCGCCGCCGTCGCCAGGTGCTGCTGCCCCCGGCGGTGGAAGTGACCGCTGAGCAGGTCCACGGCTAGACTGGCGGCCCAAGGACGCCACGATCGCCTGCCGTACCTGTACGGCACAAGGTATATCCACCGCACGAAGAGCGGCAGTATTCACAGCAGGTTAGGCGCACGTGCTTCAGGTGATCAATAATGCAATGCTTAGCAAACAGCAATCACGCGGGGCTGCGGGGCCATCTTGCAGGTGGTTTCTCTCCAAGCTCCTGTTCGCAGCTCTTGACGATTGCGGGCGCCGCGCACGGGCCTTGACGTTCGCTGGGTCTCTTTTTTCCATTTCAACTCATCCACCCACCCGCTCTGGCAGCCGCGCAGTTACAATGTGCCTGCCAGTTTCCGATGCCCAGCCAGCCACCCACCCACCGTTTGAGCAGCGTCACATACACCACGGGTCTCCAGATGGACAGCAGTTCCGACAGCCACAGCAGGTTCCGGCCCATGTGCGCATCGGGGTCCTCCGCCGAGCCCGCGTCCCCCCGCACCGCCGCCGCCTCGCGCGGATACTGACACTGCTGGTCCTGCTGCGGCCACGCTGAGCCGGGCGAAGTCCCGCCACCGGCAGCGTTTGCTTCTTCCCTGTGTGGGGAGACGGCGAACTGCCAAGTGGCGGCGGCGGCGGCGCCACAGCCAGGCCCGTGGGAGCTGCTGCCGGTGCCGCTGCTGCCGGCGGCCGCGGCCGCGCGCGCGCAGACGGAGGCGCCCGCTGCGCGGCTGCCCGACGCGCTGCACCCACCGCACGATGCCGGCGCGAGGCACGTGTGCTGCGGCACTCCTGCTGCTGATGCTGTTGAAGCTGTTGCGCCCGGCCCCCGCTGCGCCTCCGCGGCTCCCCGTGCCTCGGACGCGCAGCCCCAGCCCCTCCCTGTCCCAACACCACCCCCGGCCCCGCCCCCGCCGCAGCCGCCGCCAGCTCCTCCTCGCCCCACGCTCCTGGGCACCACCGCCGCCGCCCACTGACCCAGCTGCTCGCCCAGGTACTGCCGGAAGCCGTACGACTGGCCCCCGCCGATTGATCCGGGGGAGCCCGAAGTGGAGCAGCACCCGGCGCCGTACCCCACGGGCCTTGTCGCTGGGCCCGCACCGTCCCTCGCAGCGGTCGCTGCAGGGCCCGAGCTGGGTCCCTGAGCGCACCCGGCACCGCAGTCTGCCCGCACGGGTACTGCTGGCGGCATCCCCAGGGCATGGCTCCGGTCGCAGACCGCGCCGGTGCCGTCGATGGACAGCTGCTGGGGGGAGTCCTGGGTGTACTTCCGGCGCAGGCGGTCCAGCGAGGCCAGGATGTCCTGTGGGAACGGGGCAGGGAAAGTCGGGCGACAGCCGGCAGGGGGACAATTGGGCGACGGGTGGGCGATAAGACGGACATGTCCTCCCCCGTTCCTCGCAAGGGTGTCGATGTCGAGGCCGTGCTTGTAGAGTTTGCGTGTGGTTCTGGATGTCGCCCCGGCTGACAGCGTCAATCCCTCCCAAAGGTCACAGCATCGCCGCGCTCCAACACGTCGCCCGCCATGCGATGGCCGCAGCGGACGACCCGCCACGGCACGCTGGATGAGCCATTGGCCGTTTGGCCCCGCGTTGATTCCGGAGCAGCCCCGCAGCAGCCCCGCTGCAGACACCGTAGGAATCCGGGCACTCACAATACCCGGGGTGCCCCCCGCCCATCAGGGCTCCTCAGGGTCCCTCAGCGCTACCCTCAAGAGTCCCTCAGCGCTACCCTCAGGGTCCCTCCGGGCCACACCTCAGCGCTACCCTCAGGGTCCCTCCGGGCCACACCTCAGCGCTACCCTCAGGGTCCCTCCGGGCCACACCTCAGCGCTACCCCCGGCCGTCCGCGGACCCCACCTGGAGGCCCAGCTCCGACTCAAAGTGGTGCAAATCCTCCGGGGTGGGCCGCCGGAGGAACACGTGGCCCGAGTAGCGCGACCAGGCAGCCATCTTCAGCACCGCCCTGCGGTGTGGAGAGCAGACGTCGCATGGGCCCGGTGCGGGCAGGGAGTGAGCAGGCGTGAGCAGGCGTGTGCGGGCGCGCTCAGTGAAGAGGGTGAAAGTGAAAGAGAGACTGGGCTTCCATAGATGGCCCCGACCCAAATCCGGAGGCGTCCCATGACACCGGGGCGACGAAACCCCAAGAGTGGCAAAGACGGAACCACATGCTGTGCCCCCGGCTGCGAAAGCTCCGTCCCCGACACCGCTTCGCAGTGTGCCTCCGGTCGGTCCCTCGCTTGATTGCCTATAAGGGGGTCGGTCCCTCCCTCCCGCCCCGTGTCGCTCCCCCTGGCTCCCGGCTGCTTACTTGGCGATTTCCACCACCATCAGCGGGCCATATCGGCTCATCTTGCCCACGCTCTCCAGGTGCATTCCCCGCAGCTCGATGAGCGTCTCAAGCTACGGAGGTGGGCCGCGTGGCGGGAAAGCAATCATGTGCAGGCAAGGGCTTCTCTTGCCATACTGACCCATCAAAAATGGGGCCATGACAGACAGACAGACAGACAGCGGAGATGGCTCAGGGGGTGGGCGCGTGCCTTCCCCTTCGCGCCCTCGTCCATGACGTTAGTTGGGAGGCGTATGAGGCGGGACTTCAGGTTGAAGGCTTGAAACATATACATCCCCACCATAGCGCAGCTCAAATAAAACGAGAGGTTGAGGCCTCGAGTCAGCCGGGAAATGAGCGGGATGACACAGATCGACCGATTTGTGCTGGTCCGCGTCCACGGGACACAGGCAGTTCAGTGTCGCAAGCTATGCAAGGCGCGCATTAGGAAAGGTAGTGGGCTGCAGTAGGTCGGATGCTGCAGGTTTATGGTACCATGAGGTCCCACGTTAGAGGATGGGGGTGTTTGGCGTTGTGGGGTCGCAAAGGCAAAGGTGTCGTGCCCCGGGGGCACACCAACGCGGTTACTCGCCGGTCCCCGGCTGCCTGTTAATGCGCCACTGCCCCAAACCGAAAGTGAGAGCAGCAGCCCGAATGTGTCCTCAACAACCATAAAACAGCTTCGGCGTCCGTGCTGGCCCCGCTAATCGTCAGGGCTCCCCACTTCCGTTGCCCAACTAGGAAGGGCTAACGCGATGGTGACATAGACAACCTCAGCACTTACATATTCAATGGCGTCCAGCCACAAGTAGGGTGCTGGCCGAGACGTCGGAAGCTCTCCCTCGTCGATGATGTTCTGGTGCCATAACGACAGGAGACCCAAAGCGGCATGGTATGCCTCGTACGTAAACTCATAGCCGCCATTCGTGCGGCTTGGGTTCCAAACGGTCAGGAGCAGCAGCCAGTCGAGATTCTGCACTATACCAGGGTGGCGCTTCACCCACTCTTTGTACCGAGAAAGCAACATTATTGAGTGGAAGATGTAAAAGGGTCAAACAGGGATACTTTCCGCGTGCGCACAATATTGAAATGTTCTCCCGCCCGCAGGCGGTTTGTCGAGTGCTGACCTGGGTGTTCGTACGCATTTGATCATACCGTGATAGAGCCTGAAGACAATTCCTGTCGAGAGGTAATTCACATCTAGAGTAACTTCAAATGGCTGCCACTCATACACGGCTGTGCCTTGGCGTTTCATCTCAACCCTACCGGTTGGTCAACCCAGCACTCCCGTTAGCGATATGTAAACGAGCGCAATCACCACCTACGCACCAGCTATCTGTGGCGGCAGGGAATCAGCAAGGGCTGTCGTTGCGGCCCCTCACGGCGCCAAGCAGGCCTAGTGTTCAGGTGCGGGTGTCGTGGCCAGCGCGGCCTATCCTGTTTCGCATGCGGACTTACAGGCGTCAGCGTCAAGCGGAGCGCGTCATAAATGGGGAAGACTGAACCTGCAGCCGTTACAGCTAGAAGAGAGCACTTGCAGCTAATTTGTTCGACGTATGGTTTATCGCACGTTTGTCCGACTCCATAATGACGATGATGACACGAACATGTGCCAACAGTAATGCCACCCTCGGCAAGTCACACGAGTCCATCTGTCGGTGTCGTCTCTTCTGTGCAAGTGCCCCGATTACTTCGTCGATAATCTGCATCGAAAGCGAAACCTTTCGTTTATGTGGGCGCGAACAACCTTTACAACTCCGACGGTGTTGCAGGCGTTGATGCATCGTATCCGCCACCCACAACTAGATTGTAACTGCACAGAAACAGCCACAGGGTGCGCTGCAGATGTAACCTTTAATCATCATGCCTCCAGCCTGCCATAGTGATGAGTCTGGGCAACGGTGACCAATGCCTGCACGCCATCTTCAGGCCTGAGACTCATAATCGCGTCACGGTCTACACAGAGATCCCGACCAGTTTCCAGATCTTGACACAATCCATGATGCGCGTGTGCCCTCGGAATGGGTTGATCTCCAGTCCGTGCGGTGCGAACAGCACCCCAGAGCGCCGTACCCAGGCGTGTGTGCACGCCTGGTAGCCCGGCCACGGCCACCGCTCCCATCCGCTTGGTTGACCGCCCTTTGCCCCGATCCGCATTACCGTAATCGTCTGTTGCCTTGTCCTTCAGGCCGCGGCGTTCCTGTTCCGGCGGGATGGCACGACACCCGATCCTGAGTCGCCCGCTCAGGTACGTGTCAGGACGCGCTTGCCTGGGGGCTATAGCAGCAGCGGCGTGAAGGATTGGCGGTGGCTGGATGCGCAGCGGGACCGCTGACACAACCAGCTTTGCGTGCTTTGGCAAGTGACCTCCAGAATGCGTGTCGCAGCCATTCTGCTGCCAGGACAGCAGGAGTGCGACCGTGCATACCTGCCCAAGCACGTGTGCTACTTCCCGGACTTGCAGCTGCGATATCATCCAGCGCGCCGTGGAACGCGGCGTCCTGCGTCGTGCAGCCCCATCTATGGTTCTATGCCCTCCTTTGGCACACGCGCACACGGCCATAGTCCCCGCTAATCACACAAGCGCATCCACAACTCGCCCTCTCACACTGTTCCTGCTGTTCCTCGGGACTGAGGCAATACGTGGCAACACGTGGCACGCACGCGGCGCGCGCCCACCGCGCGCTGGCCACTGCCCGCAGGTGGCGCTGCGCAGTTCCGCCGGGTGGCAGAAGAACCTGAGCTTCGTGGCGTTCTGGCTGCAGCTGGCGCTGACGGTGGTGTCCGCGGGCATCCTGCTGTTCTCGCTGGCGGCCACCAGCGCACCCGCGGTGAGGGCCGGGGCTCGCCCTGGGCTCGGCCCGGGCAAACCACGGGGCGCGGCGTGCACCTGGCCAGGCTGCATGTGCATCCGGCCAGGCTGCATGTGTACTTTGGGAAACCTGGCACGGACGCCCACTGCCGCATGCCTAGCCTAGCTTGGTCGATGTGCTCACGCTGCATAGAAAGGTCGACAAGACGACAACCCCTCACCGGAAGTCCACATGCACATAGCTTGAAGGCTCCAAAGTGCGTCATGCGACATCTTCGTGCCTGGGCCGAGGGACGACGCGTTAGTGCTGAGGCCCCGGCGCGGCGAACCACCGGCCGGTGACGAGGCCGAGGCGGGAAGGCCGGGGACAGCCTCAGGATGATGTCATGATGGCCACCGTGCACCGCATCGTGCCCTGCACTCACCCCGGTGCCTTCCGCGCTCGGCGTCCCGCTCCGTTGGGGGCCCCAGGCGGGCGCCACCTGGGACCGTTACTTCACGGCGGCGGGCGTGGTGTGCGCCTTCCTGTCCACCTTCTTCGCGCACGGCTTCCGGCGCCTGGCGCGCAAGCTGGCGGACGGCGAGGTGGTGGAGCCGGGCTGGCTGGAGGGCAGCCTGCTGCGCTGCAACGCGCTCAACGTGCTGGGCATCGGCGCCACGGTGATTGGACTGCAGGCGTCCGTAGGTGGGGCCAGCATCGGGCGGCGGCCGCAGTCGGGGGCTGGGCAGTGCTGCGGGGGATACCCGTGGGGCCTGTGGTCGGTGGGTGTTTCACATGGAGAAACTGAACCGGTGGGTGCTGTGGTGTGGGCCTGTAGACACGGGGGAGCTTGCGCGAAGGCTTGGCTCCGTTTCGTTGGCGCCGTTGCGTTTTAGGTTAGGGCGGGCCCGTCACGAAGCCGGTTGGGGCGGTTGGTGGGCTCCCGGGTTTGGGGGTCATTGCCCAGGTGATCTGTGACCTGCTGGTGCTGTCGACTCCAGGGCCAGCTGCCACCGCGCCTCGGGTCAAGGGCTAGGGAGCGCCACGTCGGAGATGCACCAAATCCGATTTGGGTCGGGGTCGCGGGAGTGTTGGGCAGAGGCGCCGTCGGGGGATTCGCAGCGTGCAGTTCTTGAGCAGAGTGACCCCTGGCGTTGCCCAGTGTCAGGCCGGCGGTGTCGGCCGGCGGTGTAAACCCTAGGATTGTCGCTCACGCGCCGGGGGCAAGGATTGAGGAACCGATGCGTGGCACAGGAGTCAATACGCGACCCAAGTTACTTACGCGCCGGGGGCGAGGCAGGGGGTTGAATTGAAAAAAGAAGGCGAGGCAGGGGGCCGAGGCGACACCCGTCCATCGCCGCATGTGCGCTGTGTGTCCGCCGGCCCGCACCTGCCGCAGGGACGCTCGTGGCCAAGTCGCTGATGACCTCCACCCAGGCGCCCTTCGCCACCAGCGCGGTCAACGCGGTGGTGTCGTTGGACATGTTCTCGCTGCAGGTGCGGCAGGGATGTTCTTGAGGCGGCTGGGGTATGGGCCCGGAAACATCCTGCCCCGCCCTCTGCTACTCTCGCATCCTGCACTTCGCGCCTCACGGGCATTTCCACGTGGGCATTCCGTGACGGCCTGCCGGCGAACGGCAGGCACGCTGCCAGATATGCCCTGGAGCAGTGAAACGGGATGCGTAACGCTGTGTCGCGTTTGGGCGAGGTGGGGTCGCGCGGCGAGGAGGCGTGGTGCCACGTGCCAGGCTGTCGCCTAGGGGCGCTTCATCGATGTTGGAGTTCTGTAGTTCTGTACTTGTACATGATAGGCACGTACATGATAGGCACATGATAGGCACAACTTGCTCGGCCCTGGTAGACGGACGAGCAGCCCAATGTGCATCCCCGCCGCGCCCTCATGCGCCATGCAATCGCCATATGGCGGTCTGACGGTGCATCCGCGTCCCCGTACCGCCGCGAGGGGGCCCGCGTGTCACCGCCATGCAGTGCGGCCCCGTGCCGCTGCGCTGCACGGAGGGAGCTCACCCCGCGCCCCTCCCCGGACACCTCCCTCCCCGTACTTCCCCCTCCCCCTGTTTCTTTTTACCCTTCCCCCGGACCGTCCCTCCTCCCGTCCTGTCCTCCTTCATGCACCTCCCATCCCGTACTTCCCCCGCCTCGTATATCTCCCATGCCGTACTTTTTCCCTCCCTCTCAATTTCCCATATCCCCTTCCCTCCCCGAACACCCCCTTCAGGCGGCGACCAACACGCTGCTGAGCCACCTGGTGTCGCTGGTGTTCACGAACCTGATGCTGCGCATCACCAGCGCCGCCACACGCGCCGCCCCGCCGCCGCCGTCCGCCGTGGGTGCCGTGACGATGGGGGCGGACGGGGTATCGCCGGTGCGACCGGCCACGCTGGGCTACAGCCCCTGGACGTTGAAGGCGGACTGAAGGAAGGGCATCCCGAACTCTCCCATGAGACATGACCGCCTGTCGACAGCCCAACGAACCCGGCTCGACCGCACTGAAGCGAGGGCAGCAACAGCAGCGGCTGCAGTGCAAGCTCGATGACCTTGCACGGCTTGACCTTGTGACAGCTCGCAGAGGTCTGCGGACCTGCAGCAGTGATTGGCTGCTTCTGGTCAGGCATTCAGGAGAGCTTTAGCGACGGCACTGGCGCCTGGCGACCTTGGGGTTGGGGTTGGGGTTGGGAAAAGGTAACTACCTGGACCCGAGGCAGGGCAGGGTGTGAGGCGGCCAAGGCAGCGGGGCGGGAAAGGCGGTGAGGGCGCAATGGGCTCCAGAGGCATGGGGGTAGCGGTGGTGGTGGGATGCGGACGGGGTTGCCTGCGGTGCGACGCAAACCCCCCTTCCGCACGTGGGGCCACTAACGGGGCGGCAGCGCCGTAATCGCTGCGCTGGTGGGATGGCGCGTATGCATGGGCTGGGTGTTGTGTTGTGCTGCCCTGTCCTTTTCTGTCGGTTGGATCACCAGCAGACGGACCTGAAGTATACCGGACACGCGAACGGGGCTGGAATCCTGGAAAGCAAGGAAGAGCACTTCGCCCCGCGGCCAGCTACAGGGGTGAGCACGTACGTCGACGGAGATGCTGGGTCCGGGGCAGAGGGAGCTGCGGTTGAGCCTACGGCGCCTGCACAACGTGATGGAGATGCCGTAGCAGGCACTGGCGGCGAGCAGGTGTATGGCAAAGCCAGTGTTTGGGTGGAGGACACGGTTCGGTGCCGAGGGCCGATTCGGGGCCCCGTTGAGGGTTGGTGCTTCACGCGGCTGTCCAGCGAGGTGCACCTTGGGAAGGGGAGGTCGCTGTCTTGATTGACATTAGGGGTGGTGTCCTGCCGTCCGCCGTCGTCGTAGGAAGGGGGACGTGGGGTGAGGGCGGGCAGGCGGGACGTCGTGCTGGCCGTGAGCAGTCGACATGGGGTGAGGGGTGCATGGGTTCCACCCTACAGTGGAATGATGCTGATTTCGTTTTTCGTCTCGAGGAAGCAGATGAAGAAGAATTACATCGCTCGCGGTGCGCCGCGGTCCCTCCGCACACCGCGGTGGGGTGCTGCCGTCCGGCGCGCCGGGCGGACGCGCCGGGCGGACGTGCCGTGCATCACCGGACGGTGAATAAGGTATACTGCTGCTGGTTGCCGGGCCGTTGTGCGCTCCTAAGGAATTGTGTATCGTGTCATACTGCAGCTGTCGCAGCTTTGTCCATCCGGTAGGATGCGTATTCTTTTTTGTCAGTTAAGCGATTTGCGGAGCGGGTACGACCTGTTGAGCGCCAGGTACGGCAGCGAGATCTGGCCACTCCTCGGTGCTGTGTTGGGAACCGCCGCCGGCCGGCTGTTGCCTCGCCAGCCTCGCCCTCCAGTGCTGACGCAGGCAGGTCTGCAGAAGCAGGGTTGGGTCTCGTGAAGGTGCGCGCATGGAATGCGCCAAATGTAATTATAAGGGACGGGTACGAAACGGTGCAGTCTCCGTCCCTGTCGCGTTCCGGCATCTCATCGGATTAAAGGAGCACATGGATGTGACGCGGCAGGAGGGGTTGAGGCTTCAGCGTTACGACCGGGCGGTGGGGACCTCCAGGGAACGTTGCGGCGCGGGCTGCCGAGGTTGACCTGGAGCGCCAGCGCGTGTCGGCGGTGGGGTCACTGCCGTACTGGCTGTGCAACTCTCTTAATCCAGAACTATAACTATTTCTTATGCGTATTAAAAAGTTGTTACGAATACCGGACTGGCTCGCTCGCTCACGCCGCCTCTGAACTCACTGGAGTGATGTCGGCCTGGTGGAAGCAAATCAGCGTGACTATTTTCCAGCAAAACTTAAGTTATCAAATGTCATAATTATAGCAAGCTCAGGCGCATAGACTGGGGCGGACAACTCTGTACACGCCCGCCAAAACCAAGTCGGCGGAGACATCGGGTGACAACAGGGCTAGCGGGCATCTGCTATGGAACGGAACCTTGGAATCCGGTGGAAGTCTGGTCAAGAAGGACTGTATCGCGTCTTGGCAAGTCCCGACCCGGAAACGTCTGACGTTCTCTCGTCTGGCGAGATTGAGGTCCTTGATCAATGGTAGGCGCTGTCCCTGGACGAGTCCATCATTATCAGGATGAATTGGTGGTGTCAGCAATCTAAGGCACTGATTACGGCGGCTGGCATCATGCCTGCGCAGGACGTCAAAACCTCTTGCCCGCTTGGCTGTCCTTCACCTGGCGTGCAACGGTAAGGTTGGAGAATCGTTCTCTTGTTTCATAGACAGTACATCGTTGGTTCACGGTGAAACACCCCCTCTCGCCGCCAACTGCCTTGTGTCGGTCGAAACCGCTTCGCCCCTTCGACTCCCAGTTCCAACTCATCCTTTTGGGCGGCATCAGCTGGGATGATGGCGTCGCTAACATGAAGCTATCCTGCCAACGGCAGGCGCGATCACATCGCGTTGACCGATGTTGCGTGTCTGAGTCCCACGCATGGTTCCCCCGCGCGCCCAAACCTGATCACCTCTGTCGCAGGTCGCGGCCCAAACTTCACGCTGCTCGGACCCTGCACTGACGCCGCCACAGCACAAGCTAAGGGCAAAGCTGCTAAGCGGCAGCAGCAGGAACAGCAATCGCCGGAAGCCGCCAAGAGGCAAGCTGCACCTTGTTCAGAACCCTGCATCCCCCTGTTTGTCGAGGTGTAGGACTTTCCGACCTGCAAGGTTAAGGGTCCTGCATTAAACACGTTAATTGGGTCCAGTTTGGGCGCAGAGCTGGCTTTTGTTTGGCGGGCGATGTGGGTCGCAACCACATGCAGGCAGGCCGTGTGCTCAGGCCACCTGCCTGTCGAGGGTGTACAATCCAGAGGAGCGCGGACAGACGGCCCACCCAGGGCGGTTAGGATTTGACTGATGGCTTCATGTCCCTTCGCCAAACATTTTATAGTTGCCCCTTCACCCCTACATGCCGCTAGCGGCCACGTACCATTCTGACTTACATCGATAATTATGAAAGTATTAGGCAACCTACACGTTTTCCGATCTGTTTCCGACACCAACGAGGCCTACACCGTCATCGAGATCTATGATGCTGTACCGTTGTCCGATTAGACTTGTGCTCTGGCAGCAACGCAGCTTTGATATGCCTGTCGATTTGCTACACCCTCCCCACCTGCCCCCCCTCTTGATGCGATCCGAAGGTCCTTGGCGGCGCTCGAGGCCGAGCACGCGGAATGTCTGAAGGCCCGCTGTGCGCTGCGAGCCGTTGCGCGAAGCAGGCCGCAAGCACGGGACGGCGACCATCCATCTGCCCATCCGGGTTATGAACTCCTGCTGGCACCGGTGGTCGTCGAGGAGGGATCGGGCAAGTGGTCAAATGGGCCTTACAGGGGCAGACAGTGCGTTAAGGCTTTTAGGACCACACCTCTCAGGTCACCTGTGGCCGCGCTCGCCGCGCAGACGTTTCGAAATGAAGTATGGGTTGAACTGAATCTGTGTATGGCATGCTCTTGTTCATGTGTGGTCGGAGCAACTCTACGTCAAGCAGCGATGCTTTTGGTCGTTGGTGCTTGCAGCAGCTCTGTTGATGGCCGCGAAAACTTTTTAAGTCCTTGTTCGGTCTGGCCGCCGTTGTGCAGATGTGCCAGCGGCGGGGACGGGCTCGGGATCACACTCGCGCGCGATGTTCTGGGGTTACAGGCTGCCGCCGGGCGCCGCGGAGGCGGCGAACCGCGCAATGCGCGAGGGGCGGCTAGCGGTGGTGGCGAACCTGGAGAACGACGGCCCGTTGGTACAGTCGTTTACTCGGCCGGAGCTGGAGGCAGAGCAGAAGGTGGCTGCGGCAACAAGGTGGGTGGGCGGCTGAACTCGTCTACTGGTGGGAATGAAAGGAGCGGCAGGGCCCCGACCTGGGCGGTTTGGAGGCGGGAAGTTATGGTCGAGGTTTTCATGGTACGGCGGAGCTGCGTGCGGCGTGTTGTGGAAAGCGGACGGGGGCTTCGGAGTACATTTGCAGGGAGGTGCCATTATGCGAAGCTTTCCAATCGCTGCCAATCCATCTGATGAATTCACGCCATGTCACGCCTCGCACGCCACGTCACGCCGCGCACGCCATGTGACGCCGCGCAATTCTCCCCCGAACCCTGAACCATGGTTTCCTTCAATCGCTGTACAAGACACAGCATGCCCGGCCTGTCGCGCTCGTAAACAAACCTCAGACGGGCCTGCGAGGAAGAGCTGGCAGCTCTGTCCTACAGGCAGCGGCAGCAGCAGCGACGTGGGGGTGACGGCGGCGCGGACGGCGAAGTCGACGGTCAGGGTAAGAAGAAGAAGCGCCGACTCGGACTGGAAGGCGGCGCAGCGGACGTCTCGAACGGCGCCGCGGACGCCGCGGCTGAACAGAAGCGGATTGCGGACCTCCGTTCGCGGTTATCGGAGGCCACGGCTTACCAGGCTTGGTTGGTGGAGTGTATTAATCTACTGCGGGAGTACAACGGCACGCGACCCGTGTTCTTCCGCGATAAGACGTACAGAGCCAAGTGAGCGCGGCAGGGTCAAAGGCGGGAAGCTTGTGGGCGGGAAGCTTGTGGGCGGGAAGCTTGTGGGCGGGAAGCTTGTGGGCGGGAAGCTTGTGGGCGGGAAGCTTGTAGGCGGGAAGCTTGCGTCCTGTGTACCCTTCAGGAGTGCCGGAGTGGGCGCCCTACCGGCCCCTTGCAGACCCTTTTCGTGTCGTTGCGTCGACCGCTTGAAAGCGCCACATCCACCGCCGATTACTGCTCCCTCCCGCAGACTGGAGAGGTGTTCGGGTCCGGACGGGAAGGATATCCGGCGGATGGTTGTCCGGATCCCCAACCCCTATCCCGGCGTGGAGTCGTACGTCCTCACCACCGCGCCGGGTGTGGGCAGCATGCTCGTACGAGTGCGTCGGCACTGGCCGGAGCTGCAAAAGCTGCTGTTGAAGGGGCAGACCGGTCCAAATTCCAGCCCGTTAGCCGGGGCGGCTGCGGTTGCCGCAAAATCACTCACGGCGGACGGCTTGCCGGCGGGCGACGAGGAGGGGCCCGCTGTGAACACCCGGCTGTTTGATTTCGTCCCATGGGTCGCGGCCTGCCGGGTTCCGGAGCGCGTCCTCGCGGTGTGGGAGGCGCTTGATCCGGCGGGCAAGGTCGTCTCACATTCAGACATGCGCGTGAAGATAACGGGCGGTGGAGGCACCGCCGCGGAGGGCACCGGCGCGGGCTCCGACAGTGCCGGCGGGCGAGAGTTGCCCAGGTAAACTTGACACTATTGAATCGGGCTAGGGCCGGGGTTCAGTACTTGGCACGCAATACGTGGTCGGTTGGGAGCGCGCGCGAGTGCAAAGTCGCCTCCTGGATGTACGCCCGGCTTGAGAGCGTGCGGCAGACTTGCAAGCCGAGCGCCGCACACGAACCTCGTGATGATATCTCGCGGCGGCCCAAAACCATGTGGCGGCGGTGATCGGATCGGATCGGATCGGGCATGCAACCGCTGGGCACCGGACCTACCTGCGCGCCCTGTCCGGTCTTGTCGCGGGGTTCCGCTTTGTCCTCTCTTTCAAGAGACACGCCCCGCGGAGCCCCACGTGTTTTCTTCCCGCGCTAAACTCCTCCTGCATCATTGGGATCTGCCTGCGACAGACTGGAGCCCGTGGATTACGCGCGTCCTGCCCCCGCCACCGGCCCTACGTACGGCAACCTGGGCCCGCCGCCGCTGGCGTTGACGGTCGTCCTGGACTCGCGGCCGGGGCCTTGGCGGGAGGAGGTCCGAGGCAATGTCCTGCAGGTGCGTTTTGCAGTGGCACCCCGCCGGACGCGCGGATGACTGGCTTGCGGTGCTGCAATGGGGATGGGCTTTGCGTGCTGCCTGCTGGCGCGGGCGTCTTTGTCCCAACCAGAACGCCGAGTCCGGGAGCGCGATGCCATCTGCGGAGCCGTGCGATGGATTCTGGGCCGTCAGGCGTGCTCTGTCGCGCGGTCCACTAGCGGCCAGCTTCCGCACCACCACAACGGGTCTCGCAGGCAGTGCACGACCTACTTGATCAGAGATCCGTCTCGTGCGGATGGATCACGTGGGGTCGTAGGGCTGTGAGCCTTCACAAAATGTTAGAATCCTATGTTCTATGTTTTTTATGTGTGGCGTTCTGTCCGTATTCCTGCAAACGCAGGTCCTGCCCTGGCGGATAGGCGACTCTACAGCGGCCGGCGCAGCCGCGCCGGCGGTGCCGCAGCCGGAAAATGCCGAGCTGTTGCGAGTCTGCACGTCGCTGTTGTACATTCACGACCACATCTTCTTTCGCCGCGCGCCGTGGAAACTTATCAAGCGCGGCGCGAAGACGCTCGCTGACGAGGACGCCGGTGGCAAGCGGGAGTTGCTCGCGGCGGCGGCGGCGCCAGGGTCGCGGAAAGCTGAGGAGGCGCTAGGCCCTTTGCCGACTGTGGCCGACTTTGTCAGGGTGAGAAGGAGTAAGAAGTACGGTATCTGTGATTGCGCCCGCGGATGTGTGGTGGACGCAACACCGCGGCAGCACGTGGGTGTAAGAACGCTGTGCGGTCATGGGGGACAAAGCCGATAGTTTGCATGCTTCGCCAAGGTGTTTGTAAATTGTCTTTTGTGTACTCGTTGAACAACACGCAGTCAACAATACACGGTCAACAGCAACACACGGTCGACAACACACGGTTAGACTTGCAATGCGCGTGAGGCGCATGCTGGCAATGGTGTGTGAGAATGTTGATCATTTGTTCTGTCGTTCGGATCGCCTGAGGATGTGATATCGCGCCATGCCGCTGCAGGAGGCATCCGAACCGAACCTGGTGTGGCCGCCGTCGCATCTCGTGGACATCAGCGCAGCTCTGCATCCCGCCTTGAGCCGACATAAGGGTCCAGGCCTTGCACGAAAACGGGCAGCCGCGGCAGCAGCCGCAGCTGCGGTCGCGGCCACTCGCGGGGCGGCGGGGGGGCCAACAGCGGCCGTGCACGGCAACGGCCCGGCCGCGCGCACGGCGGCGGCGATGCTGACGCCGCAGGCCCTGCGGGAGATGAACCGTCGGCTGCAGTCGGCCGTACAAGATCCGTACGCGATGTCGGTGTGCGTCGCCAAGATGGTCATGGAGGAGATGCTGCCGCCGCTGGTGACCCTCACCTCGTTCACGTTGCCTCTTTTGGCAACCACGGCCAAGGTGTTGATGCCGAGCATATCCGATGAGCTGGCGCTAGAGATGCAGTCGACGGCCAGTAAGCTGTGCATACAAATGGACGCCGTCCAGGGCTTTCTCAGGCAGTGCGCAGCGGCGGTGGCGGCGGCGGCGAGCGCTGCCGCCGCCGCCACCAACAACAGGAACGGTGACGGCGGCCGTGGGAACGGCGCGGCGGCGGCGCCGTCGGCGGCGGAGCTATCGGCGCAGTTTCAGGCCGTCCTGTCGAAGAACCGGACGTTGGCCGCGCAGGCCGCGGTCGTTGTCAGCAGGTGCGGTGTGTTTCGAAAAAGGACCCGCCCGACCGGAGGTGCCATGTTTATATACGGTGTGTCAGGAGGCGTGGGACTGAAAACGTAAGATCCCTGACGCAGTCACAATTAAGATGCCTGACGCAATCATAAACAGTCACTGAAACTCGCAATTGGGTGGTGTCTGGGTGCTGGCATGGGTGGTGCGATGCCTGCGGCGATCGCTGTGCGCCTGCGCCTGGCGGTTTTGTACCTGCCGTACTAACCCGTCGACCGCGCGCGCGTGTGTGTCTTTTTGTGCGTGCCACGTGTCGTACCGGTACAGGTTCGGCACGCGAGTGGCGCAGTCCGCGGCTGATGGGACGCACGGTCCCGAGGCGGCACGACCCGCGCAGCCCACCTCGGACGACAACCCCGCGGCCGCGCGCGCGAGGGCCAGCGCGCAGCCCGCGGGCGCGGCGGCAACGAAGGGCCGCCGTGGAGCCGCGGCGGGCGAGAACGGTGTGAATGGCGCTGGTGCTGACTCGGACAGCAGCAGTGAGAGTGGGAGTGGAACATCCTCCGCCAGCGGCGATAGCAGTAGCGGCGGCAGCAGTAGCAGTGGAGGCAGTGGGGGCAGTAGCAGCAGCAGTAGCAGCGACAGTGGGGGCAGCTCCAGCAGCGGCACAAGCGCGAGCAGCGATGATGACAGCAGCGGCAAGGAGGACGGCAGCGCTGGTGCCGATGCGGACGGCATGCAGACCGCTGTGTTGCCTGCCGCCATGCCCAAACGTGATGCTGAACGGAAACGGGCTGCGTCTCCCCCGGCAGACGCCATGGACACTGATGGCCCCACTGCGGGCCCCGCGGCCTCGGGCAGTTCAGACAGCTCGGAATCCAGCGACAGCGAGGATGGCAGTAGCAGCGCCACTAGCAGCTCGAGCGGTGACACGAGCAGCGGCAGCAGTGAGGACGATGACAGCGATGGTGGCAGCAGCGATGCGGACGGCGCACAGAAGAAAGCCGCAGTGGGCAAGCCCGCCGCCCTCCATGCGGCCGGACAACGTCGGGCACCGCCACCCGATGCCATGAACGTCGATAACGCCGCCGCTGGCCGTGCTGCTGCAGCGGGGCGTCCCTCGAGCTCCCAGTCTACCAGCAGCAGTGGCAGCAGCAGCAGCAGCAGCGGTAGCGGCGATGACAGTAACGGCGGAACGAGCAGCAGCTCTTCAAGCGGACGCAAGGGCAGTGGCAAGAGCGCGAGCAGCGGCAAGAGCAGCAGCTCCGGCAGCAGCGACGATGAAAGTGACAGCACCGCCGATAGTGATGCGGATGGCAGCGGTGGTGCGGCTGCTGGGAACGCCTCTGTGGCGAACGGCGGGAAGGCAGGAGATCGCACCCGCGGCGGAAGCAGCCGCCAGGAGGCGCCGTCGGGCGGTAGCGACAGCAGCACGAGCCGCTCCACCAGCAGCAGCAGCGATGGCAGTAGCAGCAGCGATGACAAGAGCAGCAGCGATGGCAGTAGCAGCAGCGAATCGTCCTCCAGCAGTGGTGAAAGCAGCGACAGTGAGTCGAGCGACAGCATGGACGACTCGGAACAAGGTGCGGCGGCCCAGCGGGCCACCTGACGGGCCCCATGTCGTCTGGTCTTTTGGGTTCGGTGATGTCCAATGACCGAGGGGAGCCGAGGGGGGCCGAAATGCGCAATTCAGAGCACCCACAGAGGCTTGTACACCTATTCCCCGGTCTTACCATGCACGCACACACGCACTCTGTTACGCCGGACTCCGCTTCTCGCGGCTCACTTATCTTATACACACACTCTTGTTACACACACACTTCGTCCGGCTCGCAGCTCAAGTTTTTACACACTTCATTTAACAAGCGAACCAGCTAATGCATCTACGCACTCCTGCCGTGTCTGCGAACAAACGCAGTATATCGTTCTAGGTCGCTCCGAATCGCTCGGGGTAGACTTTCCCTGCCAGTTCCTACATGTGCCCGGTGCGGGACAGAGAAGATTCATAGGGCCCATATGGCTGTACAATCTGTAGGCGTGTACGGATGGCATGGCGCTTGACAGTCTCGCTGAAGCAGCTGCGGCGTTTTTCACCAGGGATTTTCTGGCAGTAATCTAGCGGTGGGGCTGGGTTTGGTTCGGTGGGGTTGGATGGTTTGGATCTCTCCGTGTACGCAGTGTTGCGGGTGGCGTTGTGCTGTGCCGTCTGCGTCCAGTCTTCCCCAGTCGCTAGAGACAGCCTCGCGAGGATGTGGACGGCACTGTATTCAGATAAGAGACCCTCCCGACCCGCCCTTCGGCACTGTGTGATCTGTCCATCTGCTCACCGACCCACATCGCGTCCGGACCCCCTCGACCGAAAGCAAAAGCTCAATTGGAGATATGTCTTTTCCCAAACTTACCCCCAATCAGGCGTCAGTCGTTAAGTCATCTGCTCGCTTCGCTTCCCCTGGGTGGGAAGGCGCGGCCGGCAGCCCAGGAGCAGCCCGGGCATCCGATGAAATGTCTTGACGGCGCCGGCGCCCCGTTTCGACGCGCCGCCGCAGGGACGCAGGCACGTCCGATAGTGGCACCTCCGATAATTGATTCCGAAGTTGCAGCCGCCGGCGGCGCAGACGCTCAGCGCGGTGCGCTGATGGCAGTGCGCACTCACGGCGTGGAAAATGCCGTACAGAGTGACAGTCACAGTCGCAGCACCGGCGGCAGTAGCGGCACCAGCGCCAGAGGCGCCAGCGGCATGGCAACCAGCGGCGACCATGATGGCAGCAATGACGGGGCCGGAGAGGCGGACGGCCCCCTTGGCCCTGGAGGCAACAGGCACGGGGGCAGCGACACTAGCGGCGGTGTCGATGGCGAGGAAATGGCCAGCAGCTCCATCGGGACCGGCGTCCCGTCGCTTTCGCTGCGAGACGCTGCAGGCCCTAGCGGCTCAGGCCCAAGCAGCTCTGGCCCTAGCGGCTCTGGCCCAAGCAGCTCTAACTCTGGCCCTAGCAGCTCTGGCCCAAGCAGCTCTAATTCTGGCCCTAGCAGCTCTGGCCCAAGCAGCTCTGGACCTAGCAGCTCTGGACCTAGCAGCTCTAGCCCTGGCCCTAGCAGCTCTGGCCCAAGCAGCTCCGTAAGGGCTGACTCTGGAGCCAGCAGTAGCAGCAGAAGTAGCGGTGGCGGATCCAATGCAAGCAGCGCGGAGGGTGACAGGTCGGGAACCAGGAGCGGAACCGGCACCGCCGGGACAGGCTCCATGAACCCGGGCGATCTGGGGGGCGACGGCGACCGCAACGCCGCAGAGGGCGGCGAGGGAGAGGGAGAGGGCGGCAGTGTTGAAGGCCGTGCTGCTGAGGGACAGGAGGCCTCGGTCTCTGACTCGGAGGCGGCACGGGAGGCTCGGATGGCCGAGGCGGTGCAGGCCATGGAGGCACGGGCCATGCCGGCTGCTGCGTTCGCGACCCCCCTCGCAACCGTTCCTGCTCTCGGTTCGCTGGCGGGGACAGCCGACGGGGAAGTCGACAGTCGGCGCGAAGGCGATGTGGAGGAGAGCAGTGGTATCAGGATTAGCAGCAGTAGCGGTCGTACAAGCAGCAGTGGCGGTGGCACCACCAGTGGCAGCGATACGAGCAGAGGCGGCGGCAGTGGCAGCAGTACCAACAGTGGCGGTGACACTACCAACAGTGGCGGTGACACTACCAGCAGTGGCGGTGGCACTACCAGCGGCAGCGGTACAAACAGTGGCAGCGGCACTACCAGCAGTGGCGGTACGAAGAGTTGCAGCGGCGGTACGGACAAAAGTGCTGAGGTGAGCAGCGGCGGCGGCGGCAGCCTTGTCAGAAGCGGGGATGAGGATGAAATCAGTGTCAGGAGAAGCGGTGGCAACACCGGCAGCAGCAGTGAGCCTCAAAGCCGGAGTACCCGAGGTGAGGCCCCCGAGGACAGCGACGGGGGCGACGGCAATGCAAGCAACGGTCATGGAGGCGCGAACGCCGACGCTTCAAGCCTCAGTCTTGATGGCAGAGCCGCCGATAAAGGCGTAGGTGACGCAGCCGACGGCGGCGTCCGGAACGTCAGAGCGGACTCGACTGTCGACATCAATGGTGGTGCGGATGGTCAGGGCGAGGGCGAGAGCGAGGATGACAGCAGCGCGGCCGTCAGCAGCAGCAGCAGCGGTAGTAGTGGCAGTGAAGGCGGCAGCGCCGCGGTCAGCAGCACCAGTGCCGACAGCGACAGTGAAGGCGACAGCGGCAGTGAAGGCGACAGCGACAGTGAAAGCGGCAGTGGCACCGCCACCACCAACGGCAGTAAAGGTTCTGCAGGAGGTGCCGCTGACGGCAGCGAAGGCGGCAGCAGCCCCGCCTTGACAGTCAGAGCTGATGTGAATTGCAGCCACGGCACTGGCGGTCCCCACGAGCCAAATACCGCCCCGGCTGCCGCCGCCGTGACCGCCGCCAACACTGTCGCAACAGCCCCCAACACCGCCGCTGCAGAAGCCCTTGCAGCCGACGACATCGCTGCCGCCAGTCAACCCGTGGACAGTGACCTCACGTTGCCGCCCTCGACGCAACCGGATGATTTCAAAGGCAAGGGGCCAGACCAGGAGGAGGAGGACGAGGAGGAGGAGGCCGACCCACGGGTCACGGAGTCGGAGCGGCACACGAGGGGAGGCCGCAGGGACTCCGTGGGCCCGGCACAGCCACTGCGGCCTCAGCCCGCAGTCGAGCCAGCTATCGCGGGGACAGCTGGCGGCGACGGCGGCCCTGCGGCGAAAGGCGGGAGCGGCCGTGCGAACTCGGAGGGCGGCATCGCTGCCGCCAGTCACCCAGTGGACAGCGACCTCACATTGCCGCCCTCGACGCAACCCGATAACGCACGCCGAGACTCGCGCCGCGAGGCCGGCAGTCGCGAGCCTGGTGTAAGCGGCAAGGGGCCCGCCAGCGGCAAAGCGACCGTCAGCGGCAAAGCGGCCATCAGCGGCAAAGCGGCCGTCAGCGGCAAAGCGGCCATCAGCGGCAAAGCGGCCGTCAGCAGCAAAGCGGCCGCCAGCGGCAAAGCGGCCGTCAGCGGCAAAGCGGCCGTCAGCGGCAAAGCGGCCGTCAGCGGCAAAGCGGCCGTCAGCGGCAAAGCGGCCGTCAGCGGCAAAGCGGCCGTCAGCGGGGGCAGATCGGTCAGGAGCAGGCTCGGCGACGGGGACGAGCAGCCGGGTCCGCCGCTGGACGGCCGTGACGCCCATCTGACCGGATTCGGTTCGGTGGCGGGAGAAGTGGGCTTGGACCCGCCTAACAACGCGGTTACGGTTGGCCCGCCAGCTGCGGCCGCTGCCGCTGTGGCTGTCGCTCCTCCAGCAGCGTCATTCGTCGCTGCCGATGCCGGTGCCGCCTCCGGCCCACCGGCCGCGTCCCTGCCAGGTCTCCTGCCGCGCTGCGGTCTCGTTTCGGACAGCGACGCCACCGTCGTCGGGGCCGTAGGAGTGGGCGCCCTGCTGGGTGAAGTCAGTCAGGCGGCTATGGCCGCCGCCACCGCCGCCGCCACCGCCAAAGGTTCCGTCAGCGGGGATGCCCTCGCCGACGCCGCCAGCCAACGCCAACGCCAACGCGAGCTCCCAGACCGCGATACCGCCGCCGGCGCCGACACCGCCGACGCCGACACCCCAGCAGCAGCAGCGGCCCAGGGCGGCGATGTCCCGGAGGCCGGCGCTGATCCGCGGGCCGCAGGAGCTGAGGCAGATAAGGGAGTTGCCAAAGGTGGAAGGCGTCGCCGTCAGGGCAGCGCACCGCCGGTGCCGGCCCCCGCCGCGGTGCCGGCGCCGGCGCCGTCTGGCCCGGGACGCAAACGGGCGGGCGCAGACTCGGCGTTAGCTTCGCCTGGCGCGTCACGCCTGGCGTCGAAACGCAAGGGTGCTGCAGCGCTCGCCTCCGTCGCCGCCGCCGCCGCCGCGGACGGCGGCGTGGACGCGGACGTGCCACCTTACGACGGCCCCGTTGGGCCCGCCGGTGTCGTCGGCTCCGTCCCCGCGGCAGCCTCTCAAGGCGGAGCGGCGGCAGCCGGCGGCGAGGAGGAGGAGGGGGCGGTGGCGGCGGGCTCTGCCGGTGCCCGTCGCGTGTCCCGCAAGCCTGTCGAGGGAGGAGCAGGTGTCGCAAGCCTGGAGCCGGCGGCGACCCGCGAGGCTGGCCCGTCGCACCGCAGCAGCAGCCGTACCATCGCCGTCGCGGTCGCCGCCGCCGCCGCCGCCGCTGATCGGCACGACAAGGGGTCTGTCGGCGCAGTTGCAGCTGCGCTGCCCAAGCGTAAGGGAAAGGCGGCAGGCAGTCGTGCCGCAGCGCCGCCGCCGCACGCTCCGCAGCTACCAGCGTTGCAAGGGGTTCAGACGCTGGAGTCGGCCCCGGCGCCGCAGCACAGCCTGTCTCCTGCCGCCACCACCGGAAAGCGCTCCCGAAGCCACCCGGATGCCCAGCCGTCACGTCCCCAGTCGCCGGCGGCGGCGGGCGCCGACGGCAAACCAGCCGTCCTGGATGCTGTACGGGACGGCCCGCCTGGCCATCACACACCCGGGGTTCCCGTCGACAAGCGCCGCAAGCTGACTGTGACGGCGGCAGCGCAGCCTTCCAGCCGCCGCGGCAAGCACCCAGTCGATGCCTATGAGATCCCCGGTGGCAGCTCTGAAGAGAAGGGCGGCGGCGGTGGCGTCAGCGGCGGCGCCGCTGTCGCTGTCGTCGCTGCCAAAGCTGTGGCGGCTGCGGCGGCGGCGTCGCCGCCAGGTCGCAGCAGCGGGGCTGCAGCGGCAGCGCCCGCCAGCCAGAGGAGCCACGACGGCGCTGCTGCCACGGTGCCGCGAGTGAAGCCCGCCGCGTCAGGGGGCGGTGACGAGGGTGTAGACGGGGGCTCCGGAAGGGGCACGGGCCGGGGGCGTGGACGGGGCCCCGGACGGGGCAGGGGCACGCGCCTCGCTGGTGGTTCGGGCGGCTCCGGCTCCGGCTCGGGCTCCGCGGTAGCTACGCCGGCGAAGGCGCAGGCCGCTGGGTCGGGTCGCGGCAGGGGTCGGGGTCGGGGCAAGGGCCGCAGTTCGCAGCCGGGCAAAGCTTGAGGGACGATGCAAGGCTGAGTGGGTTGCGAAATAAAAAAATCCAGACCCGGAACCGGAACCGGACGCAGGAGGGAGACGGAGACACGAAAGTAGGGACAGTAACACATTGCAAGAAGCTGCTCCGCCTCTCGCTGCATATACAAGTGTAGCGAGAAGAACCGCGCCCGACCCAAACTCGCGTGCGGCTTGATGTATGTGCGACGGGATGAAATCGACCGGTCAGACGTCCAGGTCGGCCGGGACCGCCTGACGGTGCTGCTCGCCCGTGGACCCGTGGGACGGTACCTGTCTGGGTCCATGCCGGTCCGAAGGTTGGACCCGAGGCCGGTGCTGGTTCCCCGGGGGCCCGTGTGGCCGTGTTGCTGGGGCAATGCGAGGGCCCATGTTTGGGCTGTGTGTCTTGATGTGTTGCATGCGGAGGGTTGCTGAAGTGGAGGAGGGGGTTCGGAAGGGAATGGTGCGTCCTCGTGGCTCGCGGGTCTGTGGGCATGCCGGCCTTGTGATGCCGGCCTTGAGATGTGTGTTTTGGTTGCCGATGCGGGCGGGTGCGTATGTCGTCACGTGTCTGTGGCGCGTTGGGTTGGCGCATAGCGCGGAAATTGTCGGCATGAGTGTGCGACGCGGCGCGGGAGCTGCTGGCGTGTGAGGTTATTTTAGTTGGTTTTGTGTGCCAGGACAGCGTCCATAGCGGGTTTGCGGCCCATACGCGCCCGTGGGGTCGGCTTACATGGGGGTTCCTTCAGGCCTAGTGGCTTCCCACCAAAGATGCGAGTAGCGCTGAGGCTGGGCGGGTGACATCGCACCGCGGGTTTTGTGGGCTGCAACTGCAGGCGCCGGCGCGGTAGGAGCGGGCTGTTCTTCCGGCAGCCTCCTGTCTGGGGTAAATTGGTAAAGGAGGCGCGTGCGAACTGTCGAGGTGTTCTAGGGTCGGATGCAGCAGCTGGGCTGAATACCTACGGGCGGTCCCTGTTGGTCTACTTTCCATTTCTCACACCCAGGCAGGCGCTTCAGCGACGAGCAGGGTGCACGTCTCTTGTGTCTGTTCGTCGCTCCTGGTTTCACAGACGGCAGGGTGGGAGGGGTAGAGGGTGGGAGGGTATACGGTGCCCTCTGCTGGGTTGCCCGCGGGATGGCGGATCGGAGCGTTGCCACGGGGACGTTTTCTCGTTTTGGGGATCTTGGTGATACACGGTGATGTCGCCTTACCCCGCGGGACCTGGCTGCTGCAAGGCTCCAGGCGATGCGATGGGGCGAGGGGGCTTGCCCGGGGTTGAGTACGTAATGAAATGGGTCCTGTTGAACCAGCGGGCCCCGGGACTCTGTTTGCATGAGAAGTCCGCGCGTTGTGAACTTCTGTGCGCTTTGTGGTACCGAAAGTACTTGGCAAGCGCATCCAGCGTGAGGGTGTGTACATCGACCACCAACCTTGCTGGCCGGCTGCTGATCATGACGGTACAAAGTTCGGTCCAAAAAATGATGCCTGACACACCGGACTGCCGCGAAGCAGATGCATGCGCCTTTAAAGCTGCGCGCTCGCGCCCCATGCGTGCGGCGCGCACCCATACGGCTTTTCGTGCGACTTGGTAGCGATGGCCGCACCTTGCTTTGACCCGCTCAGGATGTGCGGGCAGGTTGCAGTGGGTTCGGATGGACTGTTGTCCCTGACTCCTACGGCCTGTCGACTGCCTGTCGCGCCGGTCCTTGGGGAAGCGTGATCTCCAAATGTCGACCCACGTTTTGAGGTGTACCGAGCCGCATATTGTGTCTGCTTACCGGCCTCGTAAGATTCGTGGCTCGTATGGGTGCCAGTGACTGCGTTGCTCTTCACCATTCATGAACACGCCACGACGCCTTCGGACAACAGGGACGCAAAGGGTTCTACCCAGACACAACACGCAAGCCGCGGCAAAGCGCACAATAGCCCTCTCGACACATGTCGCGTGTCGTGTCGTAGCGTATGTGGTTACATGCCGCACGCAGTCGCACGCTGTACAGATAGCAATTACATGCCGTACGAATAGTATGGTGCAAAACAAATTGATGAGCCAACCAACCGTGGGCCGAAGGGACGTGTGCAACCGACTTGCAGTGCACATCGGCGAACACTCCAAACAAACCCAACGCTTCCCAAGTAATTGTCCTCGCTTGCTTCACCGAACGGCGAACGCGTTTGAAAACCGATCTACGCAACGCAAGTTTAGCATCTTACGCACAAGGTAATTGCCCAGCTATTGCCCTTGCATACACGAGCTGAGACCTACACTTGGTTGCCCACAGGCTTGCAATCCTTGAGTTGCAGCAATAACTTCAGTTGGCGTGGAGCCTCTCCCGCGCCGTCCCGCGCCTGCTCTCGCATCTCCCCGCACTTCCCAGCACCTCCCCGCACCATCAAGTAACGTCTCTGACCTGAAAGCGATGCCACACGTACCAACGGCCCAAAGGGGCACACGCCTTCGAACCTGATCAAGCACCGACAGGCACCAACCTGGAGACACATTCACGATGCAGCAATCCCTGCTGCGAACAATCTTTCGATTCTACCATCCACCTCCCTCTCATCAGCGGACGGTGGTTGTCAACATGTCAAGAAATATCGTCATGCGCCCACGCCACCAAGGGGAGCCACCAAGGGGAGCCCGGGCATGGGGACCTGCTTTCCCGCAAGCCAACCCCGCGGAGCAACAGCTTTCCGGCGCTGGCCGCCCTGCACCTCGCCGCACCGCACACCTGGCTCGCTACAGCCCTGCCCCGTCGCTCTCAACACCGGAAGCACGCGGCCTGCCTCGCCTTCCCAGCGACCCGATCCTTCGTTTCCACCGTTCCCGAAGACCCGAACCCGTCCTCCTCCATCTGTAGACCCAGCCACCGCAACTAGAGACGCTTGCCTTCTCGAAGACGGCCATCGAAGCCGCCTTTGGAAGGCCTCGCAACGGATCATTGTCCGCGCAACCGCGCTCCGAGGACTTCAGACACCCGGGTTCCCCAGGATCGCCGTTGAAAGGCCCGAGATCCATCGGCACACTGCCGGCAATCGCACCGGCGCGTGTCAAACCGTCGAGTCCTTCCCCGAGCGCAAATCAAGCTTTGGGCCCCCCCAGATCGAGCCCACGTGGACAGGGGGCAGGCGGAAATGGCAGGTCGGCAGTCCTCTTCAGCTCGACAGTCTCTGTCGCACATTGGCATTTTCTGCGCAGCTACACCGGGAGCTACACAGGGAGGCGGAATGGCGCGACCCCGGCAGGCAACCCTGACATACGAGTAACAGATCCGCAACTGCCACCCCTCGAAAGAAAAATTCGAAAAACGTCGCACGGTCACCTGGCCCACAGACTGCTGGGGGCTCTCCGATGCGGCAATCTTGCGAGTGACACATGGGACACACGGGACACAAGGCAGGCAAGAGGCAACCGAGGCGGGCGCTAGATTCTTGCAAGGCACCCCAAAGCACACTGTACGTCAAGAACTCAAGATCCTGGTAGCCCCATCCGCTTTCGATCCAAGCCACCGTGAAGCGGCAACCTCCCATTCCTAAAACTCTAAAACCCTAAAACACCTCGCGCCAAGACTAATGGGCCCTGGCACAGTGGTGAGGATCGTGCGACTGACAGTACGGCTTTTGTCGTACATTTTCGGTATTGCCAAGTAACCTCGACATCGCAAGGTGAAGTGCACGCACGACATTGCCATAACCCCCTCCCACTGGTGTTTCGCCCCCACCCACGGCTGTACGAATGCATTGGATAATGGTTATGCACGGAGATGTTCCTGTACGGCACCCCTGCTGGTCCCGAACCCTTTCTGTGCTAGCTGTACCGCCTCACTGTTGCTCCAGCAGTGCCGGACTAAGCCCCCAAGCCCCAACTACCCTAACAAGAATGCTAAAAATAATGCCTCGAAAGCCAGCCCAGACCAGATGGTATTAATAAACAAATGAAGGCATCAACGTCCCCACCCCGGTCACGATCTCCCCACCGGCACCCCACGCTCACCCAGACGCTGGATGTTCGAAAGCGATCCACCAGACTACGATAGCAGCCGTGAACGCCCGACTGCCACCCAACGGATGGACCCCCCAGTCGAGCCTGACGCACCCCAGTCCTACCCAACGTCGCAACCCCTTGCTGCGGACGCGCGTGCCGCCGCCGCATCGCCGCTTCTTCAAACAGGCCCGGTGCGGCCGCCGCCACTCCGCCGACCCCGCAGCAGCTGCGACCCTCACACCGGCCGCCGCGCAACGATCCGCGCAGCCCCCAGGGCCCCATCTACCCTGGAGCGCCGTTCCCTGGAAGTGTAACGCTCACACGCGCGCGTCGAGCTGGCCGCTCATCGTGACGACGGAGCAGCCGCGGCCCTGCGGCCACCACCGGTATCCATCCTCCACCTCCTCCGCCTTCTCTCAAGGCGCGGCCCTCTCCGTTACATCTCTTTCTCGTGACACAGGACGTGACCGACACACATCGCGGCGCATCCTCCTCCTCCGCCTGCTCCTCTCAAGGCGCGGCCACGTCCCGGACCCTGGGGCAGCAGGCGTCGCCAGGCGCGTTGAACACCGCCACCCCGCAGCCGCGGCCCGGGCACAGCTCCGCGAACCTGGTGCAGCTGCCGGCGGCCTTGAGGGTGAAGCACAGCGACACGCCCTTGAGCCCTTGGGCGTAGGTGAGGTCCAGCTTTGTGAACTTGAGGACGGGGTTGGTCGCGTCCCAGCTGAAGGAGGTCCTGGCCTCGGCGGCGGTGGACAGGTTGAACGGGCCCAAGGAGCCCTTGCACTGGCCGTTAGCGAGCAGCTCGAACTTCTGCAGGCCGTCGGAGCAGCAACGCGTCCGGGCGTTGTCGCAGCTGCTGGCGGCGACTGGGTCGACGTACAGGAGCAGGCAGACCCGATCCGAGGGGAGGCCGGTGTCTTTGACGGAGGTGACGTTGGCGACGGTAACGCGCCAGGGGTACTGGTTGGAGCTGTACGACGCACAGTTGCAGTACGGGAACAAGGGGTTGCCGTCGATTGACGCCGGGGTCGGCCTTGGAGGGGATCGAGAAGGTGGCGACGGCGGTTGAGACGGGGTCGACCGTGGAGGGGAAGGTGGCGGCTGCGATTGGGGCGGGCTCGGCCGTGGGGGGAATGGGGAAGGTGGTGACGGCGGTTGAGACGGGGTCGACCGTGGAGGGGATGGTGACGGTGGCGGTGGCGATTGAGGCGGGCTCGGCCGTGGAGGCGACGGGGAAGGTGGCGGCGGCGGGGATTGAGGCGGTGGAGGGGGTGGTGACGGTGGCGGTGGCGATTGAGGCGGGCTCGGCCGTGGAGGGGATGGGGAAGGTGGCGGCGGCGGGGATTGAGGCGGTGGAGGGGATGGTGACGGTGGCGGTGGCGATTGAGGCGGGCTCGGCCGTGGAGGGGATGGTGACGGTGGCGGCGGCGGGGATTGAGGCGGTGGAGGGGATGGTGACGGTGGCGGCGGCGATTGAGGCGGGCTCGGCCGTGGAGGGGATGGTGAAGGTGGCGACGGCCGCAGAGGTGGGGGCCTCTGCGGTGGCGATGGCGGACGTAGCGGGGGTCGTGGTGGTGACGGCGGCGGAGGCGGCGGCTTGCGTGGCGGAGATGGAGACGTGGGCGGCGGAGGCGGGGGCGGTGGGGGCGGTGGGGGGGCGGAGGCCTGGGTGGCGGCGGGGTCGGCGGCAGGGGCGGCGACGGCACGTCGGGTGGCGGCGAGGGACGGGGGCCGAGGACTCGGCGGCGAGGGCGGGGGTCGCGGCGATGGTGGCACGTCAGTAAGTCCGACAGCCGGGCTGGGCGGCTTGGGCGGGCTGGGCGGGCTGGGCGGGCTGGGCGGGTTGGTGAATAGGGTCGGGCAGCATGCCTTTGACGAATCGAAGATGGCGTATTGTACGTTGTTGCCGGTGCCCAACGGGTCTTTGAAGGTCTTGGCGGCTGTGCAGGTCCCGGGGACGCGGTTCAGGCACACCGGCAGACCCCCGGAGGGTACGAACGCCTTTACCACAGAGTACGGCAGCGTCAGGCCGCGAGTGACGCGCAGCACGGCGGCCCCGCGGATCTCCGGGATGTCGTCGATGCCCACCACATGTACCTGCTCCGCCACGGTGACGCCGCTCACGACCCGATTGATGCCCTTGTAAAGCAGCACCCGGGTGACGGAGCCCCTGCACTTGGGATCGACGTCGAACTCGATCTTGTAGAGGTCGGCGCGGCAGCAAGGTTCCTTGACCGTCGCGTTCGCGCAGATGGTGCCGGAGGCGCCCAGAGTCACGTTGAAGCACTGCCAGTCGCTGCCGTCGTAGCGCAACGTGGCGCGGTGGCTCTGCAGCCGGTAAGGGCTGCGGCGGGGCTGCTTGGTGCAGGCGCAGTACGGGAACGCTGTCGCGTTGTAGCTGCCTAGCAGCGACCGCCGGAATTCATGCGCGTGCACTGAAAAGGCCGCTATGGCGACCAGGAACGCCCAAAGCTGAAGCTTCCACATCTTGTGAGACCTCACTTGATGAAACGATTGCAATTACCTGCACAAAGTCCAAGGATCTTGTGAATAGAATGTCAAGCGCTGTCAATAATTGCAAGTCAGGGCCAGCCTTGCACCTAGCTGTCAGCTAGCTCGGGCTGGGAATTTAGACAGTCTCGGCGGTGTTAATGACTCATAGAATTACAGAACGATTGAAATAATATTATTTTACAGAAGAAATATAGCTTCACGACGGGGCTCTGGAGGGCCCTGCGGTCTTGCGTCGCTTACCTCCACTCCGTCGAAGGAAAATGTGCGATCGATTCAACACTGCAAGGTAAGCTAGCGTTCCTATATATGATTATAATTATACATTTTGCTATCTTAATACCGGTAGCTTACCGCAAGATTAACAAAGAATCGTGTTTATATGTATCCTGAAATACGGCATGGTAGTTGGGAATGCAAGAAGGCGCCGATTAAAGGTGATCTCCTGCTCCCTCATCTCCCTCGACTCTGTTCCAAGTTAGGCCACAAGAAACACTTGTACAACACGGCTTCAATTCCTGCAAGTAAATGACAGGGTGAAGAACACAGGTTGTGGGCACATGCTGATGGCTGTATGTTCCATCGCAGCCCAATAAAGGACAACAATCCGTGCGCGTGGATCGATGTGGATGTGCGTTGACGGATGGACCGCATGCCCGCGCAAGCGCGGCCTTGGACGACTCCATGAACAAGACGCACAAATTGAAACGCAAAATCCTTCCTGACCTAGTACACGTCGGAAGCAGCGAATGCAGGGAATAAACACTGAGGTTTCTCATACGGCCGGTCCGGCGGCGGTCAAAAGCCCCAGCTAGCTAACTTGTCGGTAATTACCTGGGCGGGTGAATGAATGCTCTGCAGCCATTTGCAGCGGACCTGAGAGAGGGTTCATCGATGCCTAACAGGAGCAGCCCCAGCGGCGTTTCCCGTCTCGCCGACATGGCAGCGAGGCAAGCGGCGCACGCCCTCACCCCAACGCTGCAGGAAGTGAAGACGGACCAGAACCGCTACCAGCACCAGCAGCCCGACGCGCAGAGGCAGACACCCGAGTCCAGCACCATTACTAAAGGGGGACGGGCGGCACACCCATGGGCGCATCGGCCGCGCATCAAGAAGATTACCGGGAAAGGTGCCCAAACAGGCACCTGTAACTTTCCTGCCTGGCAGGTCCGCTATGATGCAGTACTGTCGGCGGACTGAAGTCGCCGGCCGTTTTGAAGGATGTACCGCGGCCGTGTGTGAGTGCATTTCGTGGCCTGCCGTTGCTGTCGCCGCCGCCACCACAATTTTGGGGTTTCAGCATTTGTCGCCGCCGCCGCCGCAACAATTTGTGGGTTTCCGTATCTGCGCATCTTCCATGGCTTGAAAGAACGTCCGTTACAGCGGACTTTCAGAGCGCATCCTTGACGCGGACCTAGGGGAGGCGCTAGGCACCCTTCCTCTTTCCTCCTCCATTTCGTGTCCTCCGAACTTGCCGGGGCACATCCCCCCAAACCCACAAGCACCCCCGCGCTATTTCCTGTTTGCCTGCTTCCCGTTTTTGTACAAGTGTAGGTGGCAATGCGGCCGCGCGGCCGTGCGCCCCCCATCGCCGCGCAATGGCTCTCCACTGGAGCGTGATACATTCAATACACAGTCCCACCAGGTCCTATGCCTTCCTTTACGTTTTCTTCCTCGCCAACGGGCGCCGGATGAGACTAGGTGCGTGTGCCCGGGGGCGTTCTAGGGATAGGGCGTTCTAGCCTCCACCCCTAATGAGGACCAGCCACACGGCACGTTGTCGCTGCGCGTAGGCTTCCGGGCCGGTTGGACATGGCGGCGGAGCTCAGGATCTGCGGATGGCGGCTGCGAAGCAGCCAATAAAACGTACCTGGATATCGTGGCATTCCTTGGTACTAATCCTTGGCTCGTGCGTGTCGTGACCGCTGCTGATGAGCGTGTCGTGTGCTTTGACGGCACGGCACATACCGTACTCGGCCATCGGGAGCGAGGCACCGGGTATCCCACCACCACCACCATCAAGCCGGCAGTGGGCTGCCATGATGGTATCGTAAGTGCTACAAGGGTATGCCGCGGATGGGGATTTCAGGTATCTCCCGGCTTATCTCATGAACTCCTCAGGAACGCAAAGGGCTGTAGCTGCTGCAGGTGAGCTGTACCCTGCTGACGAGGCGTCAACGCACCCATCGACGCGGTTGGTGGTGCCACGACGTTGTCGCGCCGTCACATGCACACGACAGGCTCGCGCAGTATGTATAACGTATAAACACAGAATCGACGTCGTTGCATGTGCGCAGGTTAGGTGGCGTAACGCGGCGTGAAGAGGATAACGAGGAGCTTTCGAGTGCACCTTATCGCCTGGGTTCTGGCACCATGACAGATGGCACCACCATGCTATGTGGAAATGTGGCCCATGCGCGCGTGCGGACCAATCTTCCCCGACCCGACATCACCTCAATACCTGCTTGCATTTCGTCAGCGGCAAGACATTAGCGGTCAGGTATGATACCGATGGCACCATGAATGAATGAATGAACGAACGTTACAGCGGACCCCAAAGGGATCAACGGTGTATACCAAGGCACCATGTATGTACGGGATGATACACCACGGAGGACTCGCCGTACACATGCCGTACGGTCGAGCGCCGTGGACCCCCTAGCCGCAGCAATGTTAGTCGAAGCCCTGACGGCGATTTCGAGATTCACATGAGCTTCGCGGCACCGACCGGCATTGCGCCGCCGGTGGTGCGACCGGCCCAACCGGAGACGAGACGGAATGGCTCAGGCCTGAGAAGGACCGCCGCAGTCCACCCCACTTGCTCAGCATAGGGGCTGCACGTGCTGAAATGCACGTCGTCAGCACGTGCAGTCCCTAGGCTGAGCCAGCGTGGGACCGCGCCCCTCTCCTTCCCCTTCGGAGGTCTTTCCGTTAGGGCTAAGGTAGCAGCCCGCCACGCGACACGAGCCCCCTCCCTGTCCCAGTGCCACCCGCGACGCAAGGCAGCCCCCGCTGCGCGCCTTGATTCAGCAAACGATCCTCGTCTCGGGTTGATGCCTCTCTTATTCGCACAGGTATGGGATGTCGAGAAATGAGGCTCGTCGTCAAACAACGCCAGTCCGAAGCGCTGCAGCAGCTTGAAACCGATGACATTTGCGGCTTCCGGCGCGTTAGGAGTTGGCTCCACAGGAATTTTCCGGCCGAAAAGGACCACATACGGCAGGTCCAAGTCGATGTCCATTTTCAACACCTCCTGGCCGGTGGCCTCAAGCGCCCGAAGCGTATCCTCTGACAAATAGAGGTGCTTTGGCGCGCCGGGTTCCAGCAGGAAGCTGGTGGCCATGTACTTGCCGTTCGGAAGTTTCCATGAAACCCGCCACCACATGCGGTCGTGGGTTCTGTGGTAAATAAATTGCGGCGCAATGGGCTCATCCTGCACAATGCAGTCGTCTGGATGCCGACCGGCAACAAAGTTTAAGGGATAATCAATAGGACGACGTCTTGAACTTTGCCGGACATAACGGTTGACATTTCTCCAAAGAAGGATTCAAAGAATAGAATGTAATGCCGTCAAGGGTAATTACCCTTGATGCCGTGTTGCAAATCAGAAGGGACTACTACTGGCTTGCACTACTTGCAACGGACACTGTGCGTATATGCAGATATTCGAGGTATCCTGTAACATGCGCGAGGAGGCCCGAGAAAGCCTTGTTGTACAGTTTCCGTGCCCGCTGGTTTTGATTGTCGTTCAGCGCGAGCTTGTTGTATGCGCGGCGTAATTTTTAAAAGCAGAAAGCTGCGTGGTCGGTGGCACAACGTTCCGTCAGGCTTGTTCTCCTTCATCCTTCGTTGTTTCAGCTTTGGCCGCCTGTTGCCTCGACAACTCGGCGTCTGAATCGGTTGGATTCGATTTGGGGTGCGCCTGGTTGCACTCCCACCCAGGCCCATATCTGCATAGGAAACATCCTAAGGACCAGAGCGTGGTGGTCGCCGCTGGCGCCTACTGGTTGGACAGTTCAGCGTCTGAAACAATATTCTTATAAACCAGGGTCTGGTGCCTGCTACGGTCCTCAACGACTTACAATGAAACCGGTTTGTGATGGGGACTCCGGGTGACTGCTTATTGGATTTCCAAGCAGGCACTCTTCAGCATATGAGCGACCAGGAATGGTTTGAACCTGTACAGACCTGTACCTATCGGGGCAGACCTGCTACGACGCAAAACGTCAACATGGCCCGCACGGTTCAGCCGGATGCATTTAACGGCAAACACACGGCAGACGCAGTGCTGCTGCCGACGCACTGGTCCTCGCATGTTAGCGAATTCAAACTTGTCCGTCAGTAACGTACTCTCCAAGCACACAAGCACCTGGAGTTTTGCCGTGGCGTGCCGTCCCCGCGGCCGTCCCTTCCTCCGTCGCGTTATTAATTTGCCTTGAGCCCCCGTCAGTGCAGGAACTCCCATGCAGCGCGCGCGGGGGCGGAGGGGGAAACACCGAGGAGTGGCGCCGGAACACAGCTTCAAAAGAAAACTGCTGTTCACTGAACCCTGCCTCCCAGCTACTAGGGCCATGTGTCCGTGAAAACTGGGGCAGCAGCGTGAGGAGCTGAGGACTGCTCCGCGTCCCCCAGGAAACAAACACGCGGACTTCAGTCTTACTTGCTTCCACCGACGTCCGGTCAGCCAGTCTGATGACGGCGGCTAGAATCCCTTCTCTCCCCCGCGCTCCCTTCCCCCTTGAATGTCTCAAGGCCCAGGAGTGGACCACTCGGGACCAACGACACATCAACATCAATATAGCACCGACAGCAGGGACTCACCGCCCTCCTGCCACGGGGCCCTGCGCGAGCCCACAACACATGTATTGACCTCGTACGGCATGGGATTTGTCCCCCATCTCCCCCCATGCACACATAGTCGCACATATACATGCACACCGTGAATATTTTGGAGCACGAACGACCGCGTGTCGATCCGCTCGCCGAGTCCAATCAACATCCGCTCTCGCACACTTCCGCTCACCAGAAGTTTCGCTCATCGGGGGTCGGTAACGTGTTCAGCGTGGGCGGCCTCGCGCCGAGACACACCTCACCACCATCGACCGTCCCCACCTGCTCTCATATGCACACAGCAGCAGGGGCCGAACGCACGCATCGCAGGGCTCGGCGTGCCCGTGTCAATCCGCAAGAACTCCTTATCCGCCACACCCACCTACTAGTACGGCAACGTACGGCAATCTACCTCAGTGTAACGGTCACTGTTTGCGACCATGCACGATGCAAAGGCGGCGATGCACGCGCAAAAAATATATATTTAGCTGTGTCGATTATGACGATAAGACGGAAACACGCCGACAAAAGATGCGCCCGGCGAAGCCCCCGATGGAAAACTGATCGCGCCGACCTCCTCGGCTGATCACGGACAAGGCTGTTCATGGAGCGGCCGATGATCACACGCTCCTTCCGCTTCCCGTTCAGATGCTGCGGACCCACGAAAGGGTCGATCAGCGGTATCGAAGAACGTGCAGCGCTCTGCACGCGTCGCACGCACATGTTCCGACAGGCAGTACACATTGCGCTGATGCGGTCGAGCTCATGCGGCGGCCCCGCGCCTTTGGGCACGCGCGCAGCCACCCATCGGCGACAGTTGGTTGCTTAGTCGTCGAAACCAGACCTCCCCCCACACACACACTGAACCAGTCAGAGCCGTCAACCAATGCGAGACATACCTTTCTAAACCATAAGAACGGCATCTTGCCAAACGGGTTGGGTTCAAGGGGCTGCAGCGCCCTCATCAGAGCGCCGCTGCACGACTCGCAGCGGCCGATCACACGGCGCGACACGAATCCTCCGTTTTGGGATTCATTCGACTCCGTGCGCAGGAATCAGCCGTACGATGTGCGATGTACGACTCCACAGGTCCGAGCACACACACGCATCGGCACCAACGGACTCCCCCGGGTCGTACCCCGCCCTCTCCACCGGGGCGGACCTCGGGTCGACCTCGGCTCGATCACGCCACGGTGAACTGCGCCAGCATTCCGGCGACGTAGTGGTCGTGTACGGCACAGGACAGCAGCCACGTGCCCTTGTCCGCTGCGGGGCCCGGGACGAGGGAGGGTGTCGCGAGGGGACGCGAGCGGAGTTGCAGTGGGGTTGGGGTTCGGGGGGTAGAATCGTAAAAGGCAGTAGGGGTGTAGGGCTCTAGGGACCGATGAGGGAGCGTCACAGGACCTATGCTGCGTCATGTTGGGTTTGTAAGGACGCGGGGCGGACGTGGACGTCGAGTCGGCATGGTGTTCTGCAGATACTGTGTAAATTTCATAACCTACAACAACTACTTGTAGTAGGTTATGCCACTTTCTCAATGAAAATTGCACGTGAGGTGAGGCTGGCTGCGGCATGACGATGGGCCCCGCAAATCGACCGTGGCGGACCCCGCGTGGGCCCGCGCGCCTCTGACGTGCTGTGGCGCTTTTGAGGTGGATCGCCACTACCAAGTGTGGTACGATCTCGTACAGGCTGACAGCTCAGCCAACAGCCATTCGAGGGGACAGCACTCGCACCGCGACCCACCCGCGCGCATGTCGGCCGCCCGAGCTATGGAGGGCATGAGGGAGGCCAGAGTGCTGAAGCCCGTGTTGTCCACCTGTGTACGGCAGGACGGCAATACATGCGGGTTTACTTGATAAGAATTTAAGCGCACTAGAGACCGATAACAAGACCTTTTGCCAGACGGACTTTAGGATGTAAACGAGTGACTGTCGGGAGCAGGTTGGTCACGGGTACGGCATGTCGTACATGACAACTCGTACATGCCGTCCCCGTGGCAAGCCAGTAGGCCGGCACTCCGGCATCACAAGCCATCATCACGGCACAGGGATCACCACACAGGAATGCATAGTATGGTTTGCGCAGCTCAAATCTCGGCAAATTTAACAGACTGGGGCTGGAAGGCACGTCTGGAGTGCCGGGAAGACACGTACCTTTGTGCTCTGTCCCATGAAGTACGGCGAATGGAAGTCGCCCTCGGTCCCGTACGCGACCAGCAGCCACCGCACGGTGCTGTTGGCGGGCAGGTTCAGTTGCGGCAGGTTGCAGTACAGGTAGCCGTTGATGGCGTGCTTCAGGTTGCCCTCCTGTGGGCAGCAGGCGGCGAGGGGTAGGAGTGGGGCCGGGGCGGGGGTTAACGCGACACAGAAGCCCCTGAACGGGTGCGGAGCGGGCGGGTGATGCAGCAAGAAGGGTGTTGTGAGGAGTGATGACCCGCGGGGTCCACTGTAAATATGAATAACAACACCACATGTGAATGCCGTTTACCCGTGCACTCGCGCCGCAGCGCTCGCGCCCCGTCAGCGCAAGCCTGGCAGCCCCGGGGGACAGGGCCTGGCCCTGTCCAACGCCGGACGACGCACGCCCCGAGGACTACTACGCCGTACACACAGCCCGGTTCTGCCGTATGTCTTCTGCCGTATGTCTCCGACCCATCGGTCTGTAGAGCCCGATATTTCAACATGTAACGCGCTCCGTGCGATCAAGAAGGCGCAGCACTGCGTACGTTCGACGCGCACGTCGCGCACGTCTTCGTGACCCGCGGGTCGACCCGCGGGTCGTCGGTCACCCTCGACCCTGGACCCTGCTCACCTCGTAAATGCCCATCAGATTGGCGCTCTCCAGCACCGTTTCGTTGATGTCCGCGGCGTTGATGTCGATGTAGGGGCTGGTGGCCTCATTCATGACCTGCCAGTAGAGCGGGATCATAAGGTCCACCCCGGACGGCACCAACATGCCAGGCTGTAGCTTGCTGGGCTGTAGCACCCCCGCGTCCGCCACCACCAGGGCGCCCACCAGGCCAGCGCACGGCGCCGAAACCACATCCACCGTGCTCGTGTATCCGTACACGACGGTGTTGAAGTCACCTGGTCAACGCATTGGAGGTAACGCAGTCAGTGCTCACAAGCAGCGCACAGCGGCCCGAATGAGAGGCTGTCGGGTAGGTCGGGCTCCGGACATGGAACGTGGAGCTTGTCTTTTACGAACTCCTCGAGTTCGGGCAGCTTTTGGTCAAGTGGTATGATGCGCATGAGGATGAATGACTTCCTCCATGATGACTCCTCGATTGCTCCTCCTCCTGTACGGCTCCTGCTCCGTCCGTTCCTCTTTCCCCCCGGCCCTCTGCCCCTGCGTACCTAACGCCGGACCCGCGGTGTACGGCACGATCCAGCGGTACACGCACGTGTCACCAACCGCCACCTCCGGGCAGTTGCCATCTCCAATCGCGATCAGTCCACCTCCCGGCGAGATGTTGACCGCGTAGTCCTCGAGGTCGGTCAGGTTGTTGCGCAGCGTCACCTCCAGGGTGTCTCCGACCTGGGCGGCGAGCGGGGCAGGTGGCCGGCGAGGGGGCCAGGTGGCCGAGGGGGGCAAGCGCGAGTAGTGAGAGACGGGGGGCCGAGGGGGCCAGGTGGCCGGCGGGTGCGTGGCCGGCGAGGGGGGCAGGTGCAGGGTGTCAGGAGGTGGTGCCCAGGGTGTTTCGCAAAGTAACTAACCCACCCAACCCGATCCAACCCAACCCAAGGGTGTATTAAGAGGACGCTGCCCGTCGGATGAGCGAGCGGGGGCCGTCAAGATGGGCGCTGCAGGTCCACCTCTACCGGGCAGGGTCCGCATCCCTGCCTGACAGGTAATGATCCCCACCGGGCGACCGTCCCACGTGGGTCGCACACCCTCCCCCTGCTGGTGATCGATTCATCAATCTCAACATTGTCGAAACACGGATCTTAAGTTACTCTAAATTACTGTAGGCGGAAGACCTCGTCTTATGCGATCCAATGCCATATGCCCCTGCCCAGCCCCGCGGACCTCGACCGTGATTGTGGGCCCCATGATGCCGTAGTACAGCGGTGTATTGGCGCGCACGGTGAAGGTCGCGTCGGTGTAAGCCCTGTGTCGGACGAGAAGTGGGGCAGGGAGCATCCACCACGTCAATATAAGCAAAACACGTCGACGAAATGAACATCAAGAGGCTTACTGGCGACAGCCTCGCCTTGTGCTGTTTGTACACAGGTTTGCCCTCCGACATCCCCCGGGTTCATTGCTGGCAGCCGTGTCCCGGCAGCCTGGTAGCCGCGAACCGAACCGCAAGTGCTCTCAACGCTCGGGCTTCCGCACGTGTTGTTTTACCTGAAAACAGCCTTGCGGTATTTGGATCCGATGCCGTACACACTCTTGAGCAGGTACTTGTCCGACTCGACCTTAGCGCTCGGGTCCACCAAGTCCTTGTTGCACCTGAGCACACATAAAAGCACATCCGAACACGAATTGTAACTTGAACTTTGAACTGGTTTGGGTCGAGGACGAACGCTTCGTCGATAATCACAAACGCGAGCAGACGGCCAACATGCCCTGCACCGTAGGAGAGAGATGTAGATGTACAAGATAAAGCGCCAGCGAAGGCGCCACCGCTAAGGCGGCTGCGCTGCGCTGTGCTGTGCTGCGCTGTGCTGTGCTGTGCTGTGGAACACGGCCACAACGCGATGGTGATGGTGATGATGATGATGTGCAGCGAGAGCCCCGCCACATCCGGTGCAGTGCAGTGCAGTGCAGGCCGACAGCGATGTGTGTGTGTCCCCATCGGGGTTTCGCCACCACATGTTGACAGCGGACGCAGATCAGCTTGAGAGGCACACGGCACACGAACTGCTGAGACGCGCTTCAGCGGCATGAACACCATCGAGAGACCCGTGGCCGACACTTCATTCGCCAACTGCATGTGCTGGCGTTTCCCTGGGCAGGCACTCATCATCCCTGTGTGGGAGTTCCGCCACAAATGTAGAACCGCCCATGCCTATACATATGGGAGTCCGCCGCAACATTCCGCCGTGTTGCCGCCTCCGGTGCGTAAATCACAAATAATCTTTCTGCCCCGCCCGGCATGGACGTACTGGTATCCGCCGGGCGCGTAGTCCCAGTCCACCGGCTCGGCCTGGATGTAGTACCGCCGGGTGACGTTGGTGAGGGTCGTACTCTGGAGCACCGCCGGGTCGTACGCCACGTCGTACATGGCGCGCATGCCCGACGCCACGTGGTCTGCCACACGGCACTGCAGCTCGAAGGTGCCTGCGTCTCGAAACAGTGCACACAGCCACGCACACACAAAGGCAGGCAGCGGCTCGGTTTTCTTTTACACAGCGAGAGAGGAAGGACACGTTGCCGCGATGGACGACGGCAGCAGCGGTCAAGGAGGTCCCCGTATCAGCGGGTGGATACGGCGTGGGAGGGTGGGCCACCTGTCCATGGCAAACGGCCGCGTCGGCAAGGGCCAGCAGCCGCATCGATGACGAGGCCTCCTAACATGCAACAGCGCTGTAGCACCGCCATATTGGTCGTCCTGCCGTGCATTCGGCCGTGTACTACATGCCGTACGTGCCCACCTGGTGACGTCATCACGACGTCGGCACTGATCATGCCGCCGGGGCTGATCTGCACCGAGTCCGAGTTCTGTGAGTTGTAGTTGAAGCGGGGGCCGCCCATGTTGGGCGTGTGCATGTCCTCCAGGGTCCCGATCACCATGATGTGCATGCGGACCTGGGGGAGTGGTATGGGGAGTGGTATGGGGAGTGGTATGGGGAGTGGTATGGGGAGTGGTATGGGGAGTGGTATGGGGAGTGGGATGGGGAGTGGGATGGGGAGTGGGATGGAAAGTGGGATGGGGAGTGGGATGGGGAGGCGGGTGCGGAGGCGGGTGCGGAGGCGGGTGCGGAGGCGGGTGCGGAGGCGGGTGCGGAGGCGGGTGCGGAGGCGGGTGCGGAGGCGGGTGCGGAGGCGGGTGCGGAGGCGGGTGCGGAGGCGGGTGCGGAGGCGGGTGCGGAGGCGGGTACGGAGGCGGGTGCGGAGGCGGGTGCGGAGTGGTTGCCGAGTGGGATGGGAACGTAGGTTGAGGAGGCGGCACGCAGGCGGCACGGGGTGGGTGCGGAGTTGGCAAGAAGTGGGCAAGAAGTGGGACGGATAATCACGGAGTGAGAGGAGCGGCGTGGAGACCTCCAACGAAGAAACCAACAGCAACAACGAACGTCACGTTGTGCGGATCCACCGTAAACAGACCAGGACATACATAGCGGCCCTAGGCCGTGTCGACAGCTCGAACCCCGGCTGCGCCCCGGCCTGCCACCCACCTTGTCCCCCTGGGTGAAGTTGAGTTTGGGCATGTTGCAGTACATGAAGCCGTTGATGCCGTGCTTGAGCATGTGCTCCTGCGGGGCAGCAGTGGGCGGAGGCCGACAAATGGTCAAGAGAGGAGCGGGGCGGGGCGGGCCGATGCGCGGCTGGTGCGGGGGTACCGTAGGTTGGAGTTGGTGGGTGCGGGGCTGCGCATGGGGCTCAGATGTGTGGTGTGGCGAATGGAAAGGCTGGTGTTGGACTTGAGCCATGAGAAAGTTGCGGCTGATGGTTGCACCCTGATGTGGTACACCGCCGTACTGCGGGCATCGCATCGCAGTCCGGTAATTTGGGCGCAAAGCAGCAGTCCTCATGTCGTTGCCGGAAGAAAACAAAATGACGGAGGGATGTGTTTGAGAGCGAAAGTCAGCCGGACAGCAAAGCACTAAAGAACTGGAGGGATTTAGCAAAAACGCAATAACTACTGGGGGGCGAGCCCTTCTGGGGGCCGAGCAAGCTCTGCCATGTTGTCAGGATCGGGCCCGACGAGTGGCTCCTCCTCTAGCTGACCCAGGGGTCGGAGGCCAGGTAGGAGGGGCGCGTATCCATCACGTTGACCCCGCGCGTGTACGGCAGAGTGTACAGCACCCCAGTCGCCGTACCTGGAATCCCGGGTCCGCCCTCAGCGCAGCCACAGCCTTTGCATCCGATGCCAGCGCGCCGCCATCGCCCAGTCGCGTCCGCAGGTTCTCCTGTACGGCACGGTGCAAACACAATACACACACGCGCACACACAGATGACATGTGTTTGCAACCCACCCGTTCCGATCCCGAGGGCATCCTGCCTCTTTCCTCCTCAGCACTTACACGCACACGGTCGCCATCGGCCGGGCCCCGCCACAAGAACAACTACTTCGGTAATCCTCACCCCTCCACCTTCAAAAGACCGGTTGCCGCTGCGACCTCCACCTTTGCGCCCAGGTACAAGGTAGTACGACACAGGAGGCTTGGCGTGCAGTAACGGAACACCGGAAACCGGGCAAATGCACATTCACCGCGCCGGCGCCGGCCAACCCTGCCAGCAGCTGCCTCCATTGCATCAGGTTCATTCCTGGCGCACTCTCCTGGAGCCATTAGATCCCTCGCACACCCGCTCGTCGGACGGACGCTGGGCCTCACCATGAAGTTGGACGACTTGCTCTCGTCGGTGACGGTGAAGAAGATGATCACCTCGCGGTCCACATCGTTGGGCCGCGGGTCGGCCGGGTCCGTGAGCTTGGCTGGGGGTCGCGGACGGCCAGGTGATAACATCAAGGGCGGGAGGGGGGAGTCTGAGAGGACGAGGAAGGGGCAAACCCAGCGCCAGTGCAGGTGGCACAGCCCCCGCCTCGAGGCGGCACCGCAACCAGCAGACCTCCAGGCATATACGGTGCACCACATTGTACCGCCTTGCCTCCAGATACCAGGCGTCCGGGCATGCAGTCAGAAGCCCGAGCCGTCCCCTCACCCACGCCCTGCCCTGCACCCAGCCAACCAGCCCGCCAACTACGGTATCCCGCCCGCCCACCCCCGCCCGCCAGCTACGCACCCGGGTCGGTCACGATGATCGCGCCCACCAGTCCCGCGTACGTCTCCGCCGTCTCGTCCAGGTGGCTGTGGTACATCCACAACATGGAGGACGGGTCCTTGGGCCCCGGGCCAGACCGGTCGGTCACCTGCGGGGCATCCACCGGGGGCGGCGATCGGCGAGTGGGGGCTGTCAGGGCGGGGGCGGTCAGGGCGGGGCCAGTCAGGTGCATCCATCGTTCCATCTCCGGGACCTCCCGGGTACCTCTACAACGGTACTTCCAGACCTGACGGTACTCCGGACTGAAGATTGTTGCCGCAGAGGTTCTACCATGTAGGGTCAAGGTCATCCATATGGGCAATTTGAAGGAGGTCAACGGCAGGGCGCCCCTGCCGCCAGCCGGACACACCCGAAGTAGTTGCTAACCCGCCACCCAGATCCGTACCCCCATAGCCAAATCCATCCGTACAGCGCCGTATCATGTGGGTAGGTTACAGGCTTACCTGCCACACGTAGGTGTACGTCTGGTTCGGTTGTACGACATCGTCCAGCTTCATGCTGGCGGGCGTGCCGTCCTCGTACAGCGTGCCCTCGTTGGCCTTGTTGTACCTCACGCCGTGCGGGTGCATCGACACGTTGATGGCGGCGCGGTTGAGCAGCACCACCTGGGGCCAGAAGCGCAGCGCCGCAAGGGATCGTTTTGCGGCCCTCGCGGGGTTTGAATGAATCAGGTTGCTACCCGGCCCGGTTCGCTGGGATAACTGAGACGAGTTGCAGATTACGCTCCGGGAAAGCTGCAGGAAAGCGCGGGTGACAGCGGTGGGAAGTCTCCTAAAGACATAAAGGCTTCGGTGAGGCACCTCGTGCAATCGTCTCTTGCACGTCCTGCCCGTGTCCCTCCTGCCCCTGTTGTCCGTGTTGGCCGTGCCACAGCTGCCCCTGCCCCTCATGCCCCTGATCGCGCGCCTGCCCAGGCCCCTGCCGACTAGTTGGGAGGGACCTGTCCCATCTCCCATGCCGTACCTTGATGCTGTCGCCCACAGTCGCCCGCATGATGGGCCCCACGAAGCCCAGGTACTTGTCCTCCGGCGACCGCTCCTTCAGCTGCGTGAACGACGCATCCGTGTATTCGCGGAACAGCGTCTTGGTCAGCTTGTAACCCAGCCGCGAGTCGCTGCCGTCCGCGACGGGGCCGTTCACAAACTGGAAGCCGTCGATACCCTCCGCGAACACCTCCGGGGGGTCCCTGGAGGCGCGGGGCGGGCGCCGCGGTGGGAACGGGGGGGGTTCGGAGGACGTGGCACTCGGGTACGTGTACGGCACATGCACGTGGTCAACCCGGGGCCGGAGGCGTCGTCGGGGTGGGGCGGGGAGGCTGCACCGGGGTCGCTGTGTGGGCCAAGCAGTTGGAGGTCGACTGGAGGACAGCCCCGAGTGTCGGCACGAACCCCGGGAGCCGAGGAGCCAATCGGTTGGATGCCGGCGCAGTGGGCGGGAACGCCCGCCGCGGTCGGCGCAGTGGGCGGGAACGCCCGCCGCGGTCGGCGCAGTGGGCGGGAGCGCCCGCCGCGGTCCAAGCGTCAGGAGCGCCCGCTGCGGCTCAAGCTGTGGGCTGGCGTCGCGTTGAGGGCCGCAGATAACCCCTCCTCGCACAACTCTGAAACGTCAAGACATTCCCCTCTTCCAATCCGAACCCAAACCGAAGCCCGAACCCAAACCTCCCACGCCTTTCTCACAAGCAGGCCTGGGTGTTGTTCTCGCCCGTGTAGCTCCACTCCACCTCCTCCGCCGCAACGTAGTACAGCCGCTCCTTGCCGCCCTGGGGCAGCGGCGCGGGGTTACCTGCGACCCACGGGTCACGTCACGTCACATCGGGCCACGCCGCGTCGCGTCGCGTCGCCGAATGCGGGGAACGGGGACACACAGACCTCGCCGCAAGGCACCGTGGCATCAAGTGCGTGGGCGGCCCCGTATGCCCCCACAGCCAGCGCTCTCAGATACGCCCCAGCACCCAGGCGGCGCTCGACGAGGTCCTCCCAACACACACTCTCACCCTGCCTAAGCGCAGCCTCACTGTTGGGCACTGCTAGGCCCATTTCTTAACCACACGCACACCTGCCGGCTCTGCCTGCCCACGCGACCACCCCCTCACCCTGCACGGTGTATAGGTCCACCATGCCGCCCTCCATGTGGTAGTTGATGTGGCAGTGGAACATCCAGGCGCCCGGCTCGTCCAGGACCATGTTGACCGAGTAGGTGGCTCCAGGGACGGCGGTGAACTGATCCACGTGGTGGCCGTTGAGCTGTGGGTGGTTGGGGTCAGGTGGTGATTGGAGCGGTCCAGGGACTCTCCCGGGCGAGCACATGACGTACCGGTATGTTTTCACACAGTACGATTAGGTTGGGACGCGAGACCAGGCTAGTTTTACCGCAACGGGCAGGGGCGAGCCTCCGAATTGCTGAGGAACGCGCCCTGGGTGCTGCAAGGACTTGAGGAGGTTGAACAGCGGACTGCGAGGCGCAGACCGCCCGGGATGGGCTTCCGCCCAATCCCTTGAGGGGGCACAGCTGTCACCGATCCTCAGGGATCGGGCGCGCGCCCTTGGTTGAGAGCGAGGGGACAAAGCCCCTTATGCCCCTCTCCCCTGAATCCGGGGGAGAGTGCTTCGGCGGTCTCCCGTATGGGGCGGGTTAGCGCCCCCGGCCAGCGTCGGCCCGGCAGATATGTAACGATTCACACACACACACACACACACACACACACACACACACACACACACACACACACACACACACACACACACACACTCATGGCCGACACACTCCCGGGCGGGTCTCGTATTTAAACACACTCTCATTCATGGCCGAGCTGAACCCCACTCTCAGACGATCTTCAATGGCCGGCACCGAGCCGCTGACTTGCCCCACCCAGGACCCAGCCCACGTCCGCCCCATGTCCCTACCCCTGCTTGGCTCCCGCGTCGATCCCCCTCCCCCCACGGATGTGGCTGGGGCTCTGGCCTGTCTTTACTTTCGATTCCCCCCCGCCCGCGTCAGCCCGCCTGCAGCGACTTCCTCTCCACCCGGCTCGCATCCGCCCCCCCGATCCCTCCTCCTCACGCACGCACCCCGCCCGCCCGCCTCACCTCCACGGCGTGTCCGTGCCAGTGGTAGTTGTGCAGACTGTCGCTGGAGCCCACACTCGCGACGTGCCACCGCACCCGCTGACCCACTTGCAGCGTCAGGTAGGACTGCGGCATGTTGCACCAGGTGTAGCCGTTGATGCCCATCTTGTTGTACGACACGCCAGCCGTGTCCATGACCTTGTCGTACGGCATCATCGCGCTCAGGCGCTCGTTGACGACCTGGGGATGGAACCAGACGGTTGGCAGCAGGAAGCCGCACATCATCATCATCATCATCATCATCATCATCATTATCATCATCATTATCATCATCATTATCAACAATTACAACAACACGACGTCATCCAACGGTGCAATGTCGAAACGTCCAAACGCCAACGTCAAAAAACCTCACGACCTGCGGCCCGCTGACGCGGCCTTTGCTAGGCCCGCTGGGCACACGCGCCCGCCCCCGCCCCCTGCCCCCGTCCCCGCCCCCCCTGCCCCCGCCCCCCCTGCCCCCGCCCCCGGCCCCCCTGCCCCCGGCCCCACCTGGAAGATCACCACCAGCTCCCGGTCCACGTCCTTGGGCCGCCCGTCCGGCCCCGCGCCGCCCGCCGCCGTCACAATGATCGGGCCCACCAGGCCCGCGTTGTCGTGCAGCACCGGGTCCACCGTGGAGCTGTACAGCCACATCCGGGACGAGACGGTGGCGTTGGGCACGGGGCCGGCCGCGGGGGGCACGGTCCACAGGTAGGTGGCGGTGGCGCCGGGGGCCACGGGCTGCACGCGCGCCGATGTGAGACCGGCGCCGTCCCAGGCCACCAGGCCGCCCGCCGGGGCCATATTGACGGGGATCCCCGCCGGCAGGTTGTTCTTGAAGACGATGCGGACGACGTCGCCGACGGACGCGCGGATGACGGGGCCCACGATGCCCAGGTGGTCCCACTCGGCGGGGCGGGGCTTCAGGGTCTGGGGGCGAGCGGGGCGAGGGGGGGCCGGCGCGGACGGATGGATGGATGGGTGGGCGTGTGGGCGGGCGGGGGCGCACCCAGCGCACGACGTGCGGCGCGGACGTGCTAAGCGGGGAAGGAGGTGCAGGGGAGGCGTTGCGGGGCAGGCAATGCGCGGGGGGCATGGTGGGTTGGCGAGGAGGCATGCGGGGAGGGGCGGGGATCGCGTGGTTGGGCCTCTGGCCGGGATGAATGCCCTCGAGGGGGGCTGGAGGCCGTGACCAGGGCCACCAAGGACCCCGCGCGTGTCGCCGAAGGGACGGGCCTGAAGGTACCCCCGGACGACCTGCTGGACGCGCCCACAACGTCCCGTCAATGCCCCCTCAGTGCGCGCAGACCCCACCCACCCACCCACCCACCCACCCACCCACCCACCCACCCACCGTGAAGCTGCTGTCCGTGTATTCGCGGTACTGCGCCTTGGCGAAGGTGCCGCCCACGCGGGTGAACCCCGCGGGCAGCATCTTGGCCGCGATCTCGTCGTTGTAGCACAGGTTCTTGCCCGAGGGGGCGTAGTTCCAAGCGACCTGGGACCAGGCGGTTGGAAGGGACGGTTGGGCGGGGCGGTTGGTTGGGGAGGGGCTGGGTGGGAGGGACGCCAGGGTCGGGGCATCGGATTGGGTGAGGCCAGCAGCTTGGGAGCTATTCTTCAAGCAACCAATCCTGCCGCCCTGTTGGGCCGTCCGGGCAAGCATGGGACAGGCACAAGCGGCCCGTAGCTGGGCCAGGGTCGGGACCGCCGTCACCCAAGCAACAGCCGTCATCCAAGCCCTGCGGGAGACTTTCGGAAGGCATGCATGCACACCAATACATGTCAGCGGGGTAGCATTCCGAAACGCGCAGATACCCACGGGTCGTAGCACCAGCACGCGGGGAGGAGGCGACCACCCCATCCCGGCCCTGGGCCCTGGGCGCTGCACACACACACACACCCGCCGCCCATCCGAGCCCCTCGTACCCCGCTCCTTCCCTCGCGCCAGGAGGCACTCTGGCGCGAACCCACACCCCACCCCGCCGCGCCATGCCCCACCCCACCACGCCCCACCAGACACCACGCGCCACCCCGCCACGCCACGCCAAATCAGTCGGGTTTGGCCTCTGCACGAAGGCACATGACCTCGGTCGCGGTGGGCCTCTCCAACACGCCAGACCCCCCTCCCACCTGGTCCGCCGCGATGAAGTAGGTCCGGCCCGACACCATCGCCCCCAGGTCCACCTCCGTGTAGGTGCCGCTGCCGCCGCGCTTCTTGGTACCCACGCCCACACCCACGCCGACGCCGACGCCCACAGCCACAATCGCAAACACGATCAACGCAATCCAGAGGCCCTGGCTGCGGCGACCTTTGCCGCCGGCTGCGCCTGCGCCGGCAGCGGCGGGGACCGCACCCTTATGGGGCGACGGCGACGTGGCCGCCTTGTCGTTGCCGTACATCTCCACGTCGACGTCGCCTGGCTTCGCCACATCGACGCTGGCTGTCCCGCTGGACCCGTTTCCGAGCTTGGCCTCCGTCATCGTGGAGGCTCCAACGATGGGGTTTCGCCTGGCTGCTGGGCTGCTAGGTCGTAACCCCGGCCTCAGATAGCCTCCGCTGAGGCAGCCGAGCACGCCTTAAACACGAAGTATACCCCTGCCTCCTCTTTTGGCGGGGCGTCGGGGCTCACCGCAGCGGGATTGCCGCGCGAACGGCTTGGCGGGCAGCTGTCCCGAGGGGTCGGAGGGGGTTGGCGACACGGCCCTGTCTGTCTGCCTGCCCGGCTGCAGAGCCTGCGGTGAGCCTGCGGTGACTTGGTGGGGTGCTGTGCGCTGGGCTCGGAGCGTCCTCGGATGGGACTACCTGGCTGCGGCCTGGTCGCCTTCCTGTTGATTCAGGGAGGGGGTGTCTAATGAGAGCTGGCAGAGGGACTTGATGGCCGCCGCTGCGGGACCCCAGCTCAGGCTCAGAAAGGAGTGCGGGTGCGCCTTTGTCCCCGCCACTTGCACGGTGGCAAGGTGACGTTGCGTTTGGGCGGAGAGCTGCGACGGTGCGGCTGCTGGCGCGGACTGCACGTTCGCCGAGCAGGTATAGGCGCAAAGTGCAGGGGTGACGGCGGCGGATGGTAAGAGTAGCAGGCCGCACAGAGCGAAGACTGAGATTTACGACCATTGGTGATTGCCGATGGAATGCAAATTACTGCAGAACATATCCACTGATGCATGGCGATGGATTGAGCGACATCCCGGGAGTATTGCGCCGACCGACAGTTGGTCGATTCGAAGCAGCGGGATGCATGGGGGCATTTTCAAATTGTCCAGAGGTTCCCAAACCTACCTCGCGTAATGGCGGCGCACCAACGTGTGTAGGGTGTTCGAAAGACTGGTAGACAGACAAATTGCAAGTAAAGCAAGCAAACAAATCACGCCTGACGCCGTGCGCTTCCCAAACTCCGGATATGTTTGTCCAGTAATATTTCTGTACTATGAAGGCTGTCTGGTGTGGCTCGCCGCAGTCCCGGCAGACCCGGCACACGCGCCTGGCACGCGCAGTCGGTGTCGTACAATCCTTGCACAGTCTTACTTTGGGATTAAGAAGATTCTATATTATATGAAAATTGTTCCCGTCAGATATGTGCAAGCTGACGACTCCGGAACTAACGGGCTGACCATTGCTGACTGACGCGCACCGGCACACGGAAAAACAATGGAGCAAAGCACGATTATGTTCGTTGATCATTAGTTAAAAAGGTTAATGTGTGCTTTAAGAGGCTGGAATAAATCTAATTGATGGCCAATTACGAGTGGACAGTTTGCGCATTGCGTGTGCAAGCGGCGCGACGACAGGCGCGAGCACTAAACGCAAACCAATTTTTGCGCAAAGTATGATGTCTGCTTTATATTATTTCTCTAACAAATATGCATGTTATGTGTGCTTAATCTACGTGTTGTGAAGTAAAGCATTTATCATAAACATTCAGTAGGAAGCCGATGGTATAGCGTGCGCAACATCATTACTGAGTTCAGGGCAGGACTGATCGCTAGAGCAAGTAATCAGGTTACCGTTGGATTGGCTGTAGCCGGTAGCCCTGGCAGGGCTTACGAAGTACACCACGTCTTCAATGCCATCCACAAACATGTATGTGACGCTCGCTTTTACTCTGCCAGGCAGTTAGGCGGTACACGGCTTCTAGTTCGCGCGCAGCAGCACCCGCGGCAGCAGTCGGTGCCCTCATCTCGTCTGGCACACAGGACACCTCGCGATCCCCCTCAGCGGCATGTGAGGACATCGTCTGTACCAGGCCACCCACCAGTACCCGCGAGAAGTGGCGCGGCGCTGGAGCGGCAGTCCGGGGGCGTCCACCATCCCTCGACCATTGCTGTATAAGCCCCTTCCTGGGCCCCTGTCCTTTTCGGTCAAGGCTGATGGCACTTAATACTACAGCGGCGATATAAACCTTTCTGTTGAGGCGTTCGAGCCGCTGGAAGGGAAGGCTCTAGAGGGCCCTGCGGCGCTACGGGCGGCGCAGCCGCACACCCCTTTCCCTGGAAATGGGGAGTTTAGACCCCCCAAACATTCCTACGGTACGTCAACTGGACGAGCTGGGTTCGCGTGGTGGACACGTGCTGTCCAGCACTGTCCAGCACGCCATACGCCGTCTCAGGTCCGACAGCAGCGCATTATGAATGTCAATGATGTTACGGTGGACCCCGCGGGTCAGAGCGGGCCAGAGCATGTAGGAGCCGTTGCCGGTCACACACCGGGTCAATCGGACCTTTCCAAATGGGCCGATCGCCGATCGACCCCCCGCCGCCGGCAGCTGGCGGTGTGGAAGTTGGCCGCGGCGGGATGGCGCGCCTCGACAAGATATTGTGCCGTAGGGGAGTGCCGTTGGGGAGTACCTTGCGAGGTTTCGGCCCTTGTTGCAGCGCAGTGCCAGCGCCTTACCCCTCCAAGGACCGAAAACTCGCAAAGTACTTCTCCTCGGTCGGGTCGGAAGGAGGTGGGCGGCTCCGTCAGCGCCAACGACTCGTACACGTCGGGCAGCCGCAGCAGCCCCAGGGAGGCCTGCGCGTACGCGTTCTCCCGCGCCGCCTCCAGAAGCCCCTCGTCCCCGTCGAAGCTCCCGCCGTCGACGCCCGAGCTGTCCGCGCCGCTGCTACAAGGTCCTTGCGCACCGCCGCTGCCAGCCCCCGCGCCGCTGTCGGCGTCGTTGCTGCCGCCGCCTTAACCCGCGTCTCCACTGCCGCCGGGCCCCGTGTCCCGACTGCCGCTGGCCCCTCGCCCGCTGCCGCTGGCCCCTCCCCAAATCCATCTGGCACCTCCCCCGCGGCTGTTGGCGGCGGCTTCCCTGCCTCCTCAATCCGGCGCGTGCTCAGCAGGGCCCGTATGAAGCCAAGCGTCTCACTGACCGAGCTGCTGTCCACTAGGAGGTGGCACAGGCTTGCCACGTGAATAGACCCCCTGGGCCCGCCTGCGTCCCTGCGGCCGCCGTGCAGCAAATAGTGGCTGTTGAGGTCGCCGAACATCACGACCACGTCGTCTGCATCAAGCGGGATGAGAGGTATGGAGCAGGGGATGAGGTGGACGCTTCTGCGGAAGCTTGTCCTCCAGGTTCTTTCGGCGAGCCTTAGCGTCTCTCATGTCTTTGACCAGGCAGTCGTGCGCCTCAAGAAGGAATTTGTGTCGCCGGGATTTGCAGGACCGTTTCCCTTTGCCCCCTCTGCCTATCCTGGACTCCTTGCCAATAGTTTCCAGCCACTCGTAAGCAGGTCTGCCATGTCTGCAGCAATAAGTTGCGTGCCGACAAGCTTGTGCAGCGTGCAGCTGTCGTTAAGCAGCTTTTCCAATATCGTTCAGAACTAGGCCGACGACTTTTATACATATCGCGCATTGTAACCAGGTCCTTGTGAGGTGCGAATTTGCGGTCTCGTGAATCGCCTCTTAAGACTTATGCTGTGGGCCAAATCGTTGCATTCGGTTACCCGTCGTTCTCATCAGCGGAGCGAGAACGACAATTAAGAAGATTCCTCGTCCTACGAACTAAGTGGCGTTTATTGGATGGCTTTTTAATTACAAGGAAAGCGCTTGAAGGAAAGCGCTTGATAACTGTATACATGACATAAATGAGCCCGATTGAGCCTGCTACGGTTGTGACTATAAATCAATACTATAGATGAAAAGGATAACTGAAATTGTGCCCTTACCCGGAAACGAAATCCTAACGGGATTGTCACGGAACTGTAAACAAGAGCGTTCTATGGGTCATGGAGCCAAAACATTGCTGTTCATGTACAATCTGTTCAAAGAAATAACTTTCACCAGCCCGATCGAGAATTGCTGAAAGTTGATCAAGGTTCTGCGTAAGCGGCGTACGGCAAACAGTCGAGAAGGACCTCTAACCAACCATTCGGCTGACACAACGTCATTTCGGCGTTCTTGTTAAGCCGAAGTGGTTGAGTGTTGTGTCAGTGTTGCTGGTTAGCTAAGTAGACTCACTCAACAGCACGATCGATTGTTTGCACACCGGTGTCATGATGTTGAAGAACACTGGAACCCGCGCTTTGGGCGCTGGATTACTGCAGGTATGCTTGGATCGCTAGGCTCGGCAGCGCCGTGATGGTGTGATAAACCTACGCCGATGTGTGCGCGTCGGCGCCACACGTTTCTTTCAGCAGCAACCCATGCGATTGCGCACGCTGCCTTGAATGTGCACAGGCTGCCTCCAATGCTTTGGGATTTGAAGCTGCATCGCTCCGATGCCTCAGGTAAGGGGCAGAACTTGCGTCGTGATGGCGGAGTCGTAGTCGACGACACGTCGCGGCGTGCTGGCTGTCGTCTTGCGCGACAATCTATTGGAACGTACCTTGATTTCAATTCCTTTTTTGCTTCCCTGATACAGCGTGTCGGCCAGTCGGTTGTCCGATGCCGTCATCGGCATCGATCTGGGCACAACCAACTCTTGCGTCGCGGTCATGGAGGGCAAGGTGCGTGCGCTTCATCACCTAGTCCCACGGCGATCGACTTCGCCGAACTGGGTGCGGCGGCCCACGTTTGCTCCAGCGGGCAGGGACCCACTGCAGCCTTCTTGATGTAGGGCGGGTCCGTCGGGTAACAGGAAGAGGCCACGGTGTCATTTCCAGGGATCTCGGCTGGCCCCAGGATCTCCAGATCATCCGTCCGGGGTTCCTCGCGGGTTCCACCGCCTGGGACTCGTCAAACACTCCCTCCCTGGGCGAAGCGCACAACGCACCCTCACCCCCGCGGCCCCCTGATCAACCTTGCGCTGCCGTTTGGGTTCACTCCAACAGTATCCCGACATGCGGTAACCCCCGGCCTGTGAAGCCCCTCGCCGCCCACGTCACCCGCGCGCCCTCACACGGTATCAGCAGGCAATTGTTTCCCTCGCCGCCGGTGGTTGACCCCGGACAAGCCTTGGTAGCCGAGCCCCCAAGACAGCTTGGCCTCAGATACCGTAAATGCGGCCTACCCCGTCTTGGGGCCTGAAGACGCGATGGGCTGGGCCGTGATCATGCCTCCGGATCCGCCTTTCCTTCCTTCCTTGCATACAGAGCGCCCGTGTGATTGAGAACGCCGAGGGAGCCCGCACCACCCCCTCGGTGATTGCCTTCACGGATAAGGGCGAGCGCCTGGTCGGACTGCCCGCGAAGCGTCAGGTGAGACATGTGGCTGCGGGGGTGGGACGGAGGAGGGCGGTAGCAGGGGGTGTATAGAGTAACCTAGTAGACGTATCGAAGCGGCGCTGCTGCCAGAGCCAAGGTCTTATTGGGATACGATGAAGTGCCATAGATCTCCGATCTCAAGCGAGGACGACGAAGCAGCATCCAGCCGGAGGGCGGTGACGGTCGGGGTACCGGTATATGGCGCACATGGTATGGTATGGGGATGGGGAGGGGTTGTCTGGAAAGTTTTGCACAACCAACACAAGGGCTGGTCCTTCGAAGAACGGGACAGCACCTGGCTCGCAAGGAGGCACGCAGGGTTTTGGTGTGCGTGAGGGAGGCAGGGCCGTCGGGAGCGGTGGACCTGCGGGTCTGGTGGTGCTGGGCGTGGTGCATGGCGGCTGGGGAGGGACAGGGCCGGCAGGGACGCAGCGCGCCTCTGGGGCTAAGACGGGAGGGAGGCGAGCATTGCTCCGGTCGGACGGGTCCTAACCCTTGCGACAGGGGTCGGGCGACGCACGTGTGGCCTCATGTAGTCATGTGACGTCCGTGACTGCGGATGAGGAGGGCAGGCGCGGCAGCCTGACCCGACCAGGTGATAGTACCGTTGATGATGTGATGGGTGCGCCCGGGGTCGTTTCTGGGTTTTGGTTTCTCGATTTACCCGTATGATGGGCGGTTGTCAGGGCCGTGCGGCCCGCGCGCCAGCCTAGCCGTCGGCGCTCTGACAGGCTCGCGTACAGCCCCTGTGAGCTCCGACACGAGCCCCGCCATCCCTCCTCTGCTTCTGCTCCTCCACGTCCTCTCCACCTCGCTGCTTGCATCCCCTTGAGTGGCACAGGGGCTCGTAGTGATGGGACCCGGGGCCGCGAGACCCCTGACCTGACCTGACCTGACCTGACCTGACCTGACCTGACCTGACCTGACCTGACCTGACCTGACCTGACCTGACCTGACCTGACCTGACCTGACCTGACCTGACCTGACCTGACCTGGCCTGGCCTGACCTGGCCTGGCCTGGCCTGGCCTGGCCTGGCCTGGCCTGGCCTGGCCTGGCCTGACCTGACCTGACCTGACCTGACCTGGGGTCTGGGTGGCGCCGTCCTGGAGCCCTCAATGTGGGCCATGTGGGGACGGACGTAAACGCGCCCAGCGCGCCCAGTGGCGGCGCCCGTGTCGGGGTGGTTACTGCACGCACTATTGCATCACGCGGGCTGTGTGGCGCGAGCTGTGTGACCAAGGCCTGCGGGCCGTCAGGATGTCAGGGAGGGCGGGGGGACAGTCCCTACGGGGCGACACAGCCCGGGGGATCAGCTGCTCGCCCCAGTTGCTGCAGGGTTGCGGCCGGGATGGGCTCCCACCCCTCACCCCACACCCCATCCAGCTGGGGCGTTTCGGGGCTGCGGGGCTGGCGGCGGTGGCGGCGGCCGCAGCCGCTGTCGCTGTACTGCATGCGTCCGCGGGGGCACATTGCTGACCCGGGCACCGACACTAAAACCGTTTCAACTCTCGTTGCCCCTGCGCCGGGGTCTTGTCCACTCTTGTCCGCCTCGCTCCACGGTACCTCTTTTTCCGGCCCGATGACCCCGTCCTCATCGCCTGATATGACCTGCCCAACGCCTCACCGGTTTGTTTCTTTTCAATTTCACCCAACGCCACACCCCGTCCCAGGCGGTGACCAACCCCACCAACACCGTCTACGCCACCAAGCGTCTCATCGGCCGCGGGTTCGATGACCCGCAGACCCAGAAGGAGGCCAAGGTGGGTGGGTGGGTGGGTGGGTGTCGGGGCAATGGGTAGGGGAGGGAGGGCTACACGAATACCGAGGATCGGAACTGGCGAGGGAGGGGGGCGGAGGGGGTCGGACAGGGAGGGCGGCAGCAGGGTGGGCAGAGAGGGGGGCGAGGGGTATCGACGGTAGGGTTGTCGATTATAGGACGCGCGCCGGAAAGGGCCCTCACATCGCATCCTGGGCCATCTCAGTGAAGCCTTCTTTTCGAGCATGTGTTGCGGGGGTCCACACGCGCTCCTCTCGACGATCCCTTGCGTCGGTACGGTGTTGTACGCCTCTTGTCGTACGCAGATGGTGCCGTACAAGATCATCAAGGCCAAGAACGGTGACGCCTGGGTGGAGGTGAGAGCGAGAGAGCCCCACCGGAGAGCCAGTCGGGCGACGAAGCACATCGTGCGTGTTTCCGGCAACCGCGCCCCTGCGCACCTGGCAGCTGGCGGCGGCGCCATCGCCGCGCAGCCCCTCCCCGCGGGGGGACTGGCCCCGCGGCGGCTGACCGCAGTCCGGGGCACGGAAGTCGGGCCTCGCACCTCTCTCTTTCTCTCTCTCTCTCACCCATGCCAACATCTCTCTCACCTCACCTCGCTCCAACACGGCAACGGATCCATACATTGGGGCGTGGATGGATGTTTTGTTGTTCCGATGCGTGTACGGGGTGCGGCAGTGTACGGCTCTCGTGATGCCGCGGGTCCTTGCTCTTATCCTGGACTTTGATTGCCCGGGGGAAGGGGCACACGGGGCCGAGTCCGCCGCCTCGTTGGCGGCCACATGCCACATTCCGCGGATCCACGTGGAGTTGCGGACGGACGGACGGACGGACGAACGGACGGGTGTGCGAACCCGCCAAAAGGGAGCCCACACAGTGGCGAGGGCACCGCTAAGGGCCTCGCGCCGCAGCTCCCTCCCTCCCTCCCTCCCTCCCTCCTGACCCGCGGCCGCCACATGATGCGATGATGTCCTCCCCCCGCCCACCTGCTGCCTCTCCCGCCTTGCCCGCGGCTGCCTCTTCCGCCTGCCTCTGTTGCCCCCAACAACGTGGCATGCCAGCTTACCCAACCGTCGCTGCCAACGGACATACATCCATTTCACCAATCTCGTAGCCCCGCCGTCCTGCTTCCGGCCCTCCCATTGCCCTTCTCTTTGTGCCCCCCCCCCCGGCAGCAGCGCCGTGTTGACATGTCCACAAGTTTCCTACACCTCCCCCCCCCCGCCTCCCGCCTGTGCCCCTCCCTCCAGGCCGGCGGCCAGCAGTACTCCCCCAGCCAGATGGGCGCGTTCGTACTGACCAAGATGAAGGAGACGGCGGAGGCCTACCTGGGGCACCCGGTGTCGAAGGCGGTCATTACGGTGCCAGGTGGGGATTGGGAGGAGGGGGGTAGGGGGGGTAGGGTTGGGAGGGGATGGGCAGGGGGCTGAGGCTGAGGAGGAGGTAGGGGATCGCGGACATGGTGGGGAAGAGGGGGGGAAGAGGGGAAGGGAGAGGTAGGTAATTGGGGGACACGGTGGCTAGAGGTTGAGGGGGAGGGGAGGGGAGGGGGTGACATGGTGTGGAACAGGGGGAGGGGGCGAAGGGGAGGGGTGGGAGGTATGGGCGGGACGACAGGGATGCGAGGTGGGAGGTGGAGTCGGGCGGTTAGATGAGGGCGATGCCGTAGGCTTGTGGAGGTGGTTGGTGGAGGTGCCAGCTAGGTGGTCCGTTAGTGCGGTTTGGGCGGTTCGCGGGGAAGGGGTGCGCGCCGTGTGGGTCGCGGTCGTGGCCGGGGGGCCCTGCCTTTGCAAATGACGTACACATACACACGTACACAGCACTCTGCTCTAAACCCAGGTACACAGCTCTTGAAAATGGGCCTGGATGGTTTGGGTAGGTTCCTCGCTGTATACAGCCCTGTTGGGCTTGACCCCACCAGCTGATAGCTTGCTGACCGACTGACTGACTGACTGACCGATGGGGTGTCGCTCTGTGTCGGCCGCCTCCCGGTCCCCCGCAGCCTACTTCAACGACTCGCAGCGCCAGGCCACCAAGGACGCGGGCCGCATCGCCGGGCTGGAGGTGGGGAGGGGGGGAGGGGGAAGGGGAGGGGGAGGGGGAAGGGGAGGGTGTGGGATAAGGGGGCTGGGATACTGGTACGACTGACTGGGAGCGAGCCAACTCGGTTTGTGCGGTTCAGGGGTCAGGTTTGGCCGGATCGGCGAGGTTTGACCGGTGGTTTGAACGGTTTGGCCTGAGGATGTGTGAATGAGGCTGAGGTACAGGGGAACTAAGCTGGCCACCACTTCATCAACACAGGGGCAACCCTTGGGTGCACGACGCCACCTAACTGACGCTAGGTGCCGCATTTCAACTAAGCTCGCGTGGGGCCTCTTCGCACCATCTACGGGGGGTGCACCTCCACAAACAACCTCGACAACCCAACGCCCCTCATCCCTCACCACCCACCCGCTCCCCCCCCCCCCCGCTCTGGCCCCCTCTGGCCGCCCCGCCCCTGGCTGTCCGCCGCGCATCAGGTCCTGCGCATCATCAACGAGCCAACCGCCGCGGCGCTCGCGTACGGCACCGATAAGAAGGAGGGCCTTATCGCGGTGTACGACTTGGGCGGCGGCACCTTCGATATCTCCATCCTGGAGATCATGGGCGGCGTGTTCGAGGTGAAGGCCACCAACGGAGACACTTTCCTGGGAGGTGGGTGGACCGGGGTGTTTGGGGTGCTTGGGGTGCTGCCGAGGAGGGGGGCAGAAGAACGCATCCTTTCATCTTCGCTGTCAGGGGGTTCGAGTTGGCAGGGTATTTGTATGTGTACAGGGAGGGACGGTTGCCAGGGGGGGTCGGGGAGTGATCTCCCCGCACTGCCGCCCTGCCCTCCTGCCACACTGCCCCGCCTTGCCACACTGCCGCCCTGCCCCTCATTGCCACACGGCCGCCCTCCACACTGCCGCCCTGCCCCGCCCTGCCGCGCCCTGCCCTGCAGGTGAGGACTTTGACAACACCATCCTGAACTACCTGGTGACCGAGTTCAAGAAGGAGACCGGCATCGACCTGTCCAAGGACCGCCTGGCGGTGCAGCGCCTGCGCGAGGCCAGCGAGAAGGCCAAGTGCGAGCTGTCCTCGACCACCTCCACGGACATCAACCTGCCCTTCATCACGGGTGAGGGGTGCGGGGGGTGAGGGGTGCGGCAGTGAGGGGTGTGGGATGTGCACGCGGTTGTGGGTTCAGGGGTGGTGGTGGCGGTGGGAGTGGGGAGGGGGGTTATAGTGTTGCAGCGGCCAACCCCACCCAGCCCGACCGGCACCCAGTCTCCATGATAACTCCGTGACGGGGAGTGTGTGTGTGTGTGTATACCCTGGATGTCCCCCGTCGTGAGATGCGGCGCTTCGGGGACCGTCTGAAAACCCCTCGACCGGTCCCGTCGTTGTCTGTGAGAGCTCGGGGGCGCTCGGGAGTACTGCCTAGGGCTTCACTAGGATACGGACAGTGATATGTCGGAATGGTGTGATCCATTGTGCCCTCCGTCTGTGCCGCGCCGCGCCCCGGTGGTCCACACACACCACCCGCCGCCTCCCTCCCCCCCCCTGCAGCCGACGCCTCGGGCCCCAAGCACCTCAACATGGCGCTCACCCGCGCCAAGTTGGAGCTGCTGGTGAAGGACCTCCTGGAGCGGACCAAGCAGCCCTGCTACCAGGCCATGAAGGACGCGGGTAAGGACGAGGAGGGGCCGTGGGGCTGCGGCTTGGCGGGGGAAGGTTGCGGTCGGGAGGATCGCTTGTCTCAACGCGGGCACAGGTGACGGAATCGGCAAGCAGATGCAGCTGAGGGGCGCCTCGTTGGTAGAGGAGGAGCCTGCTCATCTGCTCGGGGCGCGAGAGGACGGCAGCTCGGGTGGGAGGAGGAGGGGCCCCGCCCACGAGGAAGGGGTGCGGTGGAGGTACGGGTTTTGGTACAGGTATTGGGTGGAGTGGTGTGGAGTGCAGTGGATCGGGGTTGTTGAGGGAGGGAGGCCACCGCTGCGGTGGGTCGGGGGCTCGGGGGCTCGGCGTTTGCCGCGACTGTGGGCCGGTCCCTGCAGCGGCGTTGCAGATCATGGCACTGCTGCCAGCCCCGCCCCCTAGACACCGGCCCGCTTGTGGGCCCGCGGGTCTCTGTACCACTTTGTACGACACCTTGCCGTACAACTCACCGTACCTGCCGTACGGTACGGCACGCTCGCGCTGCCGCAGGTGTGCAGCCCAAGGACATCCAGGAGGTGCTGCTGGTGGGCGGTATGACGCGCATGCCCAAGGTGAACGAGATCGTCAAGGACATCTTCCAGCGGGACCCCTCCAAGGGCGTCAACCCAGACGAGGTGGTGGCCATGGGCGCCGCCATCCAGGGCGGTGTGCTGCGGGGGGACGTCAAGGTGCGGGGCGGGGCTGTGGGATGGTGGGAGGCGATCGGGGGGTAGGGGGCGTGTGGGGGGCTGGGCGGGTGGCCAGCCACGGTGCAGGAGGGGCGGCGCTGGGGATTGAGCGGCTAGGGGGTTTTTCTTTTGGAGGTTGGCGTGGTGACCTGAGTCAGGCACGCACGTCAGTTGCCGGGCGTCGTTACAGGGCCCGTTGTGGGCGGGGAGGTGTGCGGCGGTACCGTTGCACAGCTACAGCCTTGAGCAGCGCCTCCGTGTTGCCGACCCCACCATCTGCCGCCTCGCCTCCTTCACAACGGTACCCGCGCAGCGCTCGGACCCTTCGGCGCCTCGCTTGTGCCACAACAACGGCCCAATGATTCACACACACCCCTCGCCTGCACCTCCCCGAACGCTCGCCGTTCCCAGACCCGCTCCTGCTCCCTCCTCACCCCCCTCCTCATCCCCCTTCCTCACCCTCCCCCGCGCCCTTTCCCCACCCCCGCAACCCCCCACCCACACCCACACCCACACCCGCTCAGGACATCCTGCTGCTGGACGTGACCCCGCTGTCCCTGGGCATTGAGACCCTGGGCGGCGTGTTCACCCGCATGATCAACCGCAACACCACCATCCCCACCAAGAAGTCGCAGGTCTTCTCCACGGCGGCGGACAATCAGACCCAGGTGCGGGACTGCGCGGCAGCGGCACCAGCCACCAGCCACCCGCGGTGGCGGTGAATAGGGGCGAGGACGCACGTGAGGGGACCGCCGCCGCGGAAATGGGTGATGGACACAGGGACCGGAGCGGAGGCCGCGGGGCGACGGCGGGGCTTTGCCTGGCGGTCGGCCTGCGCGGGAAGTATGCCCTGTACCCCTCCCTGCCCCTCCCCATCCACCCCTCCCCTTCCCCAGTTTAAAAATGTCTATCAATTACCTAAACCCTCCGTTCACCCCTGCCCCTCCCGCCCCCCCCCCCTGTCCTCCAGGTCGGCATCAAGGTCTTCCAGGGCGAGCGCGAGATGGCGGCCGACAACAAGCTGCTGGGCCAGTTCGACCTGGTCGGGGTGCCGCCGGCGCCGCGCGGCGTGCCGCAGATCGAGGTGACGTTCGACATCGACGCCAACGGCATCGTGCACGTGTCCGCCAAGGACAAGGCCACCGGCAAGGAGCAGTCCATCCGCATCCAGTCCAGCGGCGGCCTGTCGGAGGACCAGATCCAGCAGATGGTGCGGGATGCGGAGACGTACGCGGAGAAGGACAAGACGCGCAAGGAGCTGATCGAGGTGGGCGGCGGCTGGGGTTGCGGGGGGTTCTTCGAGTGTGTATGAAGGTGTTGTGGATGTGTGTGTATTGTGTATGTGTGTAATGTGTATGTGTGCGTGGGGTGTGGGTGGACAGGGCGGAGGAGGGGAAAGGCAGGGTGCGTCGATCGGGGGAATGTGTGTGCGTTGGGCGTCTCGTGTGCGTGTGCGTGTGTGGCAGCACAGGGGGGCACATGGGTGCCAGAGGTGGGGAATGGGGCCGGAGGATATGCAGGTCGCGGGAGATTTGGAGGGCACTCTCCGGGGAGCGGTCGAACAGTTGATGGGAGGTGGGGGTCGAGCTGCAGTTGGACTCCACAGCGGAAGTGGAGAGGCTGGTGGGGCGCTTTGTAGCGGGCCATGGGCCATGGGCAGCAGTGGGAGTGCTGCTGGGCACAGGTCCCCTAAGAGGGCTGCGTCAAGACAGACCGCGTCATGCACCCTGCTCACCCCCCGGCCGCTATGCGTCCTCACCCTCCGGCCGCAACGCCTCCGCTTGCCCGCCTCACTTGCCCGCTCCGCTCTCCGCTCGCCACCTCGTGTCTCTTCTTGGATGCAGGCCAAGAATGAGGCGGACACGGCCATCTACACAACGGAAAAGTCGCTCAATGAGTACAAGTCCAAGCTGCCGCAGGTGGGGGGCGTGGAGGGCCGGGGCCGGGGCAGGGTCTGGGCGGGGTAAGGCAGCCGTGTTGCGCTCTGTTGGTCGTTTCGTGTGCCTGCTGCAAGGTCCGATATCCCATGGGTTAAGACTGCCACGGCGCCGACATTCCTGTCCCGGCTGGGTTCCTAACCGCTCACCCAAATGCGCTTTGTACTGCAGGCGGTTGTGGACGAGATCACCAAGGCCATTGCGGACTGCCGCGCCGCGTCGCAGGTGCGTGGTACCCAGGGGTGTGTCTTTGCGCGCGCGTGTTTAAGCACGCAGAACAGGAGTGCGTGACATGCGAGGGGCCGAGTGGCGCCCAATAGTTTGCCCGTATGCGTAAAGAATACACCCATTGCGCGCGTGTGTGTATGTGTGTGTGTTTCGTAATTCGAAACACGTGTGTGCCGTTAGATAACCATGTTATGGGCCCACCGTTAGGTAACCATATTTTATATATGTATATCCCTTACACAACCTGACTGTGCCCTTGCCAACGAATTTCCCGCTCCTCGGCGTGCCATGCTGTTCCCCTTCCTCACCCACATGACAACCACCACCCCGTCCTCCCCACCCCACCCCGGGTTCGTTCTACGGGTTTATTTATTTTTTCAATTTAACCACCCACCCCTTACCCCGACCCCGACATCCTCTCCCCTCCCCACACGCACACAAACCCCGACCCCAACCCCTCGCCCGACCCCGACATCCTCTCCCCTCCCCACACGCACACAAACCCCGACCCCAACCCCTCGCTCGCTTGCAGGCCGAGGACCTGCCCGACCTGAAGGCCAAGATCCAGGCGCTGAGCACCGCCTCCATGAAGATCGGCGAGACGCTGGCGCAGCAGTCGGGGAGCAGCAGCAGCAGCAGCGACTCCTCGTCCTCGTCCTCGTCGGGCTCCGGGTCAGAGGAGAAGAAGTAAGGCAGTGCAGCAGCCGTGTGCTTCTTCTTCTAGAAAGGAAGCCCGACCGACCGAACCCAGCCGTGTGTGTGTTTGCGAGTGTCGGGCTGTCCGGTGCCCTCGACAGCCGCACGCGATGGTGTCGTGCGGTCAGCCGGCCGTCGAGGTGGTGTTGCTAGGGAGGGAGGGCAGTTGAGTCGTGGAGTCGTTGCGGGTTTCCCGCTGCAATCACAAACACGAGTCGTTGCTGGCTGCTCGGCGGCGTTGGAGGGGCGGGGTGAGGAATGGAGGCGGAGAACAGGGAGGGAGGTATTCCGTCGGTTGTTGGGTTGGTGAGCCACGGAAGGGGGGAGCGAGGGGTATGTGGGGGGGTCCTGAAGGACGGGGCCTGCTGGATGGACTGTGGTGGCGGGGTCGGCTGGGTTGGGTTTGCGGCAGGGCAAGTCTTCTTTGATGGGTCGCCATAGCTTTTGGAGGGGTGTGGAGTCGTCGTGTTTGGGGGTTTTCGACGGACAGGTGAACCTAGGTAGGGAGGGAGATAGGGGTCGGGACGACGCGCCCGGGCGCCAGGCCGCTATTGGGGGCAGCGCAGCCCCGCAGACGCGTCGTACACAGGGCATGTACGGCAATTTTGTCATGCTGCGGTGGTCGGCGCCCGTTCAGTCGGCGGGGTGTGGGACCTGCGCGAATCTGCCTTCTCCGGCGGCATACACCACCGGGTGTGACGTGACATCCCGGCGAGGCGTGTTGGTTGCGAGAGGACCAGCATAGCCAGCTAGCAGGCGCGGCTGTGGCTTCGCGTCTGGCGAGGCCAGGATGTTCTGGATCCGGGCAGGGCCAGCAGGGGCGGGTGTCGGTATGGAGCAATCCGTGACGACGAAGGCGCAGCAGCTTCGCAATGCCGTCCGTGCGCGAGATGGGGCGTCGGCGAAGGAACCAGTTGGGCGCCTCCGTCTGTGCGCGCGCTCGCGGCGCGGCTCTGATAGCTCTGATGCGATTCGCGCGGGGCACCCCAGCGGCCCCGGGAGCTCTCAGTCCTCTGTCCGCTAGCTGCGGGGATGTTGGGCTCTGCAGGCAACTCTTTGATTTGGTGGAGGGGGGGGAGGTCGGGGTGTCGCCCCGAATGTCCGCTGCTGTCCGCACCTGCGGTGTCGCGCACAGCCCTGTCGACCATCCGCAGCCGCGTCCAGCCCCAGAAGCCCGTGTGTGTGGGTGTGGGTGAGTGAGAGTGTCGTACAGCAGGGGGCGTCACTGGGTGGCCCGTGGGTCGGTCGCACGTGTCAGCGGCAACAGGGCTGGTGTCTGGGGGGCCCTGGGTGGTCAGGCGGGTGCGGTAGTCAGGCTTGCAGGCTTGACGGGGATGACGGGGACTTTGAGGAAGGGAGAGACGGAAGAGGGACTGCGGTTCCCCCAAAAGGAGGAGGTGGAAAATAGATGCGAACGCGCCTGGACATTTTTTGCCGTGCCCGCAAACCCATGATGCGAAAGAACGCATGACCTCATGACCTGCAGTACGTCTTGTACGTCGGAACGGTGTACCCGTACAGCCAGCTGCTCTCTGGGACGTTTGTGAGATAAGGCCATAATGAGCTAGACGCGCTGGCGCTCAGCCTCCTGATTCGCGACGGGTGTACGAAGCGCAGCGCAGCTGTGAGGCAGAGCAGCTTTTGCCGCAACCAGGGCAACGAAGCGGCCGCACAGACGGGTGCAACGGGTCATCCAGATGCAACGGATGAAAACCCTCACCGCCACCGACCTGACCTCCACCCCCAAACACGGTTGGCGTGCCCAAGGCTGATGAATCAATTCCACGAACCTGGCCCGATTGACCCGATTTCATTTTTGGGCTTCGTGTAAGACGGTGAAAGACTCGTATGAGACATCATACGTTGCGGAACCAACCCGCCCCAGCAAACCTTCGCCCCACCAACCTCTGGCTACCGACCTTCCGTTCCCCACTTGAGCGTGTACATCCGTACAGCTACACATCTGCATCTGCCTGGGCCCCCACTGCCTCCAACAACCCCTTCCGTGCGGCTAGCATTGTGCGGTCCTGACCAGTGATCGCCGGCCCCCAGGACAGAGCACCATATCCTGAGCCGTGTCTGTGGCACGGCGAGCCTACCAAACACCTCGCCAGTGGTAGTGCGCTGGGTTGGTCATGGGTTGCGTTGTACGCCCCTCCGGATAACTCACGACGTGACCTCGGGGGGGTTCCCGGGTGTCGTCCGGGTGCCACGTGCGGGTTTTGGTTGGCATGCCGTTGGCAGAAGCCCTGCAGCGCTTTCGTGACCACGATCGCAAATCCAAAGACAGCCTAAGATTTCGAGTCGCGCCAACGACACGGCCAGTGTATCAAACAGCGCGTAAGACCGTAAGTAATGGTGGTAGTGGGCTGGCTGGTGCTGGCAGGTGCGGTGGGTGCCGGCTGCCTGGTGCTGCCTGGTGCTGTCTTGGGGTCGGCAGCGCGGGTTTGCGTTCGGAAATCACAGGCGGGCTGGTCGAGAAATGCCACAGCCATGGTAGATGGTACTATACCCAGTGATTGTTTGGCTCACGACTGCGAGTGGCCCACGGGTCTCCAGGGTTCATCCCCCACAGAGAAACACACCAGCAGCGCCCGTCTTGTCCGCGCGACCCATGACCCACGGGTCACCAGGCTTCGTCCTGTCCCACGGGTCACCGGGGTACGTCCTGCCCCACGGGTCACTAGGGTACGTCCTGATCCATGACCCACGGGTCACCAGGGTACGTCCTGTCCGTCCCAGGCAATGAAGCGGCCGCTGTCGCTCACTCCGAGGCCAGCCAGGATGCCCAGCAGCTGCCGTACGCCACGCGGTCGGTCGAAGAGCTTTCCAGGCGGAACATTCTGTGGCGACAACACAGGCCACGGGAACGAGACACCCTAGAAAAAGCGATGGATCGTATGTACGATGGATCGAAAGCGCGAAAGTACATGGTACAGGCAGGCAGGGAGGCAGGGAGGCAGGCAGGCAGGGAAGCAGGCAGGGAAGCAGGCAGGCAGGGAGGGAGGGGAGGAGGCCGGCGCGCGGCTCACCTTGTGATAGGGCCGGGACAGGTCGGTGTCACAGGTGCCCGGGTGCAGCATCACCACCGCCGCGGCGGCCCTCTTGCGCTGCAGCTCCAGGGACAGCGTGAGGCTCATCTGGTTGAGGGCGGCCTTGCTGGCGCGGTAGCTGTACCAGCCGCCCAGCCGGTTGTCCCCCAGGCTGCCCACCTGCGGGTCTCCGGTCCCCCGGGGTCGCGGCAGCGGCAGCGGCTGGTTTTGATGTTGTTGGGGGTTACGATACCCTGTTGGGGTGCGTTGTTGGGGGGTCCCGGCCGCGAGTCCTGGGACCCGTCGGTGGTGCTTACATGTGCGGGAGGGAGCAAGGCTGGCGTTCAGGGAATGTGGGGGATTGGTCGCACCGATCTGGGCCCAGTGTGGTCTTGTAGAGGCGGCCGCGCTGTGCCGGGCCCCCCTGCACCAAACCCATACTCGGCTGCAGCATCCGGCGACCTTGCAGCGCACAGCCGCTGCGGGCCCGACACCCGAAACCCGAAACCCAATGCAGCGGGCGCCCACTGCCGCCGCTCTGCGGACCTCGAAAGCGCGTGCGTCCCCAAGCGCGGGCGAAAGAGTGTGACGGCCTCAGTCGTGAAATTCAAAATGCCCTCAAGCGCAGCCGGCATCGCCCGGCGCCGCGCACCCGCATATTACGAGTAACAAACACACCCATGCGCCCGAAGCATCCTGCCTCACATCCTGCCCCTGTGCCCCACGCAGCCACCACTTCCCTCTGGACCCCCCGCCCTCGCCGGCCGGCTTGCCTCACTCACCCGTGCCGACATGTTAGCCAGCAGCGCGGGCTGCTGCTGCGAGGCACCGGGGGACCTCAGCAGGAGCGGCAGGAAGGAGCGACAGACCTGTTGGGTGCGTGTGTTGGCCGCGTCGTTGTATTGCCCGGGTCGATGCGCGTTGGGTTCAAAGTGTGTTGGTAAGGGGGGACGGCACACGTGATTGGGAAGGGGGGTAGGGCACATCCAGGGTTCACAGTCAGTGGGTGAGGAGAAACCGCACCGTGGCCGAGCAGTCCCACACACTTCCACTGCCAAAGGCCACTTGCACCCGACATCCAAGTACACCGTGGTGGCGCAGTTTCGTTCATGCAGTGTATGGTGAGGACGCTTCGGCTGTCACCGGTGACCCGCGGGGGTCCGCTGTAACATCCGTAATTAAGTACACAAGCTGAAGGACAGGTGGCATTTGTGACCCGTGAAGACCCATGGGACATCCCTCATCCCCTCAAGCCCTCATCCCACACGGGCCGCTCGATACCCCAAGCGGTACACCCTCAGCCCACACCCTCAGCCCACATGTCGCCTGCCGCCCACCCCAGAGCCGACCTCACGGGCTAATACCCTTCCCATACGGTGTCGTAAATCCGGCCCTGACCGCTGGTACGGCATTCCGTCGGCGGGGGGGTTACCCGCTTACCATGATGGGCCCTATGGCGTTGGTCGCGAAGGACAGCGCCATGTGGTCGCCCCGGATGCGGGTGTAGCTGGTCTCTTGGGGGTGGGGTGGGGTGGGCAGGCCGCCGGGAGCCACAGATACAGGGTGACAGGGCAGGGCAGGGGGCAGGGCAGGGCAGGGCAGGGCAGGCAGGGCAGGGCAGGGCAGGCAGGGCAGGGCAGGGCAGGGCAGGGCAGGGCAGGGCAGGGCAGGGCAGGGCAGGGCAGGGCAGGGCAGGGCAGGGCAGGGCAGGGCAGGGCAGGGCAGGGCAGGGCAGGGCAGGGCAGGGCAGGGCAGGGCAGGGCAGGGCAGGGCAGGGCAGGGCAGGGCAGGGCAGGGCAGGGCAGGGCAGGGCAGGGCAGGGCAGGGCAGGGCAGGGCAGGGCAGGGCAGGGCAGGGCAGGGCAGGGCAGGGCAGGGCAGCAGGCAGGGCAGGGCAGGGCAGGGCAGGGCAGGGCAGGGCAGGGCAGGGCAGGGCAGGGCAGGGCAGGGCAGGGCAGGGCAGGGCAGGGCAGGGCAGGGCAGGGCAGGGCAGGGCAGGGCAGGGCAGGCGCAGGGCAGGGCAGGGCAGGGCAGGGCAGGGCAGGGCAGGGCAGGGCAGGGCAGGGCAGGGCAGGGCAGGGCAGGGCAGGGCAGGGCAGGGCAGGGCAGGGCAGGGCAGGGCAGGGCAGGGCAGGGGGGCAGGGCAGGGGGGGGGGGGGGGGGGGGGCAGGGCAGGGCAGGGCAGGGGGGGGGGGGGGGGGGGGGGGGGGGGGGGCAGGGCAGGGCAGGGCAGGGCAGGGCAGGGCAGGGCAGGGCAGGGCAGGGCAGGGCAGGGCAGGGCAGGGCAGGGCAGGGCAGGGCAGGGCAGGGCAGGGCAGGGCAGGGCAGGGCAGGGCAGGGCAGGGCAGGGCAGGGCAGGGCAGGGCAGGGCAGGGCAGGGCAGGGCAGGGCAGGGCAGGGCAGGGCAGGGCAGGGCAGGGCAGGGCAGGCGATCCTGATGGGATGTCTGGAGATCGCGCGGCAGGGCGGCCAGCGCTTCCGTCATATGTATCACGGTACTGTATACTCAGGTGAAACGCGACAGAAACCTCAGACACGGCCTGGAAGCCTATCCACACTGTGACGATGTCCACACTGTCGGAATGTCGGTCGCCACAGCTGTCCCGAGGGGGACTTCCTCCGAGCTGCCTCACGCCCGATCTCTGGGCGGAGTTCCCGCCCTGTACGGTGGTTTCGGAACGGAGGTCTACGAACGCACAAGCCCGGCACGAACCCGGGACGAACCCGGTACGGGGCTGCAACAGCCACCTTCATTGAGTACCGTGTCGCAGGGAGAGGCATCCCTGGAGTACCGCAGGGGGAGGCATCCCTGGAGTACCGCAGGGAGAGGCGTAGCCCCACGTCCTCTGGCTCAGCTACTCCCGGCCTGCCCGCCTGCCCACCCGGAGGAATCCTCGTGCGGCTCCGCCCATCCAGTGCCCGGAGCGGTCTAGCCGCTTAGGCCGCTCAGCGCAGAGCCGCCTACCTGGAGTCATTCCTTGGGGCCCGTGCAACACCGCCGAGCAGTTGATGAGGAGGTCCAGGGAAGGAACCAGCTCCGAAACCTCCTCAGCCGCGCGCTGGCGGGCAGGTGCGAGCGGGGCCATTGTCAGCGACGCGAAGCCGACGCGAAAACCAGGACGGACCGAGAGGGCGACCGCGGAGGAGGTGCTACACAACGACCGCGTGGAAACCGGGAGAGGCGCAAGGGTCGGAGGTGCGGTTCACGGGTCCCTTGTGCGGCCGCAACCTATTCCACTGGTGACCCATTTAAGTTCCATGCTGCCACGTCACCCACCCACACGCCACCCAGCCCCACCTCAAGCCGACCGCTGCTGCTGCTGCTGCTACTGCTGCTGCAGCTGCTGCTGCCACCGCAGGCACCGCAGACCTCCACACACCCCACCCCGCCCCACCTGGATGCTCCCATCGTCGCACACGTCCAGCTGAACCACGTGCAGCCGATGGCCTCCCCGTTGTTGTTGCTGCTGCTGCTGTTGCTGCTGTAGCTGCCGCAGCTGCTCCGCGGCGGCGGGGCTGCGGCAGGTGGCCACCACCCTGAGGCAGGCCCGCGGGTGATGAGCGGGCAGCGCCGACGGACAACCGAATCAACTGACAAGTCAGTCACCCGCTTCACACTCCTCCCGAGCAAAGCAGTCCCGGAGGTTTAAATCGTCGGCCAACGGGCCGGTCACATACATGTGGCAGGGAGCAGGCAGCTATGATGAGTCATGATGAGTCATATGGCAGCAGGGGGAGCTCACGTCGTGTCGGGCACCTCGAGCAATTGTCGTACAAACTCCAAGCCCAGCCCCCGCGAGGCCCCCTGCACCAGGCAGGTCCGGCCGCGGAAGCGCTCGTGTACGGCAGAGAGGCTGCTGGCGCCGGTGAGGCTGTCGGCGCCGGCGGCTTGGGGCCCAGGCGCCGCGGGACCCGGCGGCGCCGCGCTGGGCCCCGCGGCGGCGGCGCTGCTGGCAGGTTCCGAGGTGGTCGTGTGGCACGTCCTCCGGCCGGCCGGGTGCGGCGGATGCATCACGGGGGCGCTGCAGGGCAGCATCATGAGGCGGCGGGGCGGGGGCGCCCTCGCAGCGGCGGACCCGCAGGCCCGAGAGGCGTGCAGAGCACGGCCCGCGAACATCTGTCGTTCTGTACCCTCCCCCCAGTGCGCGCCCACGTCGCACAGGGGCCTCTGAGCGGACGGTAGCGGTCTGTGGAATCAGGACGGGCGACGGGGTGCGGGTTCGATGCCCTGTGCCCGTGGCTCGCCCTTGGGCCTTGCTTGGCGATCAAATCTAGGGTCAGATTTAACAGGCAACGTTTACATCTCGGCGAAAGGCACGATCTGGGAGTTGAAGCGCGATGGTTGACAAGAGCGCGATGGTTCAAGAGTAATGAAATTGCACGCGCGCGCGGCCGGGCCTCAAAAATCACTATTTGTGTATGAGAATCCTAGTGAGATTAATTAATTACTTAATGAGTATCTTGTGTGAGTCCAGGCGAGACGATGCCGTACGCGGATCGAGTGGGCGACGCCCTGCAAGTTGTTGGGTTGGTTGGGTCGGGCTAGCCACGTGAGGCCCGCCATCGCTCCATGCTGCGCCAAGCCAAGCCGAACCTTCGCGGTCTCAAACGAGCTTGTGTGTGCAAGTGGGTAAACTCGGACGTGCGGGCCGTGCGGGTCGTCGGTGTGTCCGCTGTGGGGCTTGCATCGGGATCCCATTGGCATCATGGCGCTTGCAACTTTATCGCGACGGCCGAGATAGATGCGCTTCGCAGGCGGTACGTGTGCACTGTACCGTGGCCGTGGGTGCGGCAGTCGTACAAACCTCCGCAATGGATTTCGAATCCCGGCTTCCCGCGGCAGCCTCGCCGCACACGGCCCACGGCTCGCCGCCCTTGGACCAAATCCCTCGTCTCGCCACACGGCGGAGGCCCTTGGCTGCCACTGACGACCCGCCCGGTCCACTGTGAACTCAGGAGGGGGGACCCTCCGTCCACATCGGGCGATCCAACGGGTCCACTGTAATAATGCGGGCAACGACGGGCAGCCGACGTGCATCGACACGGGAGTGCGGAGGAGCCGGGTCGCGCCGCCGTACGGAGCCATCCAGGAACACGCGCGGCGGCGCCCTCACGACCCCCGGTCGCACATCACCTGCAAAGAGTATCAAGGATGTTACAGCGGACCCCGCTAGGGTCATCGGTTGACGGCCAAGGCTTCCTCACCACACACTGCAAGGGTGTCCCCCATGTATTATATAGTATTGCACTTGACACGGCGGCACGGGCCAGCGCCCCGGGCAACATCGCCGTTCGGGGGAATCCCCGTCCACCTGTCCATCGCCCCTGATGCCCTGCAGGACGCCCCTGCGCTGGTCGCCTTCCTCCTGATCCACCTCCTCCATCTCTCCCACACACGGCAGGTTCGTCCGCATTCGGCACCGACCAGCACAAGCACACCGCGGCTCTCGCGGCTCGGTTTTCTAAAACACACGTAGACGGCTAGGGTTTAGGGTTTCTTCGCCAAGCACACGAACGCACACGTCGGGGTACACTCGGCCGCCACAGCAGTACCCGCATGTACCGCATGTACAGCAAGTAACGCTGACATCGAGACAGATTACAGCTGACAGTCGGGCGACCCATCACACTTTTTGAATGAAGTACCGCATTCCTCGTGACATCCCGATGGCGACGCAGCAAGCATTCCGTTCGCGCAAACAGGCCGTACAGAATCCAGGCGCAGCAACGCCGCACGGCACACACCCAGCAGGACGCCAGGTCCCTCACTCTTCATCATGCCCGCCACGTCATCATGCCGCATGATCCGTCACGCCGCGTCGTCGCAGATCCTGACTGCCAGGGGGCGCCCCCGGGGTGGGCTGCCTCACGAGGCCTGCCCCTCCACCTGGCCCCCGCCTGGGTGCCCCTCCTCCTCCTCCCCGTCGCGCAGCGATTGCCGCTTCTCCGCCAGGCTGGCCGCCTGTGGAGGACGTCCGGTTGGGGGATTGGCGGAGCGTGATGGATGGAATGCAAGGCGACAAGAGATCCAAGTGATGTGTCCCGGCGGCTGCGGCTGCTAGGGCGGCGGCCGCGGCTGCCGCAGCTGCGGCGGCTTGGGGGAAGACGGCGTGCCGCAGGGCCGGGACGTGGGAGCGTGCGCCAGGGTGGGTCCACCCGCCCACGACCGACCGCAGGCTGCCCATCCCCGGGTTGTACCGTGATCGTCACCCGCTTGGGAGGTGGGTCCGTCCCGGCCAGGCACCGCGGCCGCCCCCTCCCTGCACCGTTCGGCGGCGCTCCGCCCCAACATGACGACACCAGGAGTGTACCGCCACACACAGGTACCACCTACCATGCAGACCCCGTGCCCGCACCCCTACCACCGCCATCCCCACCAGCAGCAGCACCAGCAGCAGCACCATCAGAAGCAGCAGGGCCCACCACACGCACCTGCTCCTGCTCCTTGCGCGCTATCTTGGGCGGCACCCAGGAGGTCCTGTGTGCGTCGGGCCGCCGCACGTCCGCGAAGGGCGGCGGCGGGTCGTCCACCCGGGCCAGGAACTGCGCCCGCTGCTCCTCACTGCGCGCCAGCCGGCTGTACCTGCAGGGCGGTGACGAGGCGGGGCGGGGCGAAGCGGGGTGGGGAAGGCACGCCTGCAGGCAATGACGCAGGTCATGCGTGCATGGATATCAAGACTCCACGGCTGCGCGACTGAAGTACATTTTCACGGCACGGCCCCAGGCCAGGTTGCCCTCCGGCCCTTGCGGCCCACTGCTGATGCAGTGGACAGCGGCGTCGAGAGCCATGCCGCGTAGGGTCGGGGAACAGCGTTGAGACAGGGGGCCCAGGAGGGCGGGCGCGGAGAGCCGAAAAGCGCCGGAGAGGCTCCGGAACCAGCTCCCTCCCCTTCCTGACCCCTTCCGCACACCCTGCAGCCAGCCTACGGCTCGCTCCGTTGCCCCAACCAACCCGCCACTACATTCCCGCCGGCCAGCCTTCCTTGGCCGGGCTCTCCAGCCATCACACCCATGGGCACGTTTCCCGCTAAACACACAGAGGCCCGTTGCGCCCACGCACCACTCGATCCGCAGCGCGCGCTTGCGCTCCTGCGGCAGGTCCCCCCTCGCCTCCGGGCAGCAGATCAGCAGGTGGTGCAGCACCATGGCGGTCGCCACGGACAGGTTGAACGAGTCGTTGAAGCCGTACATGGGCAGACACACGCGCCTGCGCGAGGGGGCGGACAGGGCAGGGCAGGGCACGTGGGCAGGGCAGCACGCAGGAGACGGCGGCGGTAACCAGTTTTGCGCCTCACATGCCGTGACAAGAGACCGGAGGTTTTTAGACGGGAGGTTACAGACCGGAGATTTGCCAACCAAACCCGAGACGGAACTCCGGAGGAACCCGGCGGCGGGGGACCGCTTGAGGGACAACTCCACTCCGCCCTTCTTGCATCGCCCGCTCCAAAACACAACTCTGTTCCCACTGCCTTCCCCCCGGCCTCCTGCCTGCCTCCCCCGCCCGACCTGGTAGCTGTCCTGCGGCCGAAAAGCTCTCCCACACCAGGGCGACACACACACACACACACACACACACACACACACACACACACACACACACTCCGTGGGGGCGGGCGGGCGGGTTGCAATTCTAAACACACTCCGTGGCGTAGCCATGCCCCACGGGTCCTCGCCCCTGGTGGGCTGCGGCACCGCACCCCGCGCCTCCACACCCGCATCCCCTGTCCCCATCCAGTACCTGTCGTCGAGCACCCAGCCCCACTCTTATTGCGACATCAACCCCTCTGCGCCCCATCCCGGCCCCGCCCCCGCCCCATCCGGGCCCCCGCCACATCCCGGCCCCGCTCCCGTCCCGTCCCGCCCTCCTGCCCACCTGTGTGCCGCGGTCAGCATCTCCTGGCTCACTCCGTCCGCCTCCCGACCCATCACGATGGCCAGGCGGGCGGGCAGCGCCAGGGAGGTGCCCTCAAGCAGGATGGCGTCCTGCAGGCCGGGCGAGGGAGGCGCGCGGGCGGGCGGGCGGGCGGGAGGAGGCGGATGAGGGGGGTGGAGGGCGGTATACATATGAATGGGCATATTTATTGAAGCTGCCATCTGGGGTTGCCCGCGCACCGCTGCCCCTTGAAGGCCTGGTCACGGCGGCCAGAGCCAGAGTGAGGCAACTCTCGGGAGGGAAGGCGGGTGGGCGGGGGTGTGTGCAAGCTCCAGCAGTACAGGGTTGCGGGAGGTTCTTGGGATGAGGGCACGGGGAGAAGGTCACCGTAGGATTTCCTGAGTTGACAGCCGATTACACAATCGTGCCGACGTCCGCCTTGACCGATCCCACAAGAGCCACTACCACAATCTGTGACCACCACTGCCGGCAACCCGTAAGCCCCTCGGCCCCAACCCACCGCCCCTTCGTGCCCCCCAACACCAGGCCCCCTCCCCCCGCCGTCCCCCTCCGACTCACTCGCCTGCGCCAGGTCGGTGGCCCAGATCTCCCGCCCGTCCGCATGCAGAGCCGCCACGCACTCGGCCGTGGTGGCGAAGTTGCGGATGTCCAGCCACTGCGAGGAGCAGCGGGCGATGCGGCCGCGCTTGCGGCTCAGCTCGCCCTTGTCCACGAAGCCGTCGTCGCCCGCCGAGGCGGCGGCGGGGCCGTCCACCACCAGCCGCTCGTTCTTCATGCCCCGGGGCGAGAGCACGATCCACACGTTCTGAATGCCTGATAGGGCGGGCCGGTGCGTTTGCATGTGGGGTGGTGGAGTGGTGGGACACGAGCGTGGCGGGACAAGAGCGTGGAGGGACAAGAGCGTGGGACGGTTGCATCCTGGGCGCCTGGCCGGGCAAGGCGAGCAATACGAAACAGGAGGTAGGATATGGTGGCTGCAGGGTTGGAGGAAGGGGATGAACGGAGGAGCTGGGCGACGCGGATGCCACAGCCTTCCAGCACACGTGCACGTGCACGGCTTGGTCAGTACTGCGAGTCAAATTACCGGTGCCGCTGCACACCCCACGCGGGCAAGCCTGGTCCGGCGCCTGCCGCCCTGTGCACACCGAGGGTTTCCGCCGTCCGCAAGCAGGCGAGGTAGTTCTGGTTATCCGTGCAGCGCTCCAGTACAAGAAGGATACGATCTGTTCGGGATGCTAGGATGGTCTCGGCTTTCCGCATCAACCGGTCCGGAGCGCCAGCAGTGTCGATGTCTGTGTGACTCGTGTCGGCGGCCGCATCATCAACGCCCCGCATGTTTCAAATATTTCCTGTTACTAGATTTATTGGTAATATTTGGATTGGTCTTTTTGGCGAGCTAATGCCGCCCGCCTGTCTGTCAGCAAACTGCGACGCAAGAACAAGAAGGGACAAATGTCAATTTGCATGCTTTAAGTGTTACACTGGTACTAGAGCAATTCATGTCACTACGTGGAGGCGGGCATGTGAGATGGGCTTGTTGCCGTTGACCTTGACCGTTAACTGCCGACCCAAAAGCCCCAAACAGCCAGACTAAATGGAAACGTATGCTCATGCAAACATTGAAACCCATGGTGTAATTATCAAGCATTTTACAGCTTCGATTCTGGAAGTTACCCGCAGCTGAAGAATGGTCCGGGCAGCCGAACTAGTCGGGGACGCGGATTCTCCACCAGCTCAGCACTCCGCATGATGTAACATCAGCTAGGTGCTCGAATGTTTCGGAGGTCTAACGAGCCCGCAGGGGCAGCGCCCCGTGGGCCAAACATCTCACCGCAGCTGGCCGCGCCAGCAGCCGCAGGGCCACAGCGGACCACCTGGTATTCCGGACAGGCGCCAGCTCAGGGCCAAGCGCCCATGACCCACCCGCCGGCGTCCATGTACTTGGAACCCGCAGCCGTCTACCCAGGCGCAGCTCCTCCGCACTCTGGCCCTGCTACCGGCACACACCCCGCCATCGGCACGCGCTTCGGCACCGACTCCGGATGGAACCTACCCGCACCGGGCCCAACCCAGATCCCCACGCGACCCCTCTCCGGCATCGCCTCCCAACAGCTGCCCTCCGCAGCCGCCTACGTGGGCGCAGGGCAACCACAGCCGCACCAGCTGGCTTCCATGACTGCCGGTGTCGGCGGCGGCGTCGAGTACCACCAGCCGGCCCCGCCCCCGTCGGGGCCGCAGCCCCACACCTTCTACCAGCCCCGCCCGCCACCCCCGCCCCAGCAGGTGCTCTACCCCGCACCCCAGCACCCCGTGCTTCACACGCCAGCACCCCTGCAGCCCCTGCAGCCGCCGCCGCCGCCGCAGCAGCAGCCCCAGCCCAGCTACATCCAACAGCTGAGTCCGCCCAGTCCGCAGCCAACCGTCTCATATGGGTCACCGAGGCCGCTACAGCCATTCTCACCGGCAGGCCCCCCGCAGCCACCGAAGCCGCTGCAGCCCTTAGTGCCCGTCGGGCAGCCCCGGCTGCTACAGCCTTATTCTCCGGCGGCGCCCGAGGCAAACCACGGGCTGCAGCCGCTACAGCCGTTGCAGTCAATGAAGCCCCCAATTCCTCCCGTCGGGCAAGCCCTACCCCTGCAACCCATGCTGGCGACACAGCAACACACGCTACAGCCGCTGCAGCCGCTACAGTCGCTGGGTCCGGATCCGCTACTGCCGCCGCCAAACCCGCTGCTGGTCGCCGACCTGACGGCGGCGGCGGCCACGTCGGACAGCGGCGGCGCCTCTGAGTTCGAGCCCCTTCCGCCGCCGCCGCCGCCGGGACTGTCCCGCGGGGTGGACCTGCTACTGCCCTCGGCGTCGCCGCTACTGCGGGAAGTGGTTTCGGAGGGGCGGCTGTATGTACTGGACACCTCGAGCCAGCTGGTGTACCGGGACAGCGCGCAGGCGGGGGTGCTGGAGAGGGTAGGGAAGTGGGTGCAGGTACGAGGCGCGGGAACCCGGGGCGGGCGCGGGCAGGGGGCAGGCGCGGAAGGGGAGGGGATGGAGATGGGGGAATTGCGGCTTGGCAGACGGTTGGTACACTGCAGGGTGTCCGGGACGAGGGGGATTTGGGAAAGTGGTAGACATCGTTACATGGGGCGAGGGGGTGGAAGCTAGCAGGACGGGGCCACACATGCCTGCAGCGGGGCAGGGTGGCGCAAGAGCGCCTCTCATCTTCTTCACCCGTCACGGGTGAATTTACTTTACCAGCGGGTCAGGGAAGCTGGCTTCTGCGTCCCCCGCCTTTCCCCCCTCCTCTTCGTCAGGGAAGCCGGGGCCCCTCCGTCACATATCCGCCCTCCATCCTCCTCCGCCCGCCCGTCTTTCGCGCCCTGTCCCGTCCGCACCCCTCACCCCACCCCCTGCCGTCCGCACCCCTCTCCCCGGTCCCCGGTCCCGTCCGCACCCCTCTCCCCGTCCCCGTCCCCTGTCCCTCCGCCCCCAGGGCCAGGTGGTGTTCGTGCCCCCCCTCACGGAGGCCGAGTTCTTCGCCACGCTGCGCGCCTTCCTGACCCGCCGCCAGCTGGGTATCGCGGAGCTGTTCGCGGCGCTGGACACGGACCTGGACGGCGCGCTGTCGGCAGCGGAGGTGCGGGCGCTGCTGCGGCACGTGGTGCCCGGGGCGGTGCCGTCCGACGTGGCGTACCTCATCGTGAGTGGAAAAGGGGGGGGTGTTGCGGGTGGGCTGGGGGGAGGTGCGGGCCTCGCGGGCTTGCTCTGCGTCCCCAGAGCTGGCGTGCGCGCGGTGCCATGGTGTCATGCGCATATGGTGCCATGGTGTCGTGTGCTTGCCTAGAGACGGGAGATGCGGCGTGGGCGGGTGCGGTGGATGGGTGGGGACTGGGGAGGAGGCGATGGGTTGGGTCGGCAGAGCGGGAGAGGAGGCCAGGAGAAAGAAACGCCTCCCCCGGGCGCCCTGCGGGAAATGAATGAATGAATGCTGCGGGAAATGAATGAATGAATGAATGGACGAGTGAGCGAGATTCAGCAGACCAATGACCCTCTCTGGCCTCCCTGGTAATCCTCGTCCGAGACCCGGGGGAGGCCGCCGGGCGCCGGGGCAGTGCCGCGGGGCTGATGTGGCAGGAGCGGCCCCAGAGCCTTAGGACGATAGGAGCCTCATCAGCCGGGGGGAGGGAAACCGGGATGCCGCGGGCCTTGCTGCAGTCGGGTCATCTGTTGAGTTGGGTTAACCTGAACACCGTCAATCGGACCAGGCCAGCGCCGCATCACGGGCTGCGCTGACTCGTGCACTCCTGCCCCTTGGTGCTTCTGCCCTTCTGCTGCGACTGCTCTCTCCTGCCGCTGCTCCTCGTTCCCAGGCCCTGATGGACTGGGACGACGACGGGTTCGTGAGCCTGGGTGAGCTGCTGGATGCGGACGAGCTGGCGGACCAGGTGGAGGTGGAGAGGGCGGAGGGCGCGGCCAGTCCCTGGGTGGCGGAGCTGCAGGTGAGGGGGCGGGGGTGCTAGGGAGACAACGAGGGTTGGGGATTCGATATACAATGGATGTATGAGGGGCCGATGGGTTGGGGTGGGGGTTGTGGAGGGCGGGGGAGCGGGATGTGGTTTTCGGCCCAAGTTGCCGTGCTGTACCTCCGCGTTGCCCGGGTGTCTTGCTTTGTTACCCAACTCCTGAACACGGGGTGTGCGGCGCAGGATTGGGCTTCCATGGACCCCATTCCCAACCCCACTGACACAACTCTAAAACCACAACCCAACCTCGTGGCTCAGTTCTCCTAAAAACACAACATTGTTCAGTTCTCCTAAAAACACGAAACGGTTTTGGGGTGGGAGGGTTTTCACGCTAGACACACAAACCTGCGCCTCCCAGCCCCACCCTGGGCCTCCGCCCACCCTGGCCCACACCCTCAACCTTATCCCTGCACCCCACACCCTCAACCGGTTCCCCACACCCCGTGTGACGGCCCTCCAGGAGACCTCCTTCGTCCTGCACTCCCAGCGGCAGCACGCCACCGTCGTGTTCCGCTCCTTGGTCGCTGACGTCACCGCCGCCGACGCCGCCGACCCCGCGGCCCTCGAGTCTGAGCTGCTGCAGCTGGGCGACGAGGAGGAGCCGCACCCCCGGACCCGGACCCGGCGCCACACAGGACCCCACCACCACTACCAGCGGCAGCAGCAGCAGAACCCGGCAGTCCGGCGGTCTCAGCCCACGACGCTGTTGGAGCCGGCGGTGCTGCTGCGCTTCCTGCGGCTGATGCGGCCGGAGCTGGGGCCGGGGGAAGGGCGGTACTTGATGGACCACCTGCTTCAGGTGCGAACAGTGTTACGGTAGGGGCGCGGTTAGAGGGGCGAAGGCGGGAGTGCGGGGGGTGTGGAAGTGTGTGAGAGGACGTGGGGTGGGGTGAGGTGGGATGGGTTGGGATGGGATGGGATGGGTTGAGGAGAGGTGGACGTTCGGAGACCGGGGCCGCTCCACCGACTGTCCAAACGACCAAATGCCGCACTAGGGACCCAGCGCCACACCACACACACCACACACACCACACACACCACACACACCACACACACCACACACACCACACACACCACACACACCACGCACACCACACACACCACGCACACCACACACACCACACACACCACGCACACCACGCACACCACACACACCACGCACACCACACACACCACGCACACCACACACACCACGCACACCACACACACCACACACACCACACACACCACACACACGTCCGAAACGGCCCAGACCAGACCGGACCAGACCGCCCAGAACCCCGACTGTGCCACAGCCGGGCACGGACCTCCACCCCGTCCGCAGCTGTGTGTTGAGATGGGTCGGGGTGCCCTTACCCCAATTCTCGACATCCATTGCCCAACCTTCCCCGATCATCGCCCGCCCTCTTGCCTGCCAGGGGCCGGGCGACAACCGCCGCAGCCTGGCCCAGGTGCTCCACATCTTGCACCTGGCGGACGTGGCCTACACAGCCGACTTGCAGCGCATGCAGCAGCAGCAACAGCAGCAGCAGCAGGAGGAGGACGCCCACCTCCCGCAGGCGCAACCCCGCCCGGAGGAGAAAGAACAGGCGAAAGAGAAGGCTAAGGAGAGGGGGACAGAGAAAGGCAAGGGGTCACCCCCGGCGGAAGGCGGTGCCGCGGGCGCAGGCGCGGAGGCGGTTCTGGGGCGGGCGGGGCCGGGACAGCAGGCGCTCAGCCCGGAGGTGGCTGCGCTGCACAAAGCGCGGCTGAAGACGCGGGAGCAGCAGCAGCAGCAGCAGCAGGCGGCCGCGGAGAAGCTGGGGCTGCAGCGGGAGCGCGGCAAGGCGGCGGTGCGGGCGGTGCAGCGGCCGGCGCCGCTGGGCCCCAGCGGGCTGCGGAAGCGCGGCGGCAACCCGCGGGAGGCTGTGCCCCGGTTCTTCTACCACCTGGGTGGGTGGCTGGATGGGTCCTGGGTTTTGGGTTGTAGGTATGGGATAGCCCCGGACGAGAAGGTACCCTATACTGGTGTGTGGTGTCAGTTAGGGAGGAAGAAGCTATTCCATGCGATGGGAAGGGATGGGGTTTATTTGCGACCCGGGTCTCCTTGCTTTGGTCTTGACCTCCTGAGGAACCCCTTCCGTGATTGGCCAGATTGGCCAGATACGTATGGGTGTCGTGTTGGGGCGGCTCGGTAAGGGGGTTGCCGCCGCCGACCCTGTGCTGCCTGGAAAGGTGAGATGCTTCGCGGTGTTCGGGGCGCCGCTGCGTCTTACGCCCGCCGCTGCCCGTGCTTGTGATCCTCCCGTCGACCGCGGCCACCGCCACAGCACACGGGCCCCGCTTCCCACGCACCTGGGCGTGGCTTGCTCGCGGCCTCGCCTGCGTGGGGGAGGCTATTGCCCGCCCGCGCAACGCGGCCCTCCACTGGACCACCTTGCGCTGCCCTGCCTGTCGCCCTCCCGACTCCGGCCCCCTCGCCCTCGCCGCTGCCCAGGCTACTACCTGCGCAGCTGCCGCCTGACGCTGCGGGAGCTCGTGGGTCAGTTCGACCCGGACTCGGACGGCTGTCTTGACCCGGGGGACGTGAGGCGGCTGCTGGGGGAGGTCCTGCCGGGCAGCACCGGGGCGCAGAGCGTCTACATCCGGGTGAGCGGGTCGGGGCGGGTTGAGGTGGGCGTTGAGTAGCAGTACATTTAAAGAAAACGAACTGTTACTCAACGCCCACCTCAACACCACCATATGGAGTTGGGGTCTCGGTAACGCCTGACTGGCTGGCTGTCTGGCTGGCTGTCTGGCTGGCTGGCTAGCTGCTGGTTGGATTCCATTGCGTTGGATTGGGTTGGGTTGGGTTGGGTTGGGTTGCATGCTTGCATTTGTTGGTAGAGACATGCTCCGTCCAGTGCACGTGACGTGCTGCTTCGCCCACAGGTCAAATACGTATCCTCCCGCGCCGCGTCATTGCTCTGTGTGTGCGTGTGTGTGTGTCGTCGCTCCGTCCTCCCAAACCCAAGACACGACCGACCCCGGGCCCGCCCCTTCCCCGCAGGCGGCCCTCACTTCCCCCACCGCCGCTCTCGTGACGGCGCGCGACCTGGCCAGGTGGGGCTTATGGGGGGGGCTCGAGGGGGGAGGGCAGGCGGACAGCGGGGCGCTCCCTCCGGTTGGAGTGACCGCGAATAGATGAAGATAAAGAGCGTTGTCTGACTGGCCTGTCCGACTACCCAAGCAAAGATCAAGAGAGGAGGGGCAGGAGGGGAGCCCGTCCCTGCCCAGTCCGGCCTACGGGTCCCCCGTCACCGCCTTGCCGCACGTCGTGCGGCCTTGAAACACAAATGTCCGCATCCCCCGCCGCTCCTTGACCCCTTGACACACTCCACGCCATCCCCGTCATCCGCAGGGCGATCGAGGAGCACAGCGCCGAGTACTCGGCAGGCCGCGACGACGCAGCAGCAGCCGCCGCGGGCTTCGTGCCCGCCAGCGCCTTCGCGCCGCTGTACCTGGCGGCCGCGGCGGAGGGCCCCGGCGGGGCGGCCGCCGCGGGCGCGGACGCCTACCTGACGGCCCGACGGCAGCAGCAGCAGCAGGGGCCGGAGGCCCAGCAGCCTGGGGACGTGCTGCGTTGGATCCTCGAGTACATGGGTCGCCAAAAGGTACGTTTGAACGTTAGTACAGTAGTACGGTAGTACGGTAATCGGGCTCCTCGGAGTTCAGCGGGAACCGTCACGGGGGAAGAGGGGGGGACAGGGCGCCGGGGGACCAGCGGCTAGGCGCTCAAACAATGCAGTGGGCTGCGTGCGATGTGCGGTAGGTGTTGCGGTGCGGAGTAGCTGCGGTGCGGGGTGGGTGCGGTGCACGGGTGCAGCCCTGGCGGTGGTGGGCGTTGGGAGGCGTCCGTCCGGCCACCGGGCATCCTGAACCCCGCTCCCTGCCACCTGCCACCTGAAAAGACAGAGCCGACCCAGATGGCCGCCCGCCCGCGTGCGTCCATCTGGGTCGGGCGCTTTGTTTTCTATTTTACCCTGGGCCCATCACCCACACCCCCGACCCATGGGCCCACCGACCCGTAGGTCCAGCTCGTGACCCTGATGGCCCAGTTCGACCTGGACGGCGATGGCCTGCTGGAACCGAGGGAGGCCGCCCGCCTGCTGAGGTTCCTGTCCGCGGGCCGGCTGGTGCGGCAGCGGCCGCTGGACCTGGCGCTGCAGCGGCTCATGGCGGAGGCGGACCTGGACCGAGACGGCTTGCTGTCGTACAATGTACGAGCAGGGGATATGGCGTGGGGATAGGGTGGGAAGAAGGGTGAGGTTCGGGTCTTCACTCTGCTTGGGTCGGCGGACGGTAGCCTGCCACCTGCCGACCTGTTGACTCATCACCATCTCAGGGTCAAGGATGCATACATACACACACAGATGTGATGAGATGGTGATACCAATATGTACATAACATATAATTGGTATACATATTATATATGTATGTACCCCTATACATTGCCCGCGTCGTGTCTAGTTTTCCATGAACACACGCCTTCCTGTCGTCACCACCGTACGTGCTGTCGTGTTGTCGTACAGGACCTGCGCATGTCGCTGATAGCCAAGCAGGACAGCTTGGCGCTAGAGCGTGTACGGCAAGCCAGCGAGGAGGTCGCCGCCAAGGTCGCCGCCGCCACCGCCGACACGCTGTTGGGGCCGGCGGAGCCGGCCCTGCCAGCCACCATGCGCCGGCCGCTGCCGCCGGGACCCTCCGCCGCGGAGCTGGCCGCGGCGGCGGTCGCTGCCGGCGACCCAAATGCAGTACAGCCCTTCGGGTCACCGCCGTACTCCGTCACGGCCTGGCCCGCCGTCGCGGGGATCCAGCCCGACTACCCCCGGCCGCCGATGGGTGCAGCCTGGCGGCTCTCCGTCGGTGGCCCGATGATGCTGCCGGGGTGGCAGCCGCGCGGCATGGCGAGCTACCCCGGCATGCGACCGGCGGGTACGGCAATCGAAGACTACGACATCACGCCGTACATGCCCGTACATCCGACCGACACGCACGACCCTTTCACGCTGGCGTTCGCGGCGCAGCACCCGGACGCGTCCGCGCTGCCGCAGTCGACGATCGCGATCTTCCCCGCGCCGCCGTTGCTGGGCCCCGCCGGCGCCGCCACCTCAGCCGGCGGCGGACCCATGGGTCGGCGGCCGCCGCAGTACATGTTTCCCGGGGACGTGCCGCTGTCCGATGTGGAGCCCCTGGACCCGGATGTGACGCTGTCGGTGGGTCCAGTCTCCAACGCCGGTCACGTCGCCGTACCGCCACGTTACCGTACAGCCCTCGAGGGCATTGCGCCAGCCCGATCGGGAGGGGGCGTGTCCCGGGGGCCCGCGCTCATCATGGGCGTGTTTGGTGATGGTGTGCGCACCGTACGATCACGGCGGACCCGCATGCGCTGCTGCATGGCTTCGCCCCTCCGCCCCCTCCGCACACGAACAACCCCCTCCCTCCGGCCCTCCATTCGGCGCAGCAAGACTCGTGTCATACCCTGCGAACTCCGTTACTGCCGCGGAACCCCACAGCCTCGACCTCCTCCCCAACCCTAGAACCCCATCCCGGCTCCCTGGATCCCTACCCCCTCTCCAGACCCCGCTCCGGAACCCCCTTCCACACTCCTACCACTTTCCTGTACCCCTCTCCACCCCCCCTTCAGGCGGTGGACTACCTAGGCATTAAAATGATGGTGGACCCGGTCTCCAGCCTGGCCTACCTGCCGCTGCCGCCACCGCCACCCGCCCCGCCGCTGGCGCTGCAAGGCGCCGACCCCGCCGCCGCCGCCGCCGCCGCCGCCAACCCGGACGTCGGCGGGGCCGCGTGGCTGGGCCGGCAGCCGCAGCAGCCCAACCCGCAGGACGAGCAGCTGTACCTGTTCGGCAGGTACGGCACACGGCAGCCCAGCAGCGGCCCCAGCTCACCCATGTGACACCCCACCCACAGCGCCAGAACCGGACCGGGGCCACCGATCTGACATCCGACCGCCAGGACCGGACCGGGGCCACCGACCCGCCGTGCTTCAATTGGGTTGGCGGCTTTCTTTGCCCATCGCGCACCTCAAACCCGGCCCCGCCTCGCCGCTCCTTTAAGCCCCCATATCGTCCCATCCCATCCCGTCCCCCGCCAGGCTGCTCCCCAACGGCACCCTGGAGCGCGTGGAGACGCCGCTAGTGGCCCAGCTCTTCGCCGCTCTGGACCACCACCTCCGCACCACCCGCACCCGCCTGGAGGACGCCTGGACCCAGGCCGTCACCGGCCGGGCCCCGCAGCCCGCCCTGCCCTCGCCCTCGCCCAGGTCCTCACCCCGGGCAGCCCAGCAGCAGCAGCTGCTGCTGCAGCAGCACCGGGCGGCGGCGGCGCCGCCGGCGGACCCGGCCGCGCTGGCGCGCTTCCTGCGGCCGCTGCTGCCCAGCGCCTCGGCGGCGCAGCTGACGTACCTGGCGGCGCTGTTCGACCTGGACGGCGACGGGCTGGTGTTCCCGGACGATGTGGTGATGGCGTTCGAGGAGATCGGGACCACCATAGACACGCCCGCCAGCAAGGTGCGGCACACGGCTGTCAGGGGATCGGATAGACCGGGCCGTGGATGGCCTACCCCACTCCGCCCGTCACGTCACCCGCCTGGCCTCGAACCTTAACGGTCACACCCAAACCCGGCCCGCAGACCGGCCTATTTATCCTGCCCAGAGTCCGTCTGCCCTGTTTGTCTGTCTGTCTGTCTCGCCCGGTCTGTCAAGTTGCAGCCCCGGTCCATCCAACTGCCAGGGCCTGCCAGCACGTTGCCCCACCTGACCGTCCGGATGCGTGTGTAGCGGGGAACCCACCCGAACCACCCAGGTCCCCTTGACACTTGCGTAATGACCTGCAATTTACCATACCTGCCAGAAAAGCGACAGAAACAAGTGGCACACATTTTTGAATATATGTCTGTGGTTTAGCGAAGTAAGCCGGGTGTTTGTGTGGATGTCAGCGAAGAACTGAGTCGTATGTGTGTTAGCAGGAAGAGTCGTGTGGGTGCATGTGCGTGTTGCGTCCCCTCGCAGCTCAACGCCCAGGCCTACAAGCTGCTGGCCCAGGTTGCGGGGGCGCTGCTGGGGGACTACCGGGAGAGCTATCGGGCCTTTGTGAGGTACAGCGGTGAGCTGCAGCGGCGGCGGCGGGAGAAGCAGGCGGAGGCGGCGGCGCGGCGGGCGGAGCGGGAGCGGACCAAGGAGGAGAGGAAGCAGCGCAAGGCGGTGAAGCAGGCGCAGAAGGCGGCCGCGGCGGCCGCCTCGAGGAACGCGGCGGCGAATGGGGGTGAGCCGAAGCACATCGGGCCCGCGTGGAAGGCCCAGGGAGGGCAGGCCGACACGGAGAAGGAGAAGAAGGAGAAGAAGAAGGCGGATGATAAAGACAAGAAGGAGAAGAAGGAGAAGAAGGAAGGGAAGGACAAGGAGAAGAAGGACAAGGGGAAGAAGGCAAGGGAGGAGGCGGGCAGTGAGGGCGGCGCCAGCAGCGCGGCGCAGACGGTCAGCAGCGAGGGCGGCGGTGGAGGGGGCGCAGCGGCCGGAGCTGGAGGCCGCAGGATCAGCAGCAGTAGCAGCAGTAGCAGCAGTAGCAGTAGCAGCAGTGACGTCACCGACGTCAGCGGGGTGGAGGTGGACGTGTCGGAGCTGGAGGATGTACGGCTGACGCAGCCGCAGCTGGCCAGGTATGTACGGCAACGGGCTGCTGCGGTGTTCCCTGCCCAGCGCGCCGTGGGGGTGGCGGGTTGCGGCTGCGACAACGGGGCGAGGGAGGCTGGGGCGCGAGAGGGGAAGAATGCGCTACTTAAAGCGCACAATGTGGCTGTACGTGAATGTGAAGGAAGCCGCCCGACTCAAAGCAATTCTCATTGTATCTATATCATAAAAGCCTGCAAACAAAACATCACCAAAATAGCCACGGAACAGGTGTTCGTGTGTTTGTTTTGCTAAGAGAGCACCGATGCGTCCTGTGGTTGCCGTACCTGGTGCCGTACCAAATTGAGTCTTGCCCCCTCTCCCTCCTCCCCCCCAACGCGGGCCCCCCGCCCCCCCCGGCCCCCAAGGTTCCTGAGCCACCTCACCAACCACAGCGCGTCCCCCTCAGACGTCGGCGCCCTCGTCGTCTACCTCAACCTCAAGCTCGCCGCCGCCGACGGCGGCGGCGGCGCCGCCGCCGTCGCGCCCGGCCCCAACCAACCGTACGGCAATCCCTACGGCAACCCTCAGCCGTACCGGCGGCTGCGCGACGCGCCACCGACGTTCGACTGGCCATTCCTGGTGGGGGTGCTGCGCAGCGCCGAGACATCTCTGCCCGTGGATCGCAAGGCGGCGAGTCCGCAAGGCAGCCGGCGGGCCACTCGGGAGGAGGTGATGGAGCAGGAGCGGCGGGCGGCGAAGGAGCAGCAGCGGGCGGGCCGCGCGGCGGCGCGCGCTGCCGCCAAGGCGGCGGCGCGGGCGGCGGAGCAGGCGGCGGCGGTCCAGAATGCGGAGGCGGCGTTTCGATCGGCGTACGACGAGACGGCGGAGGACGAGGAGGCGTGGCGGAGTCGGACGGCCAGGTGGGGGTGAGAGGTGGCGGCCCCATGGGGCGGTGGGGCGGGCGGGCCGTGGGGCTCTGGGGCTGCCGTCACGTGGGAAGGGTTAACGACGTAGCAACGTGTGTTGGACTGACGGGGCCGCGAGCCCGCACCCGCCCTGCGCCGAAGCTCCCCGACCTGCGACCTCTCCCCCCCCCCCTAGCGTTCTCACCCCCATCAACTCAATTCAACATCTGACTTACCATCACCTCTAAGTAGAGGCCGAAACTGTACGAAACTGTACGATGCCGTATGCATGGCTTTGCATCCACGTCGGTTCCCCACGGGGATCCAACCGCAGCCGCCTTCTGTTACCCCTCTCCTGGAGCCGTTTACGGTTTTTTCACTTTTTTTTCACCTCCTGGAGCCTCCCCCGCACCGTGGGACCCACCGCCTGCAGGTCTGCCCCGTTGCGACCCAATGTGCTCACGCTGCCGCCGACGCCGCACCCCAACCGCCGACTGGTGGACCTGCGCTTCCACGTGCACACCGACGGCCGGGCATTCCTGCTGGACAGCGTCACGGGACTGCTGTACGTCGCCTCGCCGTACATCCTGGCGGCGGCGGATGCCCTGGCGGCGGCGGCGGGCGCGCCGCCGCCGGCGATGGTGGCGACGGCGGCCGCGGCGGCGGCGGCGCAGGGCCCGCGGGGGCGGGTGTTGGCGGCGGCGCCAGCGGGGGCGGTGGTGTCGCCCCGGTTGCTGGGAGCAGGGGGAGCTCGTCGCCGGGAGGAGGCGCAAGGTAGCGGCGCCAGGGGCGCGGGGGGAGCTGGAGGAGGTGCAGATGTGTAGCTAGGGGTTGCGTCTTGCGGGGCTTCTGGATTTTGCCGCCCTCCCCATCGTCCCGACTCCCTAGCCCCTACAGCTCACCAGGCTACCAGGTTGGTGCAACCCCCTTTTCAAACTATCCTCCCTCCTCATCCCGCCAGGCCATTTCCCGCCCGGTGCGCCGCCACAGCCCGCGCCGCCGCCTCCGCCGCTGCTGCTGCCGTACCCCGACCTGGCCGGCAAGCTGCAGTACCCGGACAACCGGCTGCTGCCCGCCCAGAGCGGCGCGGGGGTGGGGCTGGTGTGTCGGGCGCTGGAGAGGCTGCTGGCGGAGGAGCCCAGGGCGTCGGCGCTGTACAAGCTGCTGGACAGGTGGGGGCGCCATGTAGGGAGGGGGGAAAGGGAGGGGCGGAGGGAGCAGGCGGGTGGGCGGGAGGGAGGCAAGGATAGCGGTACAGAGAGTTGGTAGGCAACGATGATCGGCGGGTGGACGGCAGGGTTTAAAAAGAAACAGCCCAGACACACGGACGGTAGGGTGGACGGTAGGGTGGGTGTGCCGGAACCGCTTGGGATGTCCCGGTGTCGGCTCCTGGGGGTCGGCACCCCCAGCCCGCCCCGGGGCGCTGGGGCGGGTTCGACCGGGGTGGCGTGCACGACGTCCCTGGGAGCTCTCGCTGCGATCTGAGCCAATCTACACCGCAACATGGGGCGGTCACCGCAACCTCTGACCAAACAACCAATCACCATCGCACACGCAAAGGAAAGCTCCCTGCGCGCTGCATTTGCCAGCACCCCAGTCGAGCCCGCGAGCGACACCGGCTTGCTGTGTCGCCCCTCAGCCTCCGTTCCTCCCCCTCCTCCCCCTCCTCCCCCTGCCGCCGCCGCTGTCCGGCTCCGGCTCCAGGGACGGCCGGGGCCTGGACCCGCGGCGGCTGCAGCAGCTGGTCAACGACGCCGCCAGCTTGACCGCCGCGGAGGTGGGCTTCGCGGTGGCGCTGCTGGACCGCCGGGGCCGCGGGCGGGTCACGATGGAGGAGCTGGGGGAGGCGACACAGACGGTGAGAGAGAGGGCGACGAGGGGAAAAAGAACAATCACGAAGTAACGGTTACACACAATGACAATGACAATGACAATACAATATAAGATAACATATAAATGAACAATAATTGACATTATTACATATCTTGCCCTGGTATACACCGGTGATCCCTTTGGGGTCCGCTGTAACGTTCATTCATTCATTCATTCATTCATTCATTCATTCATTCATTCATTCATTCATTCATTCATTCATTCATTCATTCATTCATTCATTCATTCATTCATTCATTCATTCATATCTTACAATAAGTACGGCACGGGTTGAAGATGTGAAAATTTTAAGAGGACCAACACGATCATGGTCTCCCTCTTGGCCCTGGCGTTCAGCGCAGTCCTTGTCGTTCGACCCACCTGCTGATCCGCTGCCCGCCTCGCCGCTCCCTTTCCCCTCCCTGCCCCTCCCTTTCCCTTCCCTGCCCCTCCCTTTCCCCTCCCCGCCCCTCCCCCCTACCCCCGATCCCACCCGCCGCTCTCAGGTGCACTACACCGCCACGGCGCTGGGCGGGCCCCCCGGCTCCCCCGCCCCGCCGGTGACCCTCACCCTGAGCCGCATGGAGGCCCGGGCCCTGGATGTGCTGCACCGCGGGGCGCAGGCGCTGCAGCGGGAGACCCGCCTGCTGTGGCTGCTGGTGGCCAAGGCGGGGGCGGCAGGGTGCGTGGCGGAGGGGTTGGGTGGGTGGGTGTGGGTGTTCTGGGGGTATGGATTGGGGAACCGATACGTGGCACAGGAGTCAATACGCGACCCTGTTCTGGGGGTAAACTCTCGCCCAAACCAGCCTAAGTGTGATGTATTTACCTGGGTGTGGGTGTGGGTGTGGGTGTGGGTGTGGGTGTGGGTGTGGGTGTGGGTGTGCTTCGAGGGTGACTGTTGGGCGTGCGTGCCGATGGTTGGGGTGGGTAGGGAGAAGAGAAAGGCGCTGGCAGGAAGGCAAGGCAGGGAAACCAGGGATATCGTACAGGTATTGGGTACCGTAGACGTATACAGGCAGGCAAGGACGGAGGGAGGGAGACAGGGAGGCAAGGCAGCGCGGTGGCGAATCGCCGGTGGGGTCGCTGGTGGACAGCCCCATCCCGGCAGGCTGGCCGATGGATGAGTTGGGACCCCGGCCCTACACCACCACACCACCACACCACCACACCACCACACCACCACACCACCACACCACCACACCACCACACCACCACACCACCACACCACCACACCACCACACCACCACACCACCACACCACCACACCACCACACCACCACGTGGCGCTGGTGGCCGCAGGACGGGGCAGCTGAACCGGTCCACCGCGGCGGACCTGCTGGACGAGATCCTGGAGCCGTACTTGCCGTACCCCGAGATCCGTGTCGTACAGGCGTACCTGGCTATGATGACGCCCGACAAGGACGGCAACGTGACGGCGGACGAGGTCTTGCAGCTGCTGCGCGCGCTGCCGATGCGACTGAAGTTGCCGTACAGCGACGTTGGTGGCGGCGGCGGCGGCGGCGGACGAGAGATAATTTTTGCGGCCGGCTTTGGCGGACCGGTGTCGGCCGACGGCACCCTGCCGCTGATAGAGCCTTCCGTACCTCGCGACGCCGTCGCTGCCGGCGCCGCCGGCACCGGCGGCGCGCCGTACCGGCGGCGCCTTCGCCACCCGACCGGTCCCACCGACGCCGAGCCGGAGCTGCTATACGGGCCCAATGACGGTGCCGTGTACCCAGACCAAAACATGCCGTACGATCCAGACTTTGGCGAGGGGCCGTACGGCATTGCAGCCGACGCGGCGGCGCGGGAGCCCCGCCGGCCGCTCCTCAAGGACCCCTTCGGGTCCCCGTCGGCGGCCCGCCGGCGCACCGGCGGCGCCGCCGCCGCCGCCGCAGACCAGCACGCGCAAGAGGCCACCGGACGGTACGGCCTGTACGATGACACACATCCGGACCAGCCCGCCGTCCCGGAGCCGCCGCCGCCGCTGCCCATGCAGGACGCCACGCTGCCGCGCAAGGCCCCGCCGTCGCGCGGCGCGCCGACGGCGCCGCTGCCGCCGCCGCCGGCTAGCCGGGTCGTCCGGCTGGGGCCCGGCGCCGCCGCGGACCCGCACGCGCCGCCGCCGCCGCCGCCGCGGCATGGGTCAGTGGCGGCCTCCATGTCGCTCCAGGAGGAGGCCGACCTACTGGATGCGTTGCGGGGCAGACCCACCCGGAAGCTGCCCACCGAGAGGACCTCCGGGTGAGTGACGGGTCTCGGCGTGCTGCGGTTGGTGCAAGAGCGCATGTGGTGGAGTGACGGATCCGCACTCGGAAGACCCAAGGACCGACCTGGGCTGGAGGCAAGGTGCCGGCGTAAGGCCCGATGGGGTGACTTTTAAGGCAACGTTGTGTTGTGTGTGGTCCCACCGTGGCGGTCGGTTGGAGATGGGGCAGCGGCTGGCACAACGCAACGGCGGCGACAGCGTGCGGCCCAGCCGTTGGCCGTTGGGCAGGCTGCGGGTGGTGCAAGAGGGCATGTGGTGGAGGGAAAGTGGGCCTGCTTGTCGGGTTGTCGGGTGGGGCAGCGGCGGCTGTGTACGGCGCACGAGGGGTGACGGGGGAATCGAGTGTCCTTCCATGCATCCTTCCAATCCTCTAACGCAAACCTCCCATCCATCCTTATTACTGTAAGGCTGTTACAGCGGACCCCGCTAGGGTCATCGGTGACAGCCATCGGCGACAGCCGAAGCTTCCTCACCATACACTGCATAAACGAACTTGCGCCACCATGGCGCACCGGACAGGCTCCACAAGTGCACCGAAACACTCCCCCGGCCCACATTACCAGGGAACCATCCATCCTCGCTCATTCAATCGCTCATTCCTTGGTTGTAGCCAATCAGCTCTTCAACCCCCGACCCGCAGGTACGACACGGAAACGCAGTACGGGTTGCTGTCAGACGTAACGCCGCCGAGCCGCCTCAGCGGACCCCGCAGCGGCCCTGCCAGCGGCCGCCGCCGCACCAGCGACGACCCCGACACCGCCGCCCCGCCGCCGCTGCCGCTGCCGTCCCTGCCCGTCAGCCGCCTCCCCGACATGCCCTTCGTGGGCCCGTCCCCTCGGCTTCCGGACATGTCGCCGCGACTGCCGGAGCGACCCGTCGGTCCCTCGCCGCGGCTGCCTGGCGGCGGCGGCGCCAACGACGGGTACGACCCATACGCCTCCGATGACCGCGTCGGCGGCAGCGGCGGCCGTCTGGTGGAGCGGCCGTCGACGCTGCGCACCTCCCCCGCCGTCGGCGGCGGGCAGCCCGCGGAGGTGCTCAGCTTCCTGGACGACGGCAGCAGCGGCGGCGGCGCGAGCAGCGTCGAGGGCGCTGACGGCGGCGTCGGCCGTCGCCGCGGCGGGCCCGTCACGGAGTCCGCCGCCGGCGGATTCGACCCGTACGGCCTGCACGACGACGACCTGGTCAACGCAGGCTCGGTGCCGCCGTCTCGTCCCATGACGGCGGCGACGCTGGCGCGCGCCAGCACCGACATGCCGCGCCTGGCGTCGCCGGCGCTCGAGGCGCTGATGGGACGGTCACGCCCAGGTACGGCAATAGCTCCGGAACCGTCGGCGGGCATCGATGAGGCCTTTGACGGCGACGGTGACGCCGAGTACGACCCGTACAGCATGGACGACGGCCCGCAGCAAGGCAAGCTCGGCCGCCGGCCAAGCGGACGGCTGGCTGCCGTACGGGGCAGTGGCGGCGGCGCCGACGCCACCGCCGTCTCGAGCGCCAGCGGCCCAGCGCTGTTCACGTCCTTCGGTGACGCCTTCCGGGATGGCCCCGACGGCGGCGGCGGCCGGACTGGCAGCGGCAGCAGCGGCGGCGGCGGCGGCGGCGGGCTGGGCTCCTCCTCGTCGACGGCGTCGGCGGGGCTGCTGCCGCCGCCGGCGTTCCGCAACACGGCGACGCCGACGACTCGGAGTCGGCTCGCCAGGACCACCACTCGGCCGTCCGGCGATGACGACGACTATGAAGCTGGGAAGCAGCAGCAGCAGCAGCAGCAGCAAGAGGAGGAGGACGAAGACGATCCGTACGCGGAGGACGATGGCGACGCCGGCGGCGGCGGCGGCGGCGACCTCACCGGCGACGACATCCCTCCGCAAGGGAGTATGTTCAACACAAGCATCCGCTCCCAGGCGGCGACGTCGCCGTTGGGCATGAGCATCCGCTCCGGCGGCGCCGCCGACAGGTACAACAGCCCCAGGCGCGGCACCGCCACCGGCGCCGCCGGTGACAGCAGCAGCGGCAGCTCCCACGCGGCCCGCGGCGGAGGCGGCGGTGGCCGGGGCAGGGTGTCGGATTCGTACGGGTTGGGAGCGGAGGAGAAGGGAAGTGGGGAGCGGCGGCGGCGCGATGGCAGCGGCAGTGGCAGCGGCAGCGGCAGCGGGTCGGGGTCGTACGGTCGGGGGGCGGCCACGACGCCGGACCGCCGGCGGCACAGTGACGAGGATGAGTACGGCAGTCAGGGTGGCGAGGGGCTGATAGAGTACGACGAGGCGGAGCTGGGGGCCGGGGATGAGGAGGTGGACCCGGGGTTGGGCGACGAGGCGGATGGCGACGACTTCTGAACCCCAGCCTCGCACCCTTGAGATCCAATGACATCGTGGGTCCAGGAGCGAAATCTTATAACCGGTCCATTCACGGTTTCGGAGCACCAACATATTTCGTGAGACATTGGTCGTCATTACCGTATGATGGGATACCGCACGACGGGAGATGGACTGATGGACGCGCCACTACCAACGGGTCCGGACCTTGCGGCAATGGGTACAGCAGGCGCGCGCTAGGCGGCATGTGGCTATCGTAATTGAGGTGCCCAGGCATGGGGCCGGACTTCGCGGGGTTGCGCCAATCAGGCTATCGGAATCTTGAACGGCGTGTCACCTGAGACCTGACGAGTTGGTGACCGGCGACGTATAAACTCCATCGGTGATTGAGAACCCCGGTTTGCCGGTCCCATGCTACCAGTGTCCAGCTCGGAGATGTGCCCCTGTCCGTGCAAACCATCGCCGTCCCCTCCAGAGGGGGTTGTATGTGTGTGTATGTGTGTGTGTGTGTGTCGTTACATATCTGCCGGGCCGACACTGGCCGGGGGCGCTGACCCATTCGGGAGACCGCCGAAGCACCCTACCAGAGAACTTGGGAGAGGGGCGAGGAAACACACCACTGGACTACAAGGGTGCCGAACACCCGGGGGCCTCTAGCCCCGTCTAAAACGCACCACGAGGTCAGGCACCAAGCCGGCCTGCCTCTGTGAAGCCGAGCACGGGGCCAACAAACACAACAAAGCCCCTACACACCCTGCGCAACCAGCAGCAGGCCAGGCGCACACGACAAATAAGGGACCACACCACGGCGCGAGCACGGTACGGCTGAGTGTGTTTAGAATTGCAACCCGGCTGAGTGTGTGTGTACATGTACACTCCGGCCGCAGCTGGTGCGGGCTCTGCCTGCATTACTAGAACTGACTGATGCGCTCCAGCCTTGTGCGCATGTCGGGGCGCTGCACGCCTGCCTGCCTGCCTCCCTACCTATTGCGTGTGCTGCTGCGACGGAGACCCATTTCAGCGCGGTCTCCAATTCCCTCATGCGGTCTCTAGGTGCCCGCTTGCGGGAAGAACAATCTGATGAGAGCTAACCTGCACCCCCGATCCTGACTCTAGGTGGTAACAGGACGAAAAGGTCACAGTACGTACAAAGAATCAATATCTGGTCACAGAACGGCATGTGCATGGCATGCGCCGTCCCTCATACGTGACTGGCTCCCCATCCCCATCCCCATCGGCACGGCCTCCCACCGCCCCTCGGCAAGACGCCGGCCATCTCAGGCCTCCACGGCCCCAGCTGCCCCCATAGGGTGGTACCGCCATGAGCGGCTGCCCCTGTCGGGACCCGTCCTTCCGTCGCGGTACTACCTGCGGGGGAGGGACGGAAGGGGTGGGAGGGGCGCGTGGCCAGGTGGACAGAAGATCAGTCAACCGCCGTTGGCAAACAGTCACGATGGCACGGAGTCGAGGCGGGGAGACCCCGCCCCGGGCCCCGGCCCCAGCCCCGGCCCCGGAAGAGGTAGTTTTCGGAGGGGACGTCCGCGAGTGAAGGCGGGGTCGCTGCGTTGCAGTGCTCCACCGGGTGGCTGATCGGTCATGCGCCGCAACCAGCGCATCTCGCCCGCCCCCACCCTTCTCTAAACACACCTTCACAACCCCAACGCACCTGTACCCGCCACCGGGTGCGTACCCGGACGTGACGCCGCCACCACGACCCGACTTGGGGACTTGACCCGGTCGGCCCGACGTCGCGGTCGGCCCCGCGGCCGCGCCCGGAGGTGCCAGCGGCTCCACCGTGACCTGGAAGTCCGCCAGGGGTCGGGCCCCGGCCGGGAGTGCATTGAGGGGCCCGTACACGGCTGCCGTGACGGTCGCCGGACCGTACTGCTGCCGCTGCGGGGACGGCGGGGGACCAGCCCGGGACGTGGCGGCGGGGCGATGGCTGAGGGCTGCCTGCGGCGACTGCTGATGCGGTTGCTGTTGATGGTGGTGGTGACGGGGAGGAGGCGCCTCTGACCGCACCTGTCGGCACATGGGAGGGAGTGCAGCGGTAAGGGGTCAGGAGATGGGGTGGAGGCTGCGTCGGGACTGGAGAAGCGGCGCTCGCGATGTTGGCAGAGGTTGCAGACCGCGGGGTGGCGGGCCGCCACGACGTTCCGTCGAAAGAGCGCGGCCGCAACCCGTGCGATACACCACACAGCCCAAGAGCCCACGGGGCCGCATTCACCCCATACATACATACGATGGGCACGATGCGTCCCGAAGTGTAGAACCCTCCGCTCACCTGACAGCTGGGGGACTTACACTCGCGGCCCCGCTGCGCCCCACCCCCCTCAGCTCACCTGCATGTCGTACAGGTGGCTCCGAACCTGCCGCTCCGTGTTGAGCTGCTGCCCCAGGGCCGCCACCTGGCCCTGAGGGAGGCAGGCGGACGTCGACGAGGCGGGGGGGGGGCGGGTAGGGCGAGATGAGGGAGCGGGGTATTGTTGTGTAACGCTCACGCAGCGGCCGCCAGCAGGTGTCGTAGAGCCACACGAAAGAATAGACCACCGGCGATGCTCTGGAAAAGAAAAACAAAGGCCAGAAACGAACCCCGGGCACACCCAGAAACACTCAAAATACCTACGTGGCGGCAGTACCTGGCACGGCAGTGGGATAACGGACACTGCGCGAGTACGCGCCGGCGGCGCTGCCGCGCTGCCCCCGAGTGCAAAAGCCAGCAAAGTGCGGCACGGACCCGACCGTAGGGGCGATGCATGTTGCTACGTTGTGCCCCGCCCTGCCACACGGACACCCCCTGGCCCGGGCCACCAAGTCTGAAGCAACCCCTAAGCTTCAGCCACGATAGATAGCAACTGTGACTCGCGCACCTGGAGGTTCCGGATGTGGGCCTGGCTGGCCTGCAGCGGCGGGGGGGGGGGGGTCGGGTGACGAATGCGAACATCGTTGAAGAGACAGGGGGCTTAGGAGGACGTTTCCGACATGATGTGGGCACTTGAGGGAGTGTGTGTGTGGGGGGGGAAAGGGGTTTGAAACCTCAAACTGCCGCGCACGAGTATTCCCCGACTCCCCTTGCCCATCCTTCAAACACGGTCAACCCACTTTCCTTCCGAGGGCCCCGGGGACGAACTGACCCAGTCCGCTACCGGCAGGCGTTCACCTCTCCTCCCGTGGGCCTGCTCCACCATTCCAGACCTTGTTGAATCTGGAGCCCCCCTCCAAATGTGCATAGGTATGAACCTTTTGATACCCAGCACAGCGTCAAGTTACGCAAGTCAACGCCAAGCAACACAGCCGCCACTTCACTGACGACGCCCCATTACAGCTGCCACTGCCACTGCCACTGCCACTTTACCATCAACAGCAACCGCACAGCATGCAAAGCGTGGGCGGGGCCCCCCTATCTCGCCCGACGGCAGTACACCCACCGGTGCTGCCCGCGTGGAGGGCAGGGCGCCCTGCTGGGCCTTCAGGTTGTCGTTCTCCGCTGACAGCACCCGGACCTGCCGCTGCAGCTGCGAGATGCGGGCCAGCATCACAGCGTCGGGGTCGCCGCCGCCGCCACCGCCAGCGGCACCCGCGGCGCGGCGCGGCGCCGCCGCCACCGTCGGCGCGCCGGGCTGCCCTCGCAGGGCTGTGGCGCTTCGGTGGGCTTGCGGGCCCCCGACGGAGGCGCCTGCTGCTGATGCGGCGGCGGCGGCGGTGTGACCGGCGCGACCCGCCGCGGGCGGCGGCGGCGGAGACTGCAGTCCCCGCGAGTGTGGTGCGTGGGACGTGGACGGTACCGTGCGCGGCACGGTGCGCGGCGTGACGGCGGCGGCGGGGTCCACCATGGCTGAGCCTGGTGCCGCGGCGACACCCGTGGTGGTCCTCTTGGAGGCCCCGGGGCCATGCTGATGCAGTTGTTGCTGGTGCTGCAGTTGCTGCTGCTGCTGGAGGAGCTGCTGGGACCGCTGCTGCGCCACCTGCACCTGCCGGGAGTGGTCGAGCAGCACCGCGTTCTCCCGCTGCAGCTCCGACACCTGGCAGATGAGCGCCTGGGAGGAAGCGGCACGTCGCCACAGACCGGCCGCAAGGAGGACAAGCCCGGGGATGCATTCATGGACTCCGAGGCGTTTCGCCGTTGCTCAAAAGCACCCACGCCCACACCCACGCACAGCCGCTCCTACACTACGGCTTCCCCCTTCCCCAAAAGGCACCTCACCCCGCGTGCGCAGATCTGGAGCCGCTGCCCATTAGGTTGTGGTTCACGCAGCAAAGCAGCGCGTCCGGTAGCGCAAACGAAGACCGCCCCCGCCCCCGCCCCCGTTCCCTGCCCACCCTCCTCGCCGCACTCGTACCTCGATGAGCTCCTGCTGGAGGGGGTCAGCTGCGAGGCCGCTAGCGGGGATGTCGGCCTCGGGGGCGGCGGCTGAGCGGGCACTGGACAGGGGGCTGGACAGCCGGGCCAAGTCCAGCTGCACCTGGGGACCGGTGGGAGGGAGGTGGGCAGGCGGAGGGCCAGACAGCCCGGGGACGGGGCGGGATGACGGGGCAATGGCTGGCGGTGCACTCGCCTCGCCTCGCCGCAGCGCGCAGTCGGGGCAGACCACAGGGCACACCACCGCGTCACGGCACCGCCCAGCAGGCATGCCCTGAGGTGCTCAAACCTCATTACCTAAATGAGATTGTAATGTCGCATCGGCGGACCTCCCGACGCACTCCCGAGGTCGTCCCCGAACGGGTTTCCTGAGGCCCACCCTGCTGCCAACGGAGAGCCGGTGTCACCGGCTCACCGTCACCGCCGGGCGGCTGGGGGCGTTCGTGGGGGTCGGCCGGCTTCCGCCGGCTTCCGCGGGCACCCTCGGTCTGCTCACCTGCAGCTCGTGCTTGTCCAGGGTCAACAAGTCGACCTGGCGAGGGGAGCAGCACGAGGGACCGGGGCGGGCGGGAGGGAGGGCGGACGGATGGACGGAAGGGCGGATGGCAGCGCGCGGGTGGATGTGTGGAGGCGGGGAGGGGTCGAGACCACGGCTGAGCAACAGGAGGGAGGGACAGAGGAAAGCGTCACGAAACACGAGAGCGAACGAAAAACGGAAGGTATGCCTCAAGGCCACCGCCCTGGGCCCATCTCCACACGCCAGCAACGCACCCCACAGCCGGCGGCGCGCAGCCAGAGGTGTGATCGACCAGGTACACAACCGGCCGCCCCACCGTACGCACGGACACCCGTGAATGCAAACACCCACTTATTCACCGAACATATACACACACGCGATAGACAATGTGGGTGACAACCGACAAGGCCCTCAGCCGCCTAGCCGCTCGTCCCCATGACTGCGTCCTTTCGCGTTCTCGGGTTCCAGGCCAGTACGATCGCGTCCTTTGCACGGCCTGGGCCGGTTGCGTCGGGCACGATGTTTTGCTTTCACGCATTGCACGCGCTGTGGTCGCACCCAACCCTCGCTTTGTTGCATTAGGATACGGTAGATTCCATAGAATAATTCGACTAGTCTCTCTCATTAGACTACGATACGGCAGCCATTCAACTATTCAGCCGGCGGTTTCTACCGGAGCTCTGGCGCCCGCCTCAGTCAACGATCGCTCGCGGATGCGACCTCCGGCGGCTGGTCTGCATACATCTGCATACATCTGCATACATCCTCGACGTCGCCGTCACCGTTCACTTCCATCACGGTTGTCGGTAGTTCGGGACCAGGCGCCATCTACTTCCGTCGCCTGTGTCGCTGAAGTAACACACGCACACACACGCGGCCATCTCTCATCTAAACACACGCGGCCATGAACCCTCCCAAGTCCCAACGCACCTGCTGCTGCAGGTTCGCCACCTTGCCCGCCAGCAGCGCCGCGTTGTCGTACGTGCTCCGGGAGTGCAGCACCGCCTCCCGCAGCTCGCGGTTCTCACCGTGCAGCCGCTGCAGCGCCGCCTCCATCGCCTCCACCTGCTCCCGCAGCCCGTCGGCGCCGTCGGACAGCACGCCCTGACGAGCCGCCACCCAGCGCCGGCCCAGGGATACGAGGGGTGAGGCAGCAAAACAAACCCAGAAAACACAACAGGGGTACAGATGTCATATCCAAACAAGTCGGACTTGGCAGATGGAATGTGTGGAATATGAGGGAAAGGTCCGGCGCTTGTCGTATCGGAACCCAACTTAAGGTGTGCGGTGTTGCGGTGTGCAGCAAGGCTGTCGCCATCCGGCGCCTCCCAAACACAAGCCCCACTCAAGCCATACTGGGCCCGCGGCGCGACTGGAAGGAAGCCCTTGATGGCAGCAGCTCACCAGACGGCCCGGGACCTCCCGATCAACGAACTGCAAACAAAGTGTGAGAGCTTCATCGAGTTCGCTCCTCACTGAACGGCCCCCTGGATCGTCCCGACGTTGTTGACTCCGCCCTGTTTGATTTGGTTCCCTGCCGTTTCCGGTGGTACATCTCTACAGCGCACGCCTCACCCCGCAACCCACCCGGCACCGCACCTCGCCGAGCCGCACCTTTGCGCCCTGTGCACGAGCCACCAGCTCGTCCATCTCGCAGTACACCGCCGTCAGCTGCCGCTCCAGATCCCGGCACCTCGCCGCCAGGCTGGCCTCGCGCGGCGTGACGGCGACGTCAGCGGCCGCGGCGGCGGCAGTGGAGGATGACTGCGCCGGCGACGTCGCCGCCGAGGAGGAGGCGGAGAAGAGGCCAGACGGCGGCCGGCGCCGCGCGGCCTCCTGTGGGGGCGGCGAGCCGTGCACAGCCCCGGACATGGCAACCGCGGCTGCTGACGGCCTGCCCGCAGGGCCCTGCGCACAACCGCGGGCGTCTCGTGTGCCTCGGAGGACTCCGGCGCCCCCGCCCCCGCCTCCGTCTCCCCCACTCCCACTCCCGCTTCCACTCCCGCTGCCCCGCGTCCCTCTGCTGTCCCACCCGTGTGAGCCGTAAGCCGCGTCGCCGCCGGGACCCCGTCGGCCGTACTGGGCCCCGTGGTGCCGATCTTGGCCAGCGCCGCCGCGGACCTGACTGCCGTGGTCCCTGTCCGCGTCCACCTCGCCTGCTTCTTCTTCGTCGTCGTCGTTGTCATCGTTGTCGTTGTCATCTTCCGGCACGTGGGCCACACCCGGCGGGGCCCATGCCCGGGCTTTGCTGCCAAACGGCGACGGCGACCTGGGTGCGGAGGGTGACCTGCCGCCACCCGCCACAGCAGAGGGGGGGCCGTCGCCGGCCGCGAACAACGTCGACGAAACCGTGCCCGCCAAGGTGCCGCGGCCGCCGCCGCCGCCGCCGCCGCCGCGGCCGCCGATGCCGGCTGCCCTGAAGCCCTTTCGGACCGATGTCTTGGGCGCGTCGGCCCCACCGTCACCAAAGCCGCCGTCGAGCTCCTGCACGGGGCCCTGCCCGTGTGTGACCCACGGGTCACTGCCACCGCCCTGACCAGCTGGGTGACCCCCATCGCCGTCGTCGTCAGAGTCCTCGAGCGGATGCCTGCGGCCTCGACCATCCGACGGCCCCTCCCTCCCCTGTCTCTGCACGTCCGCCTCGGCCTCCTCCACCACGGCCTGCAACTCCTCGGCCTGCAACTCCTCCGAGTCCTCATCCCTGTTGCCCAGCTCCTCGCCTTCGCCGTCGCTGCCATCGTACCCGTGCCGACCGTGATCGTACGGCTCCCCACCGTCGTCATCGCCACCGTCGTCGCCGGGCGGACCCCAACCGCCGCCTCCACCTCCCGTGCCCCCGTGGCCACCCCAGCCGTCATCACCTCCGCTGCCGCTGCCGTTGCCCCTCCCGCCGCCGCCGCCGCCTCCGCCGCCGTCACCGCCGTCGTCGCGGCCCTGCGCCATCCACCGGCCAAAGGTGGCGGAGCCGCCTCCACCGCCAATGGCAGCCGCGGCGATGGCGGCCGCCGCCAGTCCACCGGGGCCCAAGAAAGGCGACGGTCCTTCGCGACCCTCACCGCCGCTGTCCCGGTCCCCGACGACATCCGGCCTCGACGCATGCCGCCCGTCGGCCGAACCCAATCGACGCCGCCGCTCCCGCTGCTGCTGCTGCTGCTCCTCCACCGGCACCGAAGGCCCCGCCTCGACGAGCTCGTTCTCAGACTCGTTGAGCAGGAGGTCCTCGACGAGCGACGCCAGGCTTTCAGCGGCGGCATCGACGCCGCCTCCGCCGCCGCTGTGGTGCAGTTGCACCCCAGGCCCTTCCGGCCCGTGAGGCGACATCGACTGTCGCCTGCTGTACAGCTCCTGCACCTGGCGCAGCTGCAGCACCGGCGACGGGTGCCGCGGATGGTCGCCCCGCGAGGCTCCTGCCGCCGCAGCCGCCGCCGGCGCGGGGGCAGATGCCGCGGATTTCGGCCCCTTGCCCGGCCTCGCCGCGCGCGGCGAGCGGGCCGCGGGTGCGCTCACAACACCGCGGAGCGTCGCCGCGACGGCGGCGGCGCCCGGCGAGGCCGGCCGCTGCCGCACCGCCGGCGACGGCGTCCTCCGTGACGGCGCCGCCTCCGTCAGTGTGGGTGACGGCGGCCGCTTCTGACCCAGACTCTGCTGCTTCCACAGTACAGGACGAGATGCAGCCCGTCCGTGTTTGGTGTGCTCCTCCTCCACTGCGGGGGTATGATGCCCCGCGCTGCCGCTGCCGCCTCCCACCGCCACCACGCGCCCAGCCTCTTCACCTCCAGCAGCAGCAGCATCCGCGTCGTTATCCCTCGCGCCCGCGCCACGGCGCCAGCGGGTGCGGTCCGGCGTCGGCGACCTGGACGAGCTACTGGTGCTCGTCACCGTGCCGTACCGTGGCGGCGACAACGCTGGCGGCGGCGTCAGTGCCGCCACTGGCGACAGCGGCCCGCCAGGTGTCGGGATTGACAGGATCCGGGCTCCGGGCCGGCCCCTCGGGTCCGGGCTGGTGCCGGCGGCGGACACCTGGTGCTCCAGGGAGCGCGAGCGCGCGGCGACGGCGGCTCGGAGATCCCGTACGGCGCCAGTGAGGGTCGCTGGGTCACGGAAGGCCGCCGTTGTCGCCGCCGCCGCCGAGCTGGCAGCGGCGGTGGAGGCGGCGGCGGGAGCAGCCGCCGTGGCGGAGGCGCGTCGGCCGCCAGCGGTGGCCCCGGCGGGTGACCAGGCAGGGCGCGGAGATGCAGCGGCAGCGGCGGTGGAGGTACCAGTACCAGCGGCGGCGCTCCGCGGTGTGTCGACGGGCGACCTGGGTGACGGGGAGGAGAGTGGAGCGCGGCTGGCGGGAGGCCGGCCTGAAGACGGAGAGGGAGACAGCTTCCCTGTGCTGGCCTGTGGGCTGCGGAGAGCAGCGGCGGAGGCCGCGTAGGACCTGAAGGGGCTGCTGCTACCGCCTCCGCCACCAGCGGCGGTGGTGCTTGTGGTCGCGGGGGTGGCTCTTCGAGCCCCCGACCTGGGGGTTGGAGACGGCGCCGCCGGGCGACGGGAGGAGGAGTCGCTGGGCCGCGGCGAGGCCTGTGGCGATGGCCGCTGGGACCGCGGCGAAGCTGCCGCGGCCACCGCCGCCGGCGCTGACGGCGCCGCCGCCAGCAGGTGTCGCCGGCGGACCGCAGACGCAGTCGCGGCGCTGCCGGCCGCGGGCGCTGAGGACGCGGCGGGGATGCCCGCCGTGGGTGGAGACGCCGGCCTGCCCCGGCCGTCGGCCCCAGGGCCCCCCGCCACCGGCGGGGGCGATGCCGCTCGAGCACGCGGGCTGGTCCCAGCGCCGCCGGGTGCGCCGTTGCCGCCTCCGCCTCCGCTGGAGCCGCGAGGGCGCAATGCCGTGCCCGCCGGGGAGAGCGGCCGGCGCTGGGCGAAGAGCAGGGACGCCTCCGCCACGGCCTCCGCCGCGGCCAGTTGGGCGGAGCGGGGGCTGTTGAGCAGTGGGATGATCAGTCCAGCCGACGCCCTGGAGGGCGACTGAGTGGAGGAGCGCGGGCGGATGAGCTCGCGGGGGCTGCCAGCGGCTGAGTGCAGCAACTCCCCCCGAGGCGAGGTGGCCGCGGTTCGACGCGAAGAGCTGGAGAGCCCCGCCGCCGCCGCCGCTGGAAGTGCCATGCCGATGGAAGTGGGCGACGAGGACGGCGACGGCGACCTGCGCCTCGCGGCGCCGCTGGGGGAAGCAGACGTGGCGGCGGCGGCTGCAGCTTGGCGGCTGGGCGATGGCGACACGGAGCGTGACCGTCCGACGCCAGCACCCCCAAGTGGCAGCAGCTGCAGGTCTGAGTGCGTCGGCGAGGATGCCCCGCCGCACGACTTGGCCGCCGCGGGCGAGGTCGTCGGCGTCGCCCGCGGTCGGCTCGCTGCGGCCGCGCCGCCGCTCCGTGGCGACGCTGTGGCTGACCGTGACATCACTGTTGCCGCCGCTGCAACCGTTGCCACCGGCCTTGGTGTCGGTGTTGGATGGCCTGAGGAGGATGGGCGCCGGCGTCCGGACACGGGACTGGCGCTGCGGCTGCGGCGCATCAGGGCCGAGCCTGTCCCCGCCGGCCGGGCGGCCGCTCCCCCGGCCGCTGCTCTGCCCGCAGCGGCGGCCGCGTAGCTGCGCGGGGAGGCCCGGTCTGCCGGTCCGGGGTACTGACGAAGCTGCCCCGCAGCGTCTGCATTGATGGTCAAGGACGGGAGCGGATTCATCGAATTGTATATGCTTTGGGCGTGCGAAGCCAGGTATGCCAGGCATGTGCTGCTGTACCCACCGTGTAGCGCAGGACGCGCGAGCGCTTTGCGCACACCCCTAATTTGCGCACAACAACCAGAATTTGCGCACATCCCTAATTTGCGCACAACAACCAGAATTTGCGCACACCCAGAATTTGCGCACAACCCAGTACGACAAAACGACGACACCCCCAGCAGGTCGTCAGAAGGCTGTCGTTCGCCAGCCGTGGGCGCCAGTGCCCACATGCAAACACTGGGTGCGATGGATGCTCTCTGATGCCACGGAGTGGTCTTCGGTCTGCAGCCCGGTGCGAAGGCCGCGCCTCCGTCCGTTCGTCTGAGCCGACGGCAGCAGCCTTGCCTTGCCTTGCCCTGACCGACCCAACCCACCTAGGCCCCGGACCTCCCGCGCGCGGGCAACCTCCCGCCAGGCCTCCTCCTCCTCCTCCTCCTGCTGTGCATCGCAGGGGACGGCAGCGGCGTTGCGGCGCGAGGGCTGGGGTCAGCAGGAGTAGCGGCCATGATGTATGGCAACCCTAGTCGCCCCCCGGTGTGGGTGTGCAGCGGCTTTCGGTTGGAAGGAGGAGCATGGACATCGTTACAATTACGGGCACGTTGGACCCGCTGCGCTTCACATCAGCAGCAGCAGCAACAACAACAGGCGCAGATATTTACCAAACAGGAGCACGGCAAGCGGCAATACCGAGGAGGGCCTGACCGCGGTGCCTAGGGCATAACAGGTCTGAACGTGCTTATCATCACTCAATACATCCGGCAAACATCCTGAACACGTCAACTATCTTATGATGTATTTCCCAGAATTACGCCAGTGCACGTCCATATGCAGCACCTCACGCAACGGCCCCACCAACAGACGACTGTGTCCAGGGAAACAGGAGCCCACCCCACTCTACACGGTATGTTCCCCGGCATTCTCAGCGCACTCAGCTCCCTTTTTCCTCCCCCGGCGCATTCCCGCCCTTGCCCCGCCCCCATCCGCCGTCACCATCCTTTCCCCGCCCAGACCTGAGCCAGCAGCGCTGTCTCCTGCTGCCGCGCCGCCTGGCTGCGCGCTGCAGGCAGCTTCGCCGCCCGCCCCACGTCGCGGCTCGCCACGTCCCCTCGCACCGCCCAAGGGAAGCCCGCCGCCGCCGCCGTCGCAGCGACGGCGCCGTGTCTGGCCCGTCCGCCACCGCCGCCGCGGGTGTTCCCGTCACTTGACGCGGGGACGCCCAACATGGCAGCCGCCAGCGCGGAGACGGCCCCGCCGCCGCCGCCGCCGTGCCGCTGCACAGGTCCTCGGTCGTCGCCGCCGACAGCGCGACCTCCGCCCAGGACCGCATCCAACAGCAGCTCGGCCTCCGCCTCGCTGGTGGCCACCCCGCGCAGCAGCCGAGCCAGGCGCCGGCCGTGTCGTCGCGACAGCAGCAGCTGCGGCTGCTGCGCGTGCAGCGCCTGCAGGGCGCGCAGCAGCCGCACGCGCTTACCGGGCGGCAGCGGCCTGACGGCGGTGCGCCAGGGCTCATCGTCATCCTCCTCCTCATCGTCGTCCGCCGCCAATGCATCGCGGCCGCCGCGGTCGGCCGCGAGCGCTGCCCGCCGCCGGTCGGCTTGGCTGGCACCGCCCCAGCCACCACCGCCGGAGGCATGGCCCCGGGCGGCTGCGGACTGACCTTGCAGCAACGCGGAGAGAAGCCGCGTTACGTCGTCGTCCTGGCGCGGCGCCCCCACGTCGCTCCCTCGCGCCACATCGTCCAGGTAGTCGTCATCGTCATCGCTGCTGAGCGAGTCGACGCTGCCGCGGGCCGGCCTGGCGCCGCTCAGGCTCTGCCTGCCGTCGCCGCCCTGACTCACGGCCAGCGCGCTGCCGCGGCTGGTGCGCCGCGACGGCGGCGCCGATTCCAGCGGCGGGCCGCCGCCGCCGCCGCTGGAGAGCTGCAGCCGCTGCAGCGACTTGCGTGCGCGGTCGAGCTGGCCGCGCAGCTTCCGCACGCCGGCGGAGTCGCCGCCGCTCAGGGCCAGGGAACTGGAGACGCTTGCAGCGGCGGCGGCGGCGGCGCCGCCGCCGCCACTGGTGTCCCAGGCGGCACCGCGCAGGCCCACACGCGGGCTGGTTCCCCCCCCGCCGCCTGTGGTCCCGCTGCCGCGCCTCCGCACCACACGCCGGCTCGAACCTTCGCCTTTCTCGTCGCCGAACAGGGACGAGGAAGACGACGACGTCGAGCTGTCATACAGCTCCGTATGCGGTCCCCCGCCGCCCGTACTCCGGCCCCTGCCGCCGCCCGTACTCCGCCCGCCTAGCCCACCCGCCAACGCGGCTGCTGCTAACCCACCCCAGCTGCCGGCCTGGCCACCGCCGCCGCCGCTGCTCCGTGCAGCGCCAAGGCCGTCGCCGCCGCCGCTGACCCAAGACCGCTTGCCCGCTTGTGCTGCTCCATTGGTGCTGCGGTCACGCGAGAAGCCGCGGACGTCATCACTGCTGGAGCTCGAAGACGGACTGGCGCTGCGGCTGCGCCGCCCATACCCGTGGGACGGTGTCCCCGACATGCGGTATGCGGAGCCGCTGGCCATTGGCTGCGACGCCGACTGGCGGCGGCCCACGGGCCCACGGTCCTCCCATCCGCCCGCGACCGTGCCTTTCTGCCGCCGCCGCTCGCCGTCGGCGTCCCTGTCGTCACCGCTGCTGTACGTCAACGTCAAGCTCGTCCGACGAGGCGAGGCCCGCCGGGACTGCTGCGCTCGCGGAGATCGCTCGCCGCCGCCGCTGGTGGCGGCGCGACCCGACCCGGCCCCGGCTGCCGCGGCTGCCACGGCCGCCACGCGCTTGCGCACACCCATCACCGAGATGATTGCGGGCCCCTCGGGCGCCCGCTGTCCGTCACGGTCCCTGCGGCGGGGCTGACTCCGCTCCAGCTGGTCCACCCCTCCGTCCCAGACCGGGCCGTCCTGGTCGTCGCCGGGCTCCTCAGGCGCTTCCCTGGACTGCCGCCTGTTGCCTCGTAACACCTCGGCGGCGCGCGCCAGCGCCGCCGCCGCCGCGGCAGGCCGCCCGGCTGTACCACCACCTCCGTCCGCCCCGCCATCTGGTGCGCTGTGGCCGGGCCTCTCGGCGAAGGCACCACCGGTGCCGGCGCCGCCGGCAGCTGATGCGCCCCGTGCGCGGCGCAGGCCACCCAGCGCCTGGACCGCCGGCGAGGAGGCGCCCGGCTGGGAGGTGCGCGGCGGCCGCCCGGCGCTGGCGGCTGCAGCCGCCCGGCGCTGCGGCGACTGGGTTTGCCTGACGGGAGACGGTTTCCCGGCTAGAGGGGCGAGGGTGTCGGCGTGGTCCCGGCCACCAGCACCACTACCACCCGCGGAGTCCTTCACGGGTCGCAAAGTGATGGTATCGCTGGTGCGAGGACTGTACGAAGGGTGACCGACGCGGTGTGGCAGACGGGACAGACGGGGGCAGAAGGCACGCGGTAAGCAGCTTGCACGGCGGAAAACTGCAGCAATGGGCCACCGGGCTGCCCTGGGGGCCTTCTCAGTGGCGAGCAGTGAAGGCGATATCCGGACATGGTGCGTACGCAACCAGAAGGGGCAGGTTGCGAGGAGCGGAGACGCACCTCTTCATTGGGCTCGGTTTCACAGCTCCAGCGATCAGGCGCGCCGGCGCGCGGAAGTCCAGCGTCTGGGTCTTGTTGGCCCACACGTCGGGCACCTCTTCGCTGCTGATGCTGGGGATCTTGAGGAGACTTGCGGTAAGCTCGCTTATGCCCGCAAGCTGCAGCGCGTCTGCCGCCTGTCGGGAACGATGCACGGTCTCGGCACCGGTCCCGCGTGAGCTGCGCACCGTGCGGGCCGTTTCGCGCCGCATGTCCAGATCTTTGCGCTCAACGTGCGCCAGTAGAGCTTTGCATGCGATATCATACTTGCTGGGTGTTACCATTTGCCGTCAACGCAGCCACTGTACACAGGCTGTCGGCAGAGCTTGCTTGCTAATCAAGGCAATACGGAACAGAATTCATAATAACAGCTGAAATCATGTTCCTGACAAATGTCAAACGTCAAATTGGCCACCGTTCGTGCGGTCATGTGTTGACGCGGTCAAAGGCCTATTTCTTCGGAGCACTGAGCGATTTGATCAATTACACACACAAACTTGGTGTGTAAAGCTCAATAACCGAGGAATAAATTGAATGTTGGCTAACGGATTCCGCGGTCAGGGCGGACGACGGGAACACTCCTGTGCCCAAAGTCAAAACACTGTAAAACTTGTCAGGTGTTATTATAACCTTACGAGGTTTGATCGAAAGTTTCAGCCATGGTAAACTTGTCTCTTGTATCGGATTGGTGTCGTACGGTGCGGAGTTGGTTGACAAAGACTGCCACAGAAGACCTTGCTTTCATACTGACGTCAAGGGAGCTGTGGTATGTCGTAAATAGGCTCTGGAAATTTCAATCGCTTTGATGCTGACATTGGGTCCAAACCACGGAGCACAGTAACCGACACGGCCGAATGAAGAGGTTTTAGCTCAAAACTCAAGTCATTTACGTTTGTTGGATTTACATTTTTTTGTTATCATACAATAATGGCTTATGGTGGTAAAGATTGGCCTTTCGGGTCTTCGGTTGGACGCACCTTCGGTTCGCCTTTCTCAGGGTATCGCGGTGATTACAGCGTGTACCCTGACGAGACTTGGAAAGTGTCTCTACGAAAATATCCATACCCAATCGCTCCGCATTCTTCAGCTGTGCGTGCGCGGAGCGTTTCTCCAAAAAAGAAAAGCGTCAGCAAGAAGGCTGCAGCAAGGCGGCGCGACTTAGAGGAGATTTTAGCAAGGGTAAGTATGCGGTCGGACGTTTTCAGGAGTTGCGCCCGGGTGGATTGCCGACATGTAGAAGCAGTTGCAGGCCGATGGGGTATCTAGGACAACAAGCGAGAGTCGACATACGATGCGCACATACGATGCTAATACATCACAACCCGCGTGATTCTACGTCCTGCAGATCGACACAACGCAAGAAGACCTCCAAGCTCTTGCCCAGAAGGTGGCGGCATGGTCCCGCGAAGCGGCATCACTTTCGGAGGGGCTGAAAGAAGAGGCGCTGCTGTTGGACCTAAGCCGCCAGGCGGACCGCCTGGCTGCCCGTGAGGGGCAGTACCGCGAATTGCAGAAGCAGGAGCGGGTGTACAAGTAGGTTGCGTTGGACTGCTATGTAGCAACTCACCGCCATTCGTTAGGTCATAAATCCAAACATGCAACACCCTCAGTCCGTTGTTTCTCGAAGCCTCAGCAACACGTAGCCACTCTTGCCGCACGCACGGCACGGACCGTTATGCACTGCATCGCCGCCGTCGATAAATAATCTGACACACACAGCCCCGGAAATGGACAGCGGCGTTCAACGGTTTCATCGCCCGCCCGCCGGAAAAACCGTCACCAACAGAAATCCGCAACTTCGAAAGGCCCTCAGCTCCGCATTCCAGACCTTTACATGATCAACTCTGGACCGCCCCGCACGCCGCACCTCCCCGCACCACCATTCGAGCACTACTATTACCGTATTATACCTGCTAGCCAGTCAGTATGGTAGGGTTCCCGGTCGTGAAGTCCTCCTCCCGTGCCCCTCATCGTCAGGCTGAGCGTGGAGAACTCGGAGCTTCGCCGGGAGCTCCGTGACATGATCCGAGTGTGTAAGCTGCTGCTCGACCGGAGGGCGAACGACCGCCACCTGGGAGCCGGCAACGAGTCGCACTCCAGTCCCGAGAACGCGGCGGCGACGGCAGCGGCAGCGGCCGCCGCCGCCGCCGCCGCCGCGCAACGCGGCGCGACCCGGTCTGTACGGCAGGCTTGGACGAGGGAGACCAGCACGGACGTGGACGGGCAGCATCAGCATCAGCGACGGCAGCGGGCCGGAGAGCGCAGCGACGCTTCGTACTCATCCGCCGCCGATGGCCGTCGGGGCCTGTCGTACGTCGCTCGTCCCGCCAGCGAGGCCACGTTCGCTGCGGGTCTTGAGGGCCTTACGGACGAGAACGCGGCTTACGTGGTGGCGACGGCGCGCGCGCAGGCGGAGGCGGAGGCCGATCACAACCTCGCGGCGGCGGCGGCTCGGCGGGAGTCAGCTCGGGCAGCAGTGGCGGCCGCCGCCGCGGCGCTCGGTCATGGCGGCGCTGAGGTGTCCGGTACCCGGGCGCCGGCCGCCGCCGGGGGATACTATGCTCGGGAAGTGACGGCGCAGGCTTCGATGGTGGGCCGTGATGTCGATAGGGAGCGTCGGCAGGTACGGTAAGGGACCCATGGGTCAGTGGGCCGAGCACCGCGTTCGAGGGGCGGGCGCGAGCTGGACTCGGCCCAGCTGGGGACACGGCGATTGGGCCTAGGCGGAACTCATTCTGCAGGTCCTGTTAATCTTGTTCGCTCTGTTGTTTAGGGGGCTGCACGTGCGGGCGCGGTTCCTGGTCCCTGATTGAGTGGGGGTACGGGCGGTCGCATATGGGTCGTCTCCCTGGAGCACTTTCAACAGCACTACCGTATCACGAGGTAACGCAAAAACATACAATCCCACCCGCTGTCACCGGGTGGTACCCGTTCCTCTCGCCTCTGTGCAAAACCTGGACAGGTCACGGCTGCACTGGCCGCCGTGGACGACGAACTGAACGAGCTCACCCTGAACCTCAACCACCAGCGCCGTCCGCACAGCGGCAGCGGCAGCGGCGGTGGCGGTGCCGTGCCGGGCGCCCACGCAGCGGTCGAGGGCCGTGACACGGCACCCGCCTTCGGCGGGTTCCTACGAACCCCTGAAGGGTATCCCGTTGTCTCGGCCGTATCGGCGGACGTATCGACTCCCTCTGTGCCTGAGGCATGGCGGCGACAGCAGCAGCAGCAGCAGCAGCAGCAGCAGCAAAGGGAGCAACAGGAGGCGCTAGAGCGGGATGAGAAGGAGCGCCGCGCGGCGGAGGTCGCCCGCGTTGAGCGTGAGTTGGCTGCGGCGGAACGGGAGCTGGCGGCGGCGGTGGCGGAAGAGGAGGCGGCACAGGCGGCGGAAGCGGAGCAGGTGGCGGCGGCGGCGGAGGCCACGGCGGCGGAGGCGGACGCCGTGGTGGAGGCGGGTATCGAGGAGGTCATCCGTGAGAGCGGCGGAGGCGAGGTCAAACCGGCGTTTGGCAAACCCGTGGCGACGCCGCTGAAGGTGGCGGAGGGTGTGCCTCTGGATACGCCGACCACGCCAATTTATCAGGGTGTGCCGTACGGCGGCAGCGGTGGCGGGGCCGCGCCGGCGACAGTCCGGCGCGCGACACCACGGTCTCAGTCGTCGTACGGGCGGTACGGCCTTGACGAAAGGTCAGCGGAGGCGGAGGCGCCGCTGGATTCGGTGCTGCTGACGGAGGTGGAGAAACTTAAGCGCATCAACAAGGCGCTCGCAAACACGTTGCACTCGTACAACAGGGTTGCGAACCGGCTAACAGACGCGGCGACAACGGCTGCGCCAGCTTCGGGAACGGCGCGGGCGCTGTTTGGGTCGGAGGACGGAGCTGACGGCGGCGGCGTCAGCCTGTCCGCTGTGGCTCCGCCGCCAGCGACGACGATTGACTTGCAGCCCGCCGCCTCCATCTCAGCGACGTACGGCAGGTCATCCGTCGCCGCTTCAGAGAGTGCTGCTGCGGCTGCGGCGGCTGCGGCGTTGCAGGTTTCGCCCTCCTACCCGCATAGTGTCTCCGCCCGCGCCGTGGCTGCGCCGTCGACACCGCCGCCGGCTGTACGGTACGTGCGCACAGAAGAACCGCACGTATCGTGGGTGCCGCCGGTGGTGACAGCAACACCGCCTCGGGAGCGCGTGCCGTACGAGGGTCGCCTGTTCAACGAAGCCCGCCGGCTGGACTCCTCCCTGGACTTCCAGCTGTACGGCATCCGACAGCAACTGCAGGCGTTACGGCATGAGATGGTTGCAGACCGGCTGGCGGCGCTGGCCGCGGCGGCTCCCGGCGGCGACGTCGCCGTCACCGTCACGTCGGCCGCTGGCACCGCCGCTGTGCCCCAGACCCCGCCCAGAGATAGCGGCAGCGGCGCTGGCGCGGCGGAAGCCGCGGCGGGGACGCCGATGGCGGAGGCGCCGGCGTCGCCGTACCGCGACGTCACGAAGCTGGCGCGCATCGAGCAGGAGGTTTCGGAGCTGCGACGGCAGCAGCTGGACGACCGGCGTTGGTATCGCGAGAACCTGGATTCCATTGTGCTGGAGCGGTCCGCCGTGTTCCGTGATCTGCAGCGCCGCATCGATCGCCTGATGGCCGCCGCCATCTGAGTACAGCCCCGCGCCCCGCCCCAATCACCCACATCCGCATCTCGTGTTTCGCATGTGAAAGCAGGCCGGGCCAGCTGCTCGGCTGTGCACCAGCATTCGCACCTGCGCAAGTTCACTTTTAGCAGCATCAGGTGCAAGACGGTGCAAAAGGTATGGTGGCATGCAACCTCAACCTCGCCTCCGCCCAATGATTCTTGTTTGGGACACGGCTGTAGGCATCGTTTGGGGCGAGTGCAGGTATGGCAGCGCGTCCGTCTGTCCAAGGAAACTGGCGGCAGGGGCAGGCGACTCGTGTGAGGTCATGCAAGCCGGATTGCATGCCGTTGTGTGTTCGGAAGGGATCGAAAGGGACACTCAATCGGGCCTCTCTCGTATCATATTTTATTACTGCAGTGTCATTATGTTGTACTGCAAAGCGGCCCACGTGGCATGACTCGATGAGAGCATTTGAGGGAGCGCTCTACTCACGCCGGAGGGAACCTGACGTGACCCGAATGACAACGGGAGGGGCTGATGGCTGGACATACTGCCCGATTTTGCATCATCGCCGACGGACCAACTGGACCAATCAACGCAACCGACACGTACAAAGGTACGATCCACCGTTCGACACCGAGATTGAATAAATAACCGACCAGAACCGACCGATCGAGCGCCTCACCGTCAGCCCGGGATTGCTGGATAGTGCGCTTTGACTGACTGGGTATTACTCCTGCGAAAAGCCGTTGTATAAGGGGCTTTGGCTTAGGCATGTGACTACATGCATACTGTGGCTGGCTGTATGACAGTGCGGCTGTGGCGTTGGTTGGCTTGGTACGGCGCAGAAGTGCTGGTTCGGAGGTGGCGGCTGTTGCTGGGGCTCCGCGGCCCTATCGACTTGGCACTGCTTGGCAGGGTTCGCTGTCAATGTTTGAGGGACTTGGGATGCATTGATTGCTCTATTATTTCTGACATACGCGCCATGCCATCACGCCGTGAGTCGTGCAACTGCGAGTGACATTGGCGACGATTACTCCTCGCCTGAGGGCAATTTCGCGAAGTGGCACGCGGTGCTCCATTATCTAATAGTCAGATGCGCGATTGCAAGCGGGCTGAAAAGCAGAAAGAAAAGGGGGCATCTGGGAGGCTAACGCAGTCCCTCTAGGCGATCATCTGTACCGCATCTGTAACAAACGAATCGTTGCTTCCGCTACGGCGTGTACTTGTTATGAAACCAGAAGGGCCCCCAAAAGGTTCCTGCGTCATGATACGCACACTCACACCGGTACGCACACAGAGAACTCGTCCCGCCTTCTATCCTCTGACGCTCAACGCCCTGCGGATCCAGCTTCCATGATACTTGATCAGTTCCCTGACCGCTCAAACACGCATGTTTAAACATGGCACATACTGAGATACTGTGAATACCTGTAGAATGTATATGTGATGCCGCTATGTTACCCCGTAGCCGTGAATGACATCTAATCCGGGTCGGGCATCCAATCATGGGTGTGTCGTACAAGCGCATACCCGCTCCAAGGGCCACTAGGCGCGCCTGGCGGTGCTGGACAACACCTCTCAAGTCGGCGCGCGGCGGTATGCCAAGGCCAGTAAGCCAGTCGTTGCCATGCGCTGCACCATATGCCCGCAATGACACGCGTTACTTGCACACCGCGGATGCACACCTCGGCCCCAGCCCGGGCCCCCGGTTAATCGGACCACTGTCCTAGCCAAGCGATTCACCGTTCGCTCGTCGTGAGGGATATTACACCCGCCCAAGTTGCCTCCGCCCTCTCTACCCCTCGTACAGCGGCCGTACGTGTGTGTACGCACCGGCCCTGGCGCGTCCTTCAGCGCCGCGTGATCAAACTCATTTTCTCGAGGATGGATAGGTGCCTGAATCATTTAAATGTCCTCTGCGACGCTTCCAACGTCCCAGCCCTTCTTGCGTCCAAGCGCGATTGCGTGCTTGACGCCAACGGCAGACAGACGCCTCACTCAGCTTTCTTTCGCTTGGCGACCTCGCACGAGGCCTGTTGGATCTTGTCCAGCAAGTCTCCCAACTGCTCCGCGGCCACGACGATGCTTTCCTGCGGCAGCGACAGCAAATGATTGTCAGCATTCTGCAAGTACGCATAGTGGACCCAAAGATTGCGACCGGTTCGGACCTTGAGGTAGGACGGCAGGCAGTCGGCGACGGTGCCAAGGTCAACGGGCGTGTACTCGAAGAACGCCTCCGGGTCCGACGGGCCCTGTCGAGTGTCCTCCGTTGCCGTCACGTCGTCGTCCTCCACCTCGGTCTGCGAGTAATCCGGACCGCCCAGAATGCCGCCAAAGGTCGGGTTTGGAGGGAAAAGACATTAGGATTGTCTGTCAATCGCCGGTCAATAGACCCTGACACAGCGCGACTCCTTGGCTGGCGTGTGTCGCCGCGTACAAAGCTTGTGCTGTGTCCTTCCGTCAAAAGCAAGGCTGTCTGTCAATGCGCACCTGAAGCAGCTCGAACGACATCCCGCAGGTCCGGTGGGTCAGACGGTAGGCCTCCATCGCCCCGCTAGCAACAACGTCAAGCCGCCACCCCAGCATTGCCTCCATCAGTTTGAGCAAGACTGTGCGTGGGGGAGCCCAGCTGCGGCCAAAGAACAGCAACACAGATATGATCTGGGCAGAACCTTGCCACGCGAATCGGGATACCCGGTCCGGGGTTATCTTCTTCCGGAATAGGTACACGAGCATAAGCACCGGCGATGCTGGCAGGTACGATGCAAACAAACGGCATGTCTGATGCGGCCCAGCCAACCGACCTGCAGGGCATGTCCTGCGCTCCATTGGGGCGTCGCGCCTCTCCGTCAGCAGCGTGCGCCTGCTCCGCAACGCCGTCAGCCCCAGCAGGTGCCTGGGCGTGGATCGGCAGCTGCATTGGCAGCTGCTGTGCTGCCGTTTTTCTTGCTGACGATGGGGACGCGTCGCCGGGAGACTACAGGATTGCACAAACAACGGACCACGTCAGGCTATCCCAATACATTGGCGAGCATGCTAAGGTATGCTCAGGTATAATGACCTGGAGTAGGAACCTGATCGCCCGCGAGGACGTATCGCACAGCGGCTACACCTTGCCCTTACCGGCGTTGTCGTATTGCCGTTCATGCCAGGGAGGTGCTGCGTCTCTTGCCGCTGCGCCATGGCACGTGCAACAATGCCTGGCATGTTGCAGCTCGCTTGGTTGCTTTCGACAGACCATTCACGAATGTTGCCTCCCGCTGGAGCAGGGGCGGATAGCGGAGCGCCTCCCGCCTGCAACGCAACAGACCTATGGGTGAAGAGAACTAGTGGGGTGGGAATGGTGTGCTGTTGGGCAGGCAAGGCTGCAGCGCGTGATCTGCGAGGGGCACAGCGAAGCCCGCAAAATGAGAGCATGTCACACCACTGCGCCTGACCCAGCCCGTGTAAGCGCGATTCGTGAGATACGTAGGGAGGTTGTGTGCGTTGCGGGAGAGGGGACGGTGCATACATTACCTGGTCCTTCGGCGATTTAATAGTCCTGGCTGCTGGCGACGGCTTGCAAAAAGCGAAGCTGTTGTCTGCACTTGGGGGCACACAGCCTTTCACGGAAGCGCCAGCACCGGCACCAGCCGGCGCGCCCTGCAGGAATTCGAGATGCTTCAAACGTGCTGCAAACCACGACAGCAAAGACAGACCCTTACTAACCTGGCGCAAGTTTGCTGGCGAGGGCGGCAGTGCGGTAGCCGCCGCTGCAGCCAACAAGTTTGGCTTGAGGTTCGTGCCACCATTTGGCTGAGTGCGGTCCTGCAGTTGCATAGCGGCGCTGACCATACGTTTTGACAACACATGCAAGTCCAACGTACTCACTTTGTCCAAGCCATCCCCAATCTGCACCGCGTCCTGGGGAATCTGGGGCACTGGGTTGGGTGCCTGCTGCGTGGATACCGGATTCAGGTCCACAAAGCTGTACTGCTCCTGCACACCATCAGCAGGAGAGCTCGCGTCGATTGGGCTGGCGACGGTACAACAGCAACGAACCAGACTATACGTGGGGGAACGTAACTGCACCACCCTCCTGTATCATGTTCGGCAACTTTTGCGCCATCCAAACCCTGTCTGTACCTGCTGCACGGCGAATGCCTCGGGTGCGCCCATTCCGTGCGCATGCGACAAGTCCGTGATGCTTGCAGCAGCGATCTTGCGTTGGCCTGAGCCGCAGATGCCGTCTATCGGGCTGCCCGTCGACCGCCTGCATGATTGTGGCGCATGCTCGACGTTGGATAATTCACTTACAACAGGGTCGTGACGCCTCGACCAGGTAGAATCCTAATTTCGTAACCCTGCCTTGCGCAACCTACCTCTTGGCGCCCGGTTGCTTGTCCGACGCTCCTGCGCCTCCGTTGGCGGCGGTCGGCGTCACATGGTCACCCGCAACAGCCTGGGCGCACGTGGCAGGTTGGACGGGCCCCGATGCGAAGCGCGATACTATGCTCGGCGAGGGCATCCTGCGCACGAATAAGGCATGGCATACACGGTGAATGAATCAAGTTATAGTGGGCCCCGCACGTCATCAATAACACCACATATCGACATGTGTGAGGCACGCCGTGCCTACCAGTGAGCAGCGTTTCAACGGCACGATACTACCTGATGCTGGGGAGCATCTGGACGGCCCGCTGGCACTCAGTGCTCACACCCAAGCCCCGGGGATGAGATTGAACGCTTGGCGAACGCGCTCTGCAGAGGGTCGCGAATAAAAGGCCGAGGAAACGTAGCCAAGTCGTCGATCATGCCCTTAGTGATTAGCACAAGCGTGCATGGCTTCCCAAAGACATTTGAGCAGCGCAAACAGCTTTACATAGGTGCTTGCGACCGGAGGGCTACCCGGTACCTACCGAAGGCTTGGTAACATCGAGACGATGCGCTGGCACGCCGTGCTGAGCCCGCAATTAAGGCCGGACGTTTCCGGGGCTGCGCCAAGCAGGCCCTGCGTACAGACAACGCCGTACTCAGAGTAACAAGTGAAACGTCGATGCGATTCAGTCAAGCAGCAGCCGCACCAGCTCATGGCTTGGACTTGTAAACTGTACACCTGCAACTGGAAACGGTGTCGGAAACTGCACCCCAACACCGTTGCCAGGAGAACGGCCAACGGCGCGTGTAGCAGCCGCAGCGGCAGCATCGTCAGCAGCCGCATCGCCATCGCCGGCAAGCGCGCCCGTCTCGTCCGCTGCTAATGGTTCCTCCGGCTGCAGCACGATCGGACGCGGCAAGTACATCCGTTGGTGTCAATGCCCCAAGCATGCCTTCTTACCGCAGGGTTGACCTTCTCTAGGAGCGCACCTCACCTGGGATGCGGCCTCGGCGACTGGGTGGCCAGCCGCATCGACGCCATGCCTTTCAGCAGTCAGTGCATCGGCACAGGCGTCTCCGTGCACGAGGTGGTCAGCCTCCTCCACAACGTCTTCACGGCCGCCCTCGGTATTGCTTGCGTTCTTTGGCGCCAGCTTATATTGCATCAGCTCAGCGCGTGTGTCATGGTAGGCTTGTTGCGTTCTGATCAGCTCGCTCTCAAGCTGGGCAACGCGGCGCAGCAACAGGGCAGTCTCCTCCAGCAGCTCCTGGTTCCGGGTCTGCACAGTGCGTTGGCCAAAAGCAACACCGACATCCGTCGGCTATGTGGTGCAAGCACACGATCCACTGGTAATGACGGCCACAGGAGTTCAGCACCACCGGTCAAGAGGCGCACCGATTACGCATCAATGACACGCAGCAGCACTTGCCTCCAACGCATCCATGCGCTGTGCCGCCTCCTGACCCGTCACCGCCTTCAGCTTGGCCTCGGCCTGCTCGGCAGCAGCCTGCCAGAGTTCCGCCCGCCGGTCTGCTAGCCGCACCTGCGGGCAGTTGCATTGGCAGTGCAGTGCAGCCGACTGCGTCGACAGGGTGACCAGCTGGGAGTCGCCATCGCAAGAAGACCGACCACACCCCAAATCGTTAGTAGCACCACAAAGGATCGCCACCTCGCTACGATCGCGGCGATTCCCCGTCATTGTACCCTTGACACAATGCCACCGTGGCTCTTGCCGGCACGGCTAGGCGGACTGGATCGCGGCTCCTAACTACTGTGCAACAATGTGGTACGCAATTTCACCCCACCCTTAACTTTACTCCACGTACTGACCTGCTCGTCGGTGTACTGGGTCTGCTCCGCCAGCACCCTCTCAAGCTCCCCAATCTTCGTGGCCTACAAAAGTTGCACGCGCTTACAGGTGTACGTGTGTCTGAAAGGTGGAATCCGCACGCACACGCAGCCGCGGCCTCTACGAACACATACCAAACCCCGCATACTTGCCTTCAGCTCGTCATACAGCGCGCGAATTTCCGCCATTTGCCGCTGCGAGCAAAGGACGTCAACACAGAGTTAGTATTGAAGTCGATCCTGAGATGCGCTCAGGTTATCCCCCCGTGGCCACAGACGGGCAATCCTACACGACATACGTGCCCGGCAAGCTTGCGGTCATCAAGCACATCACCAACCTGCAACTCGACGACTGCGAAGCGATCATGTCGACCGATCTCTGGCATAGGAATCGGCATGAAGAGCTTGACAGGTGTTGTGCCTGTCGGTGGTAGCTGCCGGTCTCCTTCCGCTAGCGTGGGCAGAGCTGCCGCAGACCCTGGCGCCCCTGCAGTAGCATTCGCCTGCTGGTCTGAACCGCTTGCGCCAGCGGCAGCTAGACTGCTTCTACCACCCGCGCTTGGTGCTGCGCGTGCACCCGCACTCGCCGCCGGTCCACCCGATGGCGCAGTAATTGGTGCCGCCGCCGCGAGATGCGGTTGGGCCAAGGGTACTGCTGGCGCAGCAGCTGCCGTGGAGTCCTTTGGCGCAGATTGCCGTACTCCAGCCACAGCGGCCGCCTGGGGGCTCCCGCGTGGTTGATCCGGATGTGGAGGGTTACCTGGACCGGTGCTGCACGCCGCTGGGCGTTCCAGCGCCGCCGCAGCCGACTGCCCTTGGGCTGTCCTCGATTTGTTCGAACCACGGGAAGGTGCATCCGTCAAACCATGGCCACCTGTACCTGCCGCGGGTATGCTGTCCAGCACAGTCCCTGTCGGGCCCGATATGTGACCTGCGATTAGCCAGACTCGCCCTCAGGGTGCAGGTAGGAAGGTGCGGAAGAGCGACGCGTGAGCGCTCACCTCTTTGGGGGGAAGTCCGTGCAGCTGCGCTGTTCTGTATATTTGCGCACGCCTGCACACCCTCAGTGGCAGTGGGCACGTTCGGAGCTGCCTCTTGATCAGGGTACACATGCTCGCCACTTGGGTCTGAGCTCCGCTCCGTCTTGCGCCTCTTGCTGTCCTGCCCCTCCTTGGCTCCCATGCGCTTGTTCTTGGGAGCCTTGTAGCCCGGTGGGTTCTCTGCCGGCGCGCTCTGCCGACGCTCAGCCGAGCGGTCTGGCATGGGCGGAGCCGATTTTCCATTCTGACGATGGGTGCATGCAGGCATAGAGTCAGAATCCGGTGCAGAAGCACGACTTCGAGCCTTGCATGCCACGCGCTGACCGCTGCCGTTGATAGCGGCGTTGTCAGATAGTTTGCTGTTAAGGAGGCTCATCGCCTCCCGAGATAGCCTTTTGGTGGCCACCTGATGCCCAGAATCATTTTTGCCCTGAGCGTCCTGCGATGCGCATAATTAAGTTGTTGCGTATGCAGATATGTATAGTGCATTTCGCACTAATATGCGTCTGTGGGCACGACCTCGCCTTGGCAGTCGCACCAACATCTGGCTCCGCCGGAACAGGTTGCCGCTTGCCACGAGTCATTCAATTCTATACCCGTATAAAAAAGCGCCTTTGAAGTCAAGATAGAAAGCCACAGATGAGACTACAGTTTATAGGACCGACAGCTGGCTGCATTGAAAATTCGAATTCTCAATAGTTTCCGTTGGCACAAACTCAGAAGAAGTGTGAGTTTAACACATCAAACGTATTGCTGTTGGAAACCCTCTCCCGCATACGGTGCCGAGGGGCCTATCCAACAAAGAAAGCGACAGTTTCTGTGCGGTAAGGCACCACACCTGCCCATGGTAAGACTAACGCTAAACATGAGTTACCCTTCCTTCTTCCTGGGCACTGGGCCAACGACTTGCCGGATCAACGAACGGTCGTACCTGACGGGAAACGGTTGTACTTTGGCAGGACGAAGGAGCATGTCAAAAATCACCTTGGAATCTCCCTGACACGCGCAGTGCATCGCTGCTACAGTGTCTGCAGTGTCTACGCAAGCTTTACATGGCGGACCTGTGGCTGTCACTGGCTGTCATAAGATGGCGTGTCGCTTGTGGGGCTATTGCAGGCATGAGACTCACCTGTCGACTCATCATCAAGCGAGAACCCTGATATGCCGCCCTTTCTGAAAGGCGTGCGCATCTAACTCTTGACGTATTTCCTTCCCTCTGCACCCCGGCCACTGGTGGCAGGTGGTGGCGAAGCGCCGGAGGAATGAGGCGCAACCCTAGGCACGCCTGCTCACCGTTGACAAAGGTGGCATCGTGTCCTGATGGTTCTAATTCTGAGCCCTTGAGTAACGGGCGCTTGGACGGATCCCTACCAGGGCCTACCCCAGAGAGCACCAGAGAGCACAAAGTCTCCCATGTGGGGGTCCAATCTCAAGCCACACGCCTGAATGCGTGGTTTGCCATGTGACTTGCACACGATCCAGGCTGCAGGCACGGTGACCTTCACACATGGCGGTATCATGCAGGGATGGCCAAGTTTCTGCTTGCGAAGACAGTAGCGCCATTCCCAGTGTTTCCCCACCGTGTTTCCGGGGACCTTCTGTGCCGTATTCTAGTCGGACCCTACGCCAAGGGTCACGATTCCAGTGAGCTCCAATCCCGACAATTCCGTGCCCACACTGCAAAAGTCATACTCTCCTACTTCTCCCCCGCCTACTGCTCATCACCGCTGTCACTGGTCGCGTCGCCCTCCGCGGCCGCCACCACCCACTCCGCCGCCATCTTGACCCGGTCCATCACACACTCGGCGGTGAGGAGCACACGCAAGTCAGCACACCTCAGCCCATCATCCCCCGCCCCTGCCCCTGTTTCCCCATCACCGCCACCACCACCAGCATTTATTGTGGCGCCAGCAGCAGCTCCACCCCCGCCTCCGCCGCACATCCCAGCACCCTCTTGCCCCACCAACTCCGCCGCGCCTACCGGCCTCGCCGCCGCCGCCGCCGCCGCCGACACCTCTTTCGGGCCCGCGGACTCCCTCGACCCCATCAGGATCGGTATGGGTAGCGGCTCCTGCAGGAAATGCACGTTTTGGACCCAGTGGCCGTAGTAGGTGCTGGCACTGCCCGGCTGCGTGGACAACCACCCGCCGGCGCCGCAGTCCGCCTCGAACCAGTACACCACGCAGTTGGCCGCGGAGACCGAGGCAGAGCCGGCTGGCGCCCTCGCAGCCCCCGTCGGCAGCTGATCGCCGCCGGGGCCGTGGCGGCGGAAGAGCTCCGAGAGGGGCGTCGGGCGGGGCAGCGGCGCCGCGGCGGCCGCGGATCGGAAGGCGCGCGGCAGGGGTCGGGTGGTCAGGAGCGGGGCGTCAAGGACCCCTGGTTCGGTTAGCAGCACCAGGTCCGGTACGCGCAGGAGATCCAGCTCGGCCTGCGGAGGCGAGAAGGGGGGTTGGAAGGGAAGGGGAGAGAGGATGGAAGGAGGGTTAAATGTGCAGATGCATCCATTAGGGGTGCCATACCACACGAACCGGTATGGCAGGGCCCCATGAGTCGTTGGAGTAAAGGGGATTGAAAAGCAAAGAAAACCCAAATGAGACGGTGTGCAAGTACGCGCGGCCGCCAACTGCAACAGTAAGCCATGCGCGCCATGGACCCGACCCATCCCGGAATAAACGATACACTTTTTACCGACCTGCAAGAAACGACGACGTAGCCGCGCCGCGGACGTTGAATGTAGTGGCGATGCGCAAGGGGAAGCCGAGGAAGGGGGTGAGCGAGCGCGGCGAGAAAAGGGGAGCGGGGGAGTAAGGATGCCGCGAGGCGGCGTGTGTTGAGGGATTGAGTGACAGGTAGACAGCGCGTGGTGTGGTGCGGGTGAGGATCAGCGCTGCGTCACAGCTGCGCGAACCGAATGTTACGGACGACGGCGCTGAGCAAGTGGCGTTACAAGTCGGCACGGGGCGTGGGATACGTTGTACGGGTGGCGTGATACCACGCGGGACTCTGTACGGGAAGTACGGGACACACGTGTGTACCGCAGTTCACGACCACCATCGCAGCAATAGCAAAACACGCACTAATGCAACCTCCGTCGTTACCACCACAACCACCAAAGCGCTCGGGTGCCTCTCCCTTTCTAACTTCCTGCCAAGACGTCTTTGGGGGGATTCTCAGTGCCGGCTGCTCTTTTGAACCCCAAACCAGCGCAACACACCACGCACCTTCCAGGGAGCCCAGGGTTGTAGCGCAGCTGCAGCCGCAGCCGGCAGTAGCCGCCGCAGCCGCGCCGCCTCCTCGCCCGCCTCTTCCGCCGGCAGCCCCAGCGGCGGCGCCACCCGCCTCATCCGCTGCTCCAGGGACGCGCTGTGACCCAGCGCCGCCACGATGCGGAAGGCGGAGGGCAGGAAGGCGGCGTCCGGGGCGGCCAGCGACTCCTGACGAGAACGCCGGGCGGGCGGACGGGCGGGGGAGCGGGGAAGCCGGTGCAAACGCACTCGGGGGTATGACGGACGTCACTCGCTGATGTGGAGGTCATGATACGATACCCAAAGAGGGCGTGAAGCGGTCGGTGGCATGCCATGCGAACGGTCAGCAATCATATTCGATTGCTGACCGTTCAGATTCAGATTCAGATTCATCCGCACACACCGCGTGTGGATCCGGCTGCAGCGTCGCGTAGGGGCCGGTACCCCCCTCCGGTGCTGTCGATCCCCCAGGAACCCCACCCCGCCCCCCGATCAGCGCCATCCACCCCCCTCTCTCCGCGGGCCACCGGCGGCATACCGCAATCGCGCCCCCCCCCGGTTCTAGCCACTCTGGTCAAATGGACGGCGAATGCATGCTGTGTGGCAGTACGGGGCTTGTTCCCCGGTCGCGCGTACGGGGGTCGAGTTGCCTGCTTCCCCAGTCCATCGTGTGTCCGCCCACCACGACGTCCGCGGCGGCGGCGGCGGTGGCGCACCTGCACCTGCGCCAGGGAGGGCAGGATGTGCTCCGACAGCGGGTCCGTACCAAAGATCTCGTGCACCACCAGCTGGGCCTTACGGGGCAGGTGGGCGGGCGGGGCTGCTGCGGCGGCCGCCGCCTGCTCCCGCCCGCCCTCCTGCTCCCCCTCCCGGCCCTGATCCTGCGCCCGCTGCGCCTTCTCCGAGGTCTGCTCTGATGGCGGTTCCGATGCCTTCTCCGAGGGCTGCTCCGAGGGCTGTTCCGAGGGGGGTTCCGATGGCGGCTGTGGCGGTGGTTGGGATGGCGGGGCGGGGTCTGCGACCCGCAGGTCCTTGCTGTGCAGCTGCAGCACGCGGACTGTGTCGCCGATGTCGTTGGCGGACACCAGCGCGCCGGCGGTGACCGCCAGCGCCAGTTCCCGCTCACAGCCTGAGGGGCAGCGGAGGAGGGGGGATGTAGGAAGTTGGCGGGCATGGGCGGGGAGAGGGCCATCGCCATCGCCCTGCGGGGGATGACCGCTTTGGGGAGCCGGCCAGCCTACTACAGGGGTTGTTATGGGGGAACGGAAGCGATGGGAACGGCGGCCGGACCGGGGACCGGGGGGAATCGCTCCGGGGCGGGTGGAGGAGGAAAGGGGGGAAGAGTCCGGCGGGTCCCTCTGCGGTTTCGCTGTCTTGATAGGATCAGGGGGGGAGGGCTGCGAACACCTGCCCCACACCCTCTCGTTCTCATGACCCCTCTCTTCCTTTCAGCCTTGTCGACACTCGGGGGGTGGGGGTGGAAACTCTGTGGTGCGGGCCATCCCCCGCCCCGCACTCTCGTATTCCCCCACCGCCGACCGTCGGCCCCCTGGCCCCACCGATCACGCAGTCTGCCCCCGCGCGGGCGGCCATCATGGACAGCAGCCCGGTGCCGGCTCCCACGTCCAGCACCACCAGCGGCTGGTCGGGGTGGCGGACCTGGGGGTGCGGAGCAGCCGGCAGGGGGATTGTTTGAGGCATGACGAATCGATAGAGGAGTGGGATGGGGGCCATGGGCCGTGGGGCGGGGAGGTGGAGATGGGGCCGGGACAGGCGTCAGGCGCCGCGGCGCGAGGTATGCGCGGGACGATGCGCGGGGGCACGAGGAGGCACGCACACGCGCCCCGAAGCGTATGTTTAGATAAGAGACCCGCCCGACCCGAACCAAGCACCAATATACCAACCATATTAACCTGCGAATGGAAAACATGAAAACAGCAACAAGTGTGTGTTTGTGTGTATTGCAGGACGCACGGGAGCGCGCACATGTGCCGCCCAAGCGGTCCACCATGCGCCTGGGCCACAAGCGCAGTATTAGTGCAGCGGGGTGTGCATCCGTGGAACTCCCCCCTCCCCAGCTCAGGCAGGCGATCTGTGTTTACACTCGCACTGGGCTGTGACTGGTGTACAGGCGCACCGGCCCCCCCTTCCCCCCGGCCCCCCGGCCATCGCCCCGCCGCCCGCCGCCCGCCGGCCCGGCAGGTCGGTCTCACCCGCGCCTCCGCCACCGCCCCTCGGATGCCCTCCAGGTAGCTCCGGTTCCGCTGCCGGTCGTTGAGCATGCTCATATGGTACGGCAAGATAAGGCCCGACTGCGACACGGCCCCCGCCGCCGCCGGCGCCGTCCCGCCGTCACGGTTGTCGCCGGCGCTGGCAACCGCAGCTGCCCCTTGATGCTCAAACGGCTCGGCGGCGGCGCCGTCGCTGCCGCCGTCGGCGACCCCTCCATCGTCGTCGCTGCCGTCGGAGGTAGTCTCCCCCAGCGGCTCGCCAGCGGGCAGTAGCGGCTCGCCCGGCGGCAGCGTCGGGCCGTCCGTCCCCGCGCCGTCGTCGCCGTCGATGCCGGCCTGGGCGCCTGCCGCCGCCGCCGCCGCCGCCGTCTGCGCCCCGGTCCCAGACCGCCCCGCGAGCAGCTGTACAGCAGTGACGTCCTCGTCGTACTCGACGCGCACGTCATCACCGCCGGCCGATAGCGTCACCTGCAGGCGGGAAAAGGCCCGATCAAGGGCCCACGACAAGACCACAGGCGGTGTGGCTGCTGCTGCTGCTACTGCGGCGGCGGCGGGGGCGCTGGCGGCGGACGTCCTTAGCCAAGCACCTCCGTTGCCCTCCACCCCAACATTCCCCCGGCATCCCCTCAATACACGCCCCGCACCCCGCAGCTTGCCTTCCCCCTTAACCCCTCGCACTCCGCGACCAAGCCCCTAAACAGTACCGTATACCACTCAACCCAGGCGGAGGTCGACCGGCTCTCGACCCCGCTGCCTCGCCGCCCCCGCCCCGCTGCAGGTTGATGACCGAATCTCGAGGCGAAGGAGTTCGTTGCGAGGCCAGGGGGGCCCCCAGCCACCGACCCTCCCCCCCCGGGGGCAGCCGCACTCCACCGGTACCGGTAAGTCAAATCGACAAGCAAGCATTGGCCAGGTCCTGATTAGGCACCGCCGGGGTCCCCACCTGCAGCACCAGCGGCTGCCCCGCCTCCACCAGCGGCCGGGCGGACAGGTACTGCACCCGCTGCCACACGTGGGGGCAGAGCGCGGGGGGGTCGGAGCGGCCCTGCGAGGCGGGGGAAGGGGGGAAGGAGGGGGAGAGGGATATACGAGATTGGTATACGTATGTATACTGCGCTGGGAGGAGGGGGAGAGCATGGACATGGAGGGGAGCGTGTGTGTGTGTAAAAGAGAACTGAGCCGCGAGAAGTGAAGTCCAGGTGTGCTCCTTGGGTGTCAAGTCGTGGCAGCGTGCGTGCTGGGCGAAGGGCACGGCAGGTGTCCTGTCCTATGTATGTGTGTTTAGAAATGCAACCCGCCCGACCCCCCTGTGTGTGTGGTTGTGTGGCGTGCGGCGTGTGCCGGTGTGCGCGAGGGGACAAATACATAAAATCGTTTTGTGGTTCTGTTTTTGTAAGATACCGTATAAGAGCCGCGGGGTTACGCGGCACGAGCCAGTCGTCTTCCCCGCAGCAGCACCGTGCGGAGGCGACAGCAAGCCATCTATCCCCGGGCTACGTACCGCACCTGCAGCTCATGGGGTGCGTACGACAGCCACACCCCGGGCGCCAGCTCGTACTCGGTCCAGCACACGACGCAGTCGGCGCGACCCGACGCAGTGCCGTACACCACGGCCTCATGCCGTACAGAGAAGGCTGCCGTGGCGGCGGCGGCCGCGGCGGGTGCTCCAGGGGCAGCGGCGGCGGCCGAACCGAGGATCTGATCAGGCTGTAGCAGCAGCTGCTGGGCAGTTATCTCGGGCAGTAGCGGGAAGGGCTCGGAGAGGAGGCTGTAGCGCATGTTGGAGACCTGGGCAGGCGCGGAGAGCGTGGGGTCGGCGCGGGGGGACGAAGCGGGGTGGGGCGGGGCGGGGCGGGGCGGGGTAGGAGAGGATAACGCGGATGGGCAGGCAGACGATGAAGTGCGCCAAGCGCCAGAGCGAGGGTCCGGTGGAGAATGGTGGGGTGGGAAGGGGGGCCATGGATTCAGACCCCAGGGTGGGCGGCCGATCATGGCCGCGATGCACCCACCCGGGTCGCCTGGGGGTTGGCTGCAGAGGCGGGACACCGTATAGCCCACCGCACACGTTGCAGAGCTTCAAAACGGTGCCCGCGGGGAGACGCGGTAGGCGGGGCAGGGGCAGCTCTGGAGAGCACGTCGAGACCCGGTGAGGTCAGCGCGAAGAAGCCGCGTCGACCCCACTATTTAGACTCCCGCGTTGCGGCGTCTCCCGTCCCCGCCCCCCGCCCGAACCCCAACCACCCCCGCTCGAACCCTACCGACCCCCGCCCGAGCCCTAACCCCCCACCCAACCCTCCCAACCCCACCCACCTGCATGGACCTCGCCGGCCGCCACAGCAGCTCATTGGCGGGGCCGTACTGCAGCCCGCCGGTGTCCTCCGAGATCCAGTCCAGCCGTACCTACGCCGAGGGTACGCCGTACCAGTGTACGGAGGAGGCGATCGTGTTGGCGGTCCCAGCGCCCACACAGCGGCAATGTTTCGCGTTCATACTGCATCCATGCCGCAACGCGCGCGGCCGGCAGGCTTGACGGTTTACGGCAGGCATCCCGCATTACCGTACTACGGCACAACCCTAGCTGAAGCGGCGCCTGGCAAGGCGACGAAAACACGAAACCCTCGGCGAAACCTTTTTTTTTCAAGTTAACCCCTCGGTGATCCAAGCTCTAAAAAGGCCCCCGTCCCCAGGCCCCTTTCTCCTCAGCCCCCTCCCCTCCCCAGCCCCCTCCCCTCCCCAGCCCCCTCCTTCCCTCCCTCCCCCCCAGCACCCCGCACCCAGCACCTGGTTCATGGCCTGCAGGTCCTCGCTCGCCACCAGCGCCCCCACCAGCCGCACGCGGGAGGGGCTCAGCAGCGCACCCGGGGCCAACAGCGGGCGGGCCTGGCGGGAGGGAGCCCCAGCAGGGTGTGGTGCGGTGACGGGGTCACGGGTTCAAGGGGTCACGGCGAGGGGAGGGGGAGCATGTCGGGTTGTAGGTGTTACAACATGTCAGCACCGCTTGCGGGTGACGGCGACCGCTCCGTGCCGTGCCGTGCCGCGCCGCGCCGCGCAGCAAGCTGCGCACCGCCCCAGCCACGTCCGCCGTCACGTCCGCGACCATCTGCGGAATCAGGAATCAAGAGTGCGGCGGCATGTGCTGCCGGGCGGATTATGACGGTGATGATGGGGTACCGCCGCTCCAGGGGGGGATATGGGTTCCCAGTCGTGGCAGGACGCGGCGCGGCGCGGCGCCACGGTCCGTACGACATCCCCTGGCGCGAGCGCGACGGGGGAAAGGAGGGCGGGCGTAAGCCGCAGCTGCAGCGGCCCCGCAGCGGCGGTTATAGTCCCCGACCCCGGCCCCGTTCCAGTGATACGGGGCCACATCCCCAAATACCAATGCGCACCTGCGCCAGCGCCGCCGTCCACTCCCGTAGCGCCAGTCGTGCCGTACACATCCCCGCCGCCACCAGCACAACCGCCCGCCCCGACGCCGGCGCGGGCCTCGGCTCCCCGCTGGCAGCTCCTGATACTGGAGTTGCGGTGGCGGCGGCGGCTGCGGCGGCGGCGGCTGCGGCCTCCCAGCCGTTGACGGCGTTCAGTTCCGGGCGCTGCAGCCCCGCGGCCGCCGCCATCTGCGCCGCCACTGTGCGGCTCAGCTCGTCGGGCTGTACCCAGATCACCGTCGCCGTCCGCGGTGTCTCCGCGGCCTCCGCTGCCGCCATGGCAGGTGGTGCAGCGGGGGCGGCGGCAGCTCCCCGGCGGGCCATGAGCGCTTGGAGCAGCAGCGCCTGCAGACCCAGGCCACCGACCACAAGGCCCTGCGGCGATGGTCGCGGCTGCTGCGGCTCTCCTCCCGCCGCCGCCGCCGCTTTGACGGCCTCCCCCGCAAGATGGGCGATGGCCGCGCCCCACAGGTCCGCCAGGTAAGGGTCCTATGATGGGGCCAAAGAGGGGGCCCCAGCGGGCAGCAATTTGAGAGCAGGGGCCATGAGGTGCAGGGAAAACGGGAGGCGGGCTCTGGAGTGCTGCCGCCGTCGCTGCCGCCGTCGCTGCCGCCGTCGCTGCCGCCGTCGCTGCCGCCGTCGTTGTAACCCTCATCAGCAACCCTGGATGTCAACTTAAGTGGATGGGCTGTCGCGAGGCTGTGCAAGGCAGCTGGGTCCGTGGGCCCCACCCCTAGGTGGGTGGGTGATCTCGGCGGGTGTCCACGTGTCCCCCCCCACCCCCACCTGCAGCGCCGGAAGCCAGTCCGGGGGCAGCACCTTCTCGCCGCAGAGCACCATGTTGTCCGTGGCCAGGCTCAGCAGCTGGGAGGGCTGGGGAGGGGGAAGAGGAGGAGGAGGGGGGGAGATTGGTCGACATGTTTATTGGGGGGAGGGGGGAGGGGGAGAGGAGGTATTGGGGCATTGTTCGAGATCATTCAACTGCACTGAGTGCCCGAGCAAAGGTCCGGTGAACCGGGAGAGGGGGTAGCCGCGGGGGAGGCTGATTGACGGGACAGGAGACAGGGAAGGGCGGGGAGGAGCGGGGGGTTGTGTCTTGTGTGTTTGGGTCTGAACGGGGGCGTGTGCGTGTCTTGGATCCAGGCAGAGGGGCGTGACTGTGTGTCCGTCTGTATACGTGTCCATCACGTGTTGCCGTATTCGAGGCATCGTCCGATCATGGCTCATACTGTCTCAGTAACTTCTACTCGCCTTTCGGTACGTTAACCTGCAGCCGACGTGTCTGGTCAAATTGGGTCGAATCCTTTCTTTGCCCCATCCCCCTGCTCTTTCTCCCCCCCAACCCCGTGGTCGCCTCGTCGTGTAGCTGTCGTGTGAGGTAAAGAGCGCGTCTTTTCCCTGGCCGCGCTTGCTGTCCTTGCCCTCCTCCTCGGGCCCTCCCTGCCCACGAATCGTACACACAAATCCTCCTCGCCGGCCCAAACCCCGAACCCCACCCCGCCCGGAACCCCGTTAGCGCCCCCCCCCCCTTCCCACTCATACACACACACGCACACACCTTGCCCCGCTGCTGCGCCGCCGCCAGAGTTGCCGCCCGTTGATAACACATGGCGGCGTGGTCGCGGGCTCCCTGCGGTTGCGCCCAAGGGAAAAAGCACAAGGGGACGGGGGGGGGGCGACTGTCTATTCGGTGATTACGTGTTGAACGGCACGACCACAACGGGGTCGGGGCTCACCGACTCCCCCGCCCCGGCTGAGCCCACTTGCCTGCGCCAGCTGCGCACGCCCCATGCTGAACCACGCCAGCGCATGTCGAGGGGCCTTCGTGACCACACCCGACAGGATGGTCAACGCTTGGTCAACCTGGCGCGGCGGGGGTTGGGGCGTCCGTCTGGGGGAGGCTGGGGGGTCGCTCGGGGCGGCCAGGCCGCGAGGCAATTCTCTGTGACCCGGCGGCGGGACGCAGGCAAGGAACAAGTGTGCACAGTGCAATGAATCTTGCGTTTGAGAGGCAGAGCGGTTTTGCTGAAACGTGAAATAGGGCACGACTGGGAGGCCCATCACTCCGCGCCGACTCGCCGACTGACCTTTCCGCGCTCCAGCGCCTGCCGGGCGATAGACACCATGATATCGAGAGCGTCATCATTTGTGAGATTCATAGTTGGTAACTAAACCTTGTAAACACAGCACGTTCGTGGATCGGGGACTTCTGACCGGCATCCGCCAGCGACAGCCGACGGGGACCTACAAGGACACTGGTTGCTTCAATTTATGCAATAAAAAAGATTGCTTCAGTAGAATCACATTATCACAACGCGACTTTATATTACATGCAAGCCCGGTTGATTGCGCTGGTTCGGCACCCGTTTTGAACGTTTTCAGCCACGGGTCAACACTCCTGTCCCCATACAACGCCTGATTTATGTGTGCAAATTCCGTGAAGCGCTTCACGTCATCTGGGCCGGGCCTTGTGCATCCGGACGACGCAGCTCTGTCAGCCGGCGGTACGGCATGGCAATCCAGGGCCCAGGCGCCCCTTTCAATCCAGCGCTATTGGTCAGGAGCTCCACACATCTCCATCCTGAAGACCAGAGTGCGTCTCACGTGCCGCTCAGCGGCTCACCCAGGTGAAGGCGCCACTGGCAAAAGAAAGGGGAGCGAGAGCACACGCAGCAGCAACAGCAACCGCATCAGCAACGGCAACAACACCGCGCCCCGGCGCTATGACGACCTAAGCGACGCCAGCTCCCGCTGGCTTCCCGACCAGCCCACTTTCGTAGTTCCCCCGAGCCTGTTCTGCACCCCACCGGGAACCTCCCTGGACCCATCGGATGAGGCATTGGCGGAGCGCGGCGTGTACGTATGTTACGGCAAGGACCACCTGTCGTACGGAGAGGTGGAGCAGCTGATGCGGCTGGTGCGCTGGTAATCCAGGGAGGGGAGTTTGCGGTGGTGCGGCCGCGCCAGGGAGTCACTGAAAGGTTGTGGCAACGGTGTATGGAATCTAGGACCCCCACTAGAGATCGCTCAATGGGTCTGCTGACCTGCGACGGCCCCCGGGGACCGGAGAGCGGAGACCATGAAGATCAACGCCTCCCCAGGCCTGGGTGAAGCTGAGTGTAGCTGGCGACGGCTTAGGCGTCCATCCCCCGTCACTCAATGCCCCCACCCATGCACCGCAGGCCAACCTCGACATCAGCCTCGCCGACTTGCGCGCCGCGACCGCCGTGGTATGGGCGTACCGCTACTGTGATGAACCACGGGCCGGCCAGGGGCACGACTCCTACGAGCCAGATGCGCATAGCGGGAGGGCTGATAACTCTACCCAGGGCAGCACCAGCTGGGCACAAGGAAGGGCACACCGGAGCGGCGGCGGCGGCGGCTCCGCCGGCCGCCCTGACACTGAGCTGGTCGGCTTCGCCTGCGGTGCCGCTGCCGTCTTGCCGCCGCCGCCGCCACCCCAACAGGCGCCGCTGCTGACGCCGCTGCCATCCGACGGCAATGGCCGGCGCGGGACGCGACGGCCGAAAACTGTGCAGAAGGGCAGCGGCACCGGGCCCTTGGAACCAGGGGACCCTGGCGCTTCGGCCGCTGCCTCTGGAACAACAACTCAGCAACCCACTTCCTTAAAGACTTTGCAGTCCTGTGAAGCTGCCAGCGTCTCCGTAGGCGCCGGCGGTGCCGCCGCGGCCACCGCTCTCAGCTCCGACCACTGCGCCGTCGATGGCCCCGTGGCCACCGTCTGGTTCCTGACAGTGCACCCCTCGCTCCGCCGCCAGGGCCTGGGGCGCGCACTCCTGGAGCGTCTGGTTTCGGAGCTGCGTGACCTGCGGGTCGGCGCCGCGGTCATTTCGCTGCGGGCCACCAGCCGGTCGGCGGGCTTCTATGACCGCCTGGGCCTGGTGCGGGACCCCACGGCGCCGCTGGTTGGGGCGGGGACGGCGTCCGAGCGGCTGCGTTGCCGTTGACGTCTGCCTGTTGGCGGTAGGTTCGTTGGAGGACTACGGTAGCGGCATTGATGATGACTGTTGAGGGGTAGCAGATTGCGGCTGCGTGGGATGACGGAAGCGCGTGTGCGCTGCGTGCGGGTTCGGAGGTACGCGGAGGTGCGGCGGAAGCATAGAAGCATAGAAAATGTATCGTCGTCATGCCGGGTTGATTCGAAATTTTAAATGCATCGTTTGAGTACTGGAACCAATGGAATCTGCGGTTTCCAAGAGAGGCAATCCTGGCACAGCAGTGACCTGGTCTGTTGGCCGGTAAGGCGGCATGATCCTCTCGCGAGTGATGGAGGATGGGTGCGCAGTTCTTGGTAGGGGTTTGATGAGATGAGGCACCTAGGGGCACCTACGAGCTACCTGGGCCCGCTGGACGCCCGGTCGGGACTGTGGGTCCACCTGGTAACGGTTGCAACATTAAGTTACAGAAGGTGGCATTAGGACGGGATGTGTCTCGCAGGTCCCACCGGCGGGTTTTGCAGGGGCATCCAGCGTGGGATGGCAGACCGTAACGTCCTTGTGATTGCGCTGGCGACTTCTTCTGGCACGGTCTGTCACGAAGCTGCATAACGCGCGCTCCCCTTCACGACACTGGGCAGGCCTGGGCTCACCCCGTTGAAATGCGCGTTTCTGTTTGTGTTGTCAGACACCATCAAGGCATACAGTAACCCGACAAAAAGTGAAACGTCGTCGGTCCGTTGGCGGTTGCAGCATTTCACACCTTCGCAGACAGCGGTATTTCCGATGTCACCCTCGATATGCAGCATTTTGGTTCCTACGGCTGCAAATCGCCAATCAGCGGAAAAGCTAAGCTTTCAGCACATCTGGCTGGTTACCGGCGGCTGGTAACGACTGCAACGACAAAATGAAGTCAGCCATGAGGTTGTCCTTAGTGAGTCCACGTTGAATGGTTTAAACACCGGATGCTTACAGATTTGTATGCCCACGAGATGAGACGCATGGAACACCCGCAACGCTTGGCGCCACACACGCAAGCCATAAACCCGTTTCCCTAATACAGACTTGCATGTAAATGATTTATTCGAGGAATGACGCATTGGCCGCTGGTAAGCAAGCAAGCCGAAACGTACCGTCGTCAGATCTGCCCGACTACAAACTCAACAAACTCAACCCCAAAGGTACCTGACTCCTGTCATGTAAAGCAATGCCTATTTATCTTTCGGCAAAGCATTGTCACGGTATTGAAAAGAGAAGAACGTTTGGTATCGGAGGCCCTTGCAGTAAGATTTTGTATCTCCGACACGGTCGTTAGGCGCCAAAAACAAAAGAATAAAGACCCCAGATTGAATGTCACGCCCGATTCCTTCGCCGGATACCTTCATGGGCGCAAATCTCCATGGAATCTGAAAAAGTGCAGTCTGAAACGAGGACGTTGACGTGCTGTCGTATAAGGATCGTACTTTCTTCCGACATTAAAGTTCCGGCGCGCAGCGGTAGCTATTAACTTTTATCAAAGAATCTTTGCATGCTTATCCAAAGGGCTGCGCGCGGGATTCCGTGTTTGCCAGGTTCTGTCTGGTCTTTCTCCCGTCCGGCGGTGCGGCTTCGGCTGCATTCTACCAAGGCGTCGCCTTCTTCTCAAGCGGTCGGAAACATGTCGACCAAGCTTTATGTCGGTGAGTCTTTTACATCTTTGAACTGCCTTATCGCTGTGTCAAGCGGGAAAAGGCGGCTGTCTTGGCGGCCTCCAAAAGTGCGCCCTTACGGACGGCCTCGGTCTTTGTGCTTCATTCAGGTAACCTGTCGTGGGATACCCGCGCTGACGACCTGAACAGTCTCTTCAGCAAGTATGGCGCCGTCGAGGACGCCTTCGTTGCTACTGATCGTGAGACCGGCCGGTCTCGCGGATTCGGCTTCGTGACGCTCGAGTCCACGGCTGCTCGGGCTGCGTGCAGCGAGGTTGACGGCACCGAGTTCATGGGCCGGTAAGTCAGTTTTGGCACTTCCATCACTCTCGTAGTTGACATAGCTGTGTCTCGGAGAGGTCAGGTCCTGCTTTCGCTCCTCTGTACTCATTCTCACTCTGTTCCCATATTTCCTTATGTAGGACCATTAAGGTGAACGAGGCCACGCCTTTGGGCGAGCGCTCAGGTGGTAAGTCTCGTTGGAATATCCAAATGTTCCGACTGTAGACCAGCCTTCGCATTGGCCAGCCTTGGCCTTGGCATCGTTCACACCGAAGCTTTCTACTATCGTCGTGTATTGATTAGTACTTATTGTTAGGCACGTTAGCTACAGACATCCCCAACGTTGCGAACAGGCTTTGAAGTTGACGTCGATAATTCTCACGTTCGTTTGATTTGCAATCGTGTGTTCTCATCTGCAGGTGGTCGTGGTCGCGGTGGCTACGGCGGTGGCGGCCGTGGTCGCGGTGGCTATGGCGGCGACAGCGGCGGCTACGGTGGCGGTGGCCGCGGCTACGGTAAGGCGCCGGTTCTTGCATGACACATCTTAGACATTTGAAGGATTCGATAATATATAATTGATCAGGGTGCGCTATTGCACGTAATGTTCGGAACAAGTAGCGGTATGTGAAGCAACACCTCACGTCCACAACTGCAAGTACGTGACACAATTCTTGTGTATTTGATGTCAGGCGGCGGCCGCGGCGGCGGTGGCTACGGCGGCGGCGGCTACGGCGGCGGCGGCTACGGCGGTGGCGGCTACGGCGGTGGCGGCTACGGTGGTGGCGGCTACTAAAGAGCCACCTCACCCTTCGAGCCAGAGCAGAGTTCCAGTGCGTCGAGGATGTGTCATGGGTATGGCAGCTGATATTATGCGTGACTGGAGGGATTTGAACCTCCTCAGCGCGTGTTCCAGCCTCTTCACGGTGTTCGCTTGCTTGATCAACCCGTTCGTTGCTGCCGATGTTGCTGCATCTGACGCAGCACCCGCTCACCGCTCTTCAGATGCGACTGAGTGTTAATACGGCAGCGCGACACGGTAGCAACTGTACAGGTGGCGCCCCTTGTGTTGAGTTTGATGGTTGTCTTGCTCTTGCGCAACTGGTGTTTTGGGTCAGTCGAATTACACTCCTTGTTTGGTACGGTACACGAGCATGCATTCAGCCAGCATTATGTATGTGGGTATGTTGACGCCTGCATGTGATGCTGTCTGTTGCAATGATGGTTTAAGGCATGCGTTGGTGTGCTTATATTGGGGTTCAAGGATCAGTTGCCCCATTTGGGCATACCGCTGCTGCTGCTGTTATGCTGATTGTATCTCCGGTCTCGTGGATGTGTCGTTTGTAGCAGCATGTTGTTGTGGGTTCCGGTCGATGTTTTGTGGTTCGTTGGCTTCCCTGGTGCGCAGTTTCCGGCCCGGTCTGATTTCGCTCCAATCTCGTGATTTGGGTCACGGTTCTGCACGCTTGATTTCCCTGGCTTCCTCTGGCTTCCCCCTGGCTTCCCTGTCCTCAAAAGCGAAGAGAACCGGGCGAAGGTTCCTCATTGGAGCCCCCGGCACAGAGCTCTTGCTGGTGTACGCAACGTCAAGGTTTTCGGACCAGTCTGTTTCGCACGCGCTTCTGTCTTGCAGATGTTGTGGTGCAGCGTTTTGCCACCGTGTGGGTCTTGCAGGCTGCGTATGCGTTGTGCGCCTGGAATGTGGAACTCGGACGCACACGCGCGCGATAAATTGCATGACGCACGGCCTTCCGCTGCGCTGTGATTTCTAGATGAGGTGTTATGCTTGATGATCTGGCTGATGCTCCGTGCTGTTGTGGCACTGTTTGGTGCTGGTTTCCCGTCTGTCCTCCAGAGTCTCCCGTTCCGGATCTCCTTGGGCCGACCGCAGGCCCCTTGCTTGGCTGTACATAATGACCCGAAGACAATCCGACAGGACATGTCGCCCCACTGAAGGCGTATGACGAATTCTTTGTTGGAAGGGCACTCGAAGGAGAGAAGCACTCCATCACTCACGCTTCCCCCTGCTGATCATTACGTAGACCGGAATGTGCTAATACATTGTGTTTCAGTCGTGGTCACGAGACGTGGTTGTCAGTGTGGTTACGTTCCCACTGCGTATTCATCAAGTGCAAGGTGGTTAAAACTCAATTCCGAGCGCTGCTACTACTGGCCCTGGCTCCCATACTGTAATGAAGCGTCTGTCGAATGAATTGACTCATGACTTCAAGGACTCGGCATCGACAGATATTCTCGGGATGTGCACACCGTTGCCAGCAAACGTTCGGTACAGCAACGGACATGACCTACCAGAACCTTCTGTCGCCGGCTACGTTTTCCGCAGTTCTGTTGTCTTCACGCAGTCCGATCAACGCACTCATATCAGTATAAGGTCACGTCGGCACGCAAAGCTGGCACCATGCCAAGTAGCCCAAGCATCTCAACAAAGCCGCATTTGCCACAGCATTGTCACCGCTGACAAACGAGGAGGCTCTGGGCAGTAGTCATCACGCCCTCCGGACCTCCGGCCACATCAAGTGTCAGGTCTAATACGGGCGCGCCGAAGTCCTCTTCATACAGTGTACACAGCTCCGCCGTCTCCTTCCACAGCAGGTGCTGGAGTAGCAGCCCCGGGGTCACATCCAGGACCACCAATCGGTCCTGGGGGGACAGAGGGCCGAAAAAGGCGGGGGACACATTGGCCTGGCCATGCGGAACGGTCTGCATTCCCGTACATGCTAACTCGGAACTGTACGACATCCCACACATCCCGCCGCTGGTGCCTGCGCCCTTCGCCCTGGATGCCATGCGTGGCTTGCGCAGTGCTGGTCCGCAAGAGGCTTGGCCCAAATCCGCATGGCGCCGGATTCGCAGCGCAGCGTCCTCGGGACCCGATCTCAATCCACGGGGGTCAATGGCGGGGTCATGCGTCAACACGATGCCAACCTCAAGTAGCACGGATGCGCTCGGAGGGCGCGCACCTTCAAGGTCCAGGCAAGTAACCCTCCTGTCCCTCCCCCGCCCCCGCATGTTCCCAGCAACACCCACGGCGCCTGGCCGGCAGGCACATGCCTCTGGAGACCCGCAGGCCGGTGCCGCCGTCACCAACGGCCACACCCCTCCCGGTCATGACAGCTGTGCCGCCCTCCGGCCCCCATCGGGTGCAGCCCTCCCGCCGAGCCCCACACACACCGAACACTCCCGCGCCACGCCCTGTCACGGCACGCAGCCGTGCAACGTGCAATTCGTTCTTTAACACAACCGCCCCTCAGCCCGCCCCATCTCAAGGTCATACCGCAACCGCTCCTACCCGAATCCCTCACGCCATTGTACGAAGCCCAAGGGAGCTGCGCTTCCCTCCCTCACCTTGAACCACAGCATATTCCGCTGCGCCAGCTGCCGACCCGTGGGTCGCAGCGGGCTGCCCTCCTGGCAGTGGCCCAGTCGGAAGGGGAAGTCCTTCTCGTGGAAGGCGGGGTACTCGCAGGCATGGAACAGCAGCCCCAGCCCCAGCCCCAGCCCCAGCCCCGGCCCCGGGTCCGGCCCCAGCCCCGGCCCCGGGTCCGGCCCGATTGAGGGCGGCTCTGCCGCGAAGAGGTGCGCGTGGAAGAGGCAGTGCGGACCGAGGGTGACCTGCGAACCGAGGGTGCGCGAGGTGACCCTCACTCGTCGGAGGCCATCGCCGACAGGGCGGAGGGAGAGGCGCAGTTGTCATACCTCCGTGGAAACACGGGCGTCGCCCCGAACGCGGAACGAAGCGCGGACCGGGGGCCGCCCGGAGCCGCAGATATCCCCCCCGCCGGTATTTGACGCCGGGCTGGGTGTGTCTGGGCTGTTTTCTCTCTCACCCTCGCCAGCCCCCCCGTGCCCGGGGGCATCATGCAGTTGTCACACGGTTGCAAGGCCGCCGGTCTGGCGTCTTGACGTTTGTATGTTGCACTGACCGGATGGCCAACAGCTACGCTTGGGGGAAGGACGCCGCACCGTGTACGGCTTCGTACCATGGGCGCGCGCTGTTCTTCAATGCATCGGAAGAGCGACAGGAAGAAAGCTTCCAGCGAGGGGTCACGCAGCCGCCGCACGGTATCACCCGGCGCCAAGCGGCACTGCTTGCCTGCACGCGGGGGGCCGAGGGAGGAGGGCGCACATTGGGGGAAGGGTGAGGTGCGTGTCATGGGCTGGTGGGGGTGGGGGTGAATTCTTGAAGGCGGAGGCGTCAAGATCAAGGCGTCGTTTGGTACCGTCGGTGTGCTTGCGCTGAGAGTGGGGGAGTGGCCGGAGTGGCCGCCAGCTCTCCTGGTTACACGTCCCTTGCATCCCGTCTCCCTCTTATTAACCGCCCCTCGCTTTTCATCCCGCCCCTGACCCACCTGACGATGTGGTGTAGCCCTTGTACGGCGTTGGCGGGCCCAAATGCCTGCCCAGCACCTCCGCTGTTGCTGCTTCTGCTGCTGCTGGTGCTGCTGCTGCTGCCGTGCCGTAACCAGCGGGGGGTGCTGCGGCACCGTCGACCCCGCCTCCATGTCCGCCCGGCTGCGGCGGCGGCCGCAGCCGCAGTGCCGCGAGGTACGATACCAGGTCGGATTCGAAGCGCGGGAAGGCGGGCGGCGAGGGCGGACAGCGCAGCGGGAGGATGCCCTGGGGTGTTCGGGTGGGTTGCAGATGGACGGACAGACAGACAGACGGACGGACGGACACCCACGAGTCAGGCTCAGGAAGGCTCTAGATGGCGAGTCGTGGTCAGGGCCACCAGGATTTAGGAAGACCGCCGTGATCCCGTACGGGATGTGGATGGCGGATGATGGTGTGATGTGGGTCAGCAGCGGCCTCGCAGCCGTTGGCTTGCTGCGCGCCCCTTCCCCCCATGTGGAGCGCACCAGGTGTGCCAGGCAGCTGCCTGTCGGTGCCTCAGCCAGTCGATGGAGGATGTTCCGCGCCAAGCAAGCTCGCAAAATTCGTTCACCGTGGAAATCAAGGCCTGGAGAGGACGGCATGCATGCCAATCTTGTAGCCGTCCGGCCTCTACGGAATCCAAGTCGAGCTGCGCCATAACGCGGATTACAGCGAGACCACTTTGCGCGTGCCAGCATTGCCAAAAAACTACAAATTTCCTGAGTTCCGTTAATTATTCGACGCAGCGAGCCAGATGTTCTGTCGTCGAAGGCCTCGTACCCGCATACGAAAGACGTTCGCTGCTGCGCAGCATCATCCTTGAAAAGTAGTTAATTACACAATTTGAATGTGACGCGCCCACAATAGCTGATTGTTGGATTTCCGCCTATCCATCCCGATGAAGCGAGACAAGAATAAGTCGCAGGCAGACCGCCATGCGCTCCTCGCAGCAGTGAGTAAAAAGCGCCGATTTCTCTTATATGAGCGCTAGAGGCAAACCCCAACAGGGTCTTTAGCAGGTCGGGCGCGCCTTTCCGACGTACCCTCCCACCCCCCTCGCCCTGACGCAACGCCCCCACCCCACCCCAACTCCCCATGTTAAGGCCGCGCTCCAAGACCACATGGCGAGGAGGCTGCGCATGCCGGGCGGGCCCGTCGTACAGCCCTCGCTGCAACCGGTGAGACCGGCGCCGCACCGCACCGCACCTAATGCAACCTACAGAACATCGAGGCCAACGCCGCCGTTCCCCGAACCCTCAACCCTCTCGTCTCAACCGGGAAGACCCCCACCCCCCCCTGCACTGCACTGCACTGCGCTCCTCCATAACCCGCCCTTCCCCCCGCCCTCCCGTCCGCTTCCCTCCCCCAGGGTGCCGCCATGACGCTGGCGCAGCACCTGGGCCTTATCCCCCGCCCGCCTCCCCTGCTGACTGAGGACCAATGGACGGAGGTGCACCTAAAGAGCCGCCTCAGGCAGGTAAATAGGCCCGTGTACGACTGTACGACTGCACGGTGCAATGCCGTACGGCCGCCAGGTGGGGGCTGCACTTTGAGTGAGAAAAGGCAGAGTGCCCCACCACATGGGTCTATTCCTGGCTAAGAATCATGAACACAGCGGGCCACGCTGGCGGCTGGCCACGCGGGGTCTAGGATCTGCCCTCATGGTGGTGGGTCCACTCGAGCGTTGGGCCTTCCCCTCCAAGCTCTCGGACCCGTGTGGCCCCCAACCCATCCCCGAGCCGGTTTCTTTTCAGTCCCCAAGCCGCGTCCGTGGCGTGCAGCTGTGAGCCCGAGACGTGTATCCCCATGTGCTGCCCTCCCGGGTCCCTGGCGGCCCGCTCTCCCTCCACTTGGCTCCCAACCCCTTCCCCCCTGCCTCTACCAATGCGCAACTCCCTCCTGCCCCCCCCCTCCTCCCCCCGTTCCCCAATTTCCTATATCCTCCCCCTCCCCCTCTCCCCCCCTCCCCCCCTCCCCCTCCCCCTCTCCCCCCCTCCCCCGGTGGTACCTCAGGACTCCGCGCACGAGTGCGTCATCTGCCGGGAGGAGTTCCAGGCGGGGGCGCAGGTGGGCGGTACGGCGGGCGGATGGGCTGCGCGGCCGTACATGCCGTACAGGAATTTCGTGCCCTGGCAGCGTCAGTGGACGGTCATGGTGGCCGCCGGTGTGAAGAGATTTGCCATGCCGTACAGGGAGGTGCCGTGCCGTACTGTCAGCGCCCTCCTTACGAGTGGGCCGGCCTTACTTCCCGTGCGGAACTGACCCATGAGTCCGTGACCCGGCGTGGCTCTCTCCCCGTTTGCATTCCCGGCCGTTCGGCACGTGCTGCTGGCACGTGCTGCACGGGCCCCGCAGCACACCCCAGCCCATCCCTCCCTCCCCAACTCCCTCATCGCCTCCCTCCCTCCCTCCCTCGGCCCCCAGGTCCTGCTGTCCTGCAGCCACACCTTCCACCGGCACTGCCTGACCTCCTTCGAGCGCTTCAGCCGCACCAAGACCTGCCCGCTGTGCCGCGCGGAGCAGTACCAGAAGCGCGTCATCCGAGACGGGGAGCAGATCTATCGCGCCAAGTGCGCCACGCGGTGTGTGTTTTGGGGGGGGAGGGGAAAGGGGAGCTGAGCTTGGAGGGGGTGGGTGTAAAATCGAAAAAGGATTTGGGGGAGGGGGTTTCGCAACCTTGATTGATAGGCAAAATAGGGAGGGGGTTTTAGGGTTTAGGGTTTACAAGGGGAGGGTGGGCGGGGAAGGGCGACCTGGTAGAGCAAGCCCAGTACGGAAACACAGTCACGAGTCAAGGTCCCCAGGGGGGAGGGGGCGGGAGGGAGAGGGAGAGGGCGCGGGGGTATGCGGGCAGCACGGTTTCGCCATCGCACTGTTTCGCACTGTTTGGGGAGTGCTCGCCACTTGCCACTGCCACTGCTAGTGCTATCGCCATTGCCATTGCTGCTGCGATTGCTGCCGGCGATGTACTCCTGATCCCCGTATGAGTCCATGACTGATGCAAAAAATTGCTACTGAGGCTGGATGAGGCTGAGACTGCTACTGCTGCTGCTATTGCTGCTGCTATTGCTGCTGCTACTGAGGCTGCTACTGCTGCTGCTACTGCCGCGGTCCGCAGCATACAAGCTGCCTGGCGGGGCTACGCCGCGCGGCGGCGCTATCGGGAGTACCGCCGCCACCACCCGCCCCGGGATGAAGGGCTGCGGAAGAAGTGGGCGGCGGAGAGGCTGCAGGCGAGCGGCGGCTTTGCGGAGGGGGCGGGGGCCTCTGAGAGGGGGGGGGAACAGAGGGGCCGGAGCGGGAGGGGGTGAGGGGGCTTGAGGGGCGGGGCGATGAACCTCCCCCCTCTTTGAACGTGGACGTCCCCCCTTTTTTGAGACCGTCCTGAAGTTTCCGCCCGGGGCCTGTCTTTGTGGCTGGACCAACGGAGCTCCAAACTGCTACCCTATGTACCCACCCTGGCAACACCCGCCGCACCCCACCCCACCCGACCCTTGCACCCTTTCCCATCACAGCACCCCCTTTCAGCGCCCCTGCACCCATCTACAATAGTTACAACCCCCACAAAAACCCCCAGGAGGAGAATGACCGGCTGTTGTCCGCTATGGATGACGAGGTGGGCGACCTAGATGACCTGTTCGCGGAGCTGGACGCCAGCGTGGCGCAGAGCAGGGCGGTAAGGGGGGTGATGATGATGGGTTAAAGGGGTTACAGGGGTTTAAGGGGTTAAAGGAGTTAAAAGGAGGTGAAGGGGGTACGGGGGGCTGGCCGCTGCGCCCGGGAAAGGGGAGAGGGGGAGGGGGACAGGTGAGAGGGGAGAGGAGGAAGGGGGACGTGGCAGAGGGTAAAGGGGGGCCTAAGAGGTTAAGCGGGTGGCACACCTACCCACCGAGGTCCCCCCGCCACCTCCCCGCCCACTCCGATGTCCGGTCCTGGCCAGGTGTGCGATGCCGCGCTGCGGCCCCTGGCGGCTCGTCTTCAGCGAGATCTGCTCCGAGACGCGGTTTCGGAGGCGGAAGCGGAGGGAAGCAGCGGCGGCACCGCTCCGCAGAGGGCCGGGGCGGTCCGGGCTGCCAGTCGGCGAGATGAGGGGAGCGATGAGGGTGAGCACCGTGTAAGGGGTGTTGTGAAGAGGTGGCGCCCCGCCCCGACCCCCGACCCCCGACCCCCGACCCCCGACCCCTGACCCCTGACCCCCGGGGACCCCGCCCTCGCGCGCATCCGCCCCGCAGCGGCCCCCCGGCCCCCACCCCTGCCCCTCCTAGAGTCGGGGCTGGTGGCACCTGCCCGCGCACGTCGCGGCGGGCCCGAGGGGACGACGCCGGCGGCGGCGGCGTTGATGTACTCGGCATCGGGGACCGAGACGATGACGACGGCAGCGGCGGCGGCGGCCGCAGCGGCGGCGCCGGGCCGGCCCGCGACGGCGGCGGAGGTGGACTGGGACGCGGTGGTGGCGAGGGCGCGGTCCCGTGGGTCGCTCGAGTGCCCGATCTGCCTGGGGGACATATCCCGCCGGGGCAACGAAGGTGCGTCCGTCCGGGGAAGGGGAAGAGGGGGATCGGAGGTCGGAGGTCGGGAGGGGTCGATGTGGGCGCAGCAAAGGACAGAACCCCCGCGGCGCTGCTGCCTCTTTGGGACCCCCTACCTCCCCCTTACCTCGTCCCAGTGAGCGCGGTCCATCGTCGCCTTGCCTGCCCACCCTCCTTGCCCCCACGCCCCCTCCTCCCGTCCTCCCGGCCCCCGGTTCAGGTATCGCCTGGCTGAGCTGCACGCACTGTTTTCACGTGGACTGCATCATGGCCTTCGAGGTGCGGGCGGACCGGGGGCCGGTGGATGAAGGGGGAGAGGCGCAGGGGGCGGGGGTGTGGGGGAGGGGGCGTGGGGAGGGGTGAGTGGTGACGCGCCGTAGGGGCCGCCGCCTCGTTGCGCCTCGGTTGCGCCTTGCGCCCTGTGGGGTGGCACACCCGGCCGACGTGTAGGATCCAGACCGCGTTGTCGAGGCCGGGTCCTTCCTGCCCTGCCTTCCGCCCGCGCAACATCCCCGCTTTCCCCCCGTCACACCCCCCTGCCCCACCTCATCCCCGTCACATCCCCCTGCCCCACCTCATCCCCGTCACAGGCCTTCGAGCTCGCCTGCGGCGGCACCCTGACCTGCCCCGTCTGCCGCAGCGGGTACCGCCGCCGCTGCTTCGCTTGACGACGCAACCGCTGCGCCCCAGGCAGCAGACCCCAGGCAGCAGCAGCCAAGAAGCTGGGCCCCCCTCCAGTGGCGCCCATTCTGAATGAGTGATGAACGCGGGGGGAAAGCCCTTCGCGAGCACGGCCCCCCGCTGCCCGATGCCGGGAGGAGCGAGGCGGGACGCCCTCGGCAGCGGGCGACCTGGCCACTTGGCCCAGCTGCACTCCTCATGGCCCCGGGGCTGCTCGTACCCCAACCTCCTTACCGCCCGCGGCCGCGGGGCTGCGCCGCACATGGGTCACGGCGGGGCATCCGTCATGTGCCCGTCATGCCCCGGGACTGGATGGATTCGAAATGGATCGGAGGGGGGTGTGGTGGTCTGTCAGGGGTTCAGGGCTGAGGCGGATCGTAGGGCTGAGGTGAGGTGGGTGTGTTTAATGACAAAATTAAACCCGCCCAGAACCGCCCAAGCGCTGTGTGTGTGGGGGGGGAAGCGGGAGGGGAGTGAGAGGTGGCGAGGAGAGTGTCTAGGCCAGGACCGATGGAGGATGCATGGCCTTGGTTCCGTCCTGTTGAGCGGTGTTGGCGGTGTCGGAAGCGGGGCAGGCAGCGGAGGTCCGGGTGCGGAGGTGAGGACCAGGACCCCTCCCGGGTGCGCTGCGCTGCTAGCGCCACAGCGTTCGCGGAAACAACTCCGCGACACCTCTCTAGCCGCCGCGGAACCCCGCCCTTTCCTAAACCTGTCCCGGAGCACTAGGGAAATGACCTCAGCTCCCCTACCTCCGTGTCCTTGTAGAGGCAGGCTACCCCGCCCCGATCCGCCCACCGCATTCACGCGACTACATTTCTTATATTCTTTACAAATACACTTTTGCCCACCCACTCACACACGTGCTGGATTGCGTGCTCAGGCGGCGGTGCCTCTTTGTAAAGCACACAACGCCAGCGCTACGTGCGGTTTGTACGACGGCAGCCCGCCATGTACGACGGTCATTTATATATCGAGTACACGAAACCGCAGCAACGGGGGGCAACGGCACCCTCGACCTCTCGACCCGCCGGGCGTGGAGCGGACCCGCAGCACAACAGTGTGATACCACATCCTCCCCCTGTGTACAGTTACCGACGGGATGCAGCATCGCGCTTCGAAGCGTTTTGACACCACGAAGGCAGCGCCTTCGTGTGAGCATGAGCAGCAGAGCAATCCCCACCATCACCATCAGCGCTGCCGCCGTGTCCCCGCCGTATGTCCGCATCCATCTCTGCCTGGCAGCCCCACAAAAGCCACAACCGTCAACTCGACCCTCTCGCACCCCCAATTCCAACCTACGCCACCACAAACAACCCCCCTCCGTCCCCTTCTCAACTCCGTGGAGGAGGAGGAGGCCCTCAACGCGGCGTGTACGACCAACTGTATCAACATGTACGGCAGCACAGTCCTGCCACCGAGATCAACGGAAAGCTTGCATACGCAAAGTGTAAACAGGGCGCGCTCGCTCTTATGTCACCTGCCGCCCTCCCTCCCGTGTCCCCTCCCCCTTACCTCCTGCGACCGCCAACCCCCCTCTCCCCGCCCCCCCTCCTGCAGCTGTCCTCCCGGCCCCCCCTTCCTCCTGCTACAATCGCCAAGGGTCATACCGATGTCGGCAAAGGACCCCTGCCTTCCTGCGGGGCAGTTGGAACCCGCCTGCGCTCACAAAACCGCCACAAAATAATTCCCTCCTGCCCTCCTGCGCTTCAGCACCGCTGCGACGCCTCAAGTCTCGCTTTCAGATCGCCAACACCATTTTCGCGACCTCGTCACCCTTGTTGCCCGCCTGATCCACACCCCGGGCCAGTGCCACTCAGCCCAGCCACTACCTTCCCACGAGACCGCCGCCCTCCCTGCAACCTGCGAAGCCGTTTCCAAACCCGCCATGTCGGGGCCCTCGCCAGCTCCCCTCAAAACAGAAGTGAAACGCCCACCTCCTCAGCGTCGACACCCTTGCACAACAATACTCCCAGTGCTCACACACCATTCCCCAGTACTTCCCCCCCCAGTGCACATCATCGAGGTTTCCGCCGCTCGCGCGTCAAGGGGCTGGAGCTCTTTATGTGCGCCCTGCACGTTGCCCTTTGCATCTCCGGCAGGGATCCGCTGAGCAAACTTCTTCTTCTCCCCAGCCCGTCCCACCCCACCCCACCCCATATCACATACACAGCAATAGGGCCAAAGCTCACACAGCACCCGCGCGCACGCCCCGGCTCACCCTGCCTGTACACGGACAGAGTTCTGTCGCACGTGAGTTTAGATAAGAGACCCGCCCGTGTGTGCCGCCGTCAACCTACGGTGTCTGACATGATGTCCAGGCCGCCTGGTTGCAGTCGTACCTTTCCCCACGGCTTCAAACATGCCGTTGGGTGTTACTCTTGGAGGGTTTGGCGTCCAGCGGTGGTAAGGATGAGCAGGGTACCTTGGGTGAGACTTGCTGCGTCTCCGAAACTCGCCGTCATCAGAGGCCCCCAAGGGCCGTGACAGCAACGGCACCCAGTCGTTCCCTCCTACCGTACTCGCATTCCGCCAGGGCATGAACCACACACCCCGCTCAGGCCCCTGCACATCAGCGGAGGAAACTGCGGCGCCGCACCGACGGCAGGCGCGCCATTACCCAACCACGCGCAGGGCCGCCTCCCCGCTGGCAAAGCCTCTTGATGACTCGCTCGCGGCCCTAATGGCAGCAGCAGCAGTAGTAGTAGCAGCAGCAGCAGTAGCGCCCAGCTCGCGAAGGTCAGGATCGCGAAGCAGCTTCCAATTCTTTCTCCGAGGGACCGGGATTCGGAGCCGAGAGACGCGGAAACACATGCAGTACAGGCGGGTCACCGGACCTCCATCGAACACATCTGAAGCGCCGTCGCTGTGGCGCCGTTGAGGCGTTTCAACGCCGTCGGGATATCCAGAAGACAGAACGCGCCAGGATTCCCGCCGGATGCCTGTGCACACGGCACGACGGACGCCAAGGCAACCTCCTTCTCCGTCACCGAGTCACCCACCCACCCAGCATGCCACCCTGCCATCTCACATCGCGCCTTTGCTCCTTCGGACCGACCCCAGCGCCAGGACCCTGCCTCGCCTGCAGGTCGGTTACCCCGCCACGACGGCACCCGGGGGCCCGGCCGACCCTCGGGTCGCGCTCAATGCTCGTCGTCGCTGTCGTACTGCATGGGCTGCGCCTTTTCCTTGGCCTCCAGGTACCAGGATGGAGCTGCCCGGACCCCCGCGGGGGTGGTGGAGGGCGGCAGCGCCTGCTCGGGCGTCTCGGGACCGGCCCTGCCTGTGAGATCCAAGATCCAAGTACGGGGAAGAGTTGGGAGATCCGGGTGGGTCAAGGGAGTCGGGTGATGCGACCGGTATGAGGACTTACAACAGCGGCCAGACCCACCCAGTCCACCCTTCCTTCCACCCGAGAAAGCTCCTGGTACAGTTGATTCTTCACCGGACTTTTGCTCTGGCAGCACCGCAATTTGAATGTGCCTATCAGTTTCCTATACCCTTCCACCCGCAACCCCCCCATCAAATGTGTGTGTGTGTCTGGGCTGTTTCTTTTTTAACCACCCCCCCATCAAACGATCCAAGCCCCTAGCCCCACCTGCCGACGGCGGCGAGGCCGCCTCACTGGCCATGGAGCGCTGCTTCGTCATGGGGTTGGGGGTGGAGGCACTGACGGCGGTCCGCGGCGGCTCCACCGGCAGCTCCCCAGAGCCAAACGCGGTGTGCGCCTGGGCGAACGCGTGCTGCGGAGAGCAGACATGGTACAGTAAGGTACAGGAAAATCGTACGATACGACATATTGATACTGCGGTGCAGCGAGAGACCAAAGTTAAGATCCGGTCGGATACTGTACTAATGGGAAGGGGCGCGGCCAGAGGACGCGGGGACTGCGGGCGCAGGTCGTGCCATGTTGCGGGATGTATTTCCTTCGAGTGCCGCAATCACACACATACGACGGTGTGCGCGTCCATTGAAACATGCTGGGGAAGTGTTTCAAGAAGGGCTAAAAGGCCGCGCCTCCCTGCCCCAAGGCCGCCCCCATCGTCCAGCCATGTCCCATCCCGCTGCCCTGCCCACACCCCTCTTTTGGGTTGTTTTCGCTCCCCTCCCCTCCCCTCCCCAGCTCACCTGGAAGACCACGAGGGCGGTGGCCGCGTACTGTTTGAGCACCTTGGTGTCGTTGATGAGGGTCAGAAGCGCCGTGTACACCTCCTCCTCAATGTCCTTGTAGCGCTGGGTCAGGCCTGGACGCAAGGGAGGCAGCAGGCGGGGCCGGGACGAGGGAGTTTGAGTGCCATGGAAAACGCTGCCTCCCTCCTCCAGCAGATGTCCGAGGATCGGGACCTGGATCCGGACCGTAATGTCCGGCGTGCGCGGCCATGTCCGTGCCGGTTGCAGTGTCAGCTGTATCACGGTAGTTCAAAGGCGGCTCTTCCCCTCTCCCCAGGGTCCCGACAGCGCAGACACGGGATTGTTAGTTCACGGGAGGGGGATGGTTTCGTGGGCCAGACGGTGTACCGTAATCAGGGCGGGCGGAGGTTGAAGAAGGTTGAAGAAGGTTGAAGAAGGTTGAAGAAGGCGGATGGATGTGTATGCAAACGACGGGCTACAGTCTGCGCGGACCAGATTGTAGCCGGCCTGGGCGGGGGGGGTATGGATTGGGGAACCGATACGTGGGCGGGGGGGGGGGGTTGCGCCCGCAGGGATGCCGGGACCAAACCAGCCCCCAGGGGGGGGGGGCGGTCGCGGGGCCGCGCGGCCGGTCCTGGACGGGTCCTTGGCAGACCCCCAATGAATGAAGCAAAGGGGCGGCGTCCAACCCGGAGATCGCTCTGTCCCAACCCCGGGACGAGGCTCACACGCGGAGCTCATGCCCCTCCCCTTCCTAGCTAGCCACTTACGTGAGACCTTGTCCTCCTCCTTTTGCAGCTTAAACTCCGCATCCTCCAGCTTGTTGCTGGCGCCCGTGGGCCCCGCGGCGGCTCCCGCCGACTTGGATGAGGCCTCCACACCCGCATCGGCTGCGTGTGCCCTGGTCTTCATCTTCTCCAGGCTCACTGCACACATGTGGAAAAGTCAAGGCATCTGGTCATGTTCAAGATGGTGGTGGTGGTGGGGATGGCGATGGGGATGGGAAAAAAGAACAAGCCCCGACGAGCGAGGGCAAAATAGGGGCCAGAGGGACAAGTGTTGGATGATGTCGGTGGCAAGCGGGGTGGTCGCGATGTTGAGCGAAGAAACCCTGACTGACACACACACCACATCCGACGGTGTACCGTATGCGTTCGCGACGGAGCACGATATGGCCATGGAGGTGGTCGTTTGCTGCCGCGGTATGAAGGTCGACAAGGTCGCGGTATGAAGGAGGTCGTTTGCTCCAACGGCATGGTGGTCTCAGCCCGTGCACCAGGCCCCTGGTTTCACGTGTAAAAGAGAGAGCAACTACACTACCCCCCAGCGCAGTTTGAATATGTCTACAAATTTCCTATAATCCCCGGCCCCCCGCCGGACCCCTGGCCCTTCCCTGCCACCCACCCGCCATGGCAGACGTGTCCCGCCGCTGGGCGTCCAGCTCCAGTCGTAGCTGCTCACACTTGAGGTTGCGTTGCTATCGGATGTCGGGATGTGGGTCGGGGGGTGCACACGTGTGGGTCGGGGCTGGGGTCACCACGCGGGTGTGGACTCATCCACCACAACACCCTACGGACCTGTGCGGGCGGGGAGGCTGTAGCTCCGCCCCCTCGTGCGCCCAGGCCTGGGCGTGAGACCCCGGCCGCGAGTAGTGAGCGGAGACGGCCATAGCACCCGTAATGGTGCATAGAGCCCCTAGCACCCGTCATGGTGCATAGAGCCCCTCAACCAAGTGAGAAAATTTCGTCTTCCATATCCTCACGGCCCAGGCCCCAGTCCCAACGGCCCAGGCCCAGTATCCACGGCCCAGGTAAGGAAATTCCTTCTTCCATGTCAGTGCCCACGGCCCTCGACGCGACGCCACCGGCAAGCACAGCTGCTGCCGCACCAGGTTTGCGGGGCGTCGAAACCTGCTTGGGGCCTGCCTGGCAACACCTCCTCCAGCCCGCATTCGCACCTTAATCATGCGGTAGGCCGCTTGCCACTGGTCCAGGGGCAGGAGCACCTGCAGTTGAGCAACGAGGGGCGGGAGCACAAGGCGCACCAACGTGACTCCGAGGGCCACACACCGCCGACTGAGAACGTCACAGCACGCGGGTCAGGCAACAGCCGGGGCTCCGGGCGGGCTCGGCCGCGAAGGAGGCGGGCGCGGGGACCAAGGCACGTTGCGGCCCCCAACCCCCCAGACGCAGCTTCTCGATGTGGGTCCGAGAGAGTCGCCTCGCGGGGTGCAGCTGGTTGGTTCATCAAGCGCGAAACAGACTTTCTTTTCCTCACCCTCCTGAACCTTGATGACGAGCGCAACGGCAGGTGTGCGCGCATGAAGGACTCAATCAACCTCAGGACCGTGTATAACCTCCCTGGCCGCCTTGCTCCGGCGGTGAACACGGCACGGCACGGCACACCCACCCACCCACACACACCCCGGACTCGCTCCGCTCTTTTTGCAGCTCAGTTCCCTTTACGCACCCGCCGCACCCTCGCACCCCTCACCTCCTGCTGCAGCTTGTCCTTGAGGGAGGCGGCGGTGGTGGTCAGCACTTCGAAGGACACGCCGGTGCCCACCATCGAGGAATCCTTGTCCACCGGTACAGCGCCCTTGTCCGACATCTCGTACACCCTCGGCAGGGGCGAGCCGAGGACGCTCTTCAGCACCGTCATGTTACCTGCCAGCGGAAAGATCGCAGGCGCGGGTTCATTCATTCGCGCGGTACTGGTGGCCGCCGGGTCTGAGTCGGATCCAAGGCTTTCGGATCCGGATCCGGGACTATAAGATGCGGATCCGGGACTTGACGACCCGAGACCGGGAAGCCCAGATGATCCATTCATACAGCATCAGGGGCCCTGCTGCCGGTCCGGTTGCCACCGCGCAGCCAATCCCCCCCACACCCCGTGAATATGTCTACCAATTTCCTATTTCCCCTCCCCCCCACGCCGGGACGCGACGCGCCCTCCCCCCCCCGAGGCACCAGACCCGCCGCGCCTCTTCCGCCGCCGCCCCTCCCTCGAAGCACCTCCCTCACCTGAGATCTTGCTCTCCAGGTCCCGCAGCTCCTGGTGCAGCGTTTTAAGTTGTTTAGAGAAGCGACGGGCCTCCTCAATCATCGCCAGGTTGCGGGCGTTTGAGGTGGGCTTCCAGTCGGGGGTTGTGGCCTTCAGGCCGATGGCCTGTTTGGTCTGCGGGGCACCGCAACCACAGAAAGCGAGGAGCATAGCGGATGCTTGGGCACCACTGACTGCCAGAGCAAGGGACTTAGGGGAGACCACCGAAAGGCGGGGGGCCCGCTAAGCGGATAAGGGGATCCATAGGACATTGTTGGGGTTGGTTCAAATGAGGGGCGCACAAAGTTGTGCGGACGTTGAGAGTTAGGAATGACGTCGGGAGAGAGCGAGTTCGGGTCAGCGTGGTGGCGTAGGAACGGACGGGTCGCGTCTTCGGGGGGAGGGGTAGTGGGGTGTCATAAAACCCTAGCGGTAAAACCATTGTCGCCGGGTTTTGCACAGTCCAGGTGCGGGAGTGGGCAGGGCAGCTCTGTGTGTGAAGGCTAAGGGTTAAGCTGCCCGATTTGCTGCCATGCCTCATTAAAAGGGCATGAGCATATGACAGCTGGACAGGCAGGGGAGCGGGCTACGGGACGGGCACACCCGCGGCCAATAGTTGTCGTGTCGGAAACCGCAGGCTCAATACGCAAACAGGTTCTACGACAAAGATCACGCAAGGTGTGACGGGGGCATACGCGCTTTTCAGTAAGATGCACCTAGTTTCCTGGAACTCCGATGGGACTGGCGGGCGCCTATGGGCCTGCGTTCCAGCCTATATAAACAATTCACATTTTTACTACAAGCAGAGTCTGCACAGGTGGCAAGTGCTGAAGGTGGGCTAGTACACCAGTTGCTGTGGAACGACGGGAAACAAACAGCATGCCGTTTCCTGAGGCGCCCTAGAACACGCACGTACACATATATATCGAGCGACACGTCCTTTAGAAAAAATTGAGCAGCTTGACAAGTGCCATTTCTGCCCTCCCAAAGTCATGAAGCAAGCAGCAACTCACCTTTTCGGATACCCGCTTCCATAAACCCATGGTGACAGTCGCTTAGAGCGCTTTAATCCTTGTGCGTTGAAGGCAGCAGGTCCACAGATAGGCTGTATGACGCTGGCAATTATAAAAGCTGCACTCCAAATGATGTATCGTAGCTGCACTCTATACGTATGCGTAGTCTGCGCAAAACGAAAAGGATTGCGTCGAGTGAGAGCGGGTGGGCTCTGTACTAAACGCAGTGCTGTATTTCGGTTACCCCAACTGCCCTGAATGCAGTTTGCAAAACGGACGAACGTTACAATCATGTTTTACGCTTGCATTGAATTTATGTTAGAGTTTTGCATATCATTTCTCAAGCCGTAAGGTAACCTAAGGGATTGAGTTTGCCTGGAGAGGCAGTTCCCAACTTGAAAAGTTCGCCTTTCAGCATCATTGAGTAATATAGCTTCGTTCTGCAACATAAAGCCATTTTGGGAATGCACACAAGTGCAACCTTCCGAGGCTGATCGAGTTTTCGTCGAATAGATCTGGGTGTGGCGGTTAATTAAATCACATCGACATGAAAGTGGATTTTACTCTCAAGCGATTTCCTATCAACGGTGCGTGACCCCTCCCGTGGTTGATCTTCCAGCGCAGTTCAGACCGAAACTCCACGACATCGCAAACGCGGGTGTTATGGGTTTATCTTCATGTCCCCACCGGTCAAAGCGTTGTCCTTGGTGTTTGGGTCATGTTCTGCGCTGCGTGGGCCTGCTACAGCTGCAGCGTGTACCGCACCCCGTGACGTGCAGTCGCGACACATCGTCGTGGAACCCCATTTGGCAACCAAATGCGGCCCGAACACCTAGCAGCTTGCGCAACTGCGTGATGCTGTTGGGGTGAGCCCAGGCGAAGCGGCCCTGCCCTCCCTTCCAGTTGAGGGGCAACGTACCAATACCCGCGAGCAGTTCACCCTAGCCATGGGCGGCGCCGTTGACACCCCGCCCGCCCACAACTTGTTCTCTGTCATGCTCAGCTCGTCATCTCCTATGTCCCCGTCCCTGGCCGGACACCAGGTCGCCTGAAGGAGCAGAGCGGCCTGCCCTTCAGTTGCGTGCTGCAGCCCTTCCACCGGCTCCCGGAGAAGGAGGCGGCTGGCGGGGAGGCGGCGGCACCCCGGAGCAGCTCCATCGCCAGATGCTCACAGTGCTATTCGTGAGTGGCGCTGCCCCACGAGTATCTGGGGTGGGGGGAAGGGGCGAAGCATCATGGGGAAGACCAACGGTTCAAAATTCCCAAACCCAAATCAAATTGCCCCTGGGGGCGAGTCGGGGCCATTCGAACAGGCCGACCGACATGTCGGCTGACAGGCTGCGGCGTAATCGGGTCAAAGCCGAAAACAAGCCCAGAAGAGCGAGTCCTATCGCGCTGGAAGATCAGGGCTGTTTCGTGTGTTTGTTGGGTGAGATGGGGTGAAGCTTTGGCGTGTATCTCGCGGAATTGCTCACGGCCGCGGCTCCGGGGCCGCCCCGCGCAGGTACATCAACTGCTACTGCGTCTTCGACACCGCGGGCTGGGTGTGCTCGCTGTGCAACCGCCACAATGCGCTCAAGCCGCAGCAGCTAAAACGGTGAAGCCCGGGCCGGCGGGGGCTGGGTGACGGGCGGGTGGGCAGGGCGCCAGGGGCCCGCGTGTCAACGGGGCTGCGGGCGGGTCGCGACGGTCTTTCAATTCCATTCCTTCCAAGGCACGGGGGCACGGGGCAGGGCGGCTGCGAGGGGCCTGGGCGCCCATCTCGGGGAAGTGGCTGCGGCGCCGGCGCCGGCGACACTGGTACCTTGGGACTCACTCCAGAGGCCCGCGCGCTCGAGGCCCTTTCCGTCGGCGGGGCGCTGGTCAGGAGCGTGTGCGTGGAGGGGGTCTCCGTCCCGCGGGCTGATCCGGTGCGTGGGCCGGGCCGGGTGCGGTATGCCGTCGCGCGCTGTTGACTGCCCCGTCCCTCCGCTGGTGTGTGGTACCCATGCCGCGTGGTCTCGCACCTCCCCCCCCCGCAGGTACCGCCTGGACCCCGCAGTGCTGCAGTCGCTGCCGGAGGTGCGGGCGGAAGTGTTTGAGACGCTGGCGGAGGAACCCATCCCGGTGGCCATGCCGCCGCCGGAGGGCTCGCCGGCGGCGCAGCACGATCCGGTGGGTGCCGGGAGGGGGGACGAGGGGTCAGCGTCTCAGCGATTAAACCCGCCCGGACACGAAGGAAGGGGGGACCTGGTGGTGGTGGTGGTGGTGAACCAAGGGAGTGAGTCGAGACGCCCACACCACCCTGCGTGCCCGCCCTTGCTTTACACTTCTGACGGCCTGGCGACGCCAGGCCAAGGAGCTGAAGGGAGCCGAAGTGGACAGCAGACTGAGTTGGTAGAACTGCTACCCGCAGTGTGTCACCACCACGTGTGGAATCCCCGGCCGCGGATCCTGTCAGGTGCACAAGTCACGATCCGCCTGACGCGGCCCCGCGCTCCTGCCTCTACCTCCTCCCACCACTGACGACCACCCGCGGCCACCCCCCCCCCATGTCTACCAATTTCCCATACCCCCCTTCCTTTGCTGCGCAGGGCGCCGTGTCCGGCCCCGCGCCTGTGGTGGTGGCGCTGGTGGACACGGCCGCCGGGGAGGAGTTCCTGGAGCTGGTGCGCAGCAGCCTGGAGGCGGCCCTGGAGGCGCTGCCGCCCGTCACCCGGTTCGCCCTCATCACCATGTCCAACAGGGTGCGGACACGGGACTGTGGGGGGCCCAGGGAGGGAGGGAGGGAGGGAGGGAGGGAGGATTTCGCCACCTGATCACATCGACGTGAGAAACCCTAACCCACAGCCATACGCAAGCAAGTTGAGTCCCGTCCCTGCGCCAGTCCGGGTCCGGTTCCTTTTTGACCCACGTCGCCTACAGTCCGCCATTCCGCATCCTCAACCCGCACCCGCGTCCGCAGCTGGGTCTGCACGACGTCCGCGCCGCGGAGCCCACCGTCCGCTACGTGTCCATGCTGGAGCCGCAGCTGCGGCCGGGGGCCTCCGCCGCCGCCGCCGCGCTGTCCTCCCCGGCCGTGGTGGCCCCCCTGTCCGACGTGATGCCGCTGTCCAGCCTGCTGGCCCCCGTGGGGGCCTTCAAGGGGGCCATCACCCGGGCGCTGGAGGAGCAGATGGTTCCGGAGCAGGTGGGAGGCGAGGGGCTGGCGAATGGGCAATGTTAATGTGTACTGGTGGGAAGGAGGACAGGGTCGCCGCGCGGGGGCGGGGAGGGAGGGAGGGCGTCGGGTCGGGGCCTGGAGGATTGCAGGAACGTCAGTTGTGGGGTTGTGCGGAGGGCGTCAGAGGGGGCGCAGCCACAGCTGGGGGTTGGGGGGCGCCGAACGGCATGACCTGAAGGAGGGGCTCGTGGCGCCCGTGGGGTGTGAGCCGAACACAGCACGGAAAATACCCACCCCCTCCGGTTGTCTACCAATTTCCTATCCCCCCTCCGGTCGGGGGCCGGGGAGGGAGGGGGCCGGGGAGGGAGGGGGCCGGGGAGGGAGGGGGCCGGGGAGGGAGGGAGGGAACACGGAGGTGCTGCGCCGCGTCCAACGAGATGCCAGGGCCCTCGGCCCTCGGCCCTCTTCCTCGCCTGAGGCTGAGGCTGAGGCTGCGTGAGGGTGCGAAACAGCAAGGCTGGGCGCCCCTCTCTCCCTCCGGGGCCACCAAACTTGTCCTTGCCCCTTCCACTGTCCCGAACATGTGTATAAGCAGCGCACACCCGGCGACTCCCCCGGTCGAACCGTCGCCCTGGCAGCAACGCAGTTTGAAATGTCTACCAATTTTCTATACCCCACCACCACCATCACCTGCACATCCGCCCATGTGCCTGCAAACCTTCTCCGCAGGGTTTCGGTGAGGCCGCCGAGGCCGCCGCCGAAGCGGCGGGCGCAGCGCCCGGCACCGCGACTGCCGCAGGTGCCCCGGGTCAGGAGGCCGGCATGAGCCGGTTGGGCGGCGGGGGGGCACCCGGCGGCGGGGGCGCAGCGGGCGGGGGCGCGCGGGGCCAGCCTCTGGCCGCCCGCGGTCTGGGACCGGCGCTGGTGGCCGTGCTGGACTACCTCAAGGTGGGCGAACGAATCTGTGCTGCTGCTGCCGGAGATGGGAACCCCTGCCAGGGGGGCCGGGGGTGGGTGCTGGTATCCGCGCTGCTGCTGCGGCCCCGCGACGCAACTGCACATGATGGGCACAGCAGTAGGTGGGGGCCGCAGAGGAGGCTGCCCAGCCATCTGAACGGATGGTAGCCGACCCTCACCAGGAACGGTTGCAGCAGCTGGCGGTAGCCCGCGGCCTGGTACGGCATGCGAGATGCGGCACCGTGGAGGCGGCCGCGTGGGAGTGGGACGGTGCCCGTTGTCGGGGCAGGGTCTGGGTTTTCTCCGTCGTTGCATTCATGTGGTCGTCGGCATGTCGGTACCTCCCGACCGCTGCAGGTGCTGCAGTCGCCCCCCTTCGTGTCCGTGCACACACCCGCGGCCGCCGGCGGCGGCGGCGGCGGCGCCACCTCGGCGGCGGCGGCGGGCGCCGACCACCTGTCCCAGAACCCCAGCCCCGTCAAGCTGCTGCTCTTCCTCGCGGGTGCGTGGAGGGTGGAGGGTGATGGAGGAAACGCTGCGGCTGCGAAGGGCCTCGAGGGGGGGGGACGACCAATAGCAACAAATGACGGCTCGTGTCACAGGGCCATTGCGAGCCCGTCGTTGAAGGACGCAACGAGACGGGGCGGGTTGGACAGGGGGACGGGAGGTGGGGCCAGGCTGTTACGTTTGTGTGCATGTGGGGTTGCGGCTGGCCAACGTTCAGCAGACTGGGGCCTCGGCCCTGACACTTTTGGCCTCCGAATCCGAATGCCTCATTGTTTGGAGACCCTGCCGTCGCATCTGCCCGGTCTCGGCCCCCTGGCCCCACAACCCCCGATTCGAGATCCGCGCTTAATCCCTGCTCCCTTTCCCCCGGCCGAACCCCTCACCCCCGCGTGTGGACCGCAGGCGTTCCGGATTTTGGGGTGGGCCGCCTCGTCAACCCGCGGCGCCGCCGGAACGCCGCCGCGGCCGCGGCCGCGGCGGCGGCAGCGGCAGCCGGCGACGGCGCCGCCGGCCCTGCGCCCGCCGCCGCCGACCCTGACGCCTGGCTGGAGGACGTGCCCTCCTCGTCCATCGAGTTCTATGAGCAGGTTTGGAGCGTGTTGAGGGGAGCGGCACGGCGAGGGCTGCGGGCCTGCGGCGTTAGTTGTTGTTTGTGGTGCCGGAGGTGAGGGCCTGCCTTCCGGGGTCCTTTTTCGTTGGAGCTTCCACTTTTTGCCTCTTGACGGACGGACCTGCCGAAGTGGCCTGTTGTGGTGTGGCTGGGGCCTGCTGTCCACCCTTGCCCTTCCCCGCACCCCCGCTCCCCTTTGCTCTGATCGTCCGCGCAGTAGTGCATGTCCACCAATCGCTTGTGCTCCCCTTGCGCCTCGTCCCCCTCGTCTCCACGGCGCCTCAACGCCCCCGGGGCCCCTCACCGTGTCCGTCTCCTTCGGGAACCTAGGGGTTGTCCACTGAGGTGCATTTGCCACAAACACCTCCGGGAGTGTCCTCCTCTTCCCGCGTGTGATGGGGCCCGGCCTGCGCTTCTGCCCTCCGTCAACACCCTCTTCCTCCCTTCCTCCCTGCGGTGTTCCCGCCCTCCCCCAGGCCGCGGCGGCATGCGCCTCCCTGGGCGTGTGTGTGGACCTGTTCTCCGTGTCCCACGGCGCCATCGGCCTCAAGTACCTGGCGCCGCTGTGCAGCAACACCGGCGGGGCCATCTACCTGTACCCCTCGGTGGACGAGAGCGCCATGCCGCAGGTGCGTAGAAATGACCTGAGCCGCGAGAAGCGAAGTCCAGCGTAACAGGCGATTGTGTGCGCATGTTTAGCAAGATGCCCACCCATAACCGCCCATTGTGTGCGTGTGTTATTTAATTGTGTGCGCATGTGGGTGTCGTCATCCCTTTCCGCACCCACCCACCCACCCACTCACTAACCAACCGATTCCAACCAACCAACCAACCCCACCCCAACCCCAACGGCTCCCGGCCCTCAGGACGTCTACCTGCGGATGAGCGCCGCCTCCGCCTCCGCCGGCATCCTGCGGCTGCGCACCACCCCCCACTTCAAGCCCGTGCGGCACTACGGCCGCCTCTTCCCCGACCCCACCATCCCCGACCTGCACCACATCATCGCGGCGGACCCCAGCGACGCCTTCGCGGGTGGGTGGAGTGGGTGGAGGGGTGGGTGGGTGGCTGGGTGGAGGGGTGGATGGCTGGCTGGGTGGAGGGGTGAGTGGCTGGTTGGGGGTTGGATGGCTGGGTGGGTGGAGGGGTGGAAAGCTGGTTCGGCAGGAGGCTGGTTGGATGGTCATCCGCTGTTCCTCCGTGTACGGTATTGCGCCCTTCCCCGTCACTCTGACCCTCCCTATGCACTCCAACCCTGATCTTCACGCCGCTGCCGACATTAGCAGCGCTCTTGCTCTCCCTGCCCTCCCTAGCCTTAAAGACGTGACCTTGGCTCGCTCCACAGCAGAAGCGGCCCACAACCCCGCGCATACATGCACGACCACAATTCTTCATCTGTCCTCCCACCCCCTCGCGTGGCCCCCTCCCTCCGCCGCGCAGTCGACTTCGACTTTACGGCGCCCTCTGGATTTGCGGGGGTGGCCACCAGCATGCCGCCCACCATCCAAATAGCCTTCCAGTACACCACTCTGGTGTGCGAGAAGCCGCAGCAACCGGCGGCCGGGGGACCGGCCAACGGCGGTGCCGCGACGGCCCCGCCCGCAAACGGAGGATCTCCGGACGGCGCGGCGCCCGCGCCCTCGCCCTCGCCCTCGCCCGCAACGGGCGCCGGACGGGGGTACTGGCTCCAGCGGCGGCTGCGGGTCGCGACGTATCGGGTGGGTGGCATCCCGGGGGGAATGGGGGCCGTCCTTTCGGCGTATGGGCAACGCTGGGGCCGTATCCACGACGGGATAAGGAGATGAATTGCAGAGCCAGCCCAGTGCAACCCAGATCGGCGAACCTGACTGCGCCAAGAACCCCAACCCTCATGTCAGGAGGTCTTTAAAACCAGTCGGGGTGGAGGGGCGTCGCAGCGTGAAGCTTAATAGGTGGGTTAGGGCGGGTGGGTTAGGACAGGGCTTGGGGTGCGATCCCCCGACCGCCCCGCTTCCCCGTTTCCCGACGGACTCACGGACGGGCGGACGTGATGCCGTCACTTCCCCCCTCATGCCGGACCTTTGTTATGGCAGCAGCGCAGTTTGAATATGTCTACCAACCCTCCTGCCAACCGTTTTTCGAACCTCCTCCCTCCCTCCCCCCCTTCCCCCCACACACAGGTCAATGTGGCGGCCACGGTGGCGGACGTGTACGCGCACACCAACCCGGACGCGGTGGTGACGCTGCTGATGCACAAGGTCATGCGGGTGGCTGAGACGCAGGTGCGTGTGGTCCGGCGGGCTGGGCAGGAGTGTGCGGGTGGCTGAGACGGAGAGGGGGGAGGGGAGAGGTTGGGACAGGGAGTGCGAGGGCAGGCGGATGGAAGGATGGGTGCCCGATGCGGTCCGCGACTGCATGCCGGCCCCTGGCTTGCCCCCTGCTCTCGGCTGCCCTCGGGGGCTTGCCTTCTTGGTGTAAACCCCCGTCCGGTCCGGGAGGTAACCCCCCTCCCAGCTGCTGGTCCCCGCCACTTCACCACCACCACCACCCCCACCACCTCCATTACCCCACCAGCTCACCCTCACCCCCTTACCCCCCACCCCTTACCCACCACCCCCTCCCCCTCCCAGGGGGTACAAGAGGCCCGGCTGCTGCTGCGGGACTGGCTGGTCATCCTGTCGCTGTGCTACCACAGGCAGGGCGGGAGGAACGGAGGGAGGGAGGGAGGGAGGGCCGCGGCGGCGGGGGGCGGGGGATGAGGACTCGGGCTAGTCGGTTATTTTTGCATTGGCAGATCGGGGACCGGGGCTTTACAAGGGATTGCCAGGGAGGGAAAGGTCGCGGTGGGTTCGTGGGGTAGGTCGCGGCCCAGGATGGAGGCAGGGCGGGAGGTGTGAGGTAGTACGGTAAATGGACGAGACATGCTCTCTAGTGACGGGGTGCCCGAGGAAGGGAGGGCGGGGGCTGGTGGGAATACTTTGTGTTGCATGATGTCCCCTCGCCGGCGCTGGATGGCTGCGCCGTGAAGTCTCTGCCGCAGTGAAGTCCCCCTTCCGCGCCACCAGCACCCTGTTCGCACCTGCTGTCTTGCTCCCGCCCCTCCCCCGCCGCCACAGAAACGTGCACGCCAGCCTCAGCCTGCAGCAGCTGGCCACTGTGCCGGTGAGTTGCTGGGGACGGGGCCGGGGAAGGAGAAGGGGCTGGGGAAGAAGGGGCTGGGGAAGAAGGGGCTGGGGAAGAAGGGGCTGGGGGAGAAGGGGCTAGGGAAGAAGGGGCTGGGGAAGAAGGGGCTGGGGAAGAAGGGGCTGGGGAAGAAGGGGCTGGGGAAGAAGGGGTTGGGGCGGGCATTCATTTTGTGCGACCCTTTCTTCAGCCGAATCCGCGGACCCCTCTCCCCTCTCTTGGCCCTCGCTCGCCCCCCTCCCCGCCCCAAATGCCCTATACCCCCACCCCGGACCCCGCCCAGGTGGACCTCCACTTCAGTCAGGCCCCCCACCTGGCGCCGCTGCCCCGCCTCGTGTACGCGCTGCTGCGCTCGCCGCTGCTGGCGCCCTTCGCGGAGGGGCAGCACCCCGACCTCACCGCCTTCCTGCGCCACCTGTGGAGCGGACTGCCGCCCTCGGAGCTCGTGCGCGCGGTCTACCCGGTCATGCAGGTGGGCCGATGGGTGGGTGGGTGGGCCGGTGGGTGGGTGGGCCGGTGGCTGGCTGGCTGGCTGGCTGGGTGGGCCGGTGGGTGGGTGGGTGGGTGGGCCGGTGGGTGGGCCGATGGGTGGGTGGGTGGGTGGGCCGGTGGGTGGGCCGATGGGTGGGTGGGTGGGTGGGCCGGTGGGTGGGCCGGTGGGTGGGTGGGTGGGCCGGTGGGTGGGCCGGTGGCTGGCTGGCTGGCTGGCTGGCTGGCTGGCTGGCTGGCTGGCTGGCTGGCTGGCTGGCTGGTTGTGTGGATGTGAGTGTCGGCAAGCATGCGGAAACTCGCCCCGACCTGGCAGTGGCTGGCGGGGAAGGCAACAAGCGCTGGGCACGCGCCTTCAGTGGGTGGTGTTCCCTGGCGCAGCTGTTGCCTGCCGCCGCCTGGCGCAAGCCCCCCACTGTACGGCGCCGCACTGGCGCCGCTGACCCCTCCTGCCTGCCTGCCTGCCTGCCTGCCGGGTGGGTGGGTGGTCTCAGGCTGCCTCGAACAGCCAACTGCCGCCATCGCGGTCATGCCTCCCCCGCCTCGCCCCGGGTGTCTTGTCCGTACCCATCCACACCCCCGCAGTCGTACACCAACCCCGAGCAGCTGGCCTACCCCCGCCACTCGCTCAGCCGCACGGCGCTGGCGGGTCCGGATGCGCCGCCCATCTTCCTGCTGGACGCCTACATCCTCATCATGGTGCGCATGGGCTGGCCTGGGCTGACCTGGGCTGGGCTCGTGGGCTGGCCTGGGCTGACCTGGCCTGGGCTGGCCTGGGCTGGGCTCGTGGGCTGGCCTGGGCTGGCCTGGGCTGGGCTCATTGGCCCGTCTTCACCAGCCTACCGGGAGCTGCGCCCACCCCACGTCCCCGTTGCACTCGCACGCCCCCACCCTGGTTCGTTCCGGGCTTGTTGATTGTCGAACCCGACCCCGACACCCGACACCCGACACCCGACATCCAGGGCTGTTTGTGTCTGGGCGGCTGCCTAACCCCGACACCCCGACACCCCGACACGGCTGACAGCCCCTCGCCGCACCACCCCCTCCTCGTACCTCAGTCCCGTTGACTGACCCCCGGGCTCGCCGCCATCAATCCTCCTTGGGTCGTCCCGTCCCGTCCCGTCCCGTCCCACCGCCCAGGTGTACTACACCTCGCGGTGCCCGCCGGAGGTGCCCTTCCCGCCGCCGCAGCAGTCGGCGCTGCGCAAGGCCGTGGCCGCCATCCGCAGCGAGCGCCGCATCACGCCGCAGGTAAAGGTCCTGCGGGAGGGTGGCGAGGACTCGGAGCTGTTCGAGCAGCTGCTGCTGGACGAGCCGGACGGACATGACGCCCCCGCGGGCGGCACCGGCGGCGGCGGCTTCGGGCTGGTGCAGTTCCTGGACCACGTGGGGTCGGAGGCGGCGCTGCAGCTGCAGCACGACGCGCAGCAGGCCGCCGCGGCGGCGGCGCAGCGCTGAGAGCGCAGGGCGCCGGACCCAGCGGCGGGGGTGTGAGGAGCAGGAATGGGAGGAGGAGGGGAGGAGGAGGAGGAAGAAGAAGAGGTGGTTGAGGAGGAAGGAAACTGAGGAAGGAAAGGGGGTAGCAGGGGTACCCGGCCTCGGGGCGCGCCGCGTGTTATCGCGGTGTGTGTCCCTTGGGTCATGGCGTCAAGCATGAAGCGGTACTCGTTGCAGCAACGGCTCGAGCCAGGCGCACCTGGAGGGGCCTCGTGGGGTGATGGACGGGTTGAGCGGATGGACCCGCCCGGCCGGCCTTTGGGGGTGCGGGTGTTGGGCGCAAGAAGGGGGATGGGGTCGCGGACGCTGTGCATCACGAAGGAGCGCGCCTGGAGACCTCTCGTGCTGCTTGGGTGCGCCAGGGCAGGTATGCGGAAGGCACCCACCCGTGCAGGGTGTCTGTACGTGTGTTCGTAGGCAGGCAGAACAGGAGTGCGTGACATGCAAGGGGCAGAGCAGTGCCCAGAGTTTGTCTGTCTGTATGTGTGTAGGTGTGGGTGTGTGTGGGGGTGGGGGAAGATGTAGGCTTGAAACCTAGCCGGCTTTTGGGTCGTGAGTTGTGGGAAGCATGGGAGGTGGCGTGGGAGGTTGAATTGAGTAAAGGAGGTGGCGTGGGAGGTACTGCACGTTCTCAGTGTGAGTTGGTGAGTGGGAGAGACATTACCGTATCCCGACAGAGAGTGGGGAAACCGTGGATAGATGCTTTCCAAAAACCACCGGTGCTCCGGTCGTTTCCGGGAGTTGGGGACATGCTGTTGGCCGCGTCTCGTCAGGTCGCGGGTGTGTTGGAACTGGGCGCGTTGGGTGTTTCTTGGGATATCTACCTGTTCGTGAGCGGTTGTCCATGTCGCTGGGACGCCGGAAGGCCCCGGCGGCGGCGGGGTTGAAGGATGCGATCTTGCATCCTGGGGTGCAGCTGATGGCGGCAACGACCGGATAGTCGAGTGCCCGACAGTGGGAGGTTGTCTCGCGTGCTGGGGTGGCGGCACGGCCGACGAGGTGGTGAAGCAGTGCGGTCAGGGAGGGGAGGCATGGGGAGCTCCAAGGGAGGGGTGCAGTACCTCAGGGTCGGCGAGGTGCTGGTTTGCAACTGGGGATTTCAGAGACGTACTGGCGGAAGTGTCGGTGCCTCCACACCCAGTTCGGTTACTCGGTTAGGCACTTGGCGACACGTGCAATGACGCAACCACCTCGTGTGGTGCAAGGCCCGGGATGGCTTGTCCCCAGACGTGCCTTCCGTCGGGTCAGTGGGTGGCTCGCGTGGCTCTCTGGCTCATTCCGCATTGTTGGGCATGGGGTCGCTGACTACAGCTGCGCCCAGCTGCGTAGGGGTTTACGAGAGTATACAGTAGGGGCTGGCGCCGCCGCTGGTCAACACACACAAGCTTTACCTGAAGGGTAGTACGCCATGGATCAGGAAAAGATGCGGCGGCTTTTCAACACCGGGGTTTGGGTAGCCCCCGGGGACCGGGCATGGCGTGAGTCCGTCAGGGCGGTGGGCGGACCTGAACCCCGGCAGCGCAAACCGCAAAGTGCTAGGCTGAAATTCGGGCTTCGCGTGTTGATGTGTATTGCGCGTATCTGCTTTTACCTTTTCAGGATCATGAGGACCATGGACGGATGGAAGGCATTACCAACTGCAACCGATGAAACCAACTGTCAAATTTGGCCATGACACCGCGAACATGAGGAACGGTTTTCGGTAGTTCTGGGAGTCATAGTTTTCAAACTCAAACGGATGAAATGGCTGTAGCTCAGGACGTTGCCCCGAACGATTGGTTTGAGCATCTCGAGCTGCTGCCGCCGCGGCCGGTTGCCTTCACGGAGCACAAATTCACACGGCGTTTCGCGCTGGACTTGAATGGACAGAAAAATCATGACCAATATGTCTTTCTGTCCCCGAACGGTCTCGCTGTGATAGGGCTGGCGCCGTCGCACCCGCTCATCGCAGCGCACCGCACCGCGACCGGCTACAAGCCGACTGAGCTCCGATATATACCGCCCAAACTGGATCATCTGAAAGCTGAGGACTTAGTTTCGGCCATGCCTGACGAGGACGGCGCGGAGGGTGCGGAAGCCGTTACGGGCTCCGTCTCGGCAGGTGCAGCTGCGGCAGACGTCTCCGGCTCGGGTATGGATCTCGGGGAAGCACCAGCACCAGCACCAGCAGCATCAACAGCAGCAGCAGCGGGGGCTTCGCGCGAGGGCGAAGGCGCGGGCGCGGGCGGTCAAGGCCGTGGAGGGCCGGCCTGCGGCAGCGGCACCAGCGGCGGTGGCGGTGGCGGACAAGGACGGCGAGGAGGCGGAGGAGAGGGTGCAGGCGCAGCTTCAAAGGGGCAGGGCAGGCCCGCAGCTCCGCAATGCGAGTACGTGTGTGTCTTTCTCTGCTGCCTTTCGGCGCACGGGCCGTCGCGGGGTTCGGGAGAGGGCATAAGAGGACCAGGACGGCGCGTGCTGGTCGGTCCTGGTCCTGGTCCTGGTCCTGGTCCTGGTCCTGGTCCTGGTCCTGGTCCTGGTCCTGGTCCTGGTCCTGGTCCTGGTCCTGGTCCTGGTCCTGGTCCTGGTCCTGGTCCTGGTCCTGGTCCTGGTCCTGGTCCCCAACGGATGCCTCCCGGGGAGGAGGGTGGAATAGCATCGTGGAGCATCGCCGGTGGGTCACGCTGAGGAGGACGCCACGCGGGCACCGAGGGGCCCGTGTCTGGTCGCCCGTGTGCAGTCTGTGTGTGGGGGGGGACCAGGGACATGCTGCCGTACATGGGGCACGACTGCACACGCGCGACCACATCCCCTCCCCTGGAGCACCCTTGTACACCTCTCTCCCCCCTCCCCCCAACAAACACCTCGCTCTTCCGCGACGCCGAGGCCTGCCCCTCCATCTACAAAGCCACACCGCACAGCGCCGCAGCCCTCGCGGTGGCGCACTTCACTCGGGACCCCATTGAGCGCGGCCGCCCCGCCCCGCCCAATGTCGTTGCCAATCCTGACGGTGAAACCACAAACTAAACAAACATGATCGCGTTCGTTCCCATTCCGATGCTAGTTCTTACTTGTGGTTTCACCAATCCCACCACCAACCCAAGCTGGGCTGGTTGGTCC